>NC_069401.1:114290055-114351140 GCF_026875155.1 Cherax quadricarinatus | reverse complement strand
GAGTATCGTCCATCCTGCATGATTGGAGTATCCTCCATCCTGCAGGACTGGAGTATCCTCCATCCTGCATGACTGTAGTATCCTCCATCCTGCATGACTGTAGTATCCTCCATCCTGCATGACTAGAGTATCCTCCATCCTGCATGACTGGAGTATCCTCCATCCTGCATGGCAGGAGTATCCTCCATCCTGCATGACTGGAGTATCGTCCATCCTGCATGATTGGAGTATCCTCCATCCTGCAGGACTGGAGTATCCTCCATCCTGCATGACTGGAGTATCGTCCATCCTGCATGATTGGAGTATCCTCCATCCTGCAGGACTGAAGTATCCTCCATCCTGCATGACTGTAGTATCCTCCATCCTGCAGGACTGGAGTATCCTCCATCCTGCATGACTGAAGTATCGTCCATCCTGCAGGACTGGAGTATCCTCCATCCTGCATGACTGTAGTATCCTCCATCAACCTCTCCTCCTAAGACATGCGTCGCAGCTCCGGGAATAGTCTTGTTGCAAACATTTGCAATTTCTCTTTCTTTTCGTGCTTGGATAGGTATGGGTTCCAAACTGATACTCCAATAAAGGCGTAACGTACACGGTGTACAGGGTCCTGAACGATTCCTTATTAAGATGTCGGAATGCTGTTGTTAGGTTTGCTAGGCGCCTGTATGCTCCAGCAGTTATTTGGGTGATGTGCGCCTTAGGAGATGTGCCCGGTGTTATACTCACCCTAAGATCCTTTTCCTAGATTGAGGTTTGTAGTCTCTGTCCCCCTAGACTGTACTCCATCTGCGATCTTCTTTGCCTTTCCCCAATCTTCATGACTTTACACTTGGTGGGGTTGAACTCCAGGAGCCAATTGCTGGACCAGGCCTGCAGTCTATCCAGATCCCATTGTAGTTCTGCCTGGTCCTCGTCCGATTGAATTCTTCTCATCAACTTCACATCTGCAAACAAGGACATTTTGGAATCTATTCCGTCATGTCGTTCACGAATACCAGAAACAACACCGGTCCTAGGACTGACGCCTGTGGAACCCCACTCGTCATAGGCGTCCACTCTGACACCTCGCCTCGTACCATGACTCACTGCTCTCTTCCTGGCAGGTATTCCCTGATCCTTTGCAGTGCCTTCCCTGTTATCCCTGCCTGGTCCTCCAGCTTTTGCACTAATCTCTTTTTGTGGAGCTGTGTCAAACGCCTTCTTACACTCCAAGAAAATGCAATCTGTGTGAGTACTCACCTAATTGTACTCACCTAATTGTGGTTGCAAGGGTCGAGACTCGACCTCTTGCCCCGCCTCTTCACTGATCGCTACTACGTCCTCTCTCTGCTTCCTGAGCTTTGTCATACCTCGTCTTAAAGCTATGTATGGTTCCTGCCTGCACTACATCACTTGCTAGGCTATTCCACTTCCTGAAGCCTCTATGACTGAAGAAATACTTCCTAACATCCCTGTGACTCGTCTGAGTCTTCAGTTTCCAATTGTGACCTCTTGTTTCTGTGTCCCCTCTCTGAAACAACCTGTCTCTGTCCATCTTATCTATTCCACGCAGTATTTTGTATATCGTTATCATGTTTTCCCTGGCGCTCCTGCCCTCAACTTTTCTTCGTAGGACACACCCCTGAGCTCCGGAACTAGCCTTGTTGCAAACCTTTGCACTTTCTCTAATTTCGTGACGTGCTTGACCAGGTGTGGGTTCCTAACTGGTGTATGGGCCTGATGTACACAGTGTACAGTGTCTTGAACGATTCCTTACTAAGGTATCGGAACGATATTCTCAGATTTGCCAGGCGCCCATATGCTGCAAGAGTTATCTGGTTGATGTGTGCCTCCGGAGACATGCTCGGTGTTATGGTCCCCCCAAGATCTTTCTCCTTGAGCGACGTTTGCAGTCTTTGGCCACCTAGCCTAAACTCTGTCTGCGGTCTTCTTTGCCCTTCTCCGATCTTCATGACTTTGCATTTGGCAGGGTTGAATTCAAGAAGCCATTTGCTGGACCACGTGTCCAGCCTGTCCAGGTCTCTTTGAAGTTCTGCCTGATCCTCATCTGATTTAATTCTCCTCATTAACTTCACATCATCTGCGAACAGGGACATCTCTGAGTCTATCCCTTCCATCATGTCATTCACACATACCAAAAATAGCACTGGTCCTAGGACCGACCCCTGTGGGGACCCCGGTCGTCACAGGTGCCCACTGTGATACCTCATCTCGTTGTTGCCTCCCTATCAGGTATTCTCTGATCCATTACAGTGCCCTTCCTGTTATACGGAAGGGCACTGTGTGTGTGTGTGTGTGTGTGTGTGTGTGTGTGTGTGTGTGTGTGTGTGTGTGTGTGTGTGTGTGTGTGTGTGTATGGTGTGTGTATGGTGTGTGTGGCGTGTGTGTGTGGCGTGTGTGTGTGTGTGTGTGTGTGTGTGTGTGTGTGTGTGTGTGTGTGTCTGTGTTTTGTGTGTGTGTGTGTGTGTGTGTGTGTGTGTGTGTGTGTGTGTGTGTGTGTGTGTGTGTGTGTGTGTATGGTGTGTGGCGTGTGTGTGTGTGTGTGTGTGTGTGTGTGTGTGTGTGTGTGTGTGTGTGTGTGTGTCTGTGTGTTTGTGTGTGTGTGTGTGTGTGTGTGTGTGTGTGTGTGTGTGTGTGTTGTGTTGTGTGTGTGTGTGTGTGTGTGTATGGTGTGTGTATGGTGTGTGTGTGGCGTGTGTGTGTGGCGTGTGTGTGTGTGGCGTGTGTGTGTGTGTGTCTGTGTGTTTGTGTGTGTGTGTGTGTGTGTGTGTGTGTGTGTGTGTGTGTGTGTGTGTGTGTGTGTACAGCCTACTACTGGTTGTATTATAGTTTACCCTACAGCAAAGGCTTTCCAAAATTCATTCGGTTGGACGATCGCTAACTTTATTGAATTAAACAAAATTCACGTATTGTTTGCATATGAAAATATTGTTTTACGGTAGAAAAAGCACATTCGCTCCTTTGATATATATAAATTCATTGCACGTTTCATTTTGGAATATTTTTTTCAGTCCATGATACAATTTCAAACTTGCTCCTATGAATGAAAACTTGTTAATGGCTTACATCAGGAAAGACTGTGACAAATATAGTGAGTATATACTCATTGCTTGAACAAACTACTGTGTATTATTTTAATAACGAAATGCCAATTAGTAATGGGCAAGGTTGTCTATGTGGTGACCGTTGGGAAGACTTGCCAAACACACAATGAAACTTAATATAACAAGTATCAGTTAAAATCTTTTGAAACTAATAATAAGAAAAGACTCCAAAAGGTTCCTGGAGATTCTTACAGGCACCTTGGTAACCGAAAAATCTTAGTGGACAAACACTTAACGGTGCTCTACGCTCGGTTGTACATCATAAGCCACACAGACCGGGTCAGGAGCACCTGCTGACTGGTGGCTATGGGAGAGATGAGTTTGCCTTGACATCTGCCGTTGTCTCGGCATCTACCCTTTTATTTCCCGGAATACAAACATGGCCAGAGCACCAACAGAACTCCACATTTTCCGGAAGTTTTGGACCACAAAGTGGACAGATTCTTAATATGCCAGAACAAACAGAGCTCATTGGGAATCAGAGTCCACATGGCTCTGAGGTCCAACATAGCCAGCCTTAAAAACAACAACAGAAAGGATTGCAGGGAACTCTACAGAAAAGCCAACACCACCCATGCTCTCAGTAAATCGCTTTATTCTTGAAGCGTGAACGCAGTCATTCTCAGAGAAATTAGCCATACTTATCACCAGAGCTCGACACTTGGGAATCTCCGTTCACTGTCTACAAAGACGAACCTTAATTATTTCCAAGGAAGTCAGGGAGATAAACCAACGTCAGTGATTGTAGACACATCGAGGAAGCAATCTGGGATGAGGACCCACGTCTCAACACCTAACAACAGGAGAAGCCTCACACGACGAGTAAAAGGTTTTTGCTGTCTCTCCTTCACAAAAGATCACAGCAAAAGACGAGCTGATAGATGTATGCTGAAACCAAAAAAAGTAGCACAGGCCCAACTCTTCGCAGTGGAGATCCAGGTAAAAAGCCCACCAGATTCAACATAGACTCAACTGGGCAAGTGCAGAAATCACCCATGCTAGGTGCTGAATAGAATTTAGCAACTGAAGCAGGGAAGAGTTGGCAATGACAGATCTAGTAACCATACTCCAGTCAGAAACTACACAATGAAACTTTAAAGCTGAGCCCTATCTGCCGATCCTATCGCAGGTACCGTGGGAAGAGGCCTGACATGGGCCTCTCATGTAATAAAAAATAATTCTCAAGAATGTCAGCTGCCGCTAGTGGGGAAGGACCACGTTATGGAAAAAGCACATGGAGGTAGGATGTCAAGGCTGGGACCCGTAATATGAACATCCATCGTTTCTAATGGGAAACCAGTACCGTTAGAAGCGTTAGCTC
The DNA here is from genome assembly GCF_026875155.1 of Cherax quadricarinatus. Taxonomy (NCBI): domain Eukaryota; kingdom Metazoa; phylum Arthropoda; class Malacostraca; order Decapoda; family Parastacidae; genus Cherax; species Cherax quadricarinatus. Next base: position 114,346,712 of record NC_069401.1, on the reverse strand, counting down.
TTGAATTCCAAGCTGGTGCAATTTGGTGCCCAAAGGGGTCCCCCTTTGTATTTTCAAGATACAAGAAGTTCCTCAAGCGAACATACATAATTTACATCTGTAAACTACAACTACACCAACACATACGTATTCACGGGTGTAAATAAGAACACACAACCCCCTTGTATCAAACAAACACCACAATCCCTCCACTCATTCTAGCATTTACGTAAACACAAACATGCACATCACACACATGGGCAACCACAACGCACATTTCCAACCCCTCAAACTATTTTCAGATTAAATTAGCTAGTATAAATAATGTATGGGAAATTTAAAAGGCGTATTAATAAATAAATATTTTAAAAGATTTCTGAAAAAAAATTGAGACTGTGATTTTTAGGGGGATTTAAAAAAAAATCCTGACTAAGAGCTGGAAGGATTGTAAATTCTGAGAGACTTTGGGGGTAAAAAATTAAACTTTCGTAAATTTTGCTCGAAAGGTAAAAAAGTACTCGTATATTTTTTTTAAATAAAAAGACATAGGTGAATTTCACGGAACTTCCTAACCTCCTTTCCCCCCTCCCCCACACTCCAAAAAAAAAAAATCAAGGAAGAAGTAAAATATAAATAACATCTTATGAGACTCGATCCTTTAACCAAAAAAAAAATATCTGAGTTTCTTATACAACGTTATGTTTACGATATACGAATGTTAGCATATAAGTTTACTTGTAAATATACTTAAATATAATGACTGAATTGCTGCTTAACTATCCTGTAGTTCATCGTAATTAAACAATCTTCCATTTATGAATAAGTGCTAGTAAACAATTTTTTTTAAACTCTAGCTAAACGTTTTAACAATATTTATTATGACACATACCACAATAATGACTATTTCTTAATAAACATATCATCATCATAGTGGCCGAGCTGATGCAGTCCACAGGAGCAGCGAGTCCATCAGCTCCTGGAAAACGATAATTAATATAGCAAGAATATGCAACGATACAGAATTTAATTCGGAAATTAATAATATAAAACAAATTAAACATTTTACATCTAATACGGTACGAGCAAAAAGTGTAATAATTATACTAAAAAATAACAAATAATTATAAAATAACATATAATAATTATAAAATATACCAAATAATTATAAAAGAAACAATCAACAGTAGGAGTCCCACAAGGGAAGTGTCCCTAGGACCACTTCCTCTTTCTCATCTACCATCAATGACCAACCGAATCATCACAGCTACTCAAACCCATATTATTTGCAGATGACACTACATACGTCTTCTCACCCCAAACCCCAGTCATATCTGGCCAACACTGTACAATGCTGGAATTTCAGAAAATGTCTACCTGGACGATGACGAAATAAACATAACCTAAATCCACTAAACCTATTACATTAGTTTGGAAACAGAGCCTACAAATGTTCCACTTAACAATAACACTAAATGGATCACCCATCCACAAGACGTCACAGAGGGAAAATTCCTAGGAGAATCCACCCTAGACAGGAGCTCAAATTCCCAGACACACATACAAATAAATTCCAAGAATATCTCTAAGACAGTAGGCAATACTATCAAAGATTCGGGTTATTATGTTCCCACCATCAGCTCACTCTCCTGGCATCGTACAGTCTTCATCTACCCTTACTCACATATGGAATTTGTGCATGGGGGATCAACAATATCAAATCACCTAAGCCTCTACTAACCCAGCAAAAGGCTTTGCAATCAGAATGATAACAAAAATTTCCCACTCTCAACATCCATACTCCACCCTCTAATCAAAGGTCAACATTTACTCACCATAAAGAACATCCACACTTATGTCATGTACCTACTACATACATAGAATAATACACGCAAACATAAACCCTCCACTCAAACTTTTCCTCATCAACCTTAACAGGAACACACGACCATAACACAAGAACAACAGATCTCTTGTTTGATGTACCCCGTGTCCATACACACATTGTAAAAACTCTATGCACATAAAGGGCCCCAAAATCTAGAATTCATTACTAGAACATACTAAAGTAACCCGGGCTGAAAATCAATTAAAGACTTCTCTGAAAACCACTTACTCGCCCAGGATTAAATAATCAACGCTCATTATTTAACATTAATGGAATTTTCCCAATTACTTAAATCTTAAAACTTCAAGACAACATTGTTTCGAATACTCAATTGTACTTCATATTGTAAATTGTTTGTGGCAATTTTTACCACTGAACCTTCAATTGCTTGTTAATCTTTAAGTAATATTAAGCTTCCCAATAATGCCTTCTGCATACAAGGGGTTTTGGCATGTACACCCAGCTACTATGATTCCTTGTACAACTATGTATCATGTCCAAATACTCTATGAATATAATGTTTAAAAAATAATTCTAACACATGACCACGTGTATATACATCGAGAGGGAGTTTCCAGGGCGAGCAAAAAAAACGCCCCCTTAGCCGGTCCTGTGCCCTGATAATGAAGAAACACTTTGCAGATCATTAATTAAATTATATGAAAGTAATTTATCACTGTTGTTTATTTGCTCTGTTATGAATTAAATAATTAAACCTTTCATAAATCTCTTTTACATATAAAAAAAACTTAAGATTTGAGGTTAATCAGGAGTTTGGATTTAAAAAATACAAATATTTATGGTCGAATTTGGGGAAAATAGATTATACGGAATTCCTATCAGTCTTCGTAAATATGCTGATGAGTCACTCTCTCTCTCTCACTCTCTCTTCTCCTCCCTCTCTCTTTACACAGGGTTTGACAAGGTTAAGGATCCCTAGCTTTATTGACAGCATATTTACAGGTTAAGGATTCCTAACTTTATTGGCAAGCTAAGAGCTGTTACCTACATCAAGCTCATTTGAAAGCATTTTTATTGTTACGAGACATACAATAGGAACAGGATGAGTTGGGAGCATCTGTGGGCCACAGCATTTTCATTGATCAACTGAACTTTATCTCGTTTACATCAATATGCTGTACGATTGTGGTCCCATATTCGAGTCTCCTGGTATATAGGATCTCAGATGGAGTAATGTTCTGGAGAAGGGTACAGCCGAGGTGAAAGTTGCTGCTATCTGCCCGTCTGTGGCATAAAAGCTTGTTTCGACGCTGTCCTCGAAGTTGGATCCAAGTGTGGTACTATTACAATATTGGGATATTGGCCTAATACATAACATTAAGGCCACCCACATCCCTCCTATGTTGAAGGCTGCTGCTGAAATGACAGAACATCCAGGATGGGTCCAGCGAGAGATGAACGTCTGGCTCTGTTCTCTACTTTGTCAAGCAGGTCGGCAGATGAGAGAGAGAGGGGGGGGGCCAGCAAACCAAGAAAAGTGAAGCATACTCAAGGTGTGAGCGTACTTATGCCTCGTACAGAATCTTTGCAACCACCCCTACTGTCAAACAGAATGCAGATACGGCGAAGTGCTGTAAGGCTTCTAGCTGCCTTGTTTATGCAAAGATTACAACATGTTTCTTCATGGGTTATTTTGGAGTCAAATTTCACCCCAAGGATATCAATTCTTTCCGGGGCCCAAAAACCCCCCTTTCACCTTCCCATCGGGGAGATCATCATTGCGTTTTCCAGGGAAAAATGTTATTTTCCCATCTATTTCCCAAGCTGATTAGTCTTAGTTGGTGATTGATGTAGCTTAAGAGTGGATTTTTCTCTTGGATAAGTGAATTCAGTGTACGCGTCTGATATGCATGGGATTCTGGGTAAGTGAAAAAGGTCGTTGAAGTAGACATTCCACAAAAGGCCCCAGCACGCTTCCTTGTGGAACATTTCCCCCCAATGGGATGTTTGGTGATTCCTTCCCATGAGAATACCCTTGAGACTCCTGAAGGTAACACTGAGGAAATAGGTAAGCCTGCAATTCCCCAGTGTTTGAAGTTTTGCTAAGAGGCCCGGGTTTGCCCCCCCCGGGAAAGCCCCAGCAAGTCCAGTGTCCCAAAAACAGCTGATTTTGGATTCACCATGACGGGTTTCCCATTAGTGGAGAGGTTTGCAAAGATAGCGCAGAGTAACCTTTTCCCTTCTCTCCCCCCTCCTCCCCCTCTCTTCTTCACTCTCTTTCTCTCTCCCCTTCTCTCTCTCTCTCTCTCTTCCTCTTCTCTCTCTCTCATCTTTTGGTATACTGAGCCCAAAAGTGTACATGTCGTGCATGTAACGTACACACACAACACCCCACACACAACACCCCACAACACAACACATGCACAACCCACACACACCACACAACACCACCAAAAACCAAAAAACAACACACACAAGGGTCTGCGCATAGAGGACAGGAGGGTCAAAAGTGACAGAAACGATAAAAAATACTGCGTAAAATATATAAGGTGGACAAAGATGTTCCAGAGATGGGACACAGAAACAAGGGGTTTTTAGGGAGTATTTTTCAGCCACACAGTTTTTAGAACTGCAATATTTGGCAGGGATTAGTAGTGGCGGGAAACCTAATAGTTTCAAGACGAGGTTAAAAAGCTCGTAAACCAGGGAGAGAGACGACCCAGTAGCGGACTGAAGAGGGGGGGCCCAGGAGCTGATTCCGACACCTGAACCCACAATTAGGGGAGTACACACACACACACACACAACCAAACACACACACACACACACAGCCACACAAAAACACACAACACACCAACCACAAAACACAACACACACACACCCCAAAGATGGATGTTGTACTTGAAAACCCTCATGCTCAAAATGTCAGGGCACAACCAAAAAGGAGGGGAGGTAAACCCAGCAAGTGGATCTTGTGTTCACCTGAGCGTTTAGACATTGAGGAATCACTTACGAGAGGCCCCCCGGGCTGGCGATCCGTGGTTCGAGTTTTGATTTATAGTAGGTTACAAGGGAGAAGGAACGGAACGAAGGGGGCAGGAAATATAAAAGGGGGGACACACAGGTATGAGAAAATTCCCGCAGGAGGTTCTGTGGGGCAGAGAAATGGTAGGAAAATCATAAAAGAGGGTGATGGAAAATGTGGCAAAAAGTCAAGGGGGCAGAGGAAAGTTTGTTCCCAAAGGGAAAAAGAATAATAGGGAAAACCAAAACGAGTCCTTGGTCACCCGAAGGTGTGGGAGGCAAAAAATAAATGCAAAGAGAAAGGGAAAAGGACAGGAGGATAGGACCCCGGAAAACAAGGAGATTTAGAAAAGGCCCCAAAAAGATATGCAAGATAAAGGGGGGAGGCCCCCCACAGTATGAAAACGAATGCATCGAAGTCAAAATTTACCAACTGCTGTATAGCCAAATTTGAGGAAAACAAAGTCAAAGGGCCAGGTGAAAAGCTGAGGAAAGAAAGGGGGAGAAATCAAAAAAACGATCAAGGGTTTTGAGGGCTCAACACAAGATTTAAGGAAAGTATTTACAGTAGAGACAGGAAGGATCGGGGGGACAGACCAGATGGGACCCAGCAAGGAATACACCCAAAAAGTGTTGGGCGACTACATCGATGAGGGGGGGTGAAGAAAATGCTAAGGGAATCGATACCTCAAAGGGAATGGACCGGACAAAATTTTCCCCCTGGGGTTTTTGAGAGGGGAGCAATTGTGTGCGTGCCCTTACCAAATCTCAAAACGTCCCCGAAACGGGCAACTACCCGAGGGATGGAAGACGGCAAATATGTTCCCATTTTTAAAAAAGGAGCGAAAAAAGGGACAAACTATTTGACCGTGTCATTGCGTGTATATATCAAAATTATGGAGAAAATTATCAGGGGAGAGTGGTGGGCCCTGGAAAGGAACAAAGTATAAAAGCCCAAACCCCCGGATTCACGGAAGGAAAAACTTTTTACAAAATTCTGGATTTTTGATAAAATAACGAAGTAAGACACGAGAAAAGAGGGGTGGGTTGATTGCATCTTGGACTCAAGAAGGCCCTTTTACAGTTCCTCACAAGAGATTAGTGCAGAAGTAGAGCATCAGGCGGTATAAAGGAAGGGCCCTGCAAGGATAAGAATACCCACAGGGAGGCAACAAGAGTCATGGGACGTTGATGTATCACGTGGGGACCCTTTACGAGCGGGGTCCACAAGGGGTCGGTCCTAGGGGGCCCGTGTATTTTTGGTATAGGAACGACTGATGGAAGGGTTAGATCAGAAGTGTCCCCGTTTGCGATGATGTGAAGTTAATGAAGAGAATTAAATCTGATGAGGACCAGGCAGGACTTCAAAGAGCCCTGGCAGACTGACACCTGGTCCAGCAAATGGCTTCTCGAATTTATTCCTGCCAAATGCAAAGTCATGAAAAATAGGGGAAGGGCACAGAAGACCACAGGACAGAGTATAGGCTAGGTGGCCAAAGACTGCAAACCTCACTCAAGGAGAAAGATCTTGGGGTGAGTATAACACCGAGCATGTCCCCGGAAGCACACATCAATCAGATACTGCTGCAGCATATGGGCGCCTGGCAAACCTGAGAACAGCATTCCGATACCTTAGTAAGGAATCATTCAAGACACTGTACCCCGTGTATGTCGGGCCATACGGGAGTATGCAGCACCTGTTTGGAACCCGCACTTGATAAAGACGTCAAGAAACTAGAGAAAGTAAAAAGGTTTGCGACAAGGTTATTTCCAGAGCTAAGGGGAATGCCCCTATGAAGAAAGTTTAAAGGGGAAATCGGCCTGACGACACTGGGACAGGAGGGTCAGGGGAGACATGATAACGACATATAAAATACTGCGTGGAATAGACAAGGTGGACAAAGACAGGATGTTCCAGGGGGGGGGACACAGAAACAAGAGGCCACAATTGGAAGTTGAAGACACAATGATTTCAGAGAGATAGAAGGAAGTATTTTTCAGTCTTTAGAGTTGTAAGGCAGTGAATAGCCTAGAAAATGACGTAGTGGAGGCAGGAACCTACACAGTTTTAAGACGAGGTTTGATAAAGCTCAGGAGGGGGAGAGAGAGGGTCCAGTAGCAACCGGTGAAGAGGGGGGGCCAGGAGCTAAGACTCGACCCCTGCAACCACAAATAGGTGAGTACAAATAGGTGAGTACACACACAGGTTTTTAAGAATCATTAGCTAACCAATCAGCTTCGCATTCCTTTCTTTTCTAAACAATCATCATTATCTAGCAATAATGTTTTTTCCAGAATATGATAAATATGCAAATAATGATAAATAATTATTGTTGTTTAAATTATTAGTGAAAATAAAATGAGTATAATATCTTCAGGAAATACTGCTGCTGTGGTGACCCCTGCACCACCCTGCTGTGGTGACCCCTGCACCACCCTGCTGTGGTGACCCCTGCACCACCCTGCTGTGGTGACCCCTGCACCACCCTGCTGTGGTGACCCCTGCACCACCCTGCTGTGGTGAACCTGCACCACCCTGCGTGGTGACCCTGCACCACCCTGCTGTGGTGAACCCCTGCACCACCCTGCTGGGGGGAACCCCCGCACCACCCCGCTGTGGTGAACCCCTGCACCACCCTTTCTGTGGGACCCCTGCACCACCCTGCTGGGGGGTGGGCCCCTGCACCACCCTGCTGTGGTGACCCCTGCACCACCCTGCTGTGGTGACCCTGCACCACTGCTGGGGTGAACCCTGCACCACCTGCTGTGGTGACCCCTGCACCACCCTGCTGTGGTGACCCTCACCACCCTGCTGTGGTGACCCCTGCACCACCCTGCTGTGGTGACCCCCCGCACCCCCTGCTGTGGTGACCCCTGCACCACCCTGCTGTGGTGACCCCTGCACCACCCTGCTGTGGTGCCCCTGCACCACCCCCTGCTTTTGGTGACCCCCCCCCACCCCGCTGGTGAACCCCGCACCACCCTGCTGTGGTACCCCTGCACCACCCTCTGTGGTGAACCCCCCCCCCTGCTGTGGGGACCCCCCCGCACCACCCTCTGTGGTGACCCCCCGCACCACCCCCGGGGGACCCCCACCACCCCTTTACCCCCACCAAACCCCGTGTGGGACCCCGCACCACCCTGCTGTGGGACCCCTGCACCACCTGCTGTGGTGACCCCTCACCACCCTGCTGTGGGGCCCCCCGCACCCCCTGCTGTGGTGGCCCCCCCACCACCCCGCGTGGGGGACCCCTGCCACCCCCCTGTGTGGTGACCCCCCCACCACCCTGCTGTGGGAACCCCCGCACCACCCCGCTGTGGGACCCCTCACCACCCTGCTGTTTTGGGACCCTCCCACCCCCGCTGTGGTGACCCCCCGCACCACCCTGCTGTGGTGGACCCCCCCACCACCCTGCTTGGTGACCCCCGCACCCCCCTCTGTGTGCCCCGCACCCCCTGCTGGGTAAACCCCCTGCACCACCCCGCTGTGGGGACCCCGCACCCCCCCCGCTTGGGGACCCTGCACCACCCTTTCCTCAAACACCCTGCTGTGGTGACCCCTGCACCACCCTGCGTGGTGACCCCTGCACCACCCTGCTGTGGTGACCCGCACCACCCTGCTGTGGTGACCCCTGCAAACCCCCCTGCCCGTTTGGTTTAAAACCCCCGCCCCCCTGCGTGGTGACCCCCGCAAAAACCCCCCGGCTGTGGGGGACCCCCCCCACCACCCCTTTTTGTGAGGTTTGGAAAAAACCCCTGCCCCTTTCCACCCGCTGGGTGACCCCTGGCCACCAACCCCCCGCTTTTGGTGACCCCTCCCACCCCGCTTTTGGGACCCCCGAAAACCCCCCCTGTTTTGGGTGACCCCTCAACCCCCCCCTGCTGAAAAAACATCCCCCAGCACACACAGATGGCTTTGACCGACCCCCCCCGCAACCATAATTAGGTTAGTAAAAAATGAAAACAAACAGCAATAATAAAAAAACTGATAATACTTTTGATGAAAACTATTCCCCCGGGAACGTGACTGTTTTCCTAACCCCACTCTGGGGCCCCATCATCTAACTGTCATTTTTATTTCTTGGGGGAGTTAATTGCAAAAGGGTTTAAAATAAACCAAGGGTGAAGGTGTAATGTGTACCCCAGGTGAAGGTGTATGGTGTACCCCAGGTGAAGGTGTATGGTGTACCCCAGGTGAAGGTGTATGGTGTACCCCAGGTGAAGGTGTATGGTGTACCCCAGGTGAAGGTGTATGGTGTACCCCAGGTGAAGGTGTATGGTGTATCCCGGGTGAAGGTGTGAGGTGTACCCCAGGTGAAGGTGTAAAGGGGTACCCCAGTGAAGGTGTATGGTGTATCCCGGGTGAAGGTGTGTGGTGTACCCCAGGTGAAGGTGTATGGTGTACCCCAGGTGAAGGTGTATGGTGTAATCCAGGTGAAGGTGTGTGGTGTACCCCAGGTGAAGGTGTATGGTGTACCCCAGGTGAAGGTGTATGGTGTATCCCGGGTGAAGGTGTATGGTGTATCCCCCGGGGGAAGTGTGTGGTGTACCCCAGGTGATAATGCATGGTGTACCCCAGGTGAAGGTGTATGGTGTACCCCAGGTGAAGGTGTATGGTGTATCCCGGGTGAAGGTGTGTGGTGTACCCCAGGTGATGGTGCATGGTGTACCCCAGGTGAAGGTGTATGGGGGTACCCCCCGGTGAAGGTGCATGGTGTACCCCAGTGAAGGTGTATGGTGTACCCCAGGTGAAGGTGTATGGTGTACCCCAGGTGAAGGTGTATGGTGTACCCCAGGTGAAGGTGTATGGTGTACCCCAGGTGAAGGTGTATGGTGTACCCCAGGTGAAGGTGTATGGTGTATCCCCGGGTGAAGGTGTATGGTGTACCCCAGGTGAAGGTGTATGGTGTACCTAAGGTGAAGGTGTATGGTGTACCCCAGGTGAAGGTGTATGGTGTACCCCAGGTGAAGGTGTATGGTGTATCCCGGGTGAAGGTGTGTGGTGTACCCCAGGTGATGGTGTATGGTGTACCCCAGGTGAAGGTGTATGGTGTACCCCAAGTGAAGGTGTATGATGTACCCCAGGTGTTGGTGAATGGTGTACCCCAGGTGAAGGTGTATGGTGTACCCCAGGTGAAGGTTTATGGTGTACCCCAGGTGAAGGTGTATGGTGTACCCCAGGTGAAAGTGTATGGTGTACCCCAGGTGAAGGTGTATGGTGTACCCCAGATGAAGGTGTATGGTGTACCCCGGGTGAAGGTGTGTGGTGTACCCCAGGTGAAGGTGTATGGTGTACCCCAGGTGAAGGTGTGTGGTGTACCCCAGGTGAAGGTGTATGGTGTACCCCAGGTGAAGGTGTATGGTGTACCCCAGGTGAAGGTGTATGGTGTACCCCAGTGAACGGTGTATGGTGTACCCCAGGTGAAGGTGTATGGTGTACCCCAGGTGAAGGTGTATGGTGTACCCAGGTGAAGGTGTATGGTGTACTCCATGAAGGTGTATGGTGTACCCCAGGTGAAGGTGTATGGTGTACCCCAGGTGAAGGTGTATGGTGTACCCAGGTGAAGGTGTATGGTGTATCCCGGGTGAAGGTGTATGGTGTATCCCGGGTGAAGGTGTGTGGTGTACCCCAGTGAAGGTGTATGGTGGGACCCAGGAAGGTAGGTGTATCCCGGTGAAGGTGTATGGTGTATCCCGGTGGGAAGGGTGGTGGTGTACCCAGGGGAAGGTATGGGTACCCGGGGAAGTGTATGGTTACCCCAGGTTTAAGGGTATGGTGTACCCCAGGTGAAGGTGTATGGTGTACCCCAGGTGAAGGTGTATGGTGTACCCGGTGAAGGGTATGGGTATCCCGGGTGAAGGTGTATGGTGACCCCAGGTGAAGGTGTATGATGTACCCAGGTGAAGGTGTATGGTGTATCCCGGGTGAAGGTGTGTGGTGTAACCCCAGGGGAAGGTGTGGTGTACCCCAGGGGAAGGTGTAAAGGTGTACCCCAGGGAAGGTGTGTGGTGTACCCCAGGGGAAGGTGTATGGTGTACCCCAGGGGAAGGTGTAATGGGGTACCCCAAGAAGGTGATGGTGATCCCGGTGAAGGGAGTGTACCCCAGTGAAGGTGTATGGGGTATCCCGGTGGAAGGTGAATGGTGATCCCCGGTGAAGGTTTGTGGTGTACCCCCGGTGAAAGGGGTATGGTGTACCCCATGAAGGTGTATGGTGTATCCCGGGGGAAGGTGTATGGTGTACCCGGGTAAGGTGTGTGGTGTACCCCCGGGGAAGGTGTATGGTGTACCCCAGGGGAAGGTGCATGGTGTACCCCAGGTGAAGGTGTATGGTGTACCCAGTGAAGGTGTATGGTGTACCCCAGGGGAAGTGTAAAGGTGTATCCCCGGTGAAGGTGATGGTGTACCCGGTGAAGGTGTATGGTGTACCCCAGGTGAAGGTGTATGGGTGTACCCCAGGTGAAGGTGTATGGTGTACCCGGGGAAGGTGTTGGTGTACCCAGTTGAAGGTGTGTGGTGTACCCCAGTGAAGGTGTATGGTGTACCCGGGTGAAGGTGATGGTGTAAACCCGGGTTAAGGTGCCTGGTGTAAACCCCAGGTGAAGGTGTGTGGTGTACCCCAGGTGAAGGTGTATGGTGTATCCCGGTGAAGGTGTATGGTGTATCCCGGGTGAAGGTGCCTGGGGTACCCCAGGTGAAGGTGTATGGTGTAAACCCCCGGTGAAGGTGTATGGTGATCCGGTGAAGGTGTGTGGTGTACCCCAGGTGAAGGTGTGTGGTGTACCCCAGGTGAAGGTGTATGGTGTACCCCATGAGGTGAGGTGTACCCCAGTGAAGTGTATGGTGTATCCCGGGTGAAGGTGTATGGGTACCCCAGGTGAAGGTGTATGGTGTATCCCGGTGATGATGGGATCCCGGTGAAGGTGTATGGTGTACCCCGGTGAAGGTGTATGGTGTATCCCGGGTGAAGGTGTATGGTGTATCCCGGTGAAGGGTAGGTGTACCCCAGTGAAGGTTATGGTTTTCCCGGGTGAAGGTGTATGGGGTATCCCGGTGAAGGTGATGGTGTATCCCGGGTGAAGGTGTATGGTGTACCCCAGGTGAAGGTGTATGGTGTATCCCGGGGGAAGGTGTATGGTGTATCCCAGGTGAGGTGTTGTGTCCCCGGGGAGGTGTATGGTGTACCCCAGGTGAAGGTGTATGGTGTATCCCGGGGGAAGGTGTATGGTGTAAACCCGGGTGAAAGTGTATGGGGTATCCCGGGTGAAGGTGTATGGGTATCCCGGGGGAAGGTGTATGGTGTACCCAGGGGAAGGTGTATGGTGTATCCCGGGTGAAGGTGTATGGTGTACCCGGTGAAGGTGTATGGTGTACCCGGGTGAAGGTGTATGTTTTATCCCGGGTGAAGGTGGTATGGGTGTACCCCCCGGTGAAGGTGGGATGGTGTACCCGGGGGAAGGTGTATGGGGTATCCCAGGTGAAGGTGTATGGTGTAAACCCGGTGAAGGTTATGGGTATCCCGTGAGGGTAGGTGTACCCCAGGTGAAGGTGTTGGGTGTATCCCAGGTGAAGGTGTATGGTGTACCCCCGGTAAGGTGTATGGTGTATCCCGGGGAAGGTGTATGGTGTACCCCAGTGAAGGTGTAAAGGTGTATCCCGGTGAAGGTGTATGGGGTATCCCGGTGAAGGTGTATGGTGTACCCCGGTGAAGGGGTATGGTGTATCCCGGTGAAGGTGTATGGTTATCCCGGGTGAAGGTGTGTGGTGTACCCCAGGTGAAGGTGTAATGTGTACCCGGGTGAAGGTGTATGGTGATCCCGGGTGAAGGTGTATTTGGGGTACCCCAGGGGAAGGTGTATGGTGTATCCCGGTGAAGGTATGGTGTATCCCGGGGGAAGGTGTATGGTTTCCCCAGTGAAAGGGGTATGGTGTACCCCCTGAAGGGGTATGGTGTATCCCGGGGGAAGGTGTATGGTGTAATCCCGGGGGAAGGTGTGTGGTTTACCCCAGTAAGGTGTATGGTGTATCCCGGGGGAAGGTGTAAAGGTGTACCCCGGTGAAGGTGTATGGTGTAACCCGGGTGAACGTGTTGGTGAAAGGAGAATATACTTATCTTGTTAATATTTGGGAAAAACCACACTTTAGTGAAAGATTAAAGGAAGATTAAAAGCAAAATTTACATCAGAATAAAACATTAAAGTATTAAATAAACTTCCAAAAGATTACTGGAGGGGGAAAAAACCCTACCAAATGTTATACCTCTACTGAGCAAACATATTACGGGGAAGTGGAAAAACCACAGTTGAGAAGGAAAATAATTTCAGGGGAAGCAAACATGTTTGCAGTGTTAGGTTTAATGTGTATCGACCACACGAAGGGTATTACTGCCGCAATCCAGTTATACATTAACTTGGAAGGTATTTTACAATGTAATGTCGTAAATGTTTAGTGTCTTTTTACAAGAGTAATATATGCCTCTTAGTGCACACTGCATGTCTTCCCGAAGTAAACAAATCAGGGATCGTAGCTTGAAAAGCAATGGTACTTTTACCTGATAAACAAAGAAATCAAATGCACAATAAATCTCTGAAATCTGTCTGAAAGTCAGCAAAATATAATTAATACTAAATAATGCTAAATGAATGTAGATTTTTCTAAGATATCCTTTGCAAAATTATGATAAGTTAAATTATGTTTATTATAGCGAGGATTGATGAGATGTCATGCAGTCTGCATGGAAAGTGTCCTGGGTGTCAACGTCCCCGCAGCCCCGTCCATGACCAGGCCTCGCTGACAGTTTGTTTTGGTCCAATTAAATGGACAAAAGCAGAGCCTTAACTCTCTTGAAGAGGAAACTTTATGATTTCCAGACATTCCCTGAACAGCAAGGTTGTGGCACTTGCGTGTGGCTGTGTCCTGCTTGCACCAACACTTGCTTCATTATACCAGCCACAAGGAGACCTGGTCTAGCCCCTGGCCGCAGGGAACAATAACCACCTAACCAACAACAGCTATAAAAGAGATGCAATTTTTTCCCCTAAGGTACACAAAATAATTTAAATTTTAGATTCATAGGCAGTGTTAGGTGAGTTGTTCAAAAATACATAATACTTGCAGTGGTGTATGTATAATACATATTAAATGGTAGGTAATGTTCGCATGTATAATACATATTAACTGGTAGGTGATGTACGTATGTATAATACTTATTAACTAGTAGGATAATTTTAACAAAAAATATCGAATTTAATGTAGCTTTTCAAACCTTTGTGGAATGATTGAGTTACGCTTGATTGACTCTTCAAATGTTCACGTGATACGAACTGTGTATTCACATAATAGATACAAATAAGCTTATCCAAGCTCACACAAGTTTATTTTAAGCTTAGGGGAAGTTACGTTTCCAATAATGATTAAGCATGTAAAAATATCAGTTTACATGAACAATTTTTTTTTATATTTTATTTAAAAAGCACAATACATATTCATATGTATACTATGCATACGTTACATAAACTAAGACATGTTATCCATTAAATATGAAACAACAATTCCACATTCCCTATCCCAGCTCTTAACCTATACTTAAGAGACACACTTCAATTTAACATGATTGCCATCCCCAAAAATTCAATCATACATGTGACTACACAAAAGGCAAACCCACACCCAAACATACAGGATGGTTTAATAAATTCAAAAATACAGTTTCTTACTCACAAAAGACTATATAATCCATATAATGGACGTGTTTCTTTCCACCTGTTTCTATGTTCCCATCATAAAATGGGTACCTGGGTGTTAGTCGACTGGTGTGGGTCGCATCCTGGGACACTGACCTAAGGAGGCCTGGTCACAGACCGGGCCGCGGGGGCGTTGACCCCCGGAACTCTCTCCAGATAAACTCCAGATATATTCGGTTCCCTACCCCCTCATTTAACAACTAATACAAGAACGTATAAGTGATTAATAATAAGAACTATACTGGATTTTATCAAAATTCCTCTACCACACATTCCAGTACTTAAATAACACGTTACCCTTAGGTGAATTACCACCATTTACACACCAATAACATGACCTACCAAACCCCTTTTTAACAAAAATTAATAAAACCAGTGCATACAAAAAATATTTTCATGCACCGTTTTTGACAAAAAAAAAAAACACCCTCAAGTAACATAACAATCACAATATGCCCTTACCTCATAACCTAAATGAGAATTACAGAAATCAGTTATGCATAAACAACCAGAACAAAAATAAAAAAGTACATAAGAACACAGATATGTACATTATGTTACTACACGGACACACTTGTATAATTGGAAGAATATACATCCACAATATTCCATATCAATAATAATAAAACAACAACCATGAAAATCAAACTGTCAGAACATCATTGTATAACATGTATTTTACACAAATTAGAGGATACACTTCATGTTACCTCAACTTTAAACAACCTATGTACATATTTAATATAAACCAAAGCTAGAATTATCATTGAAACATATCAAATGGGTTCTCCCCCCACAAGGACGTGGCAAATAATAAAAAGAACCCCTTCATGAAAAACCAAACGGTACACCCCTACCACTAACTAACTCCTAGCTTAAGATCAAACTTGTTAATGACTGAACACAAAATTCTAATCTCCCTATCTGAAACACAATTAAACTTCCTTGACAAAGTCATATTCTTCACATTCTCTTGTGCCAAGATATTACAATCCTTCTTTTATAAAGAAGTACCGTTAAAAGGAAATACTTGTATACTATTATCTAAGAAAAACTAATCACAAGGGTAATATGGAAAGTACTTGCAGCTACACGTTAAAACTACTAAAAACAAGCTTCATTCTATACTAACGTACTTGACTACAGTGTTTACTTGCTTTATTTTATATTTTAAACCCCTTCTCAATGTTAATAAAAACAAATACTATAATTCACTGGTAAATCATTTTTTCACGTGTTCAGTACTACTTGGCCTAAAAAGCCATAACAGCCACTTAAACCACCTCTCCTCGATAGTGAGTGCAATAATATACCCAACCAAAATATGTAATGCAAGGCATTCCAATTATGACTATGTATCCAAGGTACTGAACGGCCAATATCAAATATCATCTACGGACATAACCTTTCATAAATATATGCCCTCACTATCTCAGCCTCGACAACCACCTTCCACACTGCTATCCTAACCTTACACCCCCCCTCACAAAAAGACCGGGGGGTTTGGTTTGTTTAAACCCCCTTGCCCCCCCCCTGTTCCCTAAAGTCGTGCTACTGAAAAGTTACGATAACCTATTAAGAAAAACTTGAATCCCATCTTCCCCATATATTAACCTATTCCTACAACCTTTGTCCTATAAAACCTCGCTGGCTAACGCTTTTATCCTCAACTGCCCTCATCTCCTCATACCAATTAAACATGCAAATAAACTGCCATGACATACATCAAAGCCTACCACCTCACTTGCCTACCCCACTAACATCCATTTGACAACGATGCTAGAAAAGACCAACCCCCCCCCCCCCAACAGCCTAATAACCCCGCCAGCCAGACTCTCAACACTTCCAAAGATGAACAAAGAATATACCACATGATACATCCGTCTCTCCTCCCCACAGAATAAACATGTTGCCTCTCAACCTACCCCATCTATGCAACATATACTTAATTGCCACACACCCATTAGAAAACGAAAACACCCACTCCCTAACCCCTTGCTGGTATCCAGCGTCCTGAACTCCCACCATATGACCCTCCAGTTATACATGGTGGTAACTGGCGACCCCTGCATCACCCCTTCCCCACTCCACACCCACACTGCTTTTACCTTCAACCTTTTTACCTGCCCCACTGCCAACATGAATCTTATTACATCTTCACACTTTCACAAATCCCTACCACTCCACCAGTTTCTAGCATCCCACATCACACTAATGCCACCCTAACACCCCTCTCCCCCCCCTCCCTTAAATACCTCTGCTTAATATATTATACCATTACCCTAGTCCTAAGTCCAACAAACCTAACCCCCCCTTTCACCACCGTCCATGACCACATCTTTGGACAACCAGCCCTTCCCAAAACCCCCACACAAACCTCAACACCCTCCACTTGTATTTCCTGTATATCCTGCACCCACAAAGGGAACACCTCCGCTTACACCCCAGACCCTTTGGCATACACCACCGATTTAATTACCACACCCTCCTGCTGGGTAACCCACTTCACTGGCCCACAAACCTTTCAACTTGCCTATCACCCTACTCGTGACTGCTTTTCTGAGTAATCCTCCTACATTCTGCAATTGCTTCAGATAACATATCCCACACAACCTTAATTCTATCACAAACCGTCACATTCCCATCTCCTCCCCCAATTCCCCCCCCAACCCTATGGTCCTAATTCCCCCAATAACCTAGACTTTGCGTAAATAACTACCATGTCCTGAACATTACCCAAAGCTCCTAATACCTCTACCACCCTATGAACGTAAAGCCGTCCCCACTCGTATCTACACAGTTTATCATCCACATGGGGGTGTTTTTGTTTAGTGAGTTAGTATATAACCACTATGCCCCCCAGTACTACTTCCCCCCCCCCCCTCCCTCAATTTCCTCGTCCACACTCAAAGACAGGATGTTGCCGCATGCAAAAAGCAACTGTGACAGCGGCAACCCTGCCTTAATCCCTGGTTCCCATCCATCACCGCCCCCCCAGCTTACCATTAACTTGCACTCATTACAGCCACCTCAAACAGCGTGCGCACCCACCTCAACTACCCCCCTACCAAAAACCAATTTCTCCATACATCCCCTCACTAAAGTCCCTCTTCACACAGTCATATGCCTGGACCCCATCCAACCAAGGACGACCCCCTCCCTGACAGTTCCTCAATAAAATCCCTTTATCGCACTAGGCCCATTCTTCATAGTCCCATTTTTTATTTTATTTTTTTGTTGTTTTTGGGGGAGGGGTTTTTTGTGGGGGGTTTTTTCTTTTTTTTTTTTTTTTTGGTGTTTTTTTTTTTTTTGTTTCCCCTTTTTTTTTTTTTGGGGGGGGGGTGGGGGGTTTTCCCTTCCCGGATCCCATACGTCGCCTCATGTACTCTAACTCCCGAATTACCTTCTTTAACCTTCCCCAATACCTTCGCAAAAATTTTGTAATCCGACACATTACGAACAACGGTCGATAATCTCCCAAACCCTTCTCCTCTCCTCCCTTCTTTGGCCCACCAAGACAACACCCATTTCTCTGTGATTGCGCATTCTGCCCCATTTCAACATATAATTCAGAACGCTCCACAAGGCGACTCCGCTCAGAACCTCCCAATGCGCTTGTAAAAATCATTAGTAACCCATCTATCCCGTGCCTTCCCCTGACTCACCCATGTCACCACTTCCCCCACCTCCTCCCCCTAATGCCTCCCTCCTACTCCCGATCCCTCGCCCCATACCCTCGTAACCCTATCCAACTAATTGTTTCTATCCCACCTACCCACCCCTTCTCTTCCTTTTCCGTCCGTTGAAACCAATCTCAGTCATACCTACTGGATATAAGTCTGTGTCATTGAGACCCTGTCCCCTCACATAACCCTACCCACCCCTCCACAACAATATGCGCCACGGAATTCCTCAACTGTCCGTCCTTGAATTTTCTTAGAACATACCCGGTTGGCTTATCACCCTTTAGTACTTCCTCCATCCGCCCTGACCCTGAGTGCAACAAAACTTTCATTAAAGCATCCTCTACTAAACGACCCCTAATTCCCCCCATAAACTCCTATCCCCTCCCTCCCTACTCCCCCCCGCATAACATTGCATTCAACTGACCCCCCCTTGGGCTGCCTCTAAATAATTCTGCAATCCAAACCTCCAGGTGCCTTTCCCTGCCCCTCTATCTAAAAAATTCTACAATTATCACCTTTGACCTGCAACGTCTCACCGAATCTAACAAATCCACCTCCTCAATTCCCTAACCCCCAAAAGCCTTTCCACATGACAGAAAAGACCGACAGGATCCTCCTCCTGTAAAAGCCTCACATTTAATTTCCAATAGCCCTGATATAACTCGGAATAGCCATCCACCCTAAGGATCAGCCACCTGCTTGTGGTCTGAAAAACCCACTCTACTGTTCTAACCTCTCCACTCGATGCCCTTGTGGGTGCCTCACTTAATGCCTATCCAACCTTGCCTCATAACTCCCCTGTACATAGGTAATACTCAACCTGATACCCCCCCTGGCCGAACCACAACAACCACCCCGACATCGCACAATGCATCCCTTTAAAACACCCACACTCACCCCTCCCCCCTAGGAACTACTCAACATGCCTAATCACACAATTCCAATCACCTCCAATATCCTATGGCAGTAAACCCCTGAGATGATATATCAAAACGTCACAAACAAAATCTGATTTTATCCTTACGTTCCAATCCGCAGCAAGAAACTCCCACAAAACATACCCGACTCGCGTCGCACCTCTCCACCCCCCATCCCCACTCTACCACCCAGTCCACCAACAACCCTTCCTACCCCACGCCCCCTCCACCCACCCATGACTCGCAAGGGTCAGTTTCTCCTTTACTAAAACAGCCACTCCACCCTTTAAAAAGCGTTGCCATGCTCAAAACAATTATATCCTCTCATCTCAACCAAGTTACCTGACTTATAGTTATGCTCCTGTAGGAAACCAACCATCAACGTCGTACCTTTTCAGGAACCACTCCAACCACACCCTATTTAACACTCGTTTTTAGCCATTACAGTTTATCGTTACATCACCTGAATGGTCAAGGAGAGCGCTTACCCCTATGCCGCTGTGGCTGCTCACACTCCCTTCAAGCTGCTACACTTCCTTATACTCCTTTTTAATAAACTCCTACCCCCCCTTGTCTCTCCCCCGATTTCCCTGTACTCCCCCCCCCTGTTAGGGATTTTGCGGAACCACCTCCGCCAATACCTTCTTACCTGGTCCTTTAGCCCAGGTGTTAAACATCATCTACTGTCATCAACCCCCTGGTTTCTTCCTAGAGCTGCCTCCCAAAGCCACCTCTTCCTCAGGTTTCATCCTCCCTGTGTACCTCTGCCACTACAAGTTATCCTTTCCATGTTCCAACAACTTCCGACTTCTCACTCAGGCCTTGCAATTGGCTGCTTTTCACTGATCCGTTCCCATCCTTGTCCTCTTCCTACCAAGGCCTCCTCCACAAATTCCTGGAGCACTGACTCCTAGGACACCTCCTGTGTCGTTCTCACCACTTCCTCCACCCACCTCAGATGTTGGAGAATGATTCTCCCTCCTCCACCGGAGTGTGACACACTCCCCATCTGTTCACCCTCCTTCTCCACCTCCTCACTCCATAGAGTATCCAATGGTAAAATTATATTGTTTAAGAATAAAGGGGTTCAATGAAAGCCGCCTCCACACTCGCCTGCGGGACGTCCTCCATCCGGTCTGACACCCCCGGCAACTCTACGTGCACATTGTGCCGCATATGGGTCCCTAAAGACCCTCAAAGACGACACGTTCTCCCTTTGCCCCACATACACACATTATACTGATTTCTGGTGCCTGGCAAATTACATACAAGGTATAGGCGATCTTTAAAGTCATGCTTGATTTTATGTGTATGACCCTTTCCGGAGGCCCACATATGGTCCATCCGCCAACCCCACCGTCTGGCTTCAGGAAAGACACCATACTTGCGAAAAACGTCCTTACACCTAACTGAGTTGCCATCGAAGGGTACTTTCCCTCACTCGTACCCACGTGTATAATGTAGATACGTCATGGCATGCACAAGATCCATCTCGTCGAGTTGAGACACATCGCCGTTCCTGGTACTCCTCCACCACACTGCTGTAGTAGCAATTCTCAGGAACTTCACAAATACTCGTTTTTCATCCCATTAAGGGCCACACCATACAGTTCCTCATTAGGGATACCAATATAAATCCCCTAATAAATTGCAGTAGAACGACGTTCATCGTAGCAGGGCTCAGAGGACCCCTCAACAGCTCAATGCAAAACTGTAGTAATCCTCCTGCCGGTGTACTCCGCCATGTCTGAACAAGGAAAACTGCGCAGAAACCAGGTGTATGGAGCTACTGCACAGTGCGTCCGAACGCCCAACAGCATGCGAAACAATGATGAATCCTTCATCTTAATACACAATTTACTTTAATCTGGTCGATGGGATTAAAATCTTAACGAATATTTAATAGTACGACACAAATATACACACAAAATCCACTAAAAAGGCTTGAATATGGAGAAAGAAATAATTATATTAATAATTGATAGTTTTTCATAAAATACTTACAGTATTCATATTACTACATCAATGTAATTTTCAGTGATAACATTTAGGATAAAGTAACCTAGTTTGGTTCAAGACGAAGTAACTAAATCAATCAGACAAGTTCATTGTATAGTAAGATTCAAGAAAATACCAAGATGCATCATCTTCGCTATGTAACAAGAGATATTTTCCGTTTCTGATAACTTTAGTTTTACAAACTTTGAGAGTTTAACTCGATACCCAAAGACCTTAAAAGTTGTGTATAAATCCACTAAACAGACCGGGAGGAATTGTACTTTATTTTTAACCTGCTCAATAGCCCAGGACTCGAACATAACCCAATCAACATTGGTACAGTTGATATTCGCACATGGTACTTCTAAACATAAAGAAGAATAAGTCCAATATCTTGGCAGATGAACTATACTCAAATAACCCTCACGAAATAACCAACCATTTGTACTTCTCCATGGTACAGGTTGAACGTGTAACCTTCGTCACAACTTCTCTTTCCTGTGAACAGGCTATTGTTGTGTACATGAAAGATATCTTCCGAAGCTTCTGAATCTAACTTAACAACATCAAGATGTGTTATTAGCATCTTAACATAGATTGTTGAGTTTCCATCTTAACACAGGTTTTTGAGTAACACATGAGTGTTAGACTACATCTTAACACAGGGTGTTGAGTTACCTCTTAACAGCAGGTTGTGTGAGTTACATCTTAACACAGGTGTTGAGTACATCTAACACGGGTGTGAGTTACATCTTAACACAGGGTGTTGAGTACATCTTAACACAGAGTGTTGAGTTACATCTTACACAGGTTGGGTTGAGTTACAATCTTAACACAGGGGAGTTGAGTTACATCTAGACACAGGGTTTTGAGTTACATCTAACACAGAGTTGTTGGAGTTACACTTAACACAGGTTTGATTTAACATCTTAAAACAGGGTGATGAGTTACATCTTAACACAGGGTGTTTGAGTTACATCTTAACACAGGGTGTTGAGTTACATCTTAACACAGGGTGTATGAGTTACATCTTAACAGGTTGATTGAACAGCAATCTTAATAAGGTTTAAAGTTTAATTCTATATTTCCTTGAGAAGCCCAGCAGCTAAAATTTCAACCCTGTCCTAACACTGTTTAGATTGAATACGAGAGACATTCTGAATATATCTTAATGTTTTCACAAAAATGATCTCAATTTACACTCTTGAGGCTCTAAACGATGCAACACACCCTCTTTAAACACTTCTCTAAAAGTTTAGAATCAACGCCAAGTGAATCGCAAATAACATATTTGAAGAGGTTTATACGCAGGAGAGCAACTTCTCAGATATGCCATGACATCAGAGTGGACCTGGAGCAGGAGCTCAATGCCTATTAAAAAACCCAGCACTGGAGCTCAATCCTGCCAGACACAATTTAAATTTTGAGTTAATCTGAAATAAATGTCATTAGAAAGAAACTTTAAATTTTTTCACAAATACACAATACACAAAAAGCACACGCAACACAGCCACAATTTTTCTATAAATTTTTTTTGGAACACCCGGAATATGCGCTGTTTTTACTCTTTTATTCCTCTGAAGATGAGGTAAGTACACGAAGCTCTCAGTTTATTTGCTCTTTTCCACTGTGTATATTTATATCATATATGGCTTCACCCATTTTAAAGTGATTCAGCCTTATATATACAAAGAGAAGTAACAAAATAGCTGACCACATAGGGAGTTAAAGCTCCAATAGTGCACCTCCTGGGGGGAATATAGAGAATAAACAACTCTCAGGGAGTGTTTAGAGGAACCACCTTGAAGTGCAAACTAAGAAAACTGAACCTTGCTCTCTAATCGGAATGACACGATTGCAAACAAACCATACCACAAGCGAGAATAGACACCGCGATCAGAAGTCTCAAAACTCATGACCGTCTGAGGTTTTGAGAATCTCGATCGCTGGTTCTATTCCCGCCAATGTATGGTTTGTTAAGGAAAAGAAGAAAAAGACACATGTGAAGCGATCCGGGATCTACTTTAGACTGTCTACATCCTGCGGTATCAATACATCATATGCACAATCTGAAAACGAAATATAACAGAAACAGAGAGAAGCAAGGTAATCATCCCTCACCTAGAAAAGGTGATTAAGCACCGTAGTCTATAATTGGTCGGCTTGTGTAACCCACTGAAATTGCACATTAAAGCTGACCTTTTACGAAGTTTCGGACTTTTTTTTTTTTCATTCTCCATACGATGTTATAAAAGTCTCGGCTCCTAACCAGCGAAATTAATGAGCGAAAGTTTGAATTAACCTTAATTTCTGTAGACTCTTGTACGTATTAATAAATAAGAAAAATTTCTTCTACCGTGAGATAAAAATACGAAAATTTATATTGTAATGTATGTAAGAGAATATAATTATGTAAGCATGTGTAAGGATATGCTTTTTGAGGATGTTCTGATTAAATTTTTAATCTTTTACATTAGCCGGGTTACCAAAAGAAGAACTCATCACCATCACTCATTCAATACCGTTTATCCTGAAGTACAGAACTATCACAATTTAAAGAGATCTTACAACACACTGCAACTTTTTCGATAATACAGGCTCTTCCTTTTTCAGAAGGCTAATTTGTGTTTCTAAATTCCTTATAAACGTTGCTTACACTCCAACCAGTATAACAGGGTCCCCAAAAATCACTTTTCCTCTACTGTCCCTCCCACTTTTCCTATATTTTTATTATTTTTTCCTTATGCATTAAAGTAACTTGGTTTTTCAAATCATATTGTATTATCAATAAGCCTAAGATTGCGGAAGAATTTTAAACATAATCTTATTTCATCTGGAATTTGGCGGGGATCAGACCAGTCTGTCTCCCACCAAGAAGACGACCCCCCCCCCCCGCACCTAAAAACAATCATTCAGTTGACTTTAGTAAGAAATATTCACACATGAAGAAAATATAGTAACTAGCGAGGGTAGTCACACGATCGCACTAAGTTACAACAATGTATTTACACTCTGTCAAAACCAGCGTTGCTTGTTTCTTGTTCCTTGCTTCTTCCTGGAGGTTATTTTCCTCTTCCTTGTTCTGAAAATGAATCTATAACCTCTTAGGTGCTGCACTTCCTTCCTGTCACCTAAAGGACAGGAGCTGGTGAAATCATTTTTTATTTTTCGTCCAATTTCAATGAAATTTTTTCAGTGATTTAATCAGCATTTGAAGCCTACACACTCTGTTTGTAGTGACTTTTTGCCTTAAAAGATAGATAGAAAAAAGTAGTTTTATGCCTTGTTCTACAGGGCATAAAACTCTCTCTTATCTATAAAATTGGTAAGATGTACAATACTCTAGTTGATATCAGGTGAAAGATAAAGTCTAGGTAATCTTAGTACAAACGCATAATAAAAATGCTGAAGTTTATTAATTTTTTAATATTTTTTTTTTTTTTTTTGGGAGAAAAAATAAATAAAAACAAAGCAGTAAAAATTATCGCAAATCCCCTTTACATGATAGTAGAACCATCATTACTCAATAACATGTGCAAAAATCATGACACTCTTGTAAATACTTTTCGCCAACAATGAAAATGTTAATAACTTAATTCTGAGTTAAGGTCATTCCTCGCCCAGCTGCCGGTGAGGGTGGACGTTTTGCTACTCCTCTCTGACAGGCGCAAGTGCTAGCCAGGCTGTCACAATGGTGGTTGGGGTGAGACGCAGAATTAACACTGTCGGCATAGAATTACTGAGAGGTACAATCAATCAAGATTCGGCGTTGACGTTGTTGCCTCTGATTATTCGAGAGACATATGGGATTGAGGATTGCGACCTTTACGGTGTAGCCTTAAATGGAAACTACCGAATGTTCGTTAAACTGCTGTCATCACACGTGTATGAGGATCTACTTGCTCAATATCAGGATGTTGCTATCGAGGTTAACGAGGGCATCCTGGTAAAGATGGTCGATGTTTCGAGTCAATTTACGTATGTAAAGTTACGTAATGTGCCTTTCGAGGCAAATGAAGCTGACCTACGTAGTTTTGTTCGGGAAGTTTGGAACTGTACACGTAGCTCAACAAGGCAAGTGGACGGCAGGGGCTTATGTGGGTTATCCGGAAGGTAGTTTTAACCTAAAGATGACTCTGAGGCAACCTATACCTTCGTATGTGTTCTTAGATGAATTTAGGACACAAATACTCGTAACTTACGCTGGCCAACGTAGAACTTGTAGACTGTGTGATGGTTATGATCACATAGCGGCTGAATGTGTGCGGCGGAGACTGGCCGGGGAATACCAAGAAGTGACATTCCGAGGCGAGGACCTACAGTGACAGATCAGAACCGCCAGGATGGACGTAGGCGTGGTCGGTTGTGGAGTGAGGAAGTGGAGGAAATGCAACGTGAGGTGGAGCATGAGGGTGCAGTGGCAGCAATTGAGTGCGTCTGCTGAGGATGTGATCCACGAGGCGGAAAAGGACGTACCAAATGACGTAGAAATTGACGTCGTGCTTGAGACAGTTTTGCGGGAGATGTTCCCTAAATCGGAGGAAGCCTTGACAGAGGTAACGACGGGAGACCAGGTACAGGACAAGGGGAAGCATGCGGGTCTGAAGAAAGGAATGTAATGTCGGCTTGGCCAAGTAGTGAAAAGGGGGAATGAGGTGATAGAGGTGGAGGTGCACAATGAGGAAGGTCAGGAGACTAGCATGGCGGAAGAGGAAGTGTCGAGGAAGCGGGCAGCTGTCACGTCTGACTCGGATGACGTCCTCACTCCAGCACAAAGACCAGGGAAAAAGGCGGGATTGAAGGTGTGTGTAGAGGCACAGAGAAAAAGAAACGCCAGCAAGGGGTTAGGAGTGGAGGGGATGGGTGAGTGTCAAGGACGGTGTGTATGAGGTTACTGGACAGCGGAAAAATGTGGTGGGGAAAGGTGGGTGGAAAACGTAAGCAGGCCTAAGGTGTATGACAATTAATGTTAATGGTTTATGTAAAAGTGGTAAGTGTGTATGGTTGCGAGGACTGCTGTATCGTTACAAGGTAGATGTTGCCTTTATACAAGAGCATAACTTGAAAATAGGAAAATTGCTGGAGGTGGATGGATATAGGGCTTTTGTAACTCCAACGACACGTTTAAAAGGTGGAGCAGGTGTTTTAATTCGTGAGGCAAGCCCGTTTGTTTTGAAAAGGTTTGAGGGGGGGGGTGAGGGAAGAATAATGAGAGTGGATGGGTGGTGGATGCGTGAACGCGTGTCCTTTGTTGGAGTGTATGCTCCGGCGGAGAACGATGCGAGGGTAAAATCGGCATTTGTAAGGGATGATCTGGTGTTATTCTTGAGAGCACTGCCCAGGGTTGCATTGTTTGGGGGGAGATTGGAATTGTATAATACGGAGTTTTGATTGATGCAGCGGGGGCGGGATATTTTTAAAACGTGTTGCGAGACCTGTGTAGAATATTGGGTACGAGATGCATTTTGGGGTGGAATAGGTGAAGTGCAACATACGTATGTAAGGAGGGAATACGCACTAGACGGAAGGATCTATATAACGCAAGGTTTTCGGTGGAGTTTTTTAACACTATAGAAGCAATTTATTCAGATCACAGGGCAGTGGTGGTGGGGGTAGCATGGACTCGTTAGTGAAACGGTTTGAAAGTACTGGAAATTAAACACGCGACTCCTTGGAGGATGAGGAAGTGGAGGAGGGGTTTGCTTCGCTGTGGGGGAAGCTAAGTGAGGGGGCAAAAAGGGTTTTGATAAATGTTGTACGTTGGTGGGACAGTGTGGCCAAGGAGAGGATTCGTAGGTTTTACGTGGGTGAGGGAAGCGGATAAATCGACTGAAGTAATGGATTAACAAATTATTTGGAAAGTAGAATAGGATACTATCATGAACAAGGAGTAGTGGGAGGGGTATTCCAAACAGAGGCAATAGATGATCTGAAGAGCAGGATAAAGAAGTGCAGGAGGAGAGATTTCATGGGGTCGGGTGCAGGCGGTGTGGGGGAAGTGCTTTGGGGGACAAGCCATCGGCATGTGTGTTGAGGAGACAACAGCAGAGGAGAACAGCGACCACAATAGCAGATTTGGAAGTGCACACTGAGGTGAAAGGGGTTTTAGGGAGGGGCAGGTGTTAAAAACCCAACGGAGGTGATGAGTATGTTCGCGGATGCGTGGTATGGCATTATTGGAAAAGTAAAGGAGTTAATAGGGAGGATCTTGAGGGGGTGTGTGCTGTTGAGCCCTTTGCTCTGGGGAGTAAGGACAGGGAAGCTTTGGGTGGTGAGATTGAAGAGGGGGAGATATGGAGAGCGTTTTGTAGACATTGCAGGGGCAAAGCACCAGGTATTGATGGACTACCAAGTGAATTTTTACTTAAAACATTGGATCTGTTAAGGGGTTTTTTTTAGTAAACGCTGTTCAATAGAATGAAGAGGGGGGAGAATTGGCGAGAAGCAAAGTACAGGGGTCGTAGTGCTTGTGCCCAAGGGTAAGGGCAGAGTACACTTAAGGATTACAGGCGATTACTCTCATGTGTGCGGACTAAAATTGTTCGCGAAGTTTTTGGGGGAATAGGTTAAAATGTGTAGTGGGACGTGTAGTTTCAAAAGGTCAACTGGGGTTGCCGGGACGTCGATGGTCAGGGGGCACGGAATTCTAAAGGGGTTTGTTGAGAGTTTTGAGGGGACGCAGGAAGGGGGGGGTATGGTGCGTTTGATTGGCAGGGGCTTATAAACCAGGTGGAAAGGGAGGGTTTAAGACAGATCCTTAACAAAAAAGGGTTTTTTGGGGATGAGATTGTGGGGGTGGGTTGAAACGTTGTATAAAGGGCAAAAGCGAGAATTCAGATCAATGGACGTGTGGAGGTGTGGTGAACATGGATAGGGGCTTGAGGCAGGGTTCCCCCGCTATCGCATTTTATTATTTGCTGTGTGCAAATCCATTTTATAGGTTGGTTGAGACCAGAGTGTGTGGTGGGGAGGGGTCGAGGGGGGGCTTGATTGGGCATCATGTGGTAGGTTACGGGGATGACACGACACTCCTGGGTCCGGAAGGGAACAAGATTGGGAGAGTTGGGAGGGGTGGTTGGAAATGTTTGGAGGGGCGACAGGCATGACGGTAAACGTTGAGAAAAAAAGATCATGGGGCTAGGGGAGTGGAGAGACAGAGTTAAATTGGGACTGGATGTGGTGAGAAGGCAGGAAGGGGCAGTTATTAATATGTGGCATTTTGTATGGACGACCATACGGGAGGCTAGGGGGCGAATTCGTTGAGAATGGGGGAACGCGTGGAACATCGGTTGGGATGTTGCGGCCTTACACTTGACATTTTTTGCAACGGCGTTTTGTTATTAACGTATTGCTGTACAGTAAGGTATGGTATGTAGCAGCAGTTTTTCCATTGCTGAGGGCTGAGATTACTCGGTATCCTTAGAAGTGTTTTAGGTTCTTATGGGCTCAGGATGTGAATGGATGAAGAGGGAGGTGGTGACTTGCCGGTGAGGAAGGGAGGTTTAGGTCTGTTGACCTGGAAGGAGGGCGAAATGCATTTTTGTCAGGTGGGAGTGGAAAAGATTAGGGGGACAGAGGGGGGCTTGCATGCAAAGTTACATGAAATTTGAGGGGGAATTATGTGGGTGGGAATGGAGGGAGTGTGAGATTTTGTTGAGGGCACTTTTTTGGGCGCGCGAGCCAGACAAATTAAAGGTGAGGGATTTATATCGAATATTGAGGGGAAAAGGAGACGGCCCCAGTGAGGGCTGTTCCCGATGTAAGCATGGGGAGCTATATGGAGTCTGTTCGGGAAACTAAAGTTAGGGCCCAGGGTGCGAAGAAACATGTTCAAATTTTTACATTGGGGTTCTGCCTACTGGATCAGTCCCCCAGAAACAGACGTTTTGGTAGAGGAGGGTTGGTGTGGGTTAAATTGGGGAGTTGGAAACAGCCTATCACGCGTATACTTTTGCGATTATTTGGGAGTGTGAGGGAATGGCTGGGGAAAGTGGTCAGGAGGATAGGAGGAACTGGGGTGTCAGTGTTGAGAGCGCTGAGTCTTGATATAGGGGGGGTGGGGGAGAATGGGGGCACGGGGAGTAGCTTATTCGTGGTGGGTTTCGTGTACATATCGTGGGGAAAAGAGAGGGGTGGATAATGGGAGACGAGGAAACGAGCTTTAGCGAGGATTTTTTGTAGGACAATGAATAGGGAAACGGGAATTTATGGGAGGAGATGGGAGGGAGCTTTTACTGAGGGTTTTCAGGTCCATAACTGTTGGGGAGTTGCTAGAGTTGTGAGGGGGGGGGGAAGTGGGTTTAGATTGTTGTGTAAAGCATTAGATAAAAAAACGGGGGGTATCAAAAGGGCTTGCCAAACGAAAGATGTTGGTTTGGTGTGCATGTGCGTGGGTGGAGTGACAAGTGCAAGAGAGAACGATTGTGTGTAATTGGGGTGTGCATGGGAGTGCTGAGTTCATGCATTCTTAAATTTGTTATTTAATATTGTTAATTAATGCCTTCTGCTGAAGGCTATCGTATAGCGTATAAAAATAGAAGTCTGAGAATGCGCATGGGACAGCAATAAAGTTAGGATTTTACTCCCATTGTAAACTAAGTCAGTTTCTAATGTAAAATTTATACATATGTATAATAAATAATATTAGGACAGCAGCTGGCGTTTTCACTACTGTAAAAGTTGTTATTGTTTTCAATTTAATATGTTCTTAAGTTTAATTTAGTATGGTTAGTTTATAAGTTACATAAACAACGGTGAAAATGCTGTAACCCTTTTGGTGAGCTGGGGTAAATAGGGGGGGGGGGGGTTATACTGCTTGCTTTTTTGCGGTATGTAATTATTGTGTGTGGATATTGAAATTAGCAGTTGGGAAGGAGTCAGAGGATTCTTTATTTTGTATTACTTGAATAGTTATATTTTGTAGTTATGAATTATGTATATGGCAGTAAATTCACCTATCAGCTGCATGACATATTACTGCATATTGCAGTGTATAGAAATTGATGAATTTTATATTGTCTGTCGATGCTCTCATATTGTATGCTTTTGTTAATGTATTGTATGTTATAAATAAAATATAAAAAAAAAAAAAAATTCTGAGTTACACATATAATTTGCTTCCAGTAAAAGTCTACGGTCAACACGCGCCACATTTCACAATGTAGCGAACCTCAACACATGTTGACAGCCCATAGGTGACTTAGCTTTTATCACTCTCTGAATTTGAATGGAGTCCTCAGAAAAGTTGCACTGCAGTGTATTTAGAATGAAACAATCATAAAAATCGTAATATTTGGAGGAA
This sequence comes from Cherax quadricarinatus, assembly GCF_026875155.1. Taxonomy (NCBI): domain Eukaryota; kingdom Metazoa; phylum Arthropoda; class Malacostraca; order Decapoda; family Parastacidae; genus Cherax; species Cherax quadricarinatus. The sequence continues at coordinate 114,316,218 of NC_069401.1, read as the reverse complement.
AAAAAAAACACATGAATTGCCATCATGTCTGATGATATCAACAACAAAAATTGCATTTTTGGAAAAACATACTTAGAAATATAAAGAAACAAGTTAATTACATTTAACTTGTTGCCAAAATTATGCAAAATTTTTCGGGAAGTAAACCCTTTTTTTCCATAATTTTTAAATTTTTCTTTTATCACTCAAAAACCACTTGCCACTCGTCCTTCACTTGCAGAACTGCTGCTCAAATTTCAGAGAATCCATCATTAATACTTCAAAAATACAAGCACAAGATACCCAGATATTGCAATATGTCTAGGTGTTGCAGTGAATTTATTCATCAAAATGATTTGTGTAATATTTTAGTCTGTAAGTAATGGAACCCAGAAAGGTGCTGAATTCTCCATGTTACTCCCTTTAGGAAAATAAAGGAATAAAAAAATAATATAAATAATTAATATTCAAAAAAGTATTTAAAAATTGAGAAAAAAATATACAAGTTGTTGCGCCCCCCTACCAAACTAGTGGTTAAATGGTTAACCTGGCGGCCGGCAGTACCACTGGGTACGTCATCAAACCCATTGTGGGGACTGCTGAGCCGGCCTTAGAGCAGTAAGTACCTGAACACCTCACGGTACGCATCGAAGCAGTAGTTACCAGAACGCCCAATGGTACACATCTACTGGCAGTAGAGATTATTCTACTGGCTTCTACTGATTTTAGAAGAGCCGCTCACCGCAGCTCACTGAGTCTGATGGCCTCGGTTACTTGACGGCCGCACTCAGTGAGCTTGCAGCATGGTGTTCTGCTAGTAATTCATCGGACCACCTTGCGGTGTGTCTTGAAGGCGGTAGATAGTACTCACCAGACCATCTTACGGTGTACTTCTACCGGCCTTAGAGAGTATTTACAGGACTACCAGTGATGTCTGCGGACTCACCGCCTACGCTGGTCAACTGTGGGCCGGAGTCATCTGATGCTGTTTTACTGGGACATTACATGAAGAAAAGGTTGGAGTGTTACACTGAACTGGGCTAGGACCGTAGTGTGACACTTAGGGAAGTATGATGGAGTGGAACACGGAGATATGCTACAGGACCGTAGTGGAATACTGAGAATAAAAGGGTGTCGTGTGACACTGAAGATGGCCTGGTTGTAGTGTACATTGAATAGTATCATGTGACTGGCCTCTCGAAAGACGCTACGTCGATAGTGAGTGTGTCGCAGAGACAAGGGTGTCAAGTGTGACAGTCGAGAAAGGGTGTGGATGACTCAGAGAAAAGGGTGTCGTGTGACACGGAGAACTGGAGTGTCTGCTGACACAGAGAAAAGGGTGTCAAGGGACACGGTGGAGAAGGAGCGTCACAACTCGAGTAAGTGTCGTGTGAGACACGGAGTTGATCATAATTTATTATTATACAAATCTTTTTTATAATTTTTTATTTTAGCATAGATATATATATTAAGATGCTAATAATTTATTGTAACATGTATATATATTTTAAATACCTCTAGACCAAAGATATTTGTTTTTTATATAATAAAGATTAATTTATTTTAATTTGGGTATAATATTATCCGAACTTTATATTACTAACACCTAATTGTAAAACCCATTGGTTGTTTTTGTAATACAATTTTATTTTAATAATAGAAAATACGAATTAATATCATAACTGAACAAATTGAAGATTAAATTTAATGACCAAATCTAACAAAGGATAAATTGATGGCATTTTGAAAGCTCCGTCTTTAATATGTGGAATACCGATGAAGTCAAAGAGTTTTCAGACAATTTTCTTTTTACATGGATGTGATGTTGAAGCTAGTAAACTCGACTAAGCCAGCCGTATTAGGTCAGGTATGATTCGTCAGGAAACACTTGTCGTGTTTCCTGACGTGGGTCTTAGTACCCTTGATATTAGCCTATGATCGTAATGGAACCAAGGCCAAGAGGTGTTCAGATGTTCAGACTATCTTGCTAGTACTCCAGGAAGGTAAAGCTGCGTTTACTCCAACAATCTTTATAAAAGTGCAGCACGTACTGCAAACACATGAAGTGAAGGCGCAGACAACAGTGGAAAAACCCACTGGTGAAAGTAGGTCGTGCTTAACCTAACCTACAGGCGCAACCTACTTCCATTAGACGGGTTTTTCACTGTTGTCTCCGCCTAATACTTGTTCCACCTCATCTGTCTGCAGTTTATAAGCTTCGATTCCGCGAATATGTTGTACTTTTAACAAGACTGGTGGACTGAACGCACGGACTCCAGGTTGAGAGACTGATTACATCAAACATCACATTTTCAGCTGTTTCTTATTGCACTGAAGAAGCCATTGGCTTGACAAACGTTTCCAGAATAAAATTCCCTAATGTTGATAAGTGTCTAAGGATATCTATCAATAAAAGAATTCTCACTTTAACAGCAAGCTGGAATCTTCTATGGTTTACGATTTTAAGCGAAAAGGCTGACAATAAAGGATAAGAAAATATTCCTCAGAGATGTGCCAAGGAAGTTAGATATGAAAATTTTATTTGAATTTTTTAAACCCAGAGGTTTAGCCACCATTGGAAATCCTTCAGTCATATAACACCAGGGATTGCGACAACATCAGGTCGACTAACATTCCAAGTACCTACTTGCTTGCTGGGTGATCGGGGGACCAGCATTTTTAGGAAACACGCCCCAATGTTTCCACCGGAGGGACTGACCACGGGCACAATGTTGCGTTGAAAGTGAGAGTTGCCTACCAGTCTCAAGCCTCGACTGCAAGATCGCCACTGCACTCTAACTGTGTGTCTAAGAGTCTTCTATCGAGAATCTCTTTTTTGCACAGTTCGACCAGTTCGACTCGAATTCGATAATATCTTATACACCTGCTACAATAATGTACATAGCTGCCTATAATTTAACTGTGGATTCGCACCTCGAGTGTAACATACAACAACCTATGCTAAATTAAATTATTTAAAAGAATAAGACCTGTATAAGGGGGCCGTTTTGAAATTTAGCATTTCAATTCTACATTTTAATTATTATTAGTACTATTAATTATTATTTTATCCCTAAGGGCTATCTCCGAGTAGTAGATTTTTTCATATTTTTTTATTACTAAAAATTTTGTTTTTTTTTTTTTTATTTACGATGACATGGGAAAAGACTAAGTACGGTTAGCAAGTCTCGGTTCCTCCCTATGACCAAAAATGGTTGATGTATTTCCCATTATCATGTAATAGCTCTGAAAAACTTCCATAAACAACCTCTTTATGGGTACCTTCAAACCTTCAAAAAATTTTGTTGGCTTTCTTTAATTCGACGGACGACTGAGAGTGAAAACGTTAATTTTGTAGAATCAGAATCTGCAAATTTTATATGTTAAAATAGTGTGTGAATGAAAATATTAAAATTCCCATTTAATATATTTGGATTTGGCTTGGTTCGTGAAATGGTTTCAGCATTTAATGGCTGATATTCTTACTGATAGGTTATAAACGAAATCACTGGAATTGGAGAAAAAAATAATAAAAAATCATTGGGAATGCAAACCGTAAGATTATACAGCGCATGTGGGGGGTGGGTTTGAAAGGCATTTAGACTAAATTCTGGGAACTGGAGCCAGATCTAATTCCCTAGATTCAAGAGCCCCTCACCAACGCAAGGAAACCTTCCTTGAAGTGGATCGGAGAAAACGCTGGAAAAAATGGACTTTGATTTGCTTAAAGGTTTTATCTTGGTGTGTTTTCCAGAAGCAAAGATTCGCTGTTATTGGGTATCATAAGTCCAATCTATCTAGTTTAATAAAACAAATTTCTTGATATCGATTTCCCCCCCCCCACCACCCCCCCGTCTAATAACTAAAAGAATGCCTAGTATTACCGGCTTCAAAATATTAACTCTGATGCATTTACATAAGAAGGAATAACATCCCATAAGCTTAAGGGGGGGGGGGGGGGGGGGGGGGGGGGGGTGTGGGGGACAGTTTTGGGAGCAAATCTGAAAAATTTTACTGGAATTTGTTTACAAACCTGGAATCATTGGATAAGAAATTTACCAGAGAATGACTTTTATGATAGGCTTTTAAACTTTCATTGTTGAGGAATTTATAAAAATAAAAAAAATTTTTGCGTTCACTTTCCGTAAGTTAATTTAAACTTGATGGACCCAGAGGGGCGGGTGTGTTTTAGGGTATTGAGGGATTTGTTGGGTGCGGGGGTTTAAGACAAGTCAGGGGCGAGGGGGGAAAAGTAAGCACAAAGTTTATGCGGGGGGGTTATCTGCCAGGTTGGATCGTATATATATATAACTGAGATATAACAGTAGAACGTGTAATGACAAAAGATTTGGGTTTTTGGGCCCATCGTGCCGTCTTGGCAGAGATGGCAGGGGAAGGGATGGTTCGGGGTATGTGGGTTATTGAAAATGAATGTGGGTACTTGGGGAGAGGGGGGGGTTGTTTTTTAGGGAAGGTGGAGGCAATAGGGGACTCCAACGAAGAGGAATGTCTTGGAATGGTGGGAGAAGTACGTAAATTGGATGGGGAGTATTACCACATAAGGGGGGATGAGGCGAGGGGGGGTAGGGTTTTAAAAAATATTTAAGGGCAGCTAAATATTTTATAAAAGGGGGAGGGGGGGAAAACATGGAAAATAGGGGTTTTAAAGGGGGGAAGATTGGGGGGATATACAAAATTGTCGTTTTTATGCGATCTGGGGGAATTTAGGGAGGTTTTATGGGGGACAAACCATCAGGATGTGTTTTGAGGAATTTAGGAAAAAAACAGATGACCCGATTATGGGTTTTTGAGTGTTAAAGGGGGGGGGAGAATAGGGGGGGGCAGGTACTTATACCACCGATGGAATGAGCAATTTTGCTGATCATTGGTTAGGGAGGGGAGGGGGAGGGGGGAGAGATTCTGGGAGAAGGAATTTGAGGTTTTTTAGGGAAGGAGGAGAGAGCGGTATGGAGGTAGGATCGTGAGGAGGGGGTGGAGGAGGCGGTAAGGGGCTTGAGTAGGGAAAAGCGCCGGGCATTGATGGAATTCCTAAAGATTTCTATATTACACATTGAGATTGAAAGAAGGAATGTCTGGTCCTGTTGTTTAACTGAAAGAAGAAAAGCGGAGTTTTGGGGGGAATCGCAGAGCATGGGGGTAGTAGTTTTGGTCTAAAAGGGGAGGGGGGGGGAAGACCTTGGGTGCTTTTAGGGCAATCTCCCTCATGTGTGCAGATTATAAAGTTTTTGGCGAAGGTTTTAGGTAACCGTAGAAAAAGGTGCTTGACCGAGTCCTACAAAAGGGTCAGGTGGGATTCCAGGTCAAAAGAAATGCGTGAGGGCACGGAAAAATTTAAGGATTTTGGAGGGAAGACAAGGGGGCAAAATTTTGGGGGAAAATGATTGGAAGCAAGCTTATGACATGTAGATAGACATGTTTTGGAATTTTTTACAAAACCAGGGTTTTGGGGATGAGATTTGCGCTGGGCGACTACTTGTATATGCCTGCAACGGTCAGGTACAGGTTAATGGAATTAGGGTTGCCGGTGCAGAGGGGGATGGGTTTGCGACAGGGTTCCCCCTTGTCTCAAACCCTTTTTTTGCATGCATGCGGGACCCTTTTTATAAGCTTATAGAGGAAGGAGTGGGGGAAACAGGGAGGTGGGACATGGAGATTGGTATTGTGGGGTAGTGGATGAAAACCACTGTTTTGGTGGGAGGGGAAAAGGATTGGGAATGTGGGACTATAATAGAGATTTTTGGCGGGGCGACAGGGATGAGGGGTTTAAAGGAGCAAAGTCAAAGTTATTAGAAGTAGGCACGAGGGTGGGGGGGGGGTTTGGGGAACAGTATGGGGGGAACGTAGTGGATAGAATTAAGATATGTGGGGTTGTGTAATGGCGGACGCTAGGGGGGCGCAGAGAATAAATTCAAAGGAAGTTGTGAGTAGAGCGATGGGTAGGATGCGCGGGTGGAGGGCTGGGGATGTAACATTGCAGCAGAGGGTGGGGGTAGTAAATACACTTGTGTACAGTAAAGTGTGGGGCGTGGCAGAAATATATCCCCTGAGGTCGTGCGATATTCAGGAACTGAGAGGGTAGTTTTGAGGTATGTGCGGGGTTATGGGGAAACCATGGCTACGGAAGGAGTGGTATGATGGGTGTACAGAAGGGTGGGATGGTTTAACCTTGGACACACGAGTGAAGGCAGTGTATGTGAAGCAGCGGTATTTGAGGGTGGAGGGGAGAGGGTTTAAGGGTGGGAGAGGTCATGGAGGATGTGCGAAAATGGTGGAAGGGAAGGCACTACTGGAGTGTGAAGATATGGTGCGAAATTTGTTGCCAGTAAAGGAAGCAAAAAAAGTGGGGGGTAAGTAGGCTGGGGAGGACAAGTTGGCAGGGTACAGGGAGTAACTACATACCCGATGTATGATTGGAAGGGCATTTGGGAAGACTTTCGGAAGATCAGATTAAAGCCAAGGGTTCGTGAAGTGGTTTATAGATTCTTTATGGGAATTCTAGCCAAAAGGTCAGTGCTATATAGAATGGGTTATGTAGGTGCTGGCACTTGTTTGCATTGTGGGGAAGAGGAGACGGCTTTTCATGTTATATATTTTTGTGAGAACTTGGGTTTTGTAAGGACATGGTTAGCGAGAGTTTTGGGTTTAGTGGCGGGAGGGGGGAGAAACATTTCGACTTTGAGGGCTTTGCATTTTGATGTGGGAGGGGTTTCCAAGGACATTCGGAGGGCAGTGATGTATGTAGTGGCAGATTTTTTGTATGTGTCTTGGTGCATGCGGGAGGTGGGGGGTGAATGTAGGGTGCGGGCGCTTGCGGCGAGTGTGTATCGTACAGTATGCAGAAATAGGCTACTATATGGGAGGTTGTGGGGTAAGTAGTTTTTCCCTTGGGTTATCGTAATCTGACGGTAGGTGTAATGTTAGGGTTGGTGTAGTTTAGAGCTGGATTGGGCTGTTTTCTCCCTAAACTGGCTTTTTGTTCTTTTTTGAGATAGTGGAGGATGGAAGGTGGAATAAAAGTGTGTGGTAGTGGAGCATAGGGTGAAAATTTTTTTTGGGGAATGAGGGGGGGGGGGGGGGGTGAACTGGTGATTTTTGGGTTTAGAGACGGGGGTTTTTATGACTTTAAACGCAGTCAAACTTAGCATGGAAGGGGAAAAGTGAGTTTGGGGTTTTTTAAAACAGATACAGGGTAGGGGATGGGGGGGGTGGTTTCGAAGTGCTTTTGCCAGGTTTGGGTTTTTTGTTAATGATTGAGGTATTTGCCCGAAAATGTTTTTTTAGGGGCCATAAGTTAATTGGAACCTTATGAGTGACGGTAAGTCTGAAATGTCGGGAACATTGTTAAAAAAATATAATACTTTTTTGAACATGAAAATACTAAAAATAGAATAGTTTTATGATGGTTACAATTTCTAGTGTACTGTTACCATTTATTGGGTTTTTCTTTTTTTGTAAAATAATTACTATCAATATTTTTTATAATTATTATTTTATTTTCTTTTTTTAAATACAACAAATGTAATGTGTTGTACTCTAGTGCAAGTGGTTTTTATCTTGCACGGGGAAAAGGAGAAGTGAAAATGAAAATGATTGGTCATAACAAAAGATATTAAAAAAGTACATGTATTTAGAAGGGGGGAAGGGTTTGGAGGTTTGTAAAAATATTTTTAATTTTTATTAAATTTCAGGGAAACAGTGTATAAATATGTACACTTTTTACCGGGATGTAAGTTTTAAATTTTATTATCTTTGTAATAAATTTTGTTTGATGAAATGTTAATAAGAGAAAAAAGCATAGTAAGGGGGATATTTTGTAAGACAAAGATGAATCACAGTATGTATTTAGAAAATGTAAAAAATTTATTTTGTCGTGGGGGAGTCGATAAGGGGTTCTTATATTCCCTTATTTTATTGTATCATGTATTTTTAAATTCAATAACTGAAGGGGGTTATGGTGGTGACGGCAGACCAGTTATAGGAAAAGTGGGGGGGGGGGGTTTTGAAGAGTCACGGTATGTAAAAAACCCACCACCGTGCCGATTTGTTTGTTATCATGAGGTATATGAGGGTTGGGTGTGGTTTGGGTTTCATTAGTAAATGTGTGCCATCATTTCTAATTTTCCTTGTATTATAGTCCCTTTTAGGGCAGGTTTGTGTTTTATACATGTTGTCAATGACCCCCTTAAAATCTTGTAAATTATAAGAATGTCAATATATACAAGGAGAAAGGTAGTTTTTCAAGGGGGGGGGAGTGTGCATTCTAGTAGGACTATCGTTTTTTTTAAAAACCATCTTTCATGTGAAGTACATACATAAAAGATGTTTGACGGGACGAAACAGCCATTTGATGTCTTATAAAAGTGCTTTTTTGGGTATTTGTGAAAACTGAAGTTTTTGGTTTTACTGATTGTATCTTTTTTACATATGTTTTAAAGCCCATATATTTTGTACCTATTTTAAAAATAAAAATAAAAAAAAAATTTAACTTTACAAATTTATTTATCTCCCATTTTTAAGAACTGTGAATAAATCACGATGTTTTCTTTCAGGGTTTTCTTAGAATAATTCATGTAATATACTTTGGTACAAAAACCGTGTTCCCTAAAACCTTTAAAAAAAAATATTATTGTCTAATTACTTACATCATACTTAATTTTTTAAAATCTAAACTGCTATTTTTCATGTTAGATAATTTTTGGGTGAAAATTTTGGGCCCCGGTCTCATTTGTTTTTTTTATGGAAAAAAAGGGGGGAAATTTAAAAATTTTTCATGCGATAATTTCCCCTTTTTTTTTTTTTTTTTCCCATTAAGTCCTAATCCTCGAAGCTTTTACTTGAAATGCAAATTCTCAAGCTTTCAAATTAAATTTGCTTCTGTTTTCAGGATATTTGCGAGATGCTGGGTTAAAAAACATAGTGCACTGTGCGCTTTCTTTCACGTGCACTGACGTGGAGGGTTTTATGCAATATGGGGATACTTTCTCAAATCCGTAACGACGGAAATACAGCTATTTAAATAACATTCCAGGGAAGCATTAACCCCACAGGCTTCATGTAGATTGTCGAATCGAATCGAATCGAGGACGACGGAGCTGTCGTAAGAGGGGAAAGGGAAAAAGGATAAGGAAGGGATAAAAATAACGGAAAAGGATGGAAGGGGGGGAAAAGAGGAGGAATAAAGGCAAGGGGAAAGGGGAAATTTAAACAACCTGCCCCAGGAAAGGGATAACAAAATTCCTTGTTTTACGAACCTTCACCAAATCAAGGCACCTAAATGAAGGTTTTTTAAAAACGGATCATCGCAGTAACAAATAAAATACTTTAAAAACACAACGTTTTTTTTATGAGAACAGCGCTTGCTGATTGATGTTTTACAACGGGTGCCTCTCAAATAGCCCTTTAATGACCTAATTTTTAAACACAAAAAGCTTGCTCTAATGTTTTAGAGGAGGGGAATCAGTTAATCCTAATTCGATATGCTCATTGCTTTTACAGTGGCAATTTGGCCCGAACCCGGTGATATGAAGGTTCGGAGAGACGCCTTGACCAAGAGTTTATGCAGCCTTTACCTGAGTTGGGGATGTGACCTGTGGCTCATGTAATTGGGTATATGTGACCTGTGGACCTTTTTAATCTGAGGTATATGTGACTGTGGTACTCAGAAAACTGAGGTATATGTGCCTGTGGTACTTATGTAATCTGAGGTAAAAAGTGACCTGTGGACTCATGTAATCTGAGGTATATGTGACCTGTGGACTCTAGAAAAATTTAGGATATGGGACTTGTGGGACTCTATGAATCTGAGGGATATTGACCCGTGTACTCCCATGTAATCTAGGTAAATGTGACCTGTGTACTCTATTAATCTGAGGTATATGTGACTTTAACCAGGCTGAAAAAGCCCCATTAATTTGTTTTTTGACTACAGCATTTTTTTTAATTTTTTGTTTTAAAGTAGGCCTTAAAAACCTGAGGGTAAATTTTATAACTTTTTTTAAAAGTAAAAAATAAAAAAATTACATACTCATATTATTTTTTATATATAAATAATATATATATATATATATATTAAAAAATTTTATAATACATAATTGTGTTGGTGTGTGCGTGTGTGTGTGCGGTGTGTGTGCTGTGTGTGTGCGTGTGTGTGTGTTGTTGTGTTTGTGGTGTGTGTGTCATTCCGAAAAGTTAAAAATTTGTGTATGTTTTGTAAATTATGTGGGAGGGGATAGTAAAGGGGGTGTCAAGGGATATTATAGGTGTGTGGAGAGGATAGTAGAGGAGTGGGGAGGGAAGAGAGGAGTGTGGAGTGGGGGTTAAAAAGTGTGGAGGGAATAAGGGAGTGTGGAGGGGGGTAATGTAAGGTGTTGAGGGAAAGTTAGGGGGGGAGGGGGATAATGAAAAGTGTTGAGGATATAGGTAGGAGTGTGGGGGGGATGTAAGGAGCGTGGGGGGTAGTAAGGAGGTGGAGGGATAGTAGACGAAGTGGTTGGGATAATATAGAAGTGTGAAGGGGGTAGTAAAGGAGTGTGGAGGGGATGGGGGAGGGGTTGGAGGGGTAGTGGGCGAGTGTGGGGGAGATAGTAAGGGGTGTTGAGGGGGTAGTAGAGGAGTGGGGGGGGATATAGAGAGTGGGAGAGAATGTAGATGAGTGTGGAGGGAAAAATATTGGAGTGTGGGGGGGATAGTAGAGGAGTAGGAGGGGATACTTAGGAGTGTTGAGGGGTATAGAGGTGGGAGGGGTTTGTGGAGAGTGTGGAAGGGGGGGTGGGTGAGGTTTTATGGGGTAGTAGAGGAGTGTGAAGGGAAGTAGAGGAGTTGAAAGGATAAATTAGGGTGGGAAGGATATAGAGGAGTGGGAGGGATAAAGGAGTGTTGAGGGGATAGAGACGATGTGGAGGGGATAATATGGAGTGTGGGGGGATAATATAGGGGTGTTGAGGATATAGGAGGGGGTATGGAGGGGGTAGTAGAGGAGTGTGGAGGGAAATTTTAAGGAGCTGAGGGGATAGTAGGGGTGTGGAGGGGATAGTAACAGTGTGGAGGGAATAAAAAAGAGAAGTGTGAAGGGGATAGAAAGGGGTGTGGAGGGGGTGGTGAGGAGTTGGAGGGGATAGTGGACGAGTGTTGAGGGGATATTAATAGTAGGGAGTTTTGGAGGGATAGTAGAGGAGTGTGGAGGGGATAGTATAGGAGTGTGGCAGGGATAGTGGAGGGAGTGTGAAGGGTATAGTGGAGGAGAGGTGGAGGGGATAGTGGAGGTGTGTGGAGGGGAAAGTGGAGGAGTGTGGATGGGATAGTAGAGGATTGTGGAGGGAATAGTGGAGGAGTGTGGAGGGGATAGTGATGGAGTGTGGAGAGGATAGCAGAGGAGTGTGGAGGGGATAGTGGAGGAGTATGAAGAGGATATTGGAGGAGTGTGCAGGGGATACTGGAGGAGTGTTGAGGGAGACTGGAGGAGTGTAGATAGGATGGTGGAGGAGTGTGGAGAGGATAGTGGAGGAGTGTGAAGGGGATAGTGGAGGAGTGTGGATGGGATAGTGGAGGAGTGTGAAGGTGATAGTGAAGGAGTGTGAAGTGGATATTGGAGGAGTGTGTAAGGGATAGTGGACTAGTGTGGACGGGATAGTAGAGGAGTGTGGAGGGGATAGAGAAGTGTGGAGGGGATAGTGGAGGAGTGTGGAGGGGATAGTGGAGGAGTGTGGAGGGGATACTGGAGGAGTGTGGAGGGGATACTGGAGGAGTGAGGATGGGATAGTGGAGGAATATGAAGAGGATATTGGAGGAGTATGTAGAGGATACTGTAGGAGTGTGGAGGAGATAGTGGAGGAGTATGAAGAGGATATTGAACTATCCACTTCAGGAAGTTCAGTTCAAATTTCTAATTTTATGGCCATTTGCCCCATAAAGAGCTAATGAATGCAAGAGAATCTATCATAAACTACACTGTTTATGACTATTCACTACATGACTACCATGACTGTGCATCTTCTGTCACTACTGTGTACATCTTCAATCAACACAGAAAACATCTACCATCACTACAGTATCCATCACTATACATCAGTTATCACTACTCTATAAATTTACCATCACTATATCCACCATTATCACAGTACATCTATATAATAATTAAACTACACACCCACCATGAAAACAATACCGTCTATCATCACTATTCATCAATTATCATTATTCTTTAAAATTTCCATCATTACATATCCCACCAGCATTACCTACTCTTTATTATAACTAAACTACATACTGATTCACTATACAACTATTATAAATCATACACATCGACAATGACTACATTCAATTATCCCTACTCAGCAAATTTACCATTCACTAGACGTATCCACCATCAATCCACTACCCATCTATAGTCCGCTAAACACCTATCATAAAATACAATACACATCTCCTGTTCCACTACCCATTTAACAATGAATAACGCATACAATATTTAACTACACAGCTACAATCGAAGACCAATCTACAAACTCTATTCATCTTCCATTCCAGCACTGTACATCATGCATCACTACACTATATATTTACTTTAAAAAAATGATGCATCTTTCATCAACACCATTTATCATCACTACACATGGGACATGACTAGTCAACACACCAAACAAAACTTTCTACAACAATCATATACACCAAACATCAACTACACTATGTGTCCCTCTCATTAATTGATATTTCTCAATACCGTCAGTATACATCTAGAATCACTACACAACTACTCCCACAAAACCACACATCATCACACTACACTAGCAACTTTCAATCACTACAAGACATTATCTACACTCAATACTACATATCTACATCATTACTCTTCATCCAAAACTCACACATCACACGTTTAAACAATTCACAACTCATCTACAAACCATAACACGGCTTCCATCACACAATACACATCTACCAACACTACACTTGTTCCATAATACACTACTCATCTTTAATATTAAGTGAATACAAGAGGCCTCTATCATCACTACACTGTTATCGTCAAACATAACAGTCCGATCATGACTAATGCTTCTTCTGTCACTACTGTGTACATCTTCAATCACACACAAAACATCTACCATCACTACAGTAACCATCACTAACATAAGTTATCACTGCTCTATAAATTTTCCATCACTATATGCACCATATCACTGTACATATTTTATTTAATTAAACTACAGACCTACCAAGAATACAATACACGTCTACCATCACATCATAATTACATTACCTAGAAATTTCCTATCACTAACATATCCACCATCATTACTCTACGCTTTATATAACTAAACTACATATCTGGATTCACTACACAACCTAAACATAAATACAATACATATCTACAATCACTAATAACAATTATCACTACTAAACAAATTTAACATCACTACAATCCTTCAATACACTACCCATCTATTATAACACAAACTCACATCAATAGTCGCTACAAACACACCAATCATAAATACAATAAACATCTCCTGTCACATCACATTTAACATGAATACACAACTATCAATAATGCGCTAACACATCTACCATCCAAGACATAATTAACTATCTCTATAATCTTCCATTCTGCACTGTACATCAATTTCCATCACTACACTAACCATTTACTTCAAAAAAATGTACATCTTCCATCACATGGCGTCTATCATCACTACACATGCGAATAATGAACTACTCTACACACCAAACCAAAACTGTTTCTACACATCATTATACACCAACATCACTACACTATGTGTCATCATTATTATACTTCTCAATACCGTCAGTATACATCGCGAATCACTACACAACTACTACTCCCAGAAAACCACACACAGAGCCACCCTAACAATAGGAATGTTCAATCACTACAAAAGCATATCTACCAATACTACATATCTACCATCATTACTCTTCATGCAAAACCATACTTCACAATCACAACTCATCTACAATCATACACTGGCTATCAATCAACACTGCACTCATCTACTTCACTATACAACATCACTACAAAGTACTTCACTACACCACTACACCACACAAGTCAGTACTTCAAAATTTGTCACAACACATAGTCACGCCTTCTGACAATCATTGTTTCAGTCATCAGTGTGAGTTTCATTGATGACTTCTGACGAAATATTGTAGATAAAATATCAATTTAATACTTTTCCCAAACGTACCCCCACAGCCGAGTTTGGTAAAGCATCTGACTCTGCAGCAAAGAAGGCGTGGGTTCGAACCCCCCTTCCACCTGTTTGATTCTTTCACCGAAATTCATTGTGAAGAGTATTAGTCACAACTAGATCACAATGGATGAACAACGACGATTGCTTCTAGAGGAAATTAGAAAATGGAAGAAGAAATGGAAAATGAGAAAATCCTGCGACAGGAAATTCTCCAAGAAAGGAAAGAACATCCTTGAACACAATAGAATGAGAACCAGTCATGTTTGGTTGATCAAGAGAATAAAGTCATACAAGCTGATATGAAGGATAAGAGCTAGGAAAAGACCTTGGAGAAGCAAGAAAAATGGAATAAGAGTTACAGGATCTTGAATTGAAGGTTAAGTGTTAGGAGTATTTGTTAATATAAGGAAATTTATGTTATTATTATTAGAAAGCTTCTTATGTTGTTATGAGGATTTTCATGTGTTCTAGAGAAGATTCTTACATTTTATAATGAGGAGATAAGGAATAACAATCTCCCACTAATCCCACCGCCCACACACCTCCACCACCCCTCCGCATCTTTCTCAACCTACTCCGCCACACGCCTACCAGAACAACGCCACCCTCATACAACACTCCTCCAACACTACTCCTCCACCCCTCAAAAATATCCACATCCCCTCCACACCCTCCATCACTCCACCACACTCCTCTCCACCACACCACCACACTCCTCCACAACCTATCCACACAAATCCGCCTCACTCCTCCACCACCCATCCCACTTCTTCCACAACCCCTCCACACTCCTCCACCACCCCCCACACTCCTCCACTCCCTCTACGACACTTCAACACTCCTCCTCCATCGCTCCACACCTCTTCCACCACTGCTCACACTTTCTCCACCACAACTCCACACTCCCCCATACCACCATTCCACGATCCTCAACCACCACCACACTCCTACACACACCTGCACACTTCCTTCACCATTCCCATGAACACTCCTCCTACATCGCATCACACTACTCCCTCCACCTCCCCTTCACACTTCTCGACCACCCATCCGCATCCCGGCACCTTCCCCTCCACACTCCCCACCACCCTTGCATGCTTCTCCACAAGCTCCACCACCCCCCACATCCCTCTCCATTATGCCACACCTCCGTCACCCTCCCCTCCACACTCCTCCAAATCCCTTCACATTTATCACACCGCTCCACACTCCTCCACTACAAGTCCACACTCCACCACCCATATTCAAACCTTCCACCACCCCTCCACAATTCAACCTCCCTCCCTCCACACTCCTCCACCACGCTCCACCTCCTCCCTCCCCCGCTTCTCACACGCCTCCTCCACACCTACACTATTTTCCACCACCCCGCCCACACCCACCCTCCTCGATCACTTCGTCCACCACCCACTCCACTCATCACCACCCTACCACACTCTTCTCCATCGCTCCACACTCCTTCACCACCGCTCCACACTTCTCCACCACCCCTCCACTCTTCTCCAGCACCCCTCCACAGTCCTCCACACAGCACACACACCCTGCCTACACTAATTCAACCTACCCTCCACACTCCTCCACCACCCTCCACACTATCCACCTCCCTTTCCACACTCCACACAACTCCAACACTTTTCCCAAAACGCTTCACGCGTCTCCAACACACCTGCACACTCCTCCCTTACCCTCCAGTAGTCGTCCACCACCGCGCCACACTCCTCCACACTCCTCAACCACCCCTCCTCATTCCCTCCACACTCCTCCACCACCCTTGAACACTCCTCCTCCATCACTCACAATCCTCCACCACCCCTTCTTATTCCTCGACAACAACTCGCACTCCTCCGCCTCGCCTCCACAATCTCTTCCACCACTCTCAATGCTTCTCTACACTCCTCCACGGGGTCACCCGTGACCACAACTTATCAACCTCCTTCACACACACCTCTACCACAACTCCACTCTTCCCTCCACCAGTTTTAATTCACACCCTCAACCACACCTCCAAAATCCTATACCACCCTTCAACACTCTTCCAACACTCCTCACACGCCTCCACCACCTCTCCACACTCCTTCTCCGCCTTCCACACTTCTACCACCACTCTCCACACTCCTTCACCTCCTGTCCACACTCCTCCACCACCCCTGCACTCTCCATCCCCACCCCTGCACACTCCTCACCACCTATCCACACCCCTTCACAACACCTCCACACTCCACCACACTCCACACACGTTCACCAACCCCTCCACACACTTCTCCCCAACCTTAACGCGCATCCACTACTGGCACCTCACTTCTCCACCAACCCTTCCACCTCGTCCACTCCCCCACCACACTCTCCACCACCCTCCACACCCCTCCTCCAACCCTTGACACTCCACCACCTGTCCACAACCGCCTCCACAACCACTCTACTCTCCTCCACTATCCCCTCCCACACTCCACCATTACAAGTCCACACTTCCTCCACCCACTTCTCCACTCTTCCCTCCACACTACACTCCTCTATTAACAAACACTCTCCCCACCACCCCCTCCACACTTACCTCCACCCCTCCAACTTTCTCTACCAACCCTATACACTCCGCCACCCTTCTCCACACTCGCCACTCTCCTCCACCACCCATCACACTCCCCACCACCTGTCCAAACACTCATCCATCACCCCACCACACTCCTCCACCACCCTTCACATTCCTCCACCCACCCCTTCACACTCTGACACCTCCCCTTCCACACTTCTCCAATTACCCATCCACACTCCACCAATACCCCTCCACACTCCTCCACACTCCTCCACCACTCTCTTCACACTTCTCCACCACTCACTCACACTTCTCCATCCCACCACCCTCCACACTTCTCCCCAATACCCTCCACCACTCCTCCAACCTCCCTCCCTCTACACTCCTCCAATACCCCTCCAACACTCCTCCACATTCCTTCCACTCCACCACCCGTCCCCACTCCTCCTCCATCGCTCCACACTTCTCCACCACTCCTTCACATTTCTCCAAACCCCTCCACAATCTCGACCACCCTTCCACACTCCTCCACACTTTTTCCACCACCCCTCCACACTCCTCCACTACAACTCCACACTCCCACCATTCGCTCCTCAACTACGCTCCACACTCTTCCACCACTTCTCACACTCCTCCACCACCCTCCGCACTCGTTCACGTCCTGTTCACACTCCTCCACCACCCGGCACTCATCCACCGCCCCTGCACGACGTCCTCCACAACCCTTCCTCACTCCTTCACTACTCCTCCACACTCCACCACTCCTCCACACTTCTCCAACCCCCTCAACACTCCTTCACTACCCCCTCAACAGTCATCCAAATACCCCTCCCGCACTCGTCCACCACCCATCCACAACTCATCCACCACCCTCCACACATCCACCACACCTTAACAATCCTCCGCTAATCCGCTACCGCTCCACAACTACTCCAACAACCCCTGCAAGCACTCTCCACCTCCCCTCCACACTCCCACCAACCCTCCACACTCACTCCACCATCCCTTCACACTCCTTCACCACCTGTCCACACGCCTCCACAACCTCTCTTCTCTCCTCCACTATCTCCTCCACACGCCTCCATTACAAAGTTCACTTTCATCCACTACCCTCCACAACTCCTCCTCCACCCTGTCCACACTCTTATACCACCATTCTTCCACTCTCCTCCACTATCCCCCTCCACACTCCACCATTACAAGTCACACTCCTCAACCACCCCACACACTCCTCCCCTATTCCCTCTCACACTCACATTACAGACAACTCTCCTCCACCACATCTCCACACTTCTCCACCACCCTCCACACTTCTCTACCAACCCTCCATCACTCCTCCATCACCCTCCACACCCTCACCACCCCTCCAAACTACTCCCACCCATTCGCACTCCTCCACACACCGGTTCACCCTCCTCCCCCACCTCCCCAAATTCCTCCAATACCGCCCTTCCACACCCCTCCACCACCCCTCCACACTCCTCCACCTCCCACTCCACACTCCTCCAATACCCTTCCACACATCCTCCACCACTCCGTCCCACACTCCTCCTCCATCGCTCCACACGCCCCACCACTCTTCACCACTTGTCACAAATTCATTCACACATCTCCACCACCCCTGCACACTTCTCCACCGACCTTCCACACTCCTCCACACGCCTACACCAACCACTCCACACCCTCCACCACCCCTGCACCACTCCTACTCCTCCCCTGCACACTCCTCAACCGCCCCTCTACACTCCTCCAACCACCACTCCACCACACTCCCCTCCAACACCTTTCCAAGCTCCTCCACCACCCTCCTCACTCCTCCACCACTCCTCCCACACTCATCACCAACCCTCCCACACTCCTCCACCACCCCTCCACACTCCAACACACGCCTCGATAACCTTCCACACTCCTCCTCCATCGCTACAAACACTTCCACCACATCCCTATCACACTTCATTAACCACCCCTCCACACTCCTCCACTCCCTCCACACACTTCCACCAACCCTCAATGCTTCTCACACTCCTCCACCACCCCTTACACACTTCTACTGCCATTCCTTCCACACTCTTTCACCTCCACAACGACACTCCTCACCACTACTCCACACTTATCCACCAACCCTCCCACACTCCTCCAAACACACCGCCACACTCCTCTTTTATACCCTCCACTCTTTTCCACTATCTCCTCAAGACTCTTACCACTATCGCATCCTCCCTCCTCTAATATCCTCTCATCACTCCTCCATCCCTCCACAATCCTCCATTACCCCTTGGACACTTCTGCACCCCTCCTCAACACTCCTCCACCACCCTCCACACTAATCCTCAACCTGTCCACACTCCTTCCACCGCCACTTCCACACTCACTATAACACTCCTCCACACTACTCTCCACCCGTCCACAATAATCCCACAACCCCTTCAACCCTCCACCACTCCTCCACACTCCTCCACCACAACCTCCACACTCCTCCAAAACCCCTTAACTATCCCCACTCCTACACACTTCTCCACCACCCATCCACACTTCTCCACAACCCCTTCCACACTCCATTCCACCACAGCCCTGGCACCCTCCTCCACCACTCCTCCTCACTCCTCATAACTCCTCCACCACCCTTCGAACACTCCTCCTCCAACGCTCCAAACTCCTCCCCCTCCTGCTTCAACACTTCCTCTCCACAACGCCCCACCCCTCTACCACCCTTCCACAGTCCTTCACCACCCCTCCACACGCCTCCACACTTCCTACACAACTCACACCCTTGAAACTCTCCTCCTCCATCGCTCCACAACACCTCCACCACCCCTGCCGCACTCGTTCACTACTCCTCCACACTCTTACAGCAACCACGCCACACTCCTACAACACTCCCTCCACAGTACTCCTCACTCCTCCACAACATTCCACAACCTCTCCACACTCCACCACTCCTCCCACTCCTCCACAACCAAACCACACTTTTCCACAACCCCCTCCACCTCCCCGCCCCCCTCCACACCCCCCACTTTTCCCTACCCTTCCACACTCCTCCTCCTTCGCTCCACACCCCCTCCACTGCTTTACACTTTTTTCCTCCACAATCCACCTCCCTCCACCTTCCCTCAACCTCCTCCACCACCCCTCAATGCTTCTCCACAATCCGCCCCTCCCCCAACATCCCTCCTCCACCTTTCCCCACTCCCTTTACCTCCTTTCCACACCCCCACATCCCCCCACACTTTCAAAACCCCCTCCCCACTCCCCACAAAATCACACTCTCCTCCCCTATTCCCCCCTCCTCCCCCCCTCCTCCAAACTTCTCCCCACCCCTTTCACAATTTCCACCCCCCCCCCACTCCACCATTCCCCACAACCGTCCACCCCCCTCCATACCCTCCACAACTATTTCACACTCCTCCCCACACCCTACCCCTCCCCACCCCCACCACCCTACCACACCTTCCTCCATCGCTCCCTACTCCCCACCACCGCTTCACACTTCTCCCCGACCCCCTGCAGTCTTCCAAGACACCCACCCCCTCCCCACACCCCAACCCCCCCACAGTCCTTCACCTCCCTACCACCCTTCAACACTCCCCTTTCCTCACCCACACCCTCCACCCCCCTTCATACCCCGACCCCCCAAAAGCTTCTCCACACTCCTCCACCCCCCCCACTCTCCCCTCCATTCTTCCAACCCCCTTTTACCTCCCTCCCCACTCCTCCACCCCCCCCCACACTTTCCACCTCCTTTTCCCCACTCCTCCACCCAAATCCCACTCCTTGTCCAAGCTTCACACTTCTCCACCCCCCCGCACACTCCCCATCACCCCCACATCCTCCACCCCCGCTCCCACCCCCCAACTCCTCCAGACCCCTCCACACCCTCCACACTCCTCCGCCCCCTTGAACACTCCCGACCACCCCCCGACACTCCTCCACCCCCCTCCACCTCTTCCCCCAACCCTCATGCTTCTCCACTCTCCTCTACCTCCCTCCACACCCCCCTCATTCTTCCACACTCCTTCACCCACCCCCACACCCTCCACAACCCCTTTTACACTTAAACCGCCTCTTTTTTCCCCACTCCTCCACGATTCACACCCTCAACCACACCTCCACACTCCTACCCACCCACCACACTCTTCCAACACTTCCCACAACCTCCACCACATCTCCACACTCCTTCACATCCTTCCCCCCCACTTCCCCCCCCCACCCCTGCACACTCATTCCACCAACCCTCCACACTCCCCACCACCCGTCACACCCTTCCACACCCCCCTTCACACTTCCCCCACTCCCCCCCACATTCCCCCAACCCCCCCCTCAACCTCCTTTAACCCCCCCAACTCGTCGACCACCCCTCCACACTCCTCCACCAACCTTCCACACGCCCCACCACCCCCCCTACTATCCCCACTAAACTTCCCCCCACATCCTACATTACAAGTTGTCTCTCTACCAAAACCCCTTCACACCTCCCCACCACCTGCCCCCACTCCCCCCACCAACCCCCCACACCCCCCCCACTATCCCCCACACTTCTCCATCAAGCCACTCTCCTCCACCACCCCTAAACACTCTCCCCCACCCCCCCAATTCCTACCCAAACCCCCCACATCCTCCACACATCCACACTCCTCCACCCCCCCTCCACACTCCTCCCCACCCATCCACATCCTCCACCAATATCCACAATCATCCCCATCCCTTCAAAACTCCTCAGCACCTTTCCAGACCCTCAACCACCCATCCACACTCTTTCCCCCTCCACTCCACACCCTCCAACCCCCTCCACATTCCTCCACACTCCTCCACATCCTCCACCCCCCCCCACACCCCCCCCTCCCCCCCCCACACTTCCCCCACCACCCCTTTCCCCAAACCCCCCACCTCCTCCTCACCCCTCACACTCCCCACCACCCCCCCACACTCCTCCACCCTCCCCTGCACACTCCTCCAACACCCCCTGCACTCCTACACCAAACTCCAACTCCTCAACCACAACCCACACCCTCCCATTTCCCCCACACTCCTCCACTTTCCCCCCCACACTCCTCCACCACCCTCCACACTCCTCCACCCCTCCTCCACACTCCTCCACCACCCTGCCAAACCCCCACCACCCGTCCACACCTTCCACCCCCCATCACACCACCCCACCCCTGCACCTCCTCCACCACCCATTAAAAACCTTCCAAAACACCCCACCCACCATCCCCCACACTTTTCCACCCCCCCCAACCTCCTTCACTACCCCTCCACACTCTCCACCCCACCCACACCGCCACCACCCCCGCACACCCTTTTACACTCCTTCACCCCCCCAAAACTCCTACAAAAAACATTCCACACTACTTCCCCACCCCCCCACCTCCTCCATCACCCCTCCACACCCTCCCCCAACCCTCCACCTTTTTCCACCACCCTCCACACTTTTCTCCACCCCCCCACACTCCTCCACCACCCCTCCCCACTTCTCCACCACCCCTCCACACTTTTCCACACCCCTCCACACTTCTCTACCACCCCTCCACACTTCTCAACCACCCCCCCACTCCCCCCACCACAATTTGCACACACCTCCCTACATTCCACACCCTGCACTCCCCCCACACTCCCCACATCCCAACCACCCTTCCAAAAAAACCCTCCTTTTTCGTACACACTTTCCCCCCATTCCTTCCACTTCCCAATACCCCTCCCACTTTTCCACCACCCTTCCACACTCCTCCACCTTCCCACCACAAATTCACACTACTCTACATTTAAACCCCAACTCCCCTCCCAACTCTTCCAACACTCCCCCACACTCCTCCCCCAACCCACACTATCACACCCGTCCACACTCCTCCACCTCCTAAACCACCCCCCACACTCCTCCACCACAACTACACACCCTCCACTATTCACACTCCTCAACCCCCCTCCAACCTTCCCCCACCCCCACCCCCTCCACCAGCCCGCCACCCCTTTTTTCACCCCCGCCCACACCCCCACCGCCACTCCACACTAAACCCCACCCTTGCCACCCTCCAACACCACCCAAAAATTTTTTGCTACCCCTCCACACTCCACCACTCCTCCACACTTCCCCACCCCCCTCAACACCCCTTCACCCCCCTCCACACTCCTCCACTACCCCTCAACATCTCCACCACTCCTTCACACTCCCCACCACCCCCTCCACACTCCTTCACCCACCCTCCTCACACCTTCACCAAACCCCACACCCCTCCACCCCCCCTTAACACCCCTCCACACCGCCCCACTTTTCCCACCCCCCCTCCACCTCCCCCAACCACCCCCCAAAACTCCTCCCCAACCCTCCACACCCTCCCCCCACCCCTTTCCCCTCCTCCACCACCTTTCCCAAAACGCCTCCACCACCCCTCTACCTTTTCCCACTATCTCCTCCACTCTCCTCCTTTAAAAGTTCACTCTCATCCACAACCCCCCCACACCCCCCACCCCCTTTAAACACTCCCCACCACCACCCCTCTACACCCCTCCCTACCCCCCAACCCCCACCATTGCAAGTCAACACTCCTAAAAGCACCCCCCAAACCCTCCACTTTTTCCTCCACACTCCCCATTACAAGACCACTCTCCTCAACCACCCCCCAGACTAACCACCACCCTCCACACTCCACCACCGTCCAACTCCCCCAAAACCCCTGCGCACTCCCCACCACCTTTCCACATTCTCCAAACCCCTCCTCACCCCTCCACCACCCTTCCCCACTCCTCCCCATCGCCCACACTCCTCCATCATCCTTCACATTTAAAACTCTTTTTCAACTTCTCAACCACACCTCCACACTTCTCCACCACCCCCCACACTTCTCCACCACCCTTCCACACTCCCTGCACCCCCACCACCCCTCACATTCCTCCCCACCCGCACACTCCTCCACCTCCCCTCCATTTCTCCACCACCCCTGATGACACTTTTCGGGTCATTGTTCTTCTGGGCTGGAATATTCGCCACAAAACACACCTTTCAAGGCAGGTGAAATTGCCGACCTAAAAATGTAAAAGAACTTTCACGGCGCTAACGGAGATAAAACACCTCAAATTACTGGGAGCCTTGAGGTTTCCCAAACCGTATTCCCCGGAACCAGGGGGTAAGGACATGATTAATACACCTGGAAAATCCTAAGGACTATACCGAAATTCCCACGAAAATCCAACTACGAAAGCAAAAAACTTGCAGACATCACCTCCCCCCAATAAAAAGGGGTTCACAGCACGTTAAAACCATACAATAAGTGTCAGGGGCCGAGACTGTTCCCGCCTCCCACCACAAAAGGGGATTTCCAACAACCCCTGGGGAGTCTTTAACTGGCACGGACAACACCAAAGTCTTTCCCATCAGCCGGCTTGGGTCGTACGTTGGTTTGCGTGCAGCCAGCAGCAACAGCCTGGTTTACAGGCTCTGAACCACCAGAGGCCTGGGGCACAGACCGGGCCGCGGGCGTTGACCCCCGGGAAATTCCTCCAGTAAACCCAGTAAACCCCTCTTAAAAACTCCTGCAAATCACTCCACCTCCTCCACAACCCTTTCCCCACTCCTCCGCTTTCCCACCAACCCTCCACCACCCTCCACACTCCTCCACCACTGTCCACACTCCTCCGCCCCCCCCCAATCCTCCACACTCCCCACCACCCCTCCACCACCCCTCCACACTCCCTTTACACCCTCCCCCACCCTTCCCCACTCCTCCTCCATCGCTCCACACTCCCCACACCCCATCACACTTCATGGTCACCCCTCCCCAAATCCCCCACCAACCCCCCCACACCTTTCCCTAACCCCCTTTTTCTTCACCCCAAATCCACCACCCCTTTACACTCCTACTCCTCCTTCCACACGCTTACCCCCCTCCACACCCTCCACCCCTCCTCCACACTTATCCACCCCCCCCCCACACTCCTCCAACACACCTCCACACTCCTCTACTATCCCCTCCATTCTCCTCTACTATCCGTTTCACATTCTTTCACTATCCCCTCCACTCTCCTCTACTATACCCTCCACACTCCTCTACTATCCTCTCCACTCCCTCTCCACTATCTCCTTAAGACTCTTCCACTATCGCCTCCTCCCTCCTCCAATATCCCCTCATCACTCCTCCTCCATCCCTCCACAATCCTCCATTACACCTTTACACTCCTGCACCCCTCCTAAAAACTCCTTCACCAACCTCCACACTAATCCTCAACCTGTCCACACTCCTCCACCACCCCTCCGCTCTCGTTCACTACTCCTCCACACTCCTTACAGCACCACTCCTCTCTCCTACACCACTCCTCCACACTACTCCCCCCACCCCTCCACAATATTCCACAACCCGTCAGCACTCCACCACTCCTCCACACTCCTCCACCACACCTCCACACTCTTCCAAAACCCCTCCAATCTCCACAACTCCTCCACAGTCCTCCACCACCCATCCACACTCCTCCACAACCACTCCACACTCCTCCACACTCCTCCACCACCCTTCCACACTTCTCCTCCATCGCTCCACACTCCTCCACCACTGCTTCACACTTCTCCTCCACAACTCCACACTACTTCACCACCCTTCCACAGTCCTCCACCACCCCTCCTTACTCCTCCACACTCCTTCACCACCCATGAACATTCCTCCTCCCATCGCTCCACACTCCTCCACCACCCCTTCGCACTTCTTGACCACCCCTCCACTTCCCTCCACCTCCCCTCCACTCTCCTCTACCACCCCTCCATGCTTCTCCACAATCCTCCACCACCCCCACATCCCTCCTCCAGCCTGCCACACTCCTTCACCTACCCTCCACACTCCTCCACATCTCCTCCACACTTATCCACCACCTCTCCACGCTCCTCCACCGCAAGTCCACACTCCTCTACCACCCCTACACACCATCCCACCACCTCTGCACACTCCTCCACCACCCGTGCACACTCCTTCACTACCCCTCCACACTCCTCCACGCCTCCACACTCGTCCACCACCCCTCCACACTCCTCCACCTCTCCTCAACACTCTTACACCACATCTCCACACTCCTTCACCCCTCCACGCTCCTCCATCACCCCTCCACACTCCTCCACCAACCCTCCACACTCCTCCACCATCCCTCCACACTCCTCCACCAACTGTCCACACGCCTCCACCACCCCTCTACTCTCCTCCACTATCCCCTCCACACTCCTCCATTACAAGTTAACTCTCATCCACAACCCCTCCACACTGCTCCACCACCTGTCCACACTACTCCACCACCACCCCTCTACACTCCTCCACTATCCCCTCCACACTCCACCATTACAAGTCCACACTCCTCCACCACCCCTGAACAATATTCCACAATTCCCTCCACACTCCTCCACTACAAGTATACCCCTACACACCCCTCCACACCCCCCCCTCCCCCACC
>NC_069401.1:114261094-114289555 GCF_026875155.1 Cherax quadricarinatus | reverse complement strand
GGGGAGTGGGGAGGGGTTGTGCAGGAGTGTGGATGGGTATTGGAAGAGTGTGCGGGGTTGTGGATGGGGTTTTGGGTTTGGTGGTGGGGGATTTTGTGGAAGAAGGTAAAGGAGTGTGGAGGGGAGTGGGGGATGTGGGGGTTTTGGGAAAAGAGTGTGGATTGGTAGTTGAGGGTGTAAATGGTGGAGGAGGTATAGTTTGGTGGGGGAGTGTGGAAGGAGGTGTATAAATGTGGGGGGGTGCTGGAAGAGTGTGGGGGTAGGTGAAGGAGTTTTTGAGAATGGTGGAGAAGTGGGGGGAGGAATGGGGGAGGAGTGTGGAGGGCTTTGGGGGTGGGGGGAAGAGTGTGGAGGGGAGGGGGGAGGGTTGGAATGGTGGTCAAGGAGTTTGAAGGGGGGTGGAGGGTGTGGAGTGTGGTGAAGGTTAAAGGGGTCGTGAAGGAGTGTGGGGATTTTGTAAAGGGGGGGTGGAGGAGTGTGGGGGGGGTGGGGGGTGGTGGAGGATTGGAGGGGTGATGGGGGGTGTGAGGGGTGGTGGGAAGTTTTTGAAGCGGTGGTGGATTGTGGAGCGATGGAGGAAGAGTGTGGAAGGGTGGTGGGGAGTGTGGGGGGGGTGGTGGGGGAGTGGGAGGGGTTGTGGAGAAGTGTGGAGGGGTTTTGGGAGGGTGTGGAGAAGTGGGGGAGTTTTGGGGGGTTGTTGAGGAGTGTGGAGGGGTGGTGGGGAGTGTGGGGGGGGCGGTGGGTGTGGAGGGGGTGGTGGAAAATTGTGGGGGGGTATGGAGTGGGGAGGGTTTGGAAGGGTGGTAGAGGAGTGGGAGGGTGGTGGGAAGAGAGAGGGGGGAGGTGGAGGAGTGGAATTGGGTGTAGGGTCAGGAGTTGTTGCGGAGGAGTGTGGAGAGGGGGTGGTAAGTGTGGAGGGGTGGTGAAGGGCGGGAGGGGGGTGAAGGAATTGGAAGGATGGAAGAGGATGTGGAGGGGTGGTGGAGGGTGGGGGAAAGGGTTTGAGGGGCGGTGGGGGAGGGGGGGGGGGGGGTTTTGGGGGAGTGTGGAGGGGGGTCGAGAAGTGGAATGGGTGGGGAGGAGTGTTGGCAAGGAAAAAAGGAAGGTGTTCAAGGGTGGTGGAGGGGTGGAGGGGTGGGAACTGTGGAGGGGTGTGATGGAGTGTGGAGGGGTGGTGGAAAAATGTGAAGCGGGGGGGAAAAGTGGGAGCAATGAAGGAGGATTGGGGAAAGGGTGGTGGAGGAGGTGGAGGATTTGGAGGGGTGGGGAGGTGTGTGGAGGGTTTGTGGAGTGTGGGGGGTTGCAGAGGGTGTGGAGGGGTTGCAAAAGAGTGTGGGGGGTGATGGAAGGGAGGAGTGGTGGAGTGTGGAGGTTGGGGGAAAAATTGGGGAGGGGTGGGGGGAGTGTGGAAGGGTGATGGGGGAGTTGAGTGGTGGTGGAGGGTGTGGAGGAGTGGTGGACGGTTGGTTGGGTTTGGGTGGGTTAGGTTATGTTTAGGTTGGGCTAGGTTTGGTTTTCTACTTCCTACACATACTACAATGTCCCTCACACCCACTAACTGCAAAGTAATTATTTCATAATTTCATACACTTCATTCATCGCTTCTGCAATCATTGTTCGTCATCGTTGTTTCAGTTGAGGGCCGACGAAATACTGTAGAATAAATATCAATTTATGTATTTCCCAAATGTACCCCCATAGGGGTTTGGTAAAGCATCTGACTCTGCAACAAAGAAGTGGGTTCGGACCCCACCTCCACCTGTGTGTTTCTTTCACCTGTTCATTTGAAGAGTATTGTCACAAACTGATCCAATGGATGAAAAACAACGTTTGTTTGGGGAAAATTAGAAAAAGGGAAAGAAGAAAAATGGAAAGAGAAAATCCTGCGAGGGGAAAATTCTCCAAAAAAGGGAAAAGAAATCCTTGACAAATAGATTGTTAACGCAATTTTTGTTGAAAAAGGGAAAATAAAGTCTTAAAAGCGATATGAAGGAAGAGCTAAGAAAAACGCTTGGAGAAGCAAAAAAAATGTAAAAAGAAGTTACGGGGTTTAAATTTGAAGGTTTAGTTGTTAGGGTAGTTGTTTTTTAAAGGAATTTATGTTATTTTTTAAAGTTTCTTATGTTTTTAAAGAGGGTTTCATGTGTTGCTATGAGAAGATTCTTAATTTTTAATGAGGAGTTTGTTATTCCTTTTTCCCCCTCAAAAAAAATTAAAAATTTTCTCTTTTGACACATGAAACTCTCATAACAAATAAAAAAATTTAATAATAATAATAACATAAATTCCCTTTTATTAACAAATACTCCTAAAATTAAAACCCTTTAATTTAAAATCTCGTAACTTTTTTACCTTTTTCTTTTTCCAAGCGTCTTTTTTAGCTCTCTCCTTTTTAGTTGTATGACTTTTTCTCTTGTTTAACAAACATTGCTGTTTTAAATTTTTATTGTGTTCAAAGGGTTTCTTTCCTTTTTTGGAGAATTTCCTTCGCAGGTTTTTCTTTTTCCCTTTTTTTCTTCCATTTTCTAAAATTTTTCTAGAAGTAATCGTCGTTGTTCTCCTTGTGATCTAGTTGTGACTAATTCTTCACAATGAAAACAGGTGAAAGAATCAAAAGGTGGAGGTGGGGTCGAACCCCGTTCTTTGGCAGAGTCAGATGTTTACCCAAATCGGCTTTGGGGGGGGGACATTTTGGGAAAAATTTTAAAATTGATATTTTTTCTACAGTATTTCGTCAGGGGGCCCTCAACTGAAAAATCAAAATGATGCTGAACAATGTTGTCAGGAAGCGATGAATGAAGTGTTGTGACAATTTTGAATACTGCTTGTGTGGTGTAGTGGTTTTTAGTGAAGTGCTTTTTAGTGATGTGTGTAAGTAGTGTGTACAGTGTTGAGATAGCTGTTGATGTTGTAGATGAGTTGTGAATTTTGAAGATGGTTTTTGGTGAAGGTAAAGAGTAGAAGTAGTTTTGGTAGATAGTTTTGTGTGATTGAAGATTCCTAGTGTAGTGATGGTGATGTTGTGGTTTTGTGGGAGCTTTTTTTTAGTGACTAGAGTAAATGCGGTATATTTTATGAAGTAGAGAATGGAGCGAAACAGTGACTTCAAAATGTATCAGCGTAGTGGAAGGAAGGCGGGGTAGGGTCGGGGGCCCAGAAGGGTTGGAGGAGGGGGTAAAGGAGGTTTTGTGTGCGAGGGGCTTGGTTCCAGCAGGCATGTTGGCGTGTTTTATGGTTTGAAGGAACAAATGGTTTTTAATACTTGAGTGTGTTGGGAGTGTGAGCAAAATAAAATTTATGAAGGGTTCAGGGGAAACGGCAGGCCGGGTTGAGTTGGGAGGGAAGTACAGTGCCTGCACTCTGAAGGGGGGGTGTTAATGTTGCAGTTTAAAAACGTAGTGTAAGACCCCCCTGGCAAAGCAGGATGGAATGAATGATGGTGAAAGTTTTTCTTTTGGGCCACCCCCCTTGGGGGAATCGGGCCTGGGGGTGTAAAAAAAAAAAAAAAAAAAAAAAAAAAAATTTTATATGAATTAATAATGAGACACATAGTGTGTGTTTTTTGGTGTTAATGATGTGTAGAACGTTTTGTTTGGTGGTTGGAGTTTATACATGTGCTTTTGATAGACGCCATGTGTGAAAGTTACATTTTTTTGAAAGTAAAGTGTAGTGTAGTGATGATTGATGTACAGTGCAGAAGGAAGATGTATAGAGATAGTAATTGTCTTGAGGTGATGTGTAGGCTTATTGATGTTGTGTATTCTGTTAAGTGGAGTGACGGAGATGTGTTTGTATTTTGTTTTGGGGGTAGGACTATGATGCGCAGTTTCTTTTGTGGGTAGGTATTGTGGGGTTCGTGTGTGGTAAAATTTTGAGTGTGTTTTGTATTAGTCATGTGAGTGTTTGTATTTTTTAGTTTTAGGCCGTTTGTGTTTTGTTTAATTGAGTGGTTGTGTGGTTGTGTGATGGAAATTTAAAAATAATGTTTTGATGAATGGTGTGATAGAGTGTATTGTTTTCAGGGTTTTGGTGTGGTTTAATTTTAAAATATATGTACTGTGATAATGGTGGATATAGTGAGGGTTAAATTTATGGGAGGTGATAAGTGATGTATAGTGATGGACACTGTAGTGATGGTAGATGTTTTCTGTGTTGATTGAAGATGTACACAGTAGTGACAGAAGACGCACAGTCATGGTAGTCATGTAGTGTATAGTAGATAACAGTGTAGTGATGATAGTTGTCTCTTGCATTCATTAGCTCTTTATGGGGCAAATGGCCATAAAATTAGAAATTAGAACTGAACTTCCTGAAGTGGATAGTTCAATATCCTCTTTCATACCTCCACTATCTCCTCCACATCCTACAGTCTCCTCTACATACTCCTCCAATATCCTCTTCATATTCCCACTATCCCCCCCTCACTCCTCCAGTATCCCCTCCACACTCCTCCAGTATCCCCTCCACACTCCTCCACTATCCCCTCCACACTCCTCCAGTATCCCCTCCACACTCTTCTACTATCCCCTCCACACTCCTCTACTATCCCGTCCACACTAGTCCCTATTCCCCTTTCACACTCCCCCAATATCCACTCACACTCCTTCACTATCACCTTTACACTCCTCCACTATCCCCTCCACACTCCTCCACTATCCCCTTCACATCCTCCACTTCCTCTCCCCACTCCCCCACCATCCTATCTACACTCCTCCCGTCTCCCTCAACACTCCTCCGTATCCCCCGCACACTCCTCCAATATCCTCTTATACTCCTCCACTATCCCCCCACACTCCTCTGCTTTTCCCTCCACACTCCATCACTATCCCCCCCAACTCCTCCACTATCCCCCCACATCCTCTACTATCCCCTCCACACTCTCTACTATCCCCTCCCACACTCCTTACTATCCCCCCCACACTCATCCATTTCCCCTCCACACTCCCTCCACATCCCCTCCACACTCCTTTACTATCCCCTCCACACTCCTCTACTATCCCCCCCACATTCGTCTACTATCCCTCCCCAAATCCTCTACTATCCCCTCCACACTCCTACACTATATCCTCAACACTCTATATTATCCCCTCCACACTCCTATATTATCCCCCCCCAACTCGTCTACTATCCCCTCCACACTCCTTACTATCCCCTCCACACTCCTTTACTATCCCCTCCACATCCCATATCATCCCTTCCACACTCCTCTACTATCCCCTTCACACTCCTCTACATCCCATCAACACTATCCACTACCCCTCCACACTCCTCCACAATCCCTCCACACTCCTCTACTATCCCTCCACACTCCAATATTATTTCCTACACACTCTTATATCATCCCCTCCACACTTCTCTATCATCCTCTCACACTCCTCTACTATCCCTCCACGCTCCTCTACTACCCCCTCAACACTCCTCTACTATCTCCTCCACTATCCCCTCCACACTCCTCCACCATCCCCTCCACACTCCTTTACTATCCCCTTCACACTTCTATATTATCCCAACCACATTTTCTACTATCCTTTCCACACTCCTCTACTATCCCCTCCACGCTCCTCTACTATCCCCTCCACACTCCTACACTATATCCTCAACACTCTTATATTATCCCCTCCACACTCCTATATTACCCCCTCCACACTCGTCTACTACCCACTCCACACTCCTCTACTATCCTCTCCACACACCTATAATATCCCTTCCACACTCCTCTACTATCCCCTCCACACTAATCTACTAAGGCATACACAAATTTTAACTATTCGGAATGACACACACACACACACACACACACACATAATTTCATGCACTGGCCAGGGAGGTATACCATCTTTTAGGAGTGAAGAAGAGCAGAATGTAAGTGTGGTGGAGGTACGTGAGGCATTACGTAGAATGAAAGGGGGTAAAGCAGCTGGAACTGATGGGATCATGACAGAAATGTTAAAAGCAGGGGGGGTTATAGTGTTGGAGTGGTTGGTACTTTTGTTTAATAAATGTATGAAAGAGGGGAAGGTACCTAGGGATTGGCGGAGAGCATGTATAGTCCCTTTATATAAAGGGAAAGGGGACAAAAGAGATTGTAAAAATTATAGAGGAATAAGTTTATGAGTATACCAGGAAAAGTATACGGTAGAGTTATAATTGAAAGAATTAGAGGTAAGACAGAATGTAGAATTGCGGATGAGCAAGGAGGCTTCAGAGTGGGTAGGGGATGTGTAGATCAAGTGTTTACATTGAAGCATATATGTGAACAGTATTTAGATAAAGGTAGGGAAGTTTTTATTGCATTTATGGATTTAGAAAAGGCATATGATAGCGTGGTTTAGAGGAGCAATGTGGCAGATGTTGCAAGTTTATGGAATAGGTGGTAAGTTACTAAATGCTGTAAAGAGCTTTTATGAGGATAGTGAGGCTCAGGTTAGGGTGTGTAGAAAAAGAGGGAGAATACTTCCCGGTAAAAGTAGGTCTTAGACAGGGATGTGTAATGTCACCATGGTTGTTTAATATATTTATAGATGGGGTTGTAAAAGAAGTAAATGCTAGGGTGTTCGGGAGAGGGGGTGGATTAAATTATGGGGAATCAAATTCAAAATGGGAATTGACACAGTTACTTTTTGCTGATGATACTGTGCTTATGGGAGATTCTAAAGAAAAATTGCAAAGGGTTTGTGGATGAGTTTGAGAATGTGTGTAAAGGTAGAAAGTTGAAAGTGAACATAGAAAAGAGTTTAAGGTGATGAGGGTATCAAATGATTTAGATAAAGAAAAATTGGATATCAAATTGGGGAGGAGGAGTATGGAAGAAGTGAATGTTTTCAGATACTTGGGAGTTGACGTGTCGGCGGATGGATTTATGAAGGATGAGGTTAATTCATAGAATTGATGAGGGAAAAAAGGTGAGTGGTGCGTTGAGGTATATGTGGAGTCAAAAAAACGTTATCTATGGAGGCAAAGAAGGGAATGTATGAAAGTATAGTGTGCCAACACTCTTATATGGATGTGAAGCTTGGGTGGTAAATGCAGCAGCGAGGAGGGCGGTGGGAGGCAGTGGAGATGTCCTGTCTAAGGGCATATGTGTGGTGTAAATATTATGCAGAAAATTCGGAGTGTGAAAATTAGGAGAAGGTGTGGAGTTAATAAAAGCTTAGTCAGAGGGCAGAAGAGGGGTTGTTGAGGTGTTTGGTCATTTAGAGAGAATGGATCAAAGTAGAATGACATGGAAAGCATATAAATCTATAGGGGAAGGAAAGAGGGGTAGGGGTCGTCCTCGAAAGGGTTGGAAAGAGGGGGTAAAGGAGGTTTTGTGGGCGAGGGGCTTGGACTTCCAGCAAGCGTGCATGAGCGTGTTAGATAGGGGGTGAATGGAGACGAATGATACTTGGGACCTGATGATCTGTTGGAGTGTGAGCAGGGTAATATTTAGTGAAGGGATTCAGGGAAACCGGTTATTTTCTTATAGTCGGACTTGAGTCCTGGAAATGGGAAGTACTATGCCTGCACTTTAAAGGAGGGGTTTGGGATATTGGCAGTTTGGAGGGATATGTTGTGTATCTTTATTTCGTATATGCTTCTAACTGTTGTATTCTGAAACCTCTGCAAAAGCAGTGATAATGTGTGAGTGTGGTGAAAGTGTTGAATGATGATGAAAGTATTTTCTTTTTGGGGATTTTCTTTCTTTTTTGGGTCACCCTGCCTCGGTGGAGACGACCAACTTGTTGAATATATTATATATATATATATATATATATATATATATATTATATATATTTTATATATATATATATATATATATATATATATATATATTTTATATATATGAGTATGTAATTTATTTATTTATTTACTTTTTAAAAAATTATGATATTACGCATCACGGTTTAAGGCCTACGTTAACTAAAAAATAAAATAATGCTGTAGTCAAAAAACAAATCAATGTGGCATTTACAGCCTCAGGTTAAGTCACATATACCTCAGATTACATAGAGTACCACAGGTCACATATACCTCAGATTACATAGAGTACCACAGGTCACATATACCTCAGATTACATAGAGTACCACAGGTCACATATACCTCAGATTACATAGAGTACCACAGGTCACATATACCTCAGATTACATAGAGTACCACAGGTCACATATACCTCAGATTACTAGAGTACCACAGGTCACATATACCTCAGATTACATAGAGTACCACAGGTTACATATACCTCAGATTACATAGAGTACCACAGGTTACATATACCTCAGATTACATAGAGTACCACAGGTCACATATACCTCAGATTACATAGAGTACCACAGGTCACATATACCTCAGATTACATAGAGTACCACAGTCACATATACCTCAGATTACATAGAGTACCACAGGTCACATATACCTCAGATTACATAGAGTACCACTGGTCACATATACCGCATATTACATAGTGTACCACAGGTCACATATACCTCCAGATTACATAAGTACACAGGTTACATATACCTCAGATTACATAGAGTAACCACAGGTTACAATACTCAATTAACATAGAGTACCACATGTCCCATAGTACCTCAGATTTACATAAGTACCACAGGTCCACCATATACTCAGATACTAGAGGTACCAACAGGTCACATATACCTCAGATTACATAGAGTACCACAGGTCACATATACCTCAGATTGTACATAGAGTAACCACCGTCCACAATACCTCAATTACAATGAGAGTACCACAGTCACATATACCTCACATACATAGAGTACCACATGTTACATATACCCGCAATTACTTAAGTACCACAGGTTTACATATACCTCAGATTACATAGAGTACCACAGTCCCCATAGACCTCAATGACTTAGGTACCACAGGTCACATATACCTCAAGATTACATAGAGTACCACAAGTCACATAACTCAGATACATAGAGACCACAGGTCACATATACCTCAGATTACATAAGTAACACAGGTTATATAGCCTCAGATTACATAGAGTACCAAGGTCACAAACACCAACTCAGGCAAGGCGCAATAAACTCAAAACTATACTTCAGGTCAAGGCGTCTCTTCCGGAACCTTCAGTATCACCAGGTCTCGGGGCACAATTGCCACTGACAGCAATGAGCATATTTAAGTTAGGATTAACTGATTACCCTCCTCTCGAAAACATTGAGAGCAAGCTCTTTCGTGTTTTTTTTTAACAAATTAGTCATTATAAGAGCCTATTAGAGAGGCACTCTGTTGTTATAACATCAATTATCAGGCAGTGTTCTCTAAATATAACGTCGTGTTTTCAAACGTATTGTCACATTTGTCTACTGCTGATGAGTCCGTAATTTTAACACCTTGCTGTTGAGGCGCCTTGATCTGGTGAGAAGGTCGTAAGACAAGGAATTAGTTACTCCCCATTTTTCCTCTGGTCAGGTTTGATAATTTCCATTCCACTTGCCGTGATTACTCCTCTTTTTTCCTCTCCTTCCCATCCTTTTCCCAGTTATTCCCATCCTTCCTTATCCTTCTTCCTTCCATCTTAACGACAGCTCTCGTCGTGCCTCGATTCGATTCGATTTCGACAAGAGTCACATGAAAGCCTTGTGGATAATGCTTCCCTGAGAATGTGATATTAACAAGCTGTATTTCCGTCGTTACGGATTCGAGAAAGATATCCCCATAACTGCATAACCCTCCAAGTCCATGCACGTGAAGGAACAGCGCACAGTGCACGAGTTGTAACCCAGCCTAAAAATTGGCGTTGAAGGTTTGAAGAACATGAAGGGACATTCTTTTCGTGAACGCTAAGATCCTAATTTCTTCAATAAAATACAAATTAAAATTTTACAACCCAAAACTAATTCAAACCTTCCCAAGAAACATTAGCTTTGAAGTCAAGCGAGGAGTATTCTCTTGGTATCTCAGACAAATATCCTGAATTCCCGAAGCAAATTTAATTCGAAAGCTCTGAGAATTTGCAATTCTCAAGTAACTGCTTCGGATTACGGGCCACTTAATGAGAATTAGAAATTATTCGCATGAAAAAGTAGTGTTTTAAAGTTTCCCCATTTTTGTTCCATAAAAAAGCAATACTAAGGACCGGGCAAAATTAGACCAAAACACGTATCTAGAAATAATAACTACAGTTGAGATTTAAGAAATAAATACTGATGTAATTAGATACTAATAATTTTTATAATGGTCTTTAGGGAACACAGACGTTATAGTACACCAAAGGTAATATTATATAAGAATTATTCTAAGATAAACCAGTGAAAGAATCATCGTGATTTATTCACATTACTAAAACTGGCAGACTAAATAAATTGTAAAGTTTTAAATTAACATTACGGAAAGTAAACGCAAAGATTTTGATTTTATAAATCCCATCAACAATCGAAAGTTTAAAGCCTATCATAAAAGTCATTTCTCGGGTAAATATTCTTATCCAATATGCCAGGTTTGTAAACCCACAAATTCAGTAAAATTTCAGATTTGCTTCCCAAACTGGCTTAAGCGGTTATGGAATGTATTTCTTCTTATGTAATGCATCAGAGGTTATATTTTTGAAGCCGGTAAATACTAGGCATTCTTTAGATATTAGACGGAAATCGATATCAGAAATTTGTTTAATAAGACAGGTAGAGTGGGACATACGAATTCCAATAACAGCGGACCTTCTTTCCTGGAAAACACACCAGGGATAAAACTTTGAAACATATCAATGTCATTTCCAGCTGTTTGCTCCGATCCACTCAAAGAGTTCCTTTGACGTTTGGTGAGGGCTCTTGATCTAGGAATTAATCTGTGCTCCATTCCCTGAATTTAGGTCTAAATACCTTCACCCCACCCCCCCCCCACAGGCGCTTGTTATAATCTTTACGGTTTTAGCATTCTCCGTGGATTTTTATATGTTCCTCCAATCCAGTGATTTCGTTTATAACTAAACTTAATGGGTATTATCCTAGCAGGTAAGATAATATCAGCCATTAAATGCTGAACCATCACAACATGCAAATTCAAATATATTCAAGGGGGTTTTTAATATTTCACACTATTTTACATATAAAATTTGCAGAATCTGATTCTACACAATGACGTTATTCCACTCTGTCCGTCCGTCGAATTAAGAAAGCAACAAATTGTTGAAGGTTTGAAAGCTACGCCATAAGAGGTTTATGGAAGTTTTCAGACTATTACAAGATAATTGGGAATAGGATCAACTAATTGTGTCATAGGCATCTGACGTGCAATGCCGTACTTAGTCTTTTCCCTTGTCTCGTAAAATAGATAAATAAAAACCAAAATTTTTAGTATTAAAAAGATGAAAAAATCTACTACTCGGAGATAGCCCTTAGGGATAATTCATAATAATAATAATAATAGTTATAATAATATAAAAATATGTAGGATTGAAATGCGTAAAGATTCTAAACGAGACCCCCTTATACAGTACGTATTCCATTGTAATATTTTAAATTAGCTTAGGTTGTGGTAGGTTCACTCGAGGTGCGAGCCACAGTAAATTATAGGCACTATGTCATTGTACATGTTAAGATATTATCAATCGAGTCGAACTGTGCCAGAAGAAAGATCTCGATAGAAACTCTTAGACACAGCAGTTAGAGTGCAGTGGCGCTCTTGCAGCCGAGCTTGTTGAGACGGTATGCATCTCTCTCACTTCATGCACACAGTGTCCGTGGTTCAGTCCCCCGTCCGGGTTGGAAACCTGGGGCGTGTTGCCTAAAAATGCTGTCCCCCGTTCACCACTAGCAAGTGGTACTTGGATGTTAGTCGACTGGTGTGGATCCGCATCCTGTGTATATGACTGAAGATTCCAATGGTGGCTAACCCTCTGGGTTAAAAATTCAAATAAAATTTCATATCTAACTTCCTAGGCACTCTCGGAGAATATTCTTATCCTTTACTGGTCAGCTTTTCGCTTAAGAATCGTAACCATAGAAATTCCAGCTGCTGTTAAGGTCTGAAACCTTTATTGATAGATATCCTTAGACACTTATTGCAACATTAGGAAATTTTTTTCTGGAAACGTTTTCTCAAGCCAATGGCGTCTCAGTGCAATACAGTCAACACTGAAGATGTGAAGTTTGAAATGTAAACAGGGTCCTCTCACTGGAGTCCGTGCGTCTCAGTCCACCAATCTTGTTAAATGTACAACAATTCGCGGAATCGAACTATAAACTGCAGACAGATAGTGGAACAAGTATTAGGCGGAGACAACAGTTGAAAAACCCGTCTAATGGAAGGTAGGTTGCGGCCTATAGGTTAGGTTAAGCACGACCTACTTCACTAGTGGGTTTTTTTCCACTGTTTGTCTGCGCCTTCACTTCCTGTGTTTAACTGTATGTTGCTGCAACTTTTATAAAGAATTGTTGGAGTAAACGCAGCTTTAACCTTCCCTGGAGTACTACAAGGATAGTCCTGAACATCTGAACATCTCTTGGCCTTGATCCATTACGATCATAGGCTAATATCACGGGTAATAAGACCCACGTCAGGAAACACGACAAGTGTTTCCTGACGAATCATACCTGACCTAATACGGCTGGCTTAGTCGAGTTTACTAGCTTCAACATCACATCCATGTAAAAAGAAAATTGTCTGAAAACTCTTTGACTTCATCGGTATTCCACATATTAAAGACGGAGCTTTCAAAATGCCATCAATTTATCCTTTGTTAGATTTGGTCATTAACATTTATTCTTTTTCAATTTTGTTTCAGTTATGATAACTAGACTTCGTATTTTTCTATTAATTAAAATAAACTTGTATTACAAAAACACCAATTGGGTTTTACATTAGGTGTTAGTAATATAAAAGTTCGGGATACATATATACACATTAAAATAAATTAATCTTTATTATATAAAAAATAACTATCTATGGTCTAGAGGTATTTAAAATATATATATACATGTTGCAATAATAAATTATTAGCATCTTAAAATAATAATATATATATCTATGCTAAAATAAATTATAAATAACATTTGTATAATAATAAATTATGATCAACTCCGTGTCTCACACGACACTTATAATGACGCTCTGCGTCCCACACGACACTTATTCGAGTTGTGACGCTCCTTCTCCACCGTGTCACTCGACACCCTTTTCGCCGTGTGATGATGCTCCTTCACAACCGTGGGCCCTTGACACCCTTTTTTCTGGGTCAGCAACACTCCAGTTCCCGTGTCACACGAGGGGCACCCGCTTTTTCTCTGCGTCATGCCCACCCTTTCTCGACTGTGTCACACTTGACACCCTTGTCTCTGCGACACACTCACTATCCGACGTATCGTCTTTCGAGAGGCCAGTCACATAGCCTATTCAATGTTCATTACAACCGGCCATCTTCTGTGTCACACGACACCCTATTCTCTCCAGTATTCAACTACGGTCCCTGTGCATATCTCAGTGTTCCACGCCCATCATACTTTCTTAAGTGTCACACTACGTCCTAGCAGTTCATTGTAACACCCACCCATGTTCTTCATGGTAATGTCCCAGGTAAATCAGCATCAGATGACGCCGGCCCACAGTTGACCTCGTAGCGGTGAGTCCGCAACATCACTGTATCCTGTAAATACTCTCAAGGCCGGTAGAAAGTACACCGTAAGATGTCTGGTGAGTACTCTGATCTACCGCCTTCAAGACACACCGCAAGGTGTCCGATGATTACTAGCAGAACACCATGCCTGCAACCTCACTGAGTGCGCCGTCAGTAGAAACCGAGAGGCCATCAGACTCAGTGAGCTGCGGTGGAGCGGCTCCTTCTAAATCAGTAGAAGCCAGTAGAATAATCTCTATGCCGTAGATTTATACCAGTGGGCGTTCTGTAACTACTGCTTCGATGCGTACGTGTGTGTTCAGGTACTTACTGCTCTAAGGCCGGCTCAACAGTCCCCCTCAAATGGGTTTGATGACGGACCAGTGGGGTACTCCGGCCGGCAGTTAACCCATTTAAACCACTAGTTTGGTAGGGGCCGCAACAACTTGTTATATTTTTTTCTCAATTTTTATGCTTTTTTGAATATTAATTATTTATATTAATTTTTTTTAATCCCTTATTTTCCTAAAGGGAGTAACATGGAGAATTCAGCACCTTTCTGGGTTCCATACTTACAGACCAAAAATATTCCACAAATCATTTTGGATGAATACATTTGCACTGCAACACCTAGACAATTGCAATATCTGGGTATCTTGTGCTTGTATTTTTGAAGGATTAATGAGGTATTCTCTGTAATTTGAACAGCAGTTTCTGCAAGTGAAGGACGAGTGTCAATGGCTTTGAGTGATTAAAGAAAAATTGAAAATTATGGAAAAAAATTGTTTTTACTTACCGAAAAATAGTGCATAATTTTGGCAACAATTGATGTAATTACGTGTTTCTATCATATTTCCTAAGTATGTTTTCCAAAAATGCAATTTTTTGTTGTTCATTCATCAAACAGACATATGGCATTCATGTGTTTTTTTTCCTCCAAATATTACGATTTTTTATGATGTTTCATTCTAAATACACTGCAGTGCAACTTTTCTGAGGACTCCATTCAAATTCAGAGAGTGATAAAAGCTAAGTCACGTGTGGGCTGTCAACATGTGTTGAGGTTCGCTACATAGTGAAATGTGGCGCGCGATGACCGTAGACTTTTACAGGAAGCAAATTATATGTATAACTCAGAATTAAGTTATTAACATTTTCATTGTTGGCGAAAAGTATTTACAGGAGTGTCATGATTTTTGCACATGTTATTGAGTAATGATGGTTCTACTAGCATGTAAAGGGGATTTCCGATATTTTTTACTTCTTTGTTTTTATTGATTTTTTCTCCCCAAAAAATAAAAAAAATCCTTAAAAAATGAATAAACTTCAGCATTTTTATTATGCGTTTGTACTAAGATTACCTAGACCTTATCTTTCACCTGATGTCAACTAGAGTATTGTACATCTTACCAATTTTGTAGATAAGAGAGAGTTTTATGCCTTGTAGAACAAGGCATAAAACTATTTTTTTCTATCTTTTAAGGCAAAAAGTCACTACAAACAGAGTGTGTAGGCTTCAAATGCTGATTAAATCACTGTAAAAATTTCATTGAAATTGGACGAAAAATAAAAAATGATTTCGCTAGCCCCTGTCCTTTAGGTGACAGGAAGGAAGTGCAGCACCTAAGAGGTTATAGATTCATTTTCAGAACAAGAGGAAAATAACCTCCAGGAAGAAGCAAGTAAGTGGTCCACTCTCTTCCTGCTCCATGAGCTTTATCGTACCTCTTCTTAAAGCTATGTAAGAGTCATGAACATGAATGTCTACCAGCTGTGTGTGTGCGTAGAGGTGACGCAGAGATGAAACAAAAATGCATCTGAACATATGAAACATAAATACAAGTCTACTACGCCAGTTTCCACTTCCTGACACCTCTGTGCCTGAAGAAACATTTCCTAACATCCCTGTGACCCATCCCAGTCTTCAACTTCCAGGTGTGACCCCTGGTTGGTGTGTCCCATCTCTCAAACATCATGCCCCTGTCCACCTTGTCAATTCTCAGTATTGTATATGTGTGTGGGGGGGAGGGGGATCGGCATAACATATCAAATAATTCCACTATTCAGACAACATGAGACTAAAAAAAAGGTGTTGATGAGAAAAGTTTTCGACCAGTGTCAGCCTCTGGTAACTCAGCCTCAGCCTGTTACCAGACCTTGCCACCTGGAGGCCAGTAGTTCGTCTTTAAGGGTCCCCCCACCATTCTCTACCATGCTGGGGCATCCCTCAGACCCATCTGTGTCACCTCAGGTATTCTCCCTTCCCCACTTTTCCAAGGTACGTCCCTCATTCTGCTGTCTTCTCTCTGCTTACCTTCTGGATCATGTTTCCAGGTTTCCAGTAATATAGAAGAGCAGTAGTGTAACACACAAGTAAAACAGAACAATAAATAAGGCAGGACATAACAATACAGTAAATCACAATAAAAACACAGTATACAGTGATACATAAGTACCGCACAAGAGCATACAAAAACAACACAGTAAAACACAGAAACACTAGAGAAACATACTAATACATAAAACAACAACCAGCATTAGATACATTAACAGAGTTGTAGCGGCCAGGTTGTAGGACCTCACCTAAAAATTTCTATTGTCAAGGGGTCGAGTCTCACATTTGTTGCCCCTAATTTTCTTCCGGAGATTTTTTTTTGTTTTTTGATTGTGAATATTTTTCTAATATAAAGAAGGGGGAAAAAAGTGAAGAATTGGAAAATTTGAAATGGGGATTTTTAATTGTTCAAAATTATTTCGGTTTACTTCTTCCTTCATTTCGCTGCTGGAGAGGAGAGGGGGACGTGCTTTGCACCCCTCTACTGTTTCCCAACGAGCTAATCATCAACGACATGGCGCCAGGTGTGCGCAGGAGGTGAATACGTGGGCATTGAACTTATTAGGGGGGCTTTAACACCTACGCAGTCGATGGTTTTGCCCAAAATTTATACGAAAATATGGCACGAGACGGGGATTTATATGGAGTGGCCCGAACGGTGTTATAGAATTTTCGGAAAGTGTAACTCCCAAAGTAACAGGCTTTGGTTACGTTCCCAAAGAGTCAGCATTACTGAACACCGGGCGTGAGGGTCAAGTTGATTGATTATCACGACATTTTTCGGGGGTTAAAGCCCCGCAAGTCCCCTTTTGAGGCGATGAGGTAAATTCAAAAATGTTTGAACTTTTGGAACGACATCGGGCCCAAACCCCGGGCAAGGGGTAAAAGGTGCTTACCAGGTTTTCCCCTGAGGGTTCTTTTAATCTCAAGAGACCTTGGCCCCCTATCCCTCGATTATACTTGAAGAGTTTAAAACCCAGGAAAGGTACTTTTGCGGGCGAGACTACTGCCGACTGTGTGGCGAATTTGACCTATGGCGGCAGACTGGGGCAAAGGGGGTTATGGCCCCGGGGCCCGGCAAGGGGCGGAGCACCTGCGCATGAGCACCCGATGCCAAGGGAAAAAAAGGGGGCAAGAGGAGGGCGGGGTCGCATGTGGAGTGAAAAAAATTGGCTCCCCATGGAATCGGAAGAAGTGGTGACCCATAACACCGGCCCCATCAACAGTGGCCCCGGGCCCCAAAGGGCGGAGCACCGCGCTGAGCACCCGTTTCCCTAAAGAAAAGGGTGCAAGGGGGAGGGCGGGTCGCATGTGGAGTGAAGTGGTGGTGGCTCCCCTGGAAAAATGGGGAAAAGAAGTGGGATCCATGAATCCCCTGCCCAAAAAACAGTAAGTTGTCAAGTGGGGAGGTACGGGGCGCAGCGTGGGGGATTGGGGAGGAGGGGACGGTGATACAGGCATGTTACATCTACGGAGGTGGGGGGTTTACAGCGAAAAAGACCTGGATCAGGCAGAAGGTGTGTGGGGGGGAAGGGGGGATCGGTGGAACCTGTGTGGACAGGCGGTGCCATGGAGGGGCATGGAGGCGGATTGGGGTGGTAGGGGGAAGTCAATTGTGTGGCTCCCAGGACTCAGATATGGAAACTGAGGGAGCTACAAGGAAAAAGGGCGCAGCGTGTTTCGGACGATTTCTACCCGGGCAAAGGGGGGGAAAAAAGACATGGGTTTAGGGTACCCGGGTACTCTGCGAGAGGGCCACAAACAAAAGGGGGGCGGGGTTTGGGGAAAGGGAGGGGGGAATCTGTGGCAAAGGCACAGTCCAGGGAACGGTCTGAAAGGGGAAAAACTTGACATGAGGGGGGGAAGGAAACCTTTAAAAACTGGCCTGGGTGTGTAACAATAAATATTAAGGTCTGTGTGATGGTGTTAAGGGGAGGCTTCGGGATTTTTTAAATGGTTAAGGTTGCTAGCTTTTGTCAGGAGCACAATTTAAGGGTCTGAATTATGGGGCCTGGGTTTCAGCTTATTGTTGCCGTCTGAGCGTTTAAAAGGAGGAGTGGGTGTGTTGATCGGGGGGGCGGGCCCGTTTGTATTGCAAGGAAAGGGGGGGGGGGGGGGGGGAGAGTTTTTCGTGTGGAAGGATGGTGGATGGGAGAGAGAGTGGCGTTTGTGTGTGTGTATCCCCAGCAGAAAGGACGTGAAAGGAAGAGGGTTTTTGTTGGGGAGGAGCTC
Organism: Cherax quadricarinatus; assembly: GCF_026875155.1. Classification (NCBI taxonomy): domain Eukaryota; kingdom Metazoa; phylum Arthropoda; class Malacostraca; order Decapoda; family Parastacidae; genus Cherax; species Cherax quadricarinatus. Next base: position 114,271,423 of record NC_069401.1, on the reverse strand, counting down.
GTGTATCCCTCCCACTTTTTCCGTCTGTCGCGATTGTGGGGGGGGACGGGGAAATTGTGAAATTTAAAAGAAGACGTGGAACCCAGAGGAGCGGGATATTTTTCCTCATCTTGGGGGGCCGCTTAGAGATCTTCAGTTAGTGATGCTTTCGGGGGAGGTCGTGGGAGGTGGAACATACTTTTTAAAAGAAGGGGAATGGGGGCTCTTTGGACATTTATATTTATCTCAGAGGGTTTTGGAAAGGCTTTTAAAAACAAAGGGAGGGGTTTCCGATCTAGGGGGGGTATTATGGGGGTGGATGGATGCTTTTTTTCGTAGGCGGGAAGTTTTGAAACTGAACACGGGGTTTTGGGGGGATAGGGGGGAGGGGAACGTTGCACTTTTTTGGGAACACTCTGTGCCGACGAAAATGGGGAAAGACGGGGTAGGATGGGGGTAGTGTGGCAAGTTACGAATACTCTTTTTTGTGGGGAGGCAAACGCATTAATCAATTGGGGATGGTTTGTCAAATTACTTGAATCAGTTTTACGGGAATTGTTACGAGGGGGGGGGTGGCCGGGGTTTTCCGGGTGGGGGTAAACCATGTTGAAGGACAGAATAGGGGTTTTTTGCAAAAAGAAGTTTTGCGCTGTTGGGTAAGGCGGGGTTAGCGAGACTCGGGGCGAAAAGCCACACTTGTGTGCGCGGGAAAAAGGGTACACAGCGAACGCTAAAATCCGGTTTGCAAGTCAACTTTTTGGGGGGGTTTTAGAGAGGGTCAGGTATTAAGGGACACCAAGGGGAGAGTGATATGCAGATAATGGTTTGGGGAATACAGGAAAAATAGGGGGGTGGATGGTGGGGTTTTTGGGGAAGTATTGAGTAGTCCCGTGCAAACGGGGAGGATGATGGGGAGCAGGGGGTGGGGTCTTTGAGGAGGGGGAAATAGGGAACCCTTATGGACATGGGGAAAGGGGTAAGGCACCCGGTCGATGGTTTCCCTACAAATTTTATTTTTCAGCACGGGGGCTGCTTAGGGGTTTCCTAGTAAGGTTAATGAAAGCCATGAAAAACAGGTAAGATGGGGAATCTCAGGCAAAGGGGTGGGGGTGTTGGTCCCAAAGGGGGAAACAACAGAGTACCCCGGGATTATAGCCATTTTTTTTTGTGCTGATTATAAATTATTTGCGAAAATTCGGGGTCGGGTTAAAGTGTTTGTGGGGGGGGGTGTTTGAGTCCAGTTTGGTTTTCCTGGTAGGGCAATGAGGGGGGGCCACGGGATTATAAGGGGTTCCTGGAGGGCTGGAAAGGGAAAGAGACGTTGGTGGGGTTTGGGTTTGGGAAGGGGCTTTGATAGGGTGGAAAGAAAGGCTTTTTTAGGGATATTTCCTCGACAGGGTTTGGCGGGAAAAATGTGGGGGGGTGGATACGTTTTTACTCAAAAAGCGAAGGTAAGGGGCAAAACAATGGGTGGGGGGGGAAAAAACAACATGGGCGGGGTCTTCGGGAGGATGTCCTTTATCAAAATATTTTTGTGTGTTCAGGACCTTTTTATAGGTGGTGGAGGATCGTCCCCAAGGGCGGGGGGGGGGATGGTGAGCTAAGCCGTGGGCCCCGGTTTGGGGGGCTTTTTTGATGATACCCCCTATTTGGCAAGTGAGGAGACACGGGTTAGGGCTTTTGGGGGAAGTTGGGACCACTTTTGGGGGGAGCTACTGGGATGAAGGTAACTGGAAAAAATCAAAGATCATGGGGGGGGGAGAGTGGGCAGAGAATTAGTTGGGGAGTGGTTTGCCGGGGGGACCGGAGTCGAAATCGCGGTGATGTATGGGGGCGCCTGATGCGCAAGGGTTTGCAATTCGAATAGGATGGGGAACAGGGCAGCGACGGTTGGGGAAAGCTGCAACTACCATTTAAAACCCTTTGGCACGTTAAAAGTCATCAAGATTAAATATAAAGTCTGGTTTTGTTTCGGCTGTGTGCCCTTAACAGGAAACGGCATCACGAGTATTCTTTGAAGGTGTTCAAAATTTTTTTTGGGGGTTCGGGGGGCAACTGGTTTCGAAAGGGAGGTAGTGACATTGCCGGTATTGGGAGGGTTGAGTTTGTTGGACTTAGAAAGCGCGTGAAATGTGGTTTATTAAGAGGGAAGGGGGTGGTGCAGGGGGGAGGGAGGGCAGCTAGAAAAGGTAATGCCACCTGAGGGAAATGGTTTGAGGGGGGAAATGAAGGAAAGCGAGACAGTGTTACGCGCCTTAAAGTTAGCCCGGGGAAACCGGAAAATAAAGGTGGGAAATTTGGTAATTTTTTAAGAGACATTAGTGGGCCGGTTTAAGGATTTCCCCATGTATGCAGGGATGTAAATTGGGGAAAATTTAGTAAATTAAGGATAACACCAGGGCCGTGAGGTTATGGCCCTTCCTGCTGGGATTTTTGCCCAAAGGGGGGATGCTCCGGATAAGGAGGGTTATGAGGGTGGGGGGGTTTTGGGCAGATGCAGTGGGGGAAAAGACTGCGTATCATGTCGTCTATTTTTTTTGGGAAGTTTGGAGTGCTCAGGGTATGGATGCGTAAGGAGTGGTGAGGGTGGGGGGTAAGGGTGTTCGGATTGCGAGCGTTTTGGGCTTGATATGGTGGTTGGAGGAGAGGTGGTAAGGTTTGCATATGTCATCGTGGACTACAATATGTTTTTGGGTATGAGGGGGAAAGGGGGGGGGAAGGTTTTAGAAGGCTTTGGGGGCGAGTTTTTATGAAATTTTTGTCGCAACAAGGGCAAATTTTTTTGGAAAAGGTGGGAAAGATTTATTTTGAGGGTTTTAGAGGGCTAACAAAAGGGAAATTTATTGGGGTTTTAAGGGGCTTTAAAAATGCCGGGGGGAGTGGGTTTTAAAAAGGGGGGGGGTTCGGGATTTTTAACGGCTCACCCCTTGGGGGCGTGATGGGTTGGGTGGATGGAGGATAGTTGTGCCCGATGAGGGTTGTGGAAGATAAGTTTTGTTAGTTCCCTTATGGGGGGGTGTAAAGCAATTTTAAAAATTTTAACATGTATTTAAATTTTAACCCCATCAATTAGTAACTTTTAAATTTTTTTGGTAAACGTATTTTGTTCCCCTTTCATGGGTTTTCAAAATTGAATTTGAATTTTCTTGAAGGGTTTTCCTTTTACTATTTCCTTAAGCACTAGTTATTTTTCCCTTTTTTTGTAACGTGGTCCACATCTTTTGACGAAAATTTCCTAAATTAAAAATTTTTTCTTTTAAGGTATTTCATTTTTGGGGTCCTGTACCATTCATTTTTTAAAAAAGTTTCCTCAAGTGACATGTTCATTAAATTCTAATTTGGGGTAATTAATGCATGATTTTCAGGGTTTGGGGTAGGGTTAGTTTTCAAGCGTGGTTTGGGGTGGGGGGGGGGGGGGATGATGGGGGCCCGTGTTGCACACAGGTTTCTTAAAAAGGGATATGGTAGGTTGGTGTATTTGTTGCGATGTATTATGGGTGATTGCATTTAAACTTGGAGCATTATTTTTGAGGTTTTTAATTTTGGAGTTTTATTAAAGCCATTTTTTTTTTGGCCCTTTTTTATTAAACTTTATTCTTTTAAATTGTGAATGTTTAAAAAAAATTTTATAAGTAGACTGCGGGTTTGCCTGGATTGTTTTTTTTTTATATATTGTTTTTTTGATGTTTTCCTTGTCTTTTTTTATATATTTCCTATTAAAAATTTGAAATGAAGTTTTAAATAAAATAAAAAAAAAAAAAAAAACCTTTGTATTTGTGATGTTTTTCATAAAATAAAAGTTTTATTTATATACTAGTTTCATAATAGGGGGTTTTCAAAAGTTGCCCCTTTTTAAGTTGACATTCAAAATTTCAACCTTCTTAGAAAATTTAAACTTTTTGGGGTTTTTTTTCACCAGGTTGAGGGTCATTTTGTTAAGTAAAGACATGTATCCCATTTAAAAAGTTATTAAATTTTTGTGTCTAAATGTTAAAATGTATCACTCATTTGTGTAATTCCTTTAATGTCCTTTAAATGTTAAGTTAAGAGCAGTCGGTTTGGTGAGGGTTTATATTTTGCGGAGGGGGGGGGGATTTGTGTCAAAAGTTGAGCCTTCACGGGTTTTTAAACTCGGGTATAATGGGGTTATGGTGTGTGGTTTTAGGGTGCAGAACATTTTTGTTGTTGAAAATCTTTTTGTAAGGGTAAATTGGGAATTTGGTTTTAAAACTCATTTTGTGTATCTTTTAATATAATTTCCCCCTTGTTTTGTATGTTTAAAATAAATATAAAAAAAAAAAAACTTCTTACCCCCATAAGAAAATTCCTTTTTTGTCGTTTTTTGCTATAGCCAAGACAAGTTTCTTTCTATTGGGGTTTGTCCCTTTTCACTTTCTTAAAAAATTTTATCTTAAAACTTTATATAACATATTCCCCTCCTGTTATACAGAATTTTATAAAAGTTATTCTCAAGAATTTTCTTTTTTCCTTTCATTGTCTGGCCAAATTTTTGAATTTTTATTCTTGAGTGAGACAGCGCAGATATTGCTTTGAGAATGTGCCACAAGTGTGAGACAGGCAGATTGGCAGAGAATGTTCACACAATGTGAGACAGGCAGATATGTCATGGAATGTTACAAAGTGGAGACAGCGCATATGTGCTGAAATTTCACACAAGTGTGAGAACACGAATATGTGCATGGAATGTTCACAAAAGTGTGAGACAGGCAGATATGGATGGAATTTTTCACAAAAGTGTGGACAGCGAAAGTATGGCTGGAATGTTCACACAAGTGTGAGACAGCCGATATGTGCATGAGAATGTTCAACAAGGTGAGACAGGCAATATTGATAAAGAATGTTCAACAAGGTGAGACAGGCAGAATGTGCATGAGAATTTTCACACGTGTGAGCAGGCAGATTGTGCATGAGAATTTCACACAAGGTGAGACAGCGCAGTTATGTGAGGGAAAAAGTTACAAAGGTGAGACGGCAGATATGGCTGAGAATGTTCAATAAGTGTGAGACGTGCAATATGTGCAAAAAAATGTTCAATAAGTGTGAGACGGGCAATATGGCTGAGAATTTTCACAAAAATGTGAAAAAAGCAATATATGTGCATGGAAGTTACAAAGTGTGAGACAGTCAGTATGTGCATGAGAATGTTCCCCAAAAGGGTTTGAGACGGCAGTATTTTCATAGAATGTTCCCAAAAGGTGAGACAGGAAATTTGCATGGATTTCACATAATTGAACTTTCAATTTCATAAATTTCACACAATTGAACACCCAAATTCATGAAAATTTACACCCCTTTTTAACCCAATAGTCATAAATTTCACAAAGTTCCACCAATATGTAGGAATGTTCACAAAGTGTGGAAGGCGATATTGGAAATTTCCCCCCCAATTGAACATGCGATTTAAAAATTTCACAAAGTGTGAGACAGGTAATATGTGATGAAATGTTCACAAAAGTTGGAGAAGGGGCAGATTGTCATGAGAATGTTCACAAAATTTGGAGACAGGCGATTGCGATGAAAATTTTTCACAAAAGTGTGAGACAGCGCAGATATGGCATGAGAATTTTCAACTTTTGGGACAGCGCAATATGCGCATGAGAATGTTCACACAAGTTGAGCCCGCGAGATAGGGCAGGGAAATGTTCACCACAAGTGTAGACACCCAGTATGTGCATGAAAATGTGCACACAAGTGTGGACAGCGCAGATATGTGATGAAAATGTTCACAAAAGTGTGGGGGCAGCGCAGATATGTCATGAGAATATTCACACAAGTGTGAGACCCCAGATTCGGGGGAAATGTTCACAAAAGTGTGAGAAGCCAGATATGCCATGAAAATGTTCACAAAAGTGTGAGACAGCGCAGTATGGCATGAGAAATGTTCACAAAAGTGTGAGACAGCGCAGATATGGCATGAGAAGTTCACACAAGTGTGAGACACCCCGATATGTGCAGGGAAAAGTCACAAAAGTGTGAGACAGCGAGATATGGCAGGGAAAATGTTCACAAAAGTGTGGGAACAGCGCAAAATTTTCGCATGAGAATGTTCCCAAGTGTGAGACAGCGAGATATGCGCATGAGAATTTTGCCACAAGTGTGAGACGCGCAGATATGCGCTGAAAATGTTCACACAAGTGTGGACAGCGCAGTATGGCTGAGAATGTTCAACAAGTGTGAACAGCGCAGATTTTGGCATGAGAATTTTCACACAAGTGGGACAGCGCAGATTGTGCATGAGAATGTTAAAAAGGTTTTTAACAGTGCAGATAGCGCATGAGAAGTTACACAAGGTGAGAAGTGCAATTTTGTGCATGAAATGTTCACACAAAGTTGGCAGTGCAGATAGCGCATGAAAAGTTCACACAAGTGTGGACAGTGGTATGTCATAGGAAAATGTTCACACAAGTGTGAGACAGCGCAGAAGGGCCATGAGAATGTTCACAAAAAAAGGGGAGACAGTGCGAATGTGCTGAGAATGTTCACACAAGTGTGAACACGAGATATGTGCAGAGAATGTTCACAAAAGGTGAGACAGTGCGATATGTGCGTGAAAAATGTTCACACAATGTGAGACAGCGCAAAAATTGTCCCGTGAGAAATGTTCACACAAGTGTGAGCAGCGCATATGTGCATGAGAATTTTTCCACAAGTGTGAGACAGCGAGATTTGGAAAGGGAAAAATGTTCACACGTGTGAGACAGTGCAGATAGCCATGAAAAATGTTCACAAAAGTGTGAGACAGTGCAGTATGCGCATGAGAATTTTTCACACAAGTGTGAGACGTGCGATATTGCATGAGAATTTTCACACAATGGAGACAGCGCAGATATGCGATGAGAATTTTTACAAAAGTGTGAGACAGGCAGTAGTGCATGAGAATGTTCACAAAAGTGTGAGAAGCGCAGTATGTGCATGAGAATGTTCCCCCAAAGTGTGGAATGCAGATATGTGCGTGGAATTTTCACAAAAGGGGTGAAAACAGCGCAGAATGTGCGTGAGAATGTTCACACAAGTGTGAGACAGCGAGATTGTGCAGAAAATTTCACACAAGTGTGAGACAGCGCAGTATGTGCATGAGAATTTTTCCACAAGTGTGAACAGTCAATATCGCATGAAAAGTTCACACAATGGAGCGCGTAGATATGTGCGTGAAATGTTCACAAAGTGTGAGACAGCGCAGTATGTGCATGAGAATGTTCACACAAGTGGGAAACAGGCGATATGCGCGGGAATGTTCCACAAGTGTGAGACAGCGTAGTATGTGCATGAGAATTTTCACACAAGTGTGGGGAAGCGGAATGTGCGTGAGAATGTTCAACAAGTATAGTGATAAAAGGCTAGATTTATACAGTAATGTACTTAGGAATTTGATTTACATCTATTATACCGGGACAAGTATTATAGTGTTGTTTTTTTCGTGCCCGCTTGTACTAACCTAATTGTGGTTGCGGGTCGATCCTACCCCTGGCCCCCCTCTTTAGGTCGCTACTGGGTCACTCTCCCTGATCCACCCCTCCACTAATCACTTTCCAGACTTTTCCCCTTCCTGAAACTCTATTCTGAAAAAATATTTCCCCTAAATCTCTGTGATCCACGAAGTCTTAATTCCATTGTGTGTGGGTGTGTGTGTGTGTGTGTGTGGGTGTGTGTGTGTGTTTTGTTTACTCCCCTATTTGTACTCACCTATTTGTGGTTGCAGGGTCGAGTCACAGCCCCTGGGCCCCGCCCTTCGCTGATTGTACTAGGTCCTCTCCCCCCGCCCCATGAGCCTATTCCTCGCCTTAAAACTATGTATGGTTCCTCCCTCCACCAATCACTTTCGGGGCTACCCATGGCCTGACTATCATGACTAAAGAAATATTTCCCTAACATCCCTTTGATTCATCGAGTCTAAACTTCCAATTGTGACCTCTTGTGTCTGTGCCCATCTTGGAACATCCCCCCTTTGTCCACCTCGTCTATTCCGCGCGTATTTTTTGTGTTATCATGTTCCCCCCACCCTCCTGCCTCCAGTGTAGTCAGGCCCAATTTCCCCCAAAAATTTCTTATAGGGGCAATCCCCCTACCTTGGGATAGTCTTTTTGCAAACCTTTGCACTTTTCTAATTTTTGGGGGGGGGGGGGGGGGGGGGGGGGGGTATGGGGGGGGGGGGGGGGTTTGCCCGGGGGGGGGGGGTTGGGGGGGGGGGGGGGGGTTTGGTTTTTTTTTTTTTTTTTTTTTTCCAGGGGGGCGCCCCCTATGCTGCAGCAGTTATCTGATTTGGGGGTGCGCTCAGGGGGATATGCTCGGTTTATACACCCCCCGATCTTTTTTCCTTTAGTGAGGTTTGCAGTCTTTGGGCCCTCTAAAAATATATTGGTCTGCGGTCTTCTTTTCCCTTCCCCAATCTTCATGACTTTGCATTGGCAGGGTTAAATTTAAGGGGCCAGTTGTGGACCCCGGGTTTTAGCCTGTCCAATCTCTTTGTAGTCCCCGCCTGATCCTCGTCCGTTTTGATTCTTCCATTAAATTCACATCGTCTCAAAAAAAGGACCCTTTGAGTCTACCCTTTTGTTATGTCGTTCACGTATACCAAGAACAGCACAGGTTAGGACTGACCCCTGTGGAAACCCCCCTTTTCACAGGCGCCCCTCCCCTTCGGTACCATGACTCGTTGTTTCCCCCCTGTCAATATTCTCTGCGATTGCAGGCCTTTCCTGTTTTTGGTTCCTGGTCCCCTAGCTTTTGCGTAACCCCTTGGAGGAACTGTGTCGAAAGCCTTCTTGCAGTCCAAAAAAAACGCAGTCGATCCCCCCTCTCCTCTTGTCTTACTTCTGTCACCCGTCATAAAACTCTAGTAGGTTTGTAACAGGATTTTCCTTCCCTGAAACCGTGTGGTTGTCATTATAACTTGTTTCTTTCCGGGGCCCCCCCACTCTCCTCCTGTGATCTTCTCCATGACCTTGTATATACACGTTTTGGATACAGGTCTGTAGTTTATGCCCCCATGTCTGTCTCCCTTTTTAAAAATTTGGGGCTACATTTGCCATTTTCCAACCCCAGGGAGTTGCCCAGTTTTTTTAAAGATGTGTTGAAGTCTTTGTTAATGGCCACACCCAAAATCTTGCTCCCCCCTTTTAAAGGGGGCCCCTGGGAGAATGTTTTCTGGTCCCCCGCCCCTTTTAGGGGTCAAATTCGCATTTGCAGCTTTTTCACCCCCCCTTGGTTTTTATGTACCCATCAGCACTTCTGGTGGCCCCCTGTTCTGATTTCTTGGAGTCCTACTGGTTTTCCCCTGTAAAAACCCCTTTTTAAAACTTGTGTTGAGTCCTGACATACCTCTCGGGCGTTTTGTGATTTCCCCCCTCACCCTTTCCCAGTTGATTTCCTGGTCCTTGCTGTTTTTTCCCCCCTGATGTGGCGTACAACAGCTTCGGGTCAGCTTTACTTTTGTGCATGTCTTTTTCATATTTCTCGAGCCTCCCTTTTATCTGGCTTTTTCGTTTCTGGCTCTTCGGGTGATTTCTTTATTTTCCTGAGTTCTTGCTTTTTTACCCTTTTTCCCTTCTCTAGTACACCTAAAATTTTTCCTCCCCACACCTTTGGGTGAACCAAGGGTGTTCGTTCTTCCCATTATTTTTTGTTTCCCTTGGAACAAACCTCTGTGTTTGTGTGTGTGTGTGGTGTGTGTGTGGTGTGTGTGTGTGTGTGTGTGTGGTGTTGTGTGTGTGTGGTGTGTGTGTGTGTGTGTGTGTGTATGTGTGTACTCACCTTTTTCTCACCTATTTGTGGTTTTCAGGGGTCGATTCTTAGCTCCTGGCCCCGCCTCTTTACCGGTTGCTATGGGCCCTCTCTTCCCCCCCTCCCTGAGCTTTATCAAACCCCGTTTAAAAGTGTTGGTTCCTGCCCCTCCACATGTTTTTTTCTAGGCTTTCCCCTGCCCGACAAACCTTGATGAAGAAAAACTTCCCAATACTCTCTGACTCATTTTTGTCTTCAATTTCCAATTGTGGCCTCTTGTTTTTTGTGTCCCATCCCTGAAAACCTGTCTTTGTCCCCCTTGTCTATTCCACGCAGATTTTATATTCTTATCATGTCCCCCCTGACCCCCCTGTCCTCCGTGTCGTCAGGCCCATTTCCCTTAATCTTTTTTCATAGGGGCATTCCCTTTAGCTCTGGAATAACCTTTTTGCAAACTTTGTACTTTCCTATTTCTTGACGGCTTTATCAATGCGGGTTTTAAACGGGCTGATACTCCAGTATGGGGCCCGCTACACGGTGTACAGATCGAGTTCCTTACTAAAGGGATCGGGAAAGTGTTCTCAGGTTTTCCAGGCGCCCTATCTGCAG
>NC_069401.1:114242545-114260594 GCF_026875155.1 Cherax quadricarinatus | reverse complement strand
TATTCGTCCCCGGACTTTCATGTAATGTTTCGTCCGGGAAAGGGGTTTCCTTGTCAACTCTGTCGCCCTGTAGAGTTTCCCCTGTCTTCTTCGTCCCCATGGGGGGTTTCCCTGCCTATTTCTTCCCCGGACGGCTTTCCCTGCATATTTCGTCACCCGGGGACGGGTTTCTCTGTCAAATTCATCGCCCGGGGCTTTCCTTTTCTTATTCTATCTCCTTACGTTTTCGCTGTATATTTATCACCTATGATTAGTTTCCCTGTATATCCCCGTTGCCCTGTAGGGGTTATAATATATTTCGTCCCCCTGGGGGGTTTTTCTGTCATTTTTCGTGCCCTGAAGAGTTTCCCTGCATACACACCTTTAGAAGGTTCCCTGTCAAATATCTTCGCAGGGGACGGGTATCTCTGTCATTTTCAGCGCCCTGGAAATCCCCTGTCTATTCCACCCCATGACTGTTTTCGCTGTCATATTTTACGCCATGGAGTTTTTCCCTTCTTATTTTGCGCCCCAAAGGGTTTTCCCCCCTCTTATAAACGTTTGCTCTGAGGGGTTTTTCACGTCATTTTCGTCGCCCTAGAGGGGGTATCCCTGTATTTTTTGCCCGGGCGGGTTACCTTGATATTTCTCCCCTCAGGGGTTTCATTGTGATATTTCGAGCCCTAAAAGGGGTTTTCTGTAATTTTCTTTCCCATGCGGGTTCCCGGCATTTTTGAGCAATAGACGGATTTCTTCTTGTTTCCCCTTGCGTTTCACCCCCTATTTTTGGCGATGGGGTGAATTTCTGTATATTTTTCTCCCAGTTCGGGTTCCCCCGTCATATTTCGTCACTTGGATTTGGGGGGGCCCTGTCACATTTTTTGTCCTGGACGGGTTTTCATGTAAATTTTGTCGCCCTGGGGGTATCCCATTTTTTCATCGTCCTGGACGGGTTTACCTGTGTATTTCTCTCCCTCGACGTGGTTCCTTGTTTATTTCGTCTTTTTTCCCTCTCCCTTTTCGCCCTTATATATTTCGCGCCTAAACGGTTTCGTTGCCATATTTTTATCGGGCCCCTTTACAGGTTTGCCTGTCATATTTTATACATGGGAAGGGGTTCCCCGTAAATATCTCGCCGGGCGGGGTTTTTCTGCATATTCAGCGCCCCGGATGGGTTTTCCTGTCCTATTTCACCCATTACGGGTTCACTGATGTTTGCTGGCCATGGAAGTTTTTGGGAGTCCTTTTTACGGGTTTTCCCTTTTATATAACGCGCCATAGACGGGTTTCCCTGTCATTTTTTCGGCCGGGGGTATTTTTGATATTTCTTGCCCCCGGACGGTTTTTCTTTCATTTTTTCGTCGCCTGGAGGGTTTCCCTGTTTTTTTTTGCCTTTTGATGGATTGCGGCTTTAAAATTTCCCTCACCCATGGGGTTTTCCTTTCACATTTCGTCGCCCTGGGTGAGTTTTTCCTGTCATATTTTTCGTCGCCCAAGTTCGGGTTTGCCTGTCATTTTCGTCTCCTGGACGGGTTTCCCCTCTCATATTACATGGCTCTGGAATGAATTTCCATATTATATTCTTCTTCTGGATATAATTCAATCGCCCTGTACAGGTGTCCCCTGACATATTTTCTTCGGCGCCTGAACGGATTTCAGTGTACATACTCAGTCGCCCTGAACGGGTTTTCCCTCTCATATTTTCTCTCCCTAGTTGTGTTTAACCGTCATATTTCTTCGCTTTGGAAGGGTTTCCGCGCCATGTTTCGTGCCCAGGACGGTTTATACCTGTCACATTTCCGTCGCCCTCGCGACGGGTTTTTCCTATCATATATCGTCTCCCTGGACCTTTTTCCCTCCCTCTCATATTTGGTCGCGCTGAAAAGCTTTCTCATATTTCGTCGTCCAGGACGGGTTTCCCTCTCATATTTCGGCGCTCTGTACGGGTTTCCCTGATATATTTCGTCACCCTGTATGAGTTTCCCTGTCATATTTCGTCGCCCTGCACGGGTTTACCTATCGTATATTGTCGCCATGGACGGGTTTCCCTGTCATATTTCGTCGCCGTTGACGGGTTTCCCTGTTCATATTTCGTAGCCCTGGACGAGTTTCCCTGTCATATTTTGTGTCCATTGACGAGTTTCCCTGTCATATTTCGTCACCCTGGACGGTTTCCCAAGTCAAGTAGGATGAATGGCTCAGATACCTACAAGTTTGATAAATTAGACACATGTGCAACACTTGGGTATCTATAATAAGGAAACGTTTCGCCATACAAAGGAGAATGGCGAAGAACAGGAGTAGTTTGAGGTAATCAGTGATACCACCTACGACTGCTGCACCTCTCCTGCCTACAGTATATAAGCTACTTCTTCGCACATATCCTGTATTCTTTTCAAGATTGATGGGACTGATTACATCTACTCAAACTCATCCTCCTGTTTATTCCCCATTCCCTTTGTATGGACTGATGAAGCCACCTGTGTTTTTACTAACGTTTCCACATTAAAGATACTCAAGTGTGCAGAAATGTTCTCTAATATTACGGTCGATACAGTCGGGTTTTCCCTGTCATATTTAAAGTATGAATTAAAAGAAAATATATGATGTCTTGTGTCATTTAAAAAGGTGAGGAAAAGAACTTATTTACCACACCGGAGAGTCTTTTCATGGAACAACGTCTCGTTGTATTTGAACTTTGTCCAGTGACTTGGGTCAGTCACTGCACTCTGTGACTGGTCAGTCACTGCACGCCTGTGACTTGGTCAGTCACTGCACTTCTGTTACATGGTCAGTCACAGCACTCTGTGACTTGGTCAGTCACTGCACTCTGTGACTTTGGATCAAGTCACTGCACTCTGTGACTTGGTCGCACTGCACTCTGTGACTTGTCATCAACTGCACTCTGTGGACTTTGGTCAGTCACTGCACTCCTGTGGCAAAATATGCTAATGTAGTCCTACACTCCCACACCCACTCATAATCTTTAACAATCGTGTAATAATGTACCCTGCACTCACAAACACACTCCACAACTCTTGACGATGTGTAATTATGAACTCTGCACTCTCAAACATAACTTAATAACTCTTTAAATGTGTAATAATGTGTTCAACACTCCCACACCCACTCAAAACTCTTTATACTAAGTGCAATAATATCTGTACACTCAATACACCTCGATAACAAAAACAGCTACCGTAACAGAAGAAAAAACAGGATACTGTTATAGCCACATTTGAGGGGGACGTTGATAGCGTAGAAACCCCAAAAACACATAATTTCCATCCTCAAAGAGGAACTAAACTCTTTCAAATGTAAGCCTCACCACGGAGCATTACTCATATAATGATATTAGAACAAATGTTTTTAATTCATTAATACAGACAGATGTAATTACAGAGAGGGACAACAGAAATCTGTGCTCCTGAAATACATCCACCCGGGTAAGACTCGTACCGTATCCCCAGCCATAAGAGAACTTCCCGTCCGGTACAACCACCATGGTGAGGGCCAAATATTTTAAATTTATCCTTCTATTATATGTCGTAGTTAAGTAATATGTTAAAATAATTTTATGCATGTTTTTCTGTATATAATATCTCGGCTTTGTATCGTTTTGTGTCACATGTATAACAGTTCGGTTGTAATGTATTTATAGTGAACTCTGCCATAACAATGTTATCTCTGTATTTTCTAGTGTTATTAAGCATAACTTTAATGATAGTGGACGAAAGTTACTTTCACGATGTATAATAATCTCAATGATGCAAATAACGTTTATATGTACCTATTTGTTTGTTAAGAATAGTAAATAATGAATCTGCACAGGAATTCAGAAGAAATTAATAATAAATGGTGTGAACAGAGGTACTGATATGTTATCTTAGTGAAGAACACATTATAACAGTGTTAATGAGGTGCTTAGTGTGTAAGAGAGTGAAGAACACATTATAACATTGTTTAATGAGTGCTGATGTGTTTTGTGAGAGCAACACCCCTAAAGCACTGCCATAAAAATTACAACACAAGTGTTTATAAAATCACAATGTTAATACATGTACACGTATCCCTGTAAAGGTGGTCCAGCTAGAAGAAAGGAACCTCCCAGTCAGCCAGAAGAGAGGAACCTCTCAGCCACCAAAGAAGGGAACCTCCCCAGCCAGCCAGAAGAGAGGAACCTCCCAGCCAGCCAGAAGAAGAGAAACCCCCAGCCAGCTAGAAAATAGGAACCTGACCAGCCAGCTAGAAGATAGAACCTGCTCCAGCCAGCCAGAAGAGAGGACCACCCAGCCAGCCAGAAGAGAGGACCTCCCACCAGCCAGAAGAGAGGAACCTCCCGAGCCAGCCAAAGAGAGAACCTCCCAGCCAGCCAAGAAGAGAGGAACCTCCCATCCAGCCAGAAGAGAGGAACTCCTCCCAGCCAGCCAGAAGAGAGGAACCTCCCAGCCAGCCAGAATAGAGGCACCTCCCAGCCAGCCAGAAAAAGGAACCTCCCGCCAGCCAGACCATGGCTGTTTGCCATCTAATTCTTTTATTTTAAGTTATAATTAGTTTAATTTCTTTTTGATGCTGCTAAATAAGACTGGGTGATCATTATATCTGGTGTTTCTGTGTAAAAAATGTTATCACTGTATCTGTGTTACTATGAATAACAGATTGATCACTCCTAATCTCTAGTGTTACAATGTAACATCAATGTGATCACTGTATCCTGTTAATCTTTGTTTCTCTGCGTTTTATTTTACTATAAAGAAACTATGAAAGATCCTCTAATTCTTGCTGTTACTATGTATAACTGTGTGATATTTGTATCTCTGGGGTGTTACTATGTATGAGAATGTGATCTTCCTGTATCATTTGTTACAATAGTATAACAGAGATAATCACTACATCTCCGCGTTGTCATTGGTAACCCAGCTCTTGTGTTAAGGCTACATTTATATGTTCGAGTGAGAGCTCCAAATTTATAATGATTTTCTGTCTGGCCTTCGAGCGCTAAAAAAAATGCTGAAAAAAGCGTGTTGATCACGTGGAAGTTTATTTACACATTCTTCAAATACTTCAAAAAAATAAACAGTTGCGCACTGAGAAGAGCAAAAGAACATAGTGTATTAGTGTAGTGTATTTCCAAGATTAAAGCAGTATTGTACAGCTGGTGCTGGGGGACCTTCTCATGCACCGTAAACAAGGATTGGTTTGATGATGAAAGATTAAAGAAAAACAAAAGGAGAAGGCCAATAAGATCAATGTTACAGAGAAAAATTCCAAACACTGAAATCAAAGTAATGAAATATTGAAAACTACGAGAAAATATTGGTGAGTACACCACACACACACCACACACACACACACACACATCCACCACCTGTGACGAGCGGGGTCCCCACAGGGTCGGTCCATAGGACCAGTGCTAATTTTGATATATGTGAACGACATGATGGAAGGGTTAGGCTCAGAAGTGTCCCTGTTTGCAGATGATGTGAAGTTAATGAGGAGAATTAAATCAGATGAGGACCGTCATTACTTCAAAGAGACCAAACAGACTGGACAACCTGACCCGCAAATGGCATCTCGAATATTAAAGCTGCCAATGCAAAGTCATGAAGATAGTGGAAGGGCACAGAGACCACAGACAGAGTAAGGCTTAGGTGGCCAAAGACTGCAAACCTCACTCAAGGAGAAAGATCTTTGGGGTGAGAATAACACCGAGCATGTCTCCGGAAGCACACCATCAACCAGATAAACGCTGCAGCATATGGGCGCCGTGTGCAAACCAGGAGAACAGCATTCCGATACCTTAGTAAGGTAATCGTGTTCAAGACACTGTACACCGTGTATGACAGGCCCATACTGGAGTATTCAGCACCTTTTGGAACCCGCACTTGATAAAGCACGTCAAGAAATAAGAAAGTACAAAGGTTTGCGACAAGGTTAGTTCGAGAGCTAAGGGGAATGTCCCTAGAAGAAAGATTAATGAAATCGGGGCCTGACGACAACTGGAGGGACAGGAGGTTCAGGGGAGACATGAAACGACATATAAAATACTGCTGGAATAGACAAGTTGGACAAAGACAGGAGTTCCAGGATGGGACTCATAAACAAGAGGCCACAATTGGAAGTTGAGAGACACAATTGAGTCAGAGAGATATTAGGAATATTTCTTTCAGTCGTATAGAGTTGTCAGGCAGTGGAATAGCCTAGAAAATAAATAGTTGGAGGCAGAACCATACACCGTTTAAGGACCCTGTAAGGTTGATAAAGCTCATGAGCGGGGAGAGAGAGGCCCAGTAGCAACCGTGAGAGGCGGGGCCGGGAGCTAAGAATCGACCCCTGCAACCACAAATAGGTCAGTACAAATAGTGAGTACAAAACACATTACACAACACTCACACACACACACACACACACACACACACACACACCACACACACAAACACACACACACACACACACGACACACACACACCCACACACACACCTTACACACAATTGGGAAGTTAAAGACTTCGTGATCACAGATGATGTTAGGAAGTATTTCTTCAAGACATAGAAAAAGTGTCGGAAGTGGAAAAGTCTGAAAGTGATGTAGTGGAGGTATGGAGCAGGGAGAGTGACCTAGAAGCGACCAGTAATAGCGCGTCCCAGGAGCTTATTGGATCCGAGCAACTGCAACCCCAATAAGGTAGTAAAGCGGGCACATAAACTACTCCAACATATAATACTCTCGTCCAGGTATAACATGTAATGTAAATACAAAATTCCTAATACAGTGTAGTTATATAATCCTGACCTATATCACTCACACTTGTGTGAACATTCTCATGCACATATTCTGCGCTTCTCACACTTGTGTTGAACATTCTCATGCACATGCGCGCTGTCCACACTGTGGAAGATTTCTCATGCACATATCCTGCGCTTCCTCAACACTTGTGTAACATTCTCATGCACATATCTGCGCTGTCTCACACTTGTGTGAACTTCTCATTCCCATCTCTGCGCTGTTCTCAACACTTGTGTGAACATTCTCAATGCACAATCTGCGCTGTCTCACACTTGTGTGAAACAATCTCCTGCACATAATCTGCGCTTTCTCACACTTGTGTGAACATTCACATGCACATATCTGCGCTGTCTCACACTTGTGTGAACATTCACATGCACATATCTGCGCTGTCTCACACTTGTGTGAACATTCTCATGCACATATCTGCGCTGTCTCACACTTGTGTGAACATTCTCATGCACATATCTGCGCTGTCTCACAACTGTGTGAAAATCTCATCACATATCTGCGCTGTCTCACCATGTGTGAACATTCTCATGCACATATCTGCGCTGTCACACACTTTTGAACATTCACATGCACCTATCTGCGCTGTCTCACACTTTGCGAGAACAAACTCATGCACATATCTGCGCTGTCAACACTGTGTGAACAATCTCAGCACATATCTACGCTGTCTCACACTTTGTGTGAACATTCTCAGAACATATCTAACGCCTGTCTCACACTTGTGTAACATTCTCAGCACAATATCTACGCTGACTCACACTTGTGTGACATCTCATGCCCATATCTGCGCTGTCTCACACTTTGTGTGAACATTACATGACACATATCTGCGCTGTCTCACACTTGTGTGAACATTCTCATGCACATATCTGCGCTGTCTCACACTTGTGTGAACATTCACATGCACATATCTGCGCTGTCTCACACTTGTGTGAACATTCACATGCACATATCTGCGGTCTGTCTCACACTTGTGTTAACAAATCACATGCACATACTGCGCTTCTCACACTTGTGTGAAACATTCACATGCCACATATCTGCGCTGTCTCACACTTGTGGTTAACATTCACATGCACATACTGGCTGACCACACTGTGTGAACATTCACCTCACAATCTACGCTGTCTCATCTCACAGATGTAATAATTCAAATATTTGGCGCAGACAATGAAAGGGAAATAAGAAAATTCTTGAGAATAACTTTTGATAAAATTCTGTATAAACAGGATGGAGAATATTGTTATATAATGTTTAAAGATATTCTTTATAAGAAATGTGAAGATGTACAGAAGCCGCAATAGAAAGAAACTTGTCTTGACTATAGCAAAATCGACACAAAGGAATTGTCTTATGGAAGGTAAGGAAGTAAACGCAGAAAAAAATTATTCTGAACCATTAAAGTCTCTCTCACTTTCAAATTTTCCAATTCTTCACTTTCCTCACCTTCTTTATATTTAGAAAAATATTCACAATCAAAAACACAAAAAATATCTCCTGCAAGAAAATAAGGACAACAAACTGTGAGACTCGACCTCTTGACAATAAGAATTTCAAGTGAGGCTCCTAGAACCTGGCTGCTACAACTCTGTTAATGTACTTATGTATCACTGTATACTGTGTTTTTATTGTGATTTACTGTATTGCTATGTCCTGCTTTATTTATTGTTCTGTTTTACTTGTGTGTTACACTACTGCTCTTCTATATTACTGGAAACCTGGAAACATGGTCCAGAAGGTAAGCAGAGAGAAGACAGCAGAATGACGGACGTACCTTGGAAAAGTGGGAAAGGGAGAATACCTGAGGTGACACAGATGGGTCTGAGGGATGCCCCAGCATGGTAGAGAATGGTGGGGGGACCCTTAAAGACGAACTACTGGCCTCCAGGTTGCAAGGTCTGGTTAACATGCTGAGGCTGAGTTACCAGAGGCTGACACTGCTGCTCGGAAAACATTTCTCATCAAACACCTTTGTTTTTTAGTCTCATGTTTCTGAATAGTGGAATTATTTGATTTGTTATGCCGATCCTCCTCCCCCCCACACACATATACAATACTGAGAATTGACAAGGTGGACATGGACAGGATGTTGAGAGATGGGACAACACCAACCATGGATCACAAACCTGGAAGTATGAAGACTGGGAATGGGTCTCATGATGTTAGGAAATGGTTTCTTCAAGGCACATAGTTGTCAGGAAGTGGAAACTGGGCGTAGTGGAATTGTATTTAATGTTTCATATGTCAGATGCATTTTTGTTTCATCTCTGCCTCACCTCTACTGCACACACACACTGGTAGACCTTTTCTTGTTCATGACTCCTTATTTCTTACATAGCCCTTTAAGAAGAGGTACGATAAGCTCATGAGCAGGAAGAGAAGTGACCTAGTAGCGACCATGAATATGAGGTGTTCCATAATATATGACTGACCTTGAGACCACAATTATGCATGATACACACATAGATAGTGAAGACTGAGAAGTCCGAGATCAAGAAACAGACAGGATGAAGATCGTAGGTTACAGCAGTAGTTTAAAATAATTTCGCCCAAAAATCATTCCTGAACCTAACGAAAAAAACATATTTCAACTGTGTTTGTTTAATATTAAATTATCTAAAACAAATCTAAAATATATTTAAGTTGGGTTACGCCAAAATAAATTGCTCTGTTATAATAAGGTTAGGTAAGTATTCAAAGTTTCTTATTGATGCAAAATAATAAATTTTTACAATAACATTAATGAAAAAAATATATCTTTAAAACGTATAAGAGAAAGTTTTCAGAAAGGAATAATTTTAAAAGAGTTCATTGCTAACTGACCAATTTTACATAATCGTCACGACATATATATATATATAAATATATATATATAATATTATATATATATATATATATATATATATATATATATAATATATAGATATATATATATATATATATAATATAATGAGGTAAATTGTGGGAACCCACAGCCTCGGAGAAGTGGATAAAAGGCTTCAAGGAAGAATAATTTGGATTTCTCCTTAAAGCCGTTTTGAATATTCCAACTTCCCCTACCACCCCAATCTTTTCATATTTTTTTTTACCATAGGAATATTTTTATTTACATAAATATGGTGTTGTTGTGTGTGTGCAGAAACTGCACTGGGCAGGAAAATCGAACCCTTGAGTGCCACGTGAAAGTTTCGTGATGCACCCTGAACCACTGAACCATGATGGCACATCATGTGTGAGAGGAAACATTCATTGATAAGAGTGCGGATCTCTATGAATGATTGTGTGTGGTTTTATGTGCGTGTTTGTTCTGTTAGGTGGTTGCATCGTTTCCCTGCCGACCCCCTTTTTCCCTACCATTGCACTCCGTTGGAGATGACGAGTGGTCTCTCCGACTTGTTGTCAGTCACTTGACTTACGGCTCCCATCAAATCTGTAAGTATTCGTTCCACTCCTGTTTAATTTATTATGTGTTTAGGTTAATTTGGTTTCAGTAGGAGCTTCAAACTTGTTTAGATTTTTATGCTGCAAATTCTACCTGTCCTGATTTAAACTTACGTACTGTAACATCATTTAATCCACACCATTTCTTTTAAAGGCCGTACGCCTATCATGTGAGTGATTTCTTAAGTAGTGTGTAATTTTGTATTTCTTTATTTTAGCCTTGATTGTCGGCTCGGGTCATCCAACACAAGCGAGGTAAGCAAGGCAGCATAGATCTTGAAAAGATCTTACGATCAGTTTGGCAACTGTATCTACAGTGGTCCCTCTTCCACTCGTAGCCGACTCGCAATCAACTATACACCATTCTAGCAGCCGTTCCCCAGTTATAACACCACCAACGTTTCATGGTGGTTCTCTATTGGCGACTCAACTGCTTCACAAGTGTTGTGGTAGTTAGAGGATCCCAGTCTCTCTCTTCCTCAGAATTCCTACTCAGGTTGGGATCACTGTCTACTCAGTGTGTCAACAGTCACGTCCACCTGTGACCCCCCCCCCTCCCTATACTAGTTTTACTTATTAATAAGTACAGTATATATTCTTTATTTGTTTTACTAATTAATTAAATTGTTTATCTTATGTTATCATTGACTTTTCTATTTTTTTCGTTTCCATAAAAGGAACCAGCCTAATCAAATTCTCTTTGAGGGTGTGATAGTGTTGATGAACCTTGACGAGGTGTCCAGCATCACTGTACATGTCACCACTGATGCTGACACATACGTGGCTGTGACAAACTACGGAACTAATTACATTCTCCTCCCGTTTGGAATACCATTCACATGAGCAGTATATACACATTAATGCATCCGCGAACAAGTGGTTTTTAGGTTCGATTCCCGCACAATGTAGTTTGTTATTTGCTAAAATCCACTTGTCCGTGGATGCATTAATATTATAAATGGTGTATATATTATTCGCAGTAGCATGAGTGAATGTTGAGTCATTTTAAACTTTTGAAATTTGGGTCCGTGTGTTGTCTGACACCAGGTTGGTTAATCTTTCCTACAACCACTATATGAGTTTTCACTTGCTTTAGGTGATTTTCTGTGATAAATCCCCAGGTAGAATTACCATAGGTCTACCTGGAGAATGTTACGGATGTAAACCCCCCCGTGGCCCAGTTCATGACAAGGCCTCCCGGTGGAGTAGGGCCTAATCAGCCAGGCTATTACTGCTAGCCACACGCAATGCAACGTAGGTATGTTGGGAGACTGTTGAACTGTCTTGGGTCTCTTACGCTTATGTTTCTCTCGGTGTACTCATGGCATCCCTGCTTTCCACTGGGGGCACGTTGAACGTCTGTCAAACATTTTAAGTTTGTAGGGAGAGATTCTTGTGTGTGTAGATTTGGACCTAGTCACTCTAGGTTTTTCCAGATTTAAACTATGATGTATCTTTCTCACCTCGTTGCAAGTACATATCAACGAACTTCTAACTTTCACAATAATTAAGGTGCTTGACTGAATTTATTCACGCAGTGAAGGTTCTCTTAACATTCTCCA
The DNA here is from genome assembly GCF_026875155.1 of Cherax quadricarinatus. Lineage (NCBI taxonomy): Eukaryota > Metazoa > Arthropoda > Malacostraca > Decapoda > Parastacidae > Cherax > Cherax quadricarinatus. The sequence continues at coordinate 114,248,813 of NC_069401.1, read as the reverse complement.
GTATTGCAATTTCGACAACCTTCAAAGAGGATGTTGATGTACGGCAGTATTCCAGCCTAGAAAAAACAAGTGACTCTAAGGCTATTTTGATTTGTTTGGCATTCCTTGTTTTAAAGGTTCTCGTTATCCATCCTATCATTTTCCTCGCAGTTGTGGTAATGGCATGGTTTTAATCCTTGAAGACGAGATCCTCGAACATTATGACTCCCAAGTTCTTCACATTACATTTTCTCCCTACTGTGTGGTTAGAATTTATTATGTATTCCCTTCTACTAAAAGGTTTTATGTAAGAGAGTAACCGAAATTTGTTCTCACTGAACATCATATTTTTCTCGGTTGCCTATTGGAAGACTTGTTTTATATCCGCTTGGAGAAGAGTTAGTGTCCTCCATGTTGACATTCTCATGCAAATTCTGGTATCGTCCGCAGAGGAAGACACGGACTATGGTTCACATCACTGTCTGTATCAGATATTAGGATTAAAAATAGGATGGGGGTGAGTACTATATCTTGTGGAAGACAACTTTTCACTATGGTAGCCTCTACTTTAACTCTGTTTACCATTATTGTTTGTGTTCTATCCGTTAGAAAGATAAAGATCCTTCTGCTCAGTTCTCCACTTATTCTTGTGTGTTATTACACCAAGATCGAACTTGTCGAAGGTTTTTGCAAGGTCTGTGTATACTACATCTTTATTCTGTTTGTTTTCAAGTTCATCCGAGAGGCAGGAGCGATCGGCTCTAAACAAACTCTATTAGGATTTAAACAAACTCTATTCTTGGTCAGAAAAGTGGCAGATGCAGTTCAATGTAGATAAATGCAAGGTTCTGAAGCTTGGGAGTGCCCATAACCCTAATATTTTTAAGTTAAATGATGTAGAACTTAGCCATACAGATTGCGAAAAGGACTTGGGGGTTATGGTGAGCAGCAAACTTAAACCAAGACAGCAATGCCTAAGCGTACATAATAAGGCAAATAGATTACTGGGATTTATATCAAGAAGTGTAAGCAACAGAAGTCCAGAGGTCATACTGCAGCTTTATACATCATTAGTAAGGCCTCACCTAGATTATGCAGCTCAGTTCTGGTCTCCGTATTACAAAATGGACATAAATTCGTTAGAAAACATTCAGCGTAGGATGACTAAATTAATACATAGCATTAGAAATCTTCCTTATGAAGAAAGATTTAAGACTCTTAAGTTACATTCACTTGTTAGACGAAGAATGAGGGGAAAACCTGATCGAAGTGTATAAGTGGAAGATAGGTATTAATAAAGGGGATATTAATAGGTCTTGAGGATGTCTCTCCAAGAGAGAACCCGCAGTAATGGATTTAAATTAGATAAGTTTAGATTAAAAAGGACATAGGAAAGTATTGGTTTGGAAATAGGGTAGTTGATGAGTGGAACAGTCTACCTAGTTGGGTTATTGAGGCCGGGACTTTGGGTAGTTTCAAATCTAGGTTGGATAAGTACATGAGTGGGAGGGGTTGGATTTGAGTGGGACTTTCACATCAGAGCTTATTTCTTGGGTGGCATTGAAAATTGGGTTGGGCAAATGTTTTGTTAGTGGGATGAATTGTAAAGGACCTGCCTAGTATGGGCCAGCAGGCCTCCTGCAGCGTTCCTCCTTTCTTATGTTCTTATGTTCTTATGTAAACTCATGGTGCCATGTGTTGTGTAATTGTTGGGAATCCAAGTGGTTGACCATCTTGCTTCATACAACCTTTCATTGTTTTTGTAATGCGGGACATTAGTGCTGTCGATCTATGATTCTTGGATATTTCTTTACTGGCATCTTTGTGAAGTGGGGCTATATCCATTGTTTTAGTGACTGTGGGATGACCCCCGTGTCTAGGCAAATTTTCCATAAAATACTTAATGCACGTTATATATATATATATATATATATATATATATATATATATTATATATATATATATATATATATATATATATATATATATATATATATATATATATATATATATATATATTATATATATAATATATTATATATATATATATATATATATATATAGGTAGTAGGTTGGTAGACAGCAACCACCCAGGGAAGTACTACCGTCCTGCCAGATGACTGTGAAACAGAAACCTGTAACTGTTTTGCATGATGGTAGGATTGCTGGTTTCTTTTTCTGTCTCATAAACACGCTAGATAACAGGATATCTTGCTACTCCTACTTACACTTTGGTCACACTTCACAGACACGCACATGCATATATATATATACATACATCTAGGTTTTTCTCCTTTTTCTAAATAGCTCTTGTTCTTCTTTATTTCTTCTATTGTCCATGGGGAAGTGGAAAAGAATCTTTCCTCCGTAAGCCATGCGTGTCGTATGAGGCGACTAAAATGCCGGGAGCAATGGGCTAGTAACCCCTTCTCCTGTAGACATTTACTAAAAAAGAGAAGAAGAAAAACTTTATAAAACTGAGATGCTTGAATGTGCGTGGATGTAGTGCGGATGACAAGAAACAGATGATTGCTGATGTTATGAATGAAAAGAAGTTGGATGTCCTGGCTCTAAGCGAAACAAAGCTGAAGGGGGTAGGGGAGTTTCGGTGGGGGGAAATAAATGGGATTAAATCTGGAGTATCTGAGAGAGTTAGAGCAAAGGAAGGGTAGCAGTAATGTTGAAGGATCAGTTATGGAAGGAGAAAAGAGAATATGAATGTGTAAATTCAAGAATTATGTGGATTAAAGTAAAGGTTGGATGTGAAAAGTGGTCATAATAAGCGTGTATGCACCTGGAGAAGAGAGGAATGTAGAGGAGAGAGAGAGATTTTGGGAGATGTTAAGTGAATGTATAGGAGCCTTTGAACCAAGTGAGAGAGTAAAATTTTGGTAGGGGACCTGAATGCTAAAGTAGGAGAAACTTTTAGAGAGGGTGTGGTAGGTAAGTTTGGGGTGCCAGGTGTAAACGATAATGGGAGCCCTTTGATTGAACTTTGTATAGAAAGGGGTTTAGTTATAGGTAATACATATTTTAAGAAAAAGAGGATAAATAAGTATACAAGATATGATGTAGGGCGAAATGACAGTAGTTTGTTTGGATTGTGTATTGGTAGATAAAAGACTGTTGAGTAGACTTCAGGATGTACATGTTTATAGAGGGGCCACAGATATATCAGATCACTTTCTAGTTGTAGCTACACTGAGAGTAAAAGGTAGATGGGGTACAAGGAGAATAGAAGCATCAGGGAAGAGAGAGGTGAAGTTTTATAAACTAAAAGAGGAGGCAGTTAGGGTAAGATATAAACAGCTATTGGAGGATAGATGGGCTAATGAGAGCATAGGCAATGGGGTCGAAGAGGTATGGGTAGGTTTAAAAATGTAGTGTTAGAGTGTTCAGCAGAAGTTTGTGGTTACAGGAAAGTGGGTGCGGGAGGGATGGAATGATGATGTAAAGAGAGTAGTAAGGGAGAAAAAGTTAGCATATGAGAAGTTTTTACAAAGTAGAAGTGATGTAAGGAGGGAAGAGTATATGGAGAAAAAGAGAGAGGTTAAGAGAGTGGTGAAGCAATGTAAAAAGAGAGCAAATGAGAGAGTGGGTGAGATGTTATCAACAAATTTTGTTGAAAATAAGAAAAAGTTTTGGAGTGAGATTAACAAGTTAAGAAAGCCTAGAGAACAAATGGATTTGTCAGTTAAAAATAGAAGAGGAGAGTTATTAAATGGAGAGTTAGAGGTATTGGGAAGATAAGGGAATATTTTGAGGAATTGTTAAATGTTGATGAAGATAGGGAAGCTGTGATTTCGTGTATAGGGCAAGGAGGAATAACATCTTGTAGGAGTGAGGAAGAGCCAGTTGTGAATGTGGGGGAAGTTCGTGAGGCAGTAGGTAAAATGAAAGGGGGTAAGACAGCCGGGATTGATGGGATAAAGATAGAAATGTTAAAAGCAGGTGGGGATATAGTTTTGGAGTGGTTGGTGCAATTATTTAATAAATGTATGGAAGAGGGTAAGGTACCTAGGGATTGGCAGAGAGCATGCATAGTTCCTTTGTATAAAGGCAAAGGGGACAAAAGAGAGTCCAAAAATTATAGGGGGATAAGTCTGTTGAGTATACCTGGTAAAGTGTATAGCAGAGTTATTATTGAAAGAATTAAGAGTAAGACGGAGAATAGGATAGCAGATGAACAAGGAGGCTTTAGGAAAGGTAGGGGATGTGTGGACCAGGTGTTCACAGTGAAACATATAAGTGAACAGTATTTAGATAAGGCTAAAGAGGTCTTTGTGGCATTTATGGATTTGGAAAAGGCGTATGACAGGGTGGATAGGGGAGCAATGTGGCAGATGTTGCAGGTGCATGGTGTAGGAGGTAGGTTACTGAAAGCAGTGAAGAGTTTTTACGAGGATAGTGAGGCTCAAGTTAGAGCATGTAGGAAAGAGGGAAATTATTTCCCAGTAAAAGTAGGCCTTAGACAAGGATGTGTGATGTCACCATGGTTGTTTAATGTATTTATAGATGGGGTTGTAAGAGAAGTAAATGCGGGGGTCTTGGCAAGAGGCGTGGAGTTAAAAGATAAAGAATCACACACAAAGTGGGAGTTGTCACAGTTGCTCTTTGCTGATGACACTGTGCTCTTGGGAGATTCTGAAGAGAAGTTGCAGAGATTGGTGAATGAATTTGGTAGGGTGTGCAAAAGAAGAAAATTAAAAGTGAATAGAGGAAAGAGTAAAGTTATGAGGATAACAAAAAGATTAGGTGATGAATGATTGGATATCAGATTGGAGGGAGAGAGTATGGTGGAGGTGAATGTATTCAGATATTTGGGAGTGGACGTGTCAGCAGATGGGTCTATGAAAGATGAGGTGAATCATAGAATTGATGAGGGGAAAAGGGTGTCTGTGGAGACAAAGAACTTTGTCCTTGGAGGCAAAGAGGGGAATGTATGAGAATATAGTTTTACCAACGCTCTTATATGGGTGTGAAGCATGGGTGATGAATGTTGCAGCGAGGAGAAGGCTGGAGGCAGTGGAGATGTCATGTCTGAGGGCAATGTGTGGTGTGAATATAATGCAGAGAATTCGTAGTTTGGAAGTTAGGAGGAGGTGCAGGATTACCAAAACTTTTGTCCAGAGGGCTGAGGAAGGGTTGTTGAGGTGGTTCGGACATGTAGAGAGAATGGAGCGAAACAGAGTGACTTCAAGAGTGTATCAATCTGTAGTGGAAAGAAGGCGGGGTAGGGGTCGGCCTAGGAAAGGTTGGAGGGAGGGGGTAAAGGAGGTTTTGTGTGCGAGGGGCTTGGACTTCCAGCAGGCATGCGTGAGCGTGTTTGATAGGAGTGAATGGAGACAAATGGTTTTTAATACTTGACGTGCTGTTGGAGTGTGAGCAAAGTAACATTTATGAAGGGGTTCAGGGAAACCGGCAGGCCGGACTTGAGTCCTGGAGATGGGAAGTACAGTGCCTGCACTCTGAAGGATGGGTGTAAATGTTGCAGTTTAAAAACTGTAGTGTAAAGCACCCTTCTGGCAAGACAGTGATGGAGTGAATGATGGTGAAAGTTTTTCTTTTTCGGGCCACCCTGCCTTGGTGGGAATCGGCCAGTGTGATAATAATAAAAAAAAATATATAAGCCAATGTTAAAGAGTAAATGAAATCTTATATTCAATATATTGAGTAAAGTGGTTTAATGAGAACAGTGACAATAGTGGGGAAAAATGCCCGTACGAGCACCACTTTGAATGTTTTCTGAAACCGGAAACCTCTGTAAGGAATGGGAGATCGCCAATACCACAATGCTGGGAAATACAAGAGACTTACTGCCGAAACCAGTTTTTAGTGTTAAAAGTCATTTTTTATGAGTTTTGCGCACCTCTCAAACCTTAAACGATTCCTATTTTTCCCCACATAATGTTTCCTGTGGTTTAGGTTAGTTTCGGATAAGAAAGCTACATAAACCCAAAAATAATTCTTAATTAACCACATATAAGCAAACTAATAAAACACTTTTGATGTGATAATGGGCTGATTTATCGAACATGTTAAAAGAACTCGGTTGCATAACAAACTTTCTTTGCAATAAGGTTTAACTCTTTATAGAGCTTTGCCAAGTCATGAATTGATAAAGCCCTACACAGAGCGAGATGTCAGGGTAATAAACGCTTGGTCTACAACTTGTGTTTTTCCTCACGATTATAAGAGATGACTTAATCACAGCATTACACGTTTATCTGAATCCCATGAGTGTAATCCGATAACTCTCCGGACTATCCTACTCCTAACTCTCCTTTTT
>NC_069401.1:114222145-114242045 GCF_026875155.1 Cherax quadricarinatus | reverse complement strand
TGATGTCCTCGTATCTGCACTACTGAAGGTGAATACAAAGTCCACCCTTTGCGGGTTTCCCTCTCCTCTCTCTTTGTAGGCCCCTTCGTGTTGGTACATGAAGTTTCCGTACCACCTCCATCATCTTGCCCCCCAAGTATTTTGGGCCCCCCATGTGTGTTTGTGTGTACGTGTACATCACGTACATGTTTTTTGGTCTCATATACACAAATGATGAGGATAGAGAGAAGAGAGAGAGAGAGAGAGAGAGAGAGAAGGAGAGAGAGGAGAGAGAGAGAGAGGAGAGGAGAGAGAGAGAGAGAGAGAGGGTGAGGAGGGGAGAAAAAGGGAAAGGTTACTCTGTTTGTGTCTGTTGTTAAACCTTCCACTAATGGCACCGTCACTGATGAATCCAAAATCAGCTGTGTGGTAGCCTGGACATTGTGGTGCTTTGACCGGGGGGGGCAAAAAGGCCTCTTAGCAAAACTTAAAGGGGACTGGGAATTGCAGGCTCTACGCTAGTTCCTCAGTGATTACTTCATGGTAGTTTTTTTAAGGGGTAGTTCTAAAGGGAACGGAATAAACAAGACTTTCTATTGGGGCAAGTGTTCCAAAAGGGAAAGGTGGGGGGTCATTGTTATGGAATGTCTACTTAGCGACCTTTTTCACTCATCCCAGAACCCCATGCTATGCGAGACTGTACATGACATTACTTTCCAAGAGAAGAAATGCCAGCTGCTCTAAGCTAATCAATCACCAGCTAAGAGCATATCAGCTTGGGGAAATAGTGAAAAAGAACTTTGCCCTGAGAAAAAACGCAAATGATGATCTCCATAATGAAATGTGGTGCAGTAGAAAGGGTGAATGGGGTTTTGGCCCGGGGGGAAGAAGTTGATTTCTTGGGGGTGAAATTTGACCCCAAACTAACCATGAAGAACCATTTTTGAAAATCTTGAAAAAAGGCAGTAGGAACTTAAGCACTTCGCCGTATCTCGCATCTGTTTGACAGTGGGGGGTTAAAAGATTCTGTACGGGTATAAGTATGTCACAACCTTAGTAGCTCCATTTTTTGGGTTTTGCCTCCCCCCCCTCTTTCATCTGCGACTGCTTGAAAAAAGTGGGAACAGAGCAAGAGTCTCATCCCCCCCTGGACCCACCCGGATGATCTGTATTTCGCAGGCCTTCAACATAAGAGGATGGGGGGTGGCCTTACTTTTAGAAAAAAAGGCCCAATATTGTATAGTACCACATTGGACCCATTCGAGGGAGGTGAAACAAGTTTTATGCCACAAGGGGAGAAAGAAAATTCACTCTGGCTGTCCCCTTCTCCAAAAACATCACCCCATTGGGATCATATTACCCAGATGTTCGAGTATGGAACACTTCGTACAGCATAATGATGTCAACGAAAAAAAGTCATTGCAAATAAAAATGTGGCCCCAGAGGCCCCAAAACTTCATCCTTTCCTACTTGTATGTCCATAACAATAAAAATGCTTTCAAATGGCTATGTAGGTAACAGCTCTTAGCTTCCCCAAAATTGGGAACCCTTTAAACCCTGTAAATAGCTGTAAATAAAGCTAGGGATCCTTAACTGTAAATAGTGCTAAAGTAGGGATCCTTAACCTTTCAACCTGTGAAAAAAGGAGAGGAGGAGAGAGAGAGAGGAGAGGGGAGAGAGAGAGAGAGAGGAGGAGAGAGGAGAGAGAGAGAGGGGAGGAGAGAGAGAAGAGAGAGAGAGACTATCAGATTTTTAAAAAAGATTGATAGAATTCCCTTATAATCTATTTCAAATCACCATAATATTTGTTTTTTTAAAAATCACTCCCATGATTAAACTTAATTTAAAGTCTTTTTTATATTTAAAAGGATTTATAAAAGGGTTTTAATCTAATTCAAAACAGAGCAATAAACAACAGTGATAAATTACTTCATAAAATTTTAAATTACATGATCTGCAAGTGTTTTCATTATCAGGTCACAGACCGGCTAAAGGGGGTTGGCCCTGAAACTCCCTCTCGATTATTCCCACGGTATGTGTTAGAATTATTTTTTAAACTTATATTCATAGTTTATTTGGAATATATTGTTGTAAAAGGGAATCATGTAGCTGGGGACTCCCAAAACCCCCCTTTTTTGCAGAGCATTAGGGGAAAGGCTTAAATTTTAAATTTAAAAAATTAAACAAGCAATGAAAGGTTCATGGTAAAAATTCCCATAAAAAATTTACAATTGAATACAATTGAGTATTTGAAACAATGTTGTCTTGAAGTTTTAAGTTTTAAGAAATTGGGAAAATTTTGGGTTAATTTTTAAATAATGAGGTTGATTATTTATCTGGGTGAGTAAGTGGTTTTTCAAAAAAGTCTTTAATTGATTTTCAGGCCGGGTTACTTTAGTATGTTCAGTAAAGATTCAGTTTTTGGGGCACTTTATGTGCTTTTGAGTTCTTACAAGTGTGATATGTACAGGGGGGTACATCAAAAAGAATCTGTGTCTTGTGTTATGGTCGTTTTTGTCCTTTTAAAGGGGTTAAAGGGGAAAAGTTTGAGTGGGGGTTATGTTTGTGTTTTGTTTATGTATGTAGTAGGCACATGAATAGTGTGGATGTTTTTTATGGTGATAAATGTAACTTTTGAATAGAGGTGGGTATGATTTTGAGAGTGGGAATTTGTTTCATTTGATTGCAGCCTTTTGCTGGGTTATTAGGCCTTAGGTGATTTGTGTTGTTGATCCCCATGCACAAATTCCATATGGAGATAAGGTAGAAAAGTGATGAACATCCCAGGAGAGCTGTTGGGGAGCATAATACGAATTTTTGATGTTACCTATGTCTTTGAGATTTTCTTGGAAAATTTTATTGTATTGTGTCGGGAAATTTTTAAAGGCTCCTGTTAGGTGGTTTGGGAATTTTTCCCCTCTGTGGTCTTGTGATGGGTGACCCATTTAGTTTTTTTAAGGGGAAAATTTGTACTCGGGTTCCAAACTGAATGAAAAAGGTTTAGGAAGTTTTTCGTATGTCAGGTAGTATTTTTGCAGTTTGGGATTGAATGTTGGCCAGTTGACTGGGGTTCGGGTGTGAGAAGAGATGTAGGTCATCTGCAATAATATGGGTTTGTTAGCTATGTGCATTGGTAGGTCATTATGTAAGAGAAAGAGGAGTGGTCCCAGGACCTTCCCTTGGGGGTCCTGTGATTGTTTCTTTTATAATTATTTGTATATTTTATAATTATTAGTGTTTATTTTTTTAATTATTTTATATTTTATTATAATTATTTCACTTTTGCTGCATTAGTGAAAAAAGTTTAAATTTGTATTTTATTATTAATTTCGAAATTTAAAAATCTTATCGTTGCTTTCTTGCTATAATTTAAATTATCGTTTCCAGAAGCGATGGACTCGCTGCCCCCTGGACTGCTCAGTCGGCCATATCTGATATAATTTATTGAAATAGTTCTTATTTTTGGGATTGCATAATAAATCTGTAAACGTTTTTTGTAGGTTTTAAAAAAAAATTTTTTACCTAGCACTTATTTATAATGGAAGATTGTTTAATTCGATGAATAGGGAAGTTAAGCAACAATTCAGTCTTTTTTTTTAAGATACTTTTTCAAGAAAAAAAAAATATATTTCTAAATTCGTATATGTAACATAACGTTTATAAGAAACCAATTTTTTTTTTTTTTTGGTTTAAAAGGGTCGATCCAAAGATTTATATTTTTTTTTCCCTTTATTTTTTTTTGGAGTGTTTTGGTGGGGGAAGGGAGTAGGGGGTTCCCTGAAAATTCACCTATGTCTTTTTTTTTTAAAAAATATATACGAGTACTTTTTACCTTTCGACAAAAATTTTGAAAGTTTATTTTTTACCCAAAGTCTCTCAGAATTTAACATCCCCTTTCCCTCTTAGGCAGGATTTCTTTTTAAAAATTTTCTAAACCACAGTCTCAATTTTTTTTCAAAATCTTTAAAAATATTTATTTATTTAAAACGCCTTTTTTCCCAACATTTTTTTTACTAGCAAAAATTTTTTCTGAAAAAAAGTTTGGGGAGTGGAAATGTGCGTGTGGTTTTCCCAGTGTGTGATGTGCTGTTTGTTTTACGTAAATGCTAGAATGAGTGGAGAGATTGTGTGTGTTTTTTGATACAAGGGATTTGGTTTCTTATTTACACCCGTGAATATGTGTTGGTGTAGTTGATTTACAGATGTAAATTATGTTGTTCGCTTGAGGAACTTCTTGTATCTTTAAAAACAAGGGGGCCCTTGGACACCACATTGCAAGCTTGGGAAAATCAAAAGCTAACGTTCTAACGACTCTGTTTCCCACTTAGAAAACGATGGTGTTTATATTACCCGGGTCCCCCCTTTACATCCAAAACCCCCTGTGCTTTCCCATAACGTGGTCCTTCCCCCTAGCGGCAGCTGACATTTTGATAATTTTTTTTTATTTTATGGAGGCCCTGTCAGGCCTCTTCCACGGGGCCCGCGATAGGACGGCAGACGGGCTCAGTTTAAAAATTTCCTTGTGTATTTTCTGACTGGGGGTTGGTTACTAGATCTATCACTGCCAACCTTCCCGCTTCAGTTTCTAAATTCATTTAGCAAATCATTGGTGATTTCTGCACTTGCCCAGTTGAGTCTATGTTGAATCTGGTGGGTTTTTTCCTGGATCTCCACTGCGAAAAAGGGTGGGCTGTGATTTTTTGGGTTTTAGCAACATCCATCAGCTCGTCTTTTTTCTGTGATCTTTTGTGAAGGGGGGAAGCAAAACCTTTTCTAGTCGTGTGAGGTTTTCCTGTTGTTAGGTGTTTAACGTGGGTCCCCATCCCAGATTGCTTCCCGATGTGTCACAATCACTGACGTTTGGGTTTTTCCCTGACTTCCGGAAATAATTAAGGTTCTCTTTTTGCAGTAAAAGGGGAATTCCCCAAATGTCGGCTTGGGGATAAGTATGGCTAAATTTTTCGGGAGAAGACTGCGGGTTTAGCTTCAAAAATAAAGCGATTTAATGAGAGCATGGGTGGTGTTGGCTTTTCTGTAGAGTTCCCTGCAAACCCTTTGGGTTTTTTTTTAAGGGTGGGTATGTTGAGCTTGTTTTTTTTCTGGCAAATTTAAAAATCTGTCCACTGTTGGGTTCTGTTTGTGCTTGGCCATGTTTGTATTCCGGGAAATAAAAAGGGAGTGCCCAGGGAAGGCAGATGTCAAAGGCAAACTCATCTCTCCATACCACCATAGAGGTGCCCTGACCGGACTGTGTGGCTTTGATTACAACCGAGCGTAGAGCCCCTTAAGTGTTTGTCCCTAAGTTTTTTTGGTTCCCAGGTGCCCGTAAGAATCTCTAGGAACCTTTTTGGAGCCTTTTTATTATTAGTTTCAAAGATTTTAACTGATACAGCGATTCCTTGTGGCTTAGCGCTTCTTTTTTATTTTAAAATTTAATTTTAAAAAGATCTTTTTTTATTAATTTTTTGTGTGTTTGGGGAAATCTTCCCCAAAGGCACCACATAAACCTTGCCCATTACTAAATTTGGGATTTGTTATTAAAATAATACACAGTAGTTTTTTTCAAGCAATGAGTTATACCATATATTTATCACAGTCTTTCCCTGATGTAAGCCATTACAAGTTTTCATTCATAGGAGATGTTTAAAAATTTTATCATGGACTGAAAAAAAAATTCCAAAATGAAAGTGGAATGAAATTTTTTTTCAAATTCAAAGGAGCGAATGTTTTTTTCTACGTAAAACAATATTATGCAAACAATACGTAATTTTTTTTAATTCAATAAAGTTAGCGATGTCCAACCGAATGAATTTTTGGGAAACCCTTTTTGCTGTAGGGTAAACTGAAATGCAACCGGGTAGAGGATGTACACACCACACACACACAAAACCCCCAACACACCCCACACAACACACACACCCCATACACAAAACCCCTTACACACACACGCCACACACACCCCCCAACACACCACACACCCCACACACACCACGCCACACCCCCACCAAAACACACACCATACACACACACACACAAAAACACACACCACCCCACACACCACACACACACACACACACCACATTTGCCCTTCCGTAAAAACGGAAGGCACTGAAAAGGATCAGAGAATACCTTTTAGGGAGGAAAACAACGAGATATGAAATCACAGTGGGCCCCGTGGGGGACCGGGGCCCCCCAAGGGGGTTTCCGGTCCTAGGACCTTTGCTATTTTTGGTATATGTAAATGACAGATGGAAGGGATAGACTCAGAGATGTCCCTTTTCGAAAGATGATGTGAAGTTAATGAGGAGAATTAAATCAGAGGGGAATAAAAGCAAAACTTCATAAAAGAAAAACCTGGAAAAGGCTGTAATGTGGGTCCAGAAGTGGCTTCTTAAATTTTAAAAACCCCCGCCAAATGCATAGTCATGAAGATCGGAAAAAGGGCAAAGAAGACCGCAGACAGGGGTTTGGGCTAGGGGGCCAAAGCCCTGAAAACCCTCGCTCAAGGAAAGGAAAGATCTTGGGGGGACCAAAAACACCGAGCATGTCCCGGGGGCACACATAAACCCAGTTTAACTTTTTGCAGCATATGGGCCCTGGCAAATCTGAAAATTTATCTTTCCGATACCTTAGAAAAGGAATCGTTCAAGCCACTGACACTGTGACATCAGGCCCATACTGAGTATGCAGAACCATTTTTGGAGCCCACACCTGGTAAAGGGCACGCCCACAAAAATTAAAAAAGGGTGAAAAGGTTTGCAAAAAGGGTTAATTCCGGAGCCAGGGGGTGTCCTACGAAAAAAAAAAAATTTTTTGGGGGGCAGGGCGCCAGGGAAAACATGAAAACGATTTTACAAAATACTGCGTGGAATAGATAAGATGGACAGAGACAGGTTTTTCAGAGGGGGGGACACAGAAACAAGGGTCCCCTTTTGGAAAAACCCTAAAAGACCCAAAGACGAACCCACATAAAATGTTAGGAAGTATTTTTCAGTATAGGGGTTTCCCAGGAATTTGGAATGGGCCTGCAAGTGATGTAGTGGGGGCAGGAACCTTTACATAGCTTTAAGACAAAGTATGAAAAAGCTCAGGAAGCAGAGAGAGGACCTAGTAGCGATCAGTGAAGAGGGGGGGGCAAGGAGCCGAGTCTCAAACCTTTGCAACCAGAATTGGGTTTGGGGTACAATTAGGTGAGTACTCTTTACAAAATTGCATTTTCTTTGGAGTGTAAGAAGGCGTTTAAACACAGCTCCAAAAGGGTTTAGTTCAAAAGCTGGGGACCAAGCAGGGATAACGGGAAGGCACTAAAAAGGGTTCAGGGAATACCTCCCAGGAAGACAGCATGACCCAATGGTACGGGGGCCGGGGTTTCAGAGTGGACCCCTATGACGAGGGGGGTTTTCCACGGGGCGTCAGTCTTGGGGACCGGTGTTTTTCGGGATTCGGAACCTGCCCGGAAAGATTCCAAAAGGGTCCTTTTTTTGCAGATTTTGAAGTTAAAATGAGAAGAATTCAATCGGACGAGGACCAGGGAAATACCCAAAAGGGATCTGGACAGGCTCAAAGGGTGGTCCACAATTGGATCCTGGAGTTCAACCCCACCAAGTGCCAAAAATCATGGGAAAATTGGAGAAAGGCAAAGAAGATCGAAAAATGGGTTCAAATCTAGGGGGAAACCCGGGCTACAAACCTCAATCTAGGAAAAAGGGTCTTAGGGTGAGTGTAAACCCCGGCACATCTCCTGGAAGGGACCCTCACCCAAAAAAAACTGTGGAGGCCCCCCAGCCCCCCTAGAAAACCTAACAACAGCCCTTCCGCCCTCTTAATAAGGGGAAAACGTTTAGGACCCCCGTACACCCTGTACGTTACGCCTTTATTGGAAATATGCAGTATCAGTTTTGGGAACCCTACCTATTTCCCAAACCGAAAAGAAAGAGAAATTGCAAAAGTTTTCAACAAGGGGCTATTCCCGGAAACCCGCGGGGGCTGTATTAGGAGGAGGGTTAAAAGGGGAAAACGAAAGTGACAACACTGAAGGACAGGAGAAAATAGGGGGAAAAATGATTAAAGAAAAAATAAAATACTGAGAGGGGAAAGACATAGTGAAAAAAGAACAGGAAAGTTTCCCGAGATGGGACCCAAAACAACAAGAGGTCCCCGGGAAAAAACCGGGAAAACCCAGATGAAAACCCCAGGGATGTTTTCGAAATATTTTTTTAGTCTAAAAGTTGTCGGGAAATGGAAAAGTCTGGGAAGAATGTAGTGGGGGCAGGAGCCATACATAACTTCAAGAAAAAGGTTTTGATAAAACTCATGGGGCAGGAATTTAGATCTTTAGGACCATGAAGAGGGGGGCCAGGGGCTGTGACTCGACCCCTGAAACGAAATAGGTTGGGGTACAAATGGGGTACCACACCCCACCACACACACACACACACCACACAAAACACCACAACCCCGAGAGATTTGGGGGGGATAGGGTAAAAGAATATAAAATACTGGGGAGGAATCGACAAGGTGGGGCAGAGATAGGCTGTTTTCCCGAGATGGGGGCACAGTAACAAGGGGGTCACAGGGTGGAAATTGAAGACCAGATGAATCACGGGATGTTTTGGAAGGGAAATTTTTTCAAATCAAAAGTGGGAAACAGTAGAATAACCCCGCTAAGTGACGTAGTGGGTTAGGGTATATACGTAGCTTAAAAAAAGAGGTATGATAAAGCTCAAGGAGGAGGAAGAGTGACCTATTAGGGGACCAGTGAAGAGGGGGGCCAGGAGCTGTGAAACGACCCCCGCCCAAACCCCAAAATTGGTGAGTACACACCACACAAAACACACCCCACACAAACACACAATGGGTTTTAGGGACGGGAAAACCTGTTTTCAAAAAACCCACTGGGTTCAAAGACATGGTGACAGCAGGAAAAACAAGAGAGAAGGGGGGGGGGTGAATTTTTTATTCTTGGACTGCAAGAAGGGGTTTGGGCACAGTTTCCCCACAAGAGATTGGGGGCAAAAAAAAGGAAGGGGACCCAAACAGGGATAACAAGGGGAAAAAGGGACTACAAAAGGGTCAGGGAATACTTGTCAGGGAAAACAGCAGCGAGCATTTGGGACGTGGCAGGTGTCAGAGGGGCAAACCCGTGGGGCCAGCGGGGCCCCCCAGGGGTCCCGTCCCCAGGAACCCGTGCGTTTCTGGTAAATTTTTGGGAAAGACATGACGGAAAGGGAAAAGACTCTGAGGTTGTCCCCCGTTTTCAGATGACGTGGAAATTTTAAGAGAAAAATTCACTCGATCGATGACCAGGCAGAACTACAAAGGGATCTGGACAGGCTGCAGACCTGGTCCAGCAATTGGCTCCTGGAGTTTAATCTCACCAAGTGCAAAGTCATGAAGATTGGGGAAGGGCAAAGAAGACCGCAGACGGAGTACAGTCTAGGGGGCCAGAGACTACAAACCTCACTCAAGGAAAAAGATCTTGGGGTGAGTATAACACCAGGCACATCTCCTGAAGCGCACATCAACCAAATAACTGCTGCAGCATATGGGCGCCTAGCAAACCTCAGAACAGCATTCCAACATCTTAATAAGGAATCGTTCAGGACCCTGTACACCGTGTACGTTAGGCCCATATTGGAGAATGCGGCACCAGTTTGGAACCCACACCTAGCCAAGCACGTAAAGAAACTAGAGAAAGTGCGAAGGTTTACAACAAGACTAGTCCCAGAGCTAAGAGGTATGTCCTACGAGGAGAGGTTAAGGGAAATCAACCTGACGACACTGGAGGACAGGAGAGATAGGGGGGACATGATAACGACATACAAAATACTGAGAGGAATTGACAAGGTGGACAAAGACAGGATGTTCCAGAGATTGAACACAGTAACAAGGGGACACAGTTGGAAGTTGAAGACACAGATGAATCACAGGGATGTTAGGAAGTATTTCTTCAGCCACAGAGTAGTCAGTAAGTGGAATAGTTTGGGAAGCGATGTAGTGGAGGCAGGATCCATACATAGCTTTAAGCAGAGGTATGATAAAGCTCACGGTTCAGGGAGAGTGACCTAGTAGCGATCAGTGAAGAGGCGGGACCAGCAGCTGAGTCTCGACCCCTGCAACCACAATTAGGTGAGTACACAAAAGGGTCCTCAGAGCAAGCGATCACGTGGTATTCTGAGTTTTGACAACAGTTTCAAGTGAATAGAGAAGCAGGAAGGGCAGGACGAATGAATCCAAACTACAAGAGAGGGGACTACATGGTCATGAGGAACTTCCTGTATGAAGTTCAGTGGGACATAGAACTGGCAGAGAAATCAGTAAATGAGATAGAATATATGACAATTTGCAAGGCAGCATAGGAGAGGTTTGTACTCAAGGGCAACACATGTAACGAGAAGGACAGGACGAGCCCTTCGTTCACCTGGAGGTGAAGAGATTAAAATCAAATGCAATAGAGTACAGAAGTGTATAGGGGGGCTAGGTTTAGAAGAAAAGGAAGTGGGTTGAGCATGAAATGAATACCCACAGGTAAGGAGGGAGACTAAACGACAATATGAAAATTACATAGCAGCGAAAGCCAAGTCCGACCTAAAGCTGTTGTAAAGCCACATCATGAGAAAAACAATTGTAAACGACCAGGTAATCAGTTGAAGAATCAGGGAGCTCACAAAAAATGAGCAAGAAGGATGTGAGGAGCTCAACATGAGATTTAAAGAAGTATTCATAGTGGAGACAGAAAGGACTCCAGAAACACGAAGTGGTAGAGTATTTCATCAAGTGCTGGACAAGTACACACAACCGTGGAGGAGGTGAAGAGGCTGCCAAACAAACTATATACCTCAAAGGCGATGGGACCAGATAACATCTCTCCGTGGGTTCCGAGAGAGGGAGCAGATGCGCTTTGTGTATACCTGAAGAGGGTTTCGAGGGCCAACGCCCCCGCTGCCCGGTGTTTGACCAGATGTCATAGTTTATCAGGGCCTGATCAACTATGACACGTAACCCAATGTACAAACGACAGTCCTGCTGGTCAGGTACTGACGTTAGGTGCCTGTCCAGCGCTTTCTTGACGACAGCCTGGGGTCTTTTGATAATTCCCCTTTTGTATGCTGGGAGACAGATGAACAGTCTTGGGCCCTTCACACTTATTGTGTTGTCTCTTATCGTGCTATTGGCTCCCCTGCTTTTCACTGGGGGGATGTTGCATCGTCTGCAGAGTCTTGCTTTCATTGGAGTGATTTTCGTGTTCGAGTTTGGCACTAATCCCTCTATGATTTTCCAAGTGTATACAATCAGATGAGTCACAGAGAGTTAGGACGCGTATCTTAAGTCACAGAGTTGTCAGGAATGAAATAGTCTGGAAAGTGAAGTGGAGGCAGGATCCATACATAGCTTTAAGAAGAGGTATAATAATACTCAAGGAGCAGGGAGTAAGGCCGTAGTAGCGACCAGTGAAGAGGTGGGGCCAAGAGCTGTGACTTGACCCCTGCAATGACAGGTGAGTACACGGTTCCTTATCACCTTAGATATAACCACTGACCCCCCACATACTCCAAAGGTCGAACACCTGACCCAACCCACGCATAATGTGTTTTATACATGTGTTCACACACAGAAAACTGTTAGCGGGGGACATCCCCCATATACCCAAATATGCATGAACACACACACACACACACACACACACACACACACACACACACACGTGCACACGCATGCACGCATACACACACACAACATGCACACATTTTTTGGTAACCATGTATCCATAAAATAGGACCCCATGGAGGAGGATGAAGTGCCAGGGAAACTGAGGAAGATTTGTTTGGAAAGGAAGAAGGGGACGTTAGAGCTCAAGAGAATGATGGAACAAGACTGGAAAAAGAGGCTAGGCGAGTTTATCACAAAAATGAAGATGGGTTCAGAGAGCAAGAAGTCAGAGCTTAAAGGTGAAGTTGCAGAGGCCAGGATACAAAAGCCAAGAAATGAACTGAAAATGCTGAGGCAGGATACAGAAATAAAGAACAGAATGGGCATGCCATCAAGGGCGGGAACACCAATATCCAGTGAGGGGACTGAGGGAAAGGGAGGAGAGTAGTCCTATACAGGGGCTCTCTCAGGCCACTAGGAAGCCAAGGAAATGTTGAGGAGTAAAACTGGCATGCGGTGGTACAGGAACGGCAGTAAGTGAGGGGAGACTGTAGGTAGGGAAGGAGATAGATCCCCTGCAGGGGCACTATCAATCTACTGAGAGATCCGGGAAATAAAGGAAGCACCCTTTTGGTGTTGCTTAATCGGATCCAGAGATGTGGAGGGGAACCAATGGAAATAAGAGAGGAAGAGGTCAATTTTATTCAAAAGCTTGGGGGGAGGCCAAAGAGAAACAATATGAAAGATGACAGGGAGATGAAAAGAGACGAAAAACCATCAAACAAGTGGGAGGGGACATAACTGGACTGATAAATTTTTAAATAGGAGAGAGAAACTGTGTACAACAGGATCCTGCAGCAGAAAACATGGCTAAAGGGGGGAAAACAAGGCGGATGTCCCCTTGATAATGACAGAATGTTACAGAGGATGCAAAGAAAATAAGGGTCAAGAGAGAGAGAGAGAGAGAGAGAGAGAGAGAGAGAGAGAGAGAGAGGAGGATAGAGATAGACAGGAGCATTCAGACCCATGAGGACCAGCAAACACAACGACCCACAGAACTCCACAACTACCCACAAAGGTGGGAGCGCTCATAACCCCACATTTCCAACACAACCCCCCCTTCACAGCAGCCTCCCATAGTATCCTCAGGTCTCAAAATCCACCCCCCCCCCCCCCCCCCCAAATACCGTTTTGGAAAATAAACTTAAGTTTTGGTACACCAATGCAAATGGAATAATGAATCAGTGTGAGAAGTAGTATGAAAGAATCATGGAGGCATCCCAAAACTCCATAGCACTCACTTTTACCCAAGCTCACGGGATCTGATATCCAACTGGATATCAATCCTGAGGAAAGATAGAGGGGAAAAAGGGGAGAGGAGTTGCACTGCTCCTTCAAATCAGGAGTTTTAAGGAGATGGAAGGAGTGGAGAAAAGGGAAGCAAGTGACTAAAAAGCAGGAACACTTCAGATTGGGGGTTCCAAGGTGGAGATTGCAGTGATGTACAACCCACCACAGAATAGCGGAGGCCAAGAGAAGAATATGATGAGTTCAACAGAGCAATAGCTGACACACTAGCTGAGGTGGGCTAGAAGGACTCACATGGCAAGGCAGAGTTACTAGTTGTCGGTGATTTCAGTCACAAGGTGACTGACTGAGGAAACCCGGAGCCACATGGGGGGCCAGAAATGTAGAGGGCTATGATGGTGGTGGTACTGCAACATGTTAGGGACCTGCCAGAAATTTGAGAGAGAGAGGATGAACCAGCAAGAGTAGATTAATTCATTCACTTGGGGCATCACATATGAAAGGGCCCCCTCAGAGCTATTGATCACTTAGTCCTGAGGTTTGAATACATTGTTGGATTGAAGAGGAGAGTGATGCAGCACAAGTAGGATGGGAGAAAGCCAAATTGCAAAACAGGAGGTTACACAAGGGAAGAGGAGTTTCCTGCATGAGATACAGTGGGAAGAATTGTGGAAAAATCACCCAAATGAATTAATGGAATTCATTACCATGGTATGCAAGGAAGAAGAGAGGTTCCCCAAAAGTGTAGAGAGGCCAAAAACTAAGTGCTCTAGAAATGAAAAAATGTAGAGAAGGCAAAGAATCAAGGAAAACAGAAGATTAGCCAAAAAAGCCAGTAACGAATATACATGGTTAAGGAGGCCAGTGGCAATACAAGAATGATACAGCATCGACCACCAAATCTGAGCCACAGCTGTTGTACAGCCATATCGGAAGGAAAACAGCAGTGAAGGACTAGGTAATCAGGGTGAGGAAGGAAGGAAGGAGCTCACCAGAAACGACCAAAAAGTTATGAGAAGAGCTTAACACCATATTTTGGGAAGTATTTTTAATGGAGACAGAAGGACTCCAGCAAACCGGGATGGTAGGGTACACCCAACAAGTGCCGGACACAAACGTACCACAATTGAGGAGGTAAATAGGCTGATGAGTGAACTTGATGTCTCAAAGGTGGTGGGACCAGACATCTTTCCTTGAGTCCTGAGAGGGAGCAGAGAGCACTGTGCACGCCGCTACCAACAAAACATCACATTTATCGAAGAAGAGCAAAATGCTTTAGGTGTGGAAGACAGCAAATGTAGTCCCAGTTTTTTATGGAGACAGGTAGCCGTAGACTACAGACCTGTGTCACTGGCATGTATAGTATGCAGAGTCATTGAGAAGCTTATCTGAAGAGTGGTGGAGCACCTAGAAAGGAGTGTGCCATATGATTGCTGGGGTCAGAAACCTGGAGTTTTACGACAATAGTGATGGTTTCTGACGAGGTGTCAGAGTGAGCGTCTGTGACAGCAGGGCTCCACAAGGTTAGTCCTTGAGCCAAACGACCCGATTTTTCTATTTTAAAAACCCTGTCTCAATTATGGCACATACGACAGTTACCCGCATTGCAACTAATCTCAACTCGCCCATCTTTTTTCTAGCTCTACGACTATTTGTTAAATAATTATTAAGATATACGTTCTTCTCTTTCCTCTTCATCCCAACTTCCTCCATTATCACTGGGCTGTCTTTATCACCTAGTGCCGCTGCATTTCCAATATTCTAAAAGAACTTTACCTCATTTTGTCTTCACTAAATTCTTTGTGTTTATCCAGCCAGAAGCTAATAAAATTGCCCTGAACAACAATCCACTTCCAACTCCTCTTCTCGGGGAAATTGCCAGATATTTTCAGGGCACCCTTCTTTCTTTCTAATTATGTTTAATGCTGTTCTATACTTGCTAACCAAATCTTCACTTCTACGCTTGCCGACATCAGCTCCGAGTCAGACAAGAGGAATTATCCCATCCCCCATTCATAATGCAGTCAAGACGGCTAATAAAAATCCTCCATCCCAGTCCCAGGAGAGCAAAAATCTCTCGTACTCCTATCCTTAAAAACAAAAAGCCCCATTCATACCCCTAATGTAAACATCTCTAACAAGTACAATGCTCTTAAACCCTTCCCCGATGTAGCTCGTGTCCTTCCATTTAGTCCACTCGTTCGTTAGACAGTACCCCAGGAAAGAGTTGGTTTCCACAAAACAGTCCCTGGATCTTCATATCCGGATCACCATCATTCCTTCCGATCTTCAAATTCGTTTCTACCTGGCCTAACCATTGTCTATCTTTCCTTGCTGAACTGCGGATTTTACATAGGATTACTCGAATCCTCTTGTTTTCCAAAGTTTAGTTCGCCATTTCTTCTCGCCTGGCTGTCTCCGACTCATTCTCAACCCCGCTGGTACGGGGTGCTGAATGGTCAATTCACAGAGATCATATACTTTTTTCCCGTTACAGGGCACCATGCTACTAGCATTTTTTTTTTTTAAAAAGTATTCCATACTGTACTGTTCATCGTCTATGACGTAATTGTAAAAAAATGAAATGGCTAATATTTCTTTCTATTGATTTAATAATGCCTAGTGGTGTCTATCAAAGACCCATTGTGACCTCTGTAATCCTACTTTAGCGCTGCCCCTCACAGAAAAAAGCTTGGGTGTACAGTGAACTAGCCACTCAGTCGGTACAATTAAAAACCAGATTCGAACTCTACACGAGAACAAGAAATTTGGGGACAGCGGAGACATTTCCACCACCCTGCACCTCTACCATTACCTCTTGATTCTCGTGCTTCAAAAATGATATAACGTCAATTTCCTCCACTACCATTTCCACCTTAAACCCCCCCATACATTACAACCATCACCAAATATCTCCCTTTTCTTCTCATCAGCTTCCTCCTCCCCCACTGTCATCACTTCCACTTCCTTTACCACTCCCACCTCCTCATACACTTTTACCATCTTATATACCTTCACCACCCACCACCACCCACAACCACCCACCCACCACCACCCACCATCACGACAACCATCAACCACCATCACCACCAGTGCCACCACCCTCCACCTACTCCTACTTCTCCTCCTACACCACCACGTACACCTACACCACCCCGTCTTCTTTCCATATCACCTCTGCTACTTTGACTCCTCCATCACCCAACCCATTGACAAATTCTTCGCCAAAAGAGGAATGGAAAGCTGTGCTAGTAAGCGCAGCAACATTGTGTAGGTATGAGGTTGGCTGCAGAAAAGAATGATTACTAGAATAACTAAACAAAATAAGTAATATTTCAGACAAAATTACCATGCGGAAGTTATTTACTATTTTAAAATATACGTAAATTCGCCTATATCATTCAACTTTGTCAGTGCAAAAATTACACAAAACACAAACGCATAGGAAAAATATTATTAAACAAAAATACTAACATGAGTAAAAAGCAAAACACAAATACAATCATACCAAGTTGATGAGAAAGCCACAAGTGTATCTTCAAACAGAAACGTTTCACCTACAAAATAATAATAATATCTTTATTTCTACAAGTACATGTACAATGTATACAGTCCTAGCTGACATCACACATACTGCTATATAGAAAGCAGAGCATTTCCGGCAAATTAGGTCAACTGTCTCATCAACACAAGTAAGTAAACTACCGGTTGCATCATATACCTTTAACACAGACTCTGATAAGTTTAAAACGTACTATACCAATAAAGGGGTAACCCCAAACAGTTGTCAACTAGTAAGTGTATCTCATGACTTCGTGCAAAAAGAACTAAACAGGTTAAACCCAACTAAGAGCACCGGCCCAGATAACATCCCATTTAAGTTCCTAAACGATGGTGCCTCTAAATTGCCAATCCTCATTGCTCACATAATAAATATGGCCATCACTATTAATACCGTACCAGAGGGGTTTAGGAGGTCTGTGTTACTATCTTGAAAACAACAGTAGGTCTGATGTCAGGAACTAAAGGCCTGTTAAATTACTCAGTGTAATATCCAAAATTCTAGAGAGTGCGATGTACTGTCAAGTAGTTAAGTATCTTAATGACAACAACATGCTCATAGTTACCAATCGGGCTTTAGGAGCTCTTGCTCACCCGACACCTCCCTAATTAATTTGATGGATTACATTAGAATTGAAATGTCTATAAGGAACCTAATAGGAATGGTAACCTTAGACATGCAAAAGGCCTTCGACACTGTCAACCACAATATATTATGTAAGAAACTTCAAACTAGCGGCATAAGTTCCGTAGACTGGTTTAAGTCCTACCTTTGCAACAGGACACAAATTGACAAAATCAACAAAACAGAATCAGAACTCATGCCGATAGCAAGATAGTATTGTGGGTCCCTTATTATTCCTGTGTGTCAAGTGCAAACTCGTACTTTATGCAGATTACAGTGCTCTGTTAGTGTCAGTTAAAGACCCACAATAATAATAATAATAATAATAATAACACTGGAACTGGAGTCCTACAGCGAATAGTAGTAGACAACAAACTATCGTTACACCTCGAGGAAATCGAAGCCATACTCTTTGGCACGAAACAAACTGAGACGGGGAAATAATTTTAATGTCAGAAATGATGGGGAAACCATCACTTCAGTTTCCTCAGTAAAATACCTGGAAATCCCCTTTGACCCATGCATGTCAGGAGAATTTATAGGAAACAGTGTAGTAAAGAAAGCGAATATCAGTTGGAAGTTCCTCTACAGCAGTGGTTCCCAAACTTTTTCAGCTTGTTACCCAATTTAACATGCAACATAAAGCATGTTACCCCTTTCACAAAATGTTGTTATTATTGATATATATGGCTAAACGTGAACGTATACAGTCTCGCATACTCTGCTAATCCTAGCAAAACCATTGAAAACGTAAGAACCACACATACATTATATATAAAATTAATAATAGCTACAAATTCACAGTAACAGTGGGTAAATACTAACTATAACTGCACAGGGCATACACTCTTACCGCTTATTCTACCTCGGCTGATCTCACAATAAATGACGTGGAAATAGAGGCAGCCCGGGAAAGTGAGTGAGCTACGGGGACAGGTCGATTTTGGCTACTGAGTGACTTTGTCCTGAAGCATACTTTTCAAAATACTTTTTGGGTTTACACACTTAACTATTTTTCTTCTTTTCTAATCTTATATTATTTTTTGATGTTTATTGTTTATTTGGTTTAACTTTATTACTTATTATATGGGTTTACTTTAAACTTTTATATATAAGACAAGTTAACAAAAACCCTATACCGGTACCGCTTGTTTTCTTATTTTCAGAATTCAAAATTTTTTTCTGTCCCCCCCCCATTACCCCCCAAAAAGGGGTTAAAATTTACCCCCAGGGGTAATTTACCCCCATTTTTGGGAACCACTGCTCTACAAAAAGCAGGTTTCCCTATGAGACTCGCAGGACCCATTTTTAACTTTTAACAATGTCATATTGACACCTTGCTTTTCATTTTTACTCTGCCTCGACAAAAAAACTGAATTTTAAAATCCCCCAGAAAAAAAATGTAAGATTCATCCTGGACCGGGTCCAAGAAAACGTTGGCCGGATAATTGAAAACATATCCCTGAATGTTGAAGACAGAGCCCAAAAAACCGATTTAAAATTAAAGTTTAAAAAATTGCTACTAACATACCCAGAATATCTTTGTCAATTTTGTAAAGACTGGAAATTAAGGAATTCAAGTACTAGGGGGAGAGACAACAAATTTTTATACCCACGTTATTTGGGCCCGGCTTCAAAAACCTTTTTCTGACACAAAAAAGGAATGGAAAAAGATACCATACATGTCAAAGCCTCATATCATGAACCATTCAAGAAGACCCTAAAGGGCCCAATAATGTAGTAACGGAAAAGTGAAGAGATTCGGAATGATGACCCTAATGTTTCACCTGTCTTCATTATCCCCTTGTCCATTGTACACTAATATTTTTAATCATCATCATACCAGGTTAATAAGGTACTGTGATAGGAGTAGGGAAATTTTAGTTTTGAGTGTCGACCTAGTGTACGGTGGGGGCACAGTGCCCCAGTTCTTTTTCTTTTTTCCTTCACGTATACTAGCCACCCTGGAAAAAAAATTGTACCGTTCAGGACATTTATTTAAAGGGAAAATTTAGCCACTAGCACTTTATCATCTCAAACAAGTAAGCTAAAAACAGGGAATTGGGAATATATGAAAACCGACAAGTTGATAAAAAACAGTTGATGGGAGCGGTGCAACCAAGCCACAGAAATGCTGGTTGCACATCCCCTTTGGACCAGTAATAATGATGCATCGCAACTGCAGAAAATAGCATTTTTAATTTTCTCCTAACTTTTTTAAAAAAAAAAAAGGGGACCCAAAAAAGGCCAAAATCAAACACAATCTTTTTCCCAATAAACCTTTAGGAACGTCACGCCATTTTTTGCAAGACTCTTTCTTAAAAGGCCCCATGTCTAAACCATGACAGAAATATTCCCACGCCATAGCAGTTACTTCCGAACAGCTTTTTGCGTAATACTTACCGCAAAATTACTGCTTTTTAAATAAATTAAATAATTAAGTAATTAAATAATTTAAAATAAAAAAGGTAAAAGTGAAAAATTAGTAAATTATATAAGGCTTTGCGGACATAGTGATGCAAATTTTTTTTTAAACAAAAAGGTGTTGAGGAATACAAATTTGAGGCACAAAAAAAAAAAGTACATTTGCCGTTTAAAAAACCCCGTAATAAAAAAAGTCAAACCTGACATACTTTTGATTACAGGCTTTCTCCCTTACTTCACACAAACTAATTTTATTAATAAAAATTGATACTCAAAGCTCACACAATCAAAAAACAATGCGGGTCTTTTTAAGACAACACACACACCCCTTTTTTGAAACTACCAAAGTTTTTG
>NC_069401.1:114196749-114221645 GCF_026875155.1 Cherax quadricarinatus | reverse complement strand
AAAAATTAACTCACTATATTTGTCACAGTCTTACTTGTAAGCCATTAAACAAGTTTTCATTCATAGGAGCATGTTTGAAATTGTATCGTGGACTGAAAAAAATATTCCAAAATGAAACGTGCAATAAATTTATACATATCAAAGGAGCGAATGTGCTTTTTCTACCGTAAAACAATATCATATGCAAACAATACGTGAATTTTGTTTAATTCAATAAAGTTAGCGATCGTCCAACCGAATGAATTTTGGAAAGCCTTTGCTGTAGGGTAAACTATAATGCAACCAGTAGTAGGCTGTACACACACACACACACACACACACACACACACACACACACACACACACACACACACACACACACACACACACACACACACCATACACACACACGCCACACACAACACACGCCACACACACGCCACACACACGTACACATACACACACACGCCACACACACACACACACGCCACACCCCACAGACACACACCCCACAAAACACCATAACACACCCACACACACCCACACACACCCACACACACCCACCCACCCACCCCACACCACACACACACACACACACACACACACACACACACACACACACACACACACACACACACACACACACACACACATACATACAGTGCCCTTCCGTATAACAGGAAGGGCACTGTAATGGATCAGAGAATGCCTGATAGGGAGGCAACGAGATGAGGTATCACAGTGGGCACCTGTGACGACCGGGGTCCCCACAGGGGTCGGTCCTAGAACCAGTGCTATTTTTGGTATATGTGAATGACATGATGGAAGGGATAGACTCAGAGATGTCCCTGTTCGCAGATGATGTGAAGTTAATGAGGAGAATTAAATCAGATGAGGATCAAGCAGAACTTCAAAGAGACCTGGACAGGCTGGACACGTGGTCCAGCAAGTGGCTTCTTGAATTCAACCCTGCCAAATGCAAAGTCATGAAGATCGGAGAAGGGCAAAGAAGACCGCAGACAGAGTTTAGGCTAGGTGGCCAAAGACTGCAAACCTCGCTCAAGGAGAAAGATCTTGGGGGGGACCATAACACCGAGCATGTCTCCGGAGGCACACATCAACCAGATAACTGTTGCAGCATATGGGCGCCTGGCAAATCTGAGAATATCGTTCCGATACCTTAGTAAGGAATCGTTCAAGACACTGTACACTGTGTACATCAGGCCCATACTGAGTATGCAGCACCAGTTTGGAACCCACACCTGGTCAAGCACGTCACGAAATTAGAGAAAGTGCAAAGGTTTGCAACAAGGCTAATTCCGGAGCTCAGGGGTGTGTCCTACGAAGAAAAGTTGAGGGCAGGAGCGCCAGGGAAAACATGATAACGATATACAAAATACTGCGTGGAATAGATAAGATGGACAGAGACAGGTTGTTTCAGAGAGGGGACACAGAAACAAGGGGTCACAATTGGAAACTGAAGACTCAGACGAGTCACATGGATATTAGGAAGTATTTCTTCAGTCATAGAGGCTTCAGGAAGTGGAATAGCCTAGCAAGTGATGTAGTGGAGGCATGAACCATACATAGCTTTAAGACGAGGAATCACAAAGCTCAGGAAGCAGAGAGAGGACCTAGTAGCGATCAGTGAAGAGGCGGGGCAAGGAGCCGAGTCTCGACCCTTGCAACCACAATTAGGTGAGTACTCACACAGATTGCATTTTCTTGGAGTGTAAGAAGGCGTTTGACACAGCTCCACAAAAGAGATTAGTGCAAAAGCTGGAGGACCAGGCAGGGATAACAGGGAAGGCACTGCAAAGGATCAGGGAATACCTCCCAGGAAGACAGCAGTGAGTCTTGGTACGAGGCGAGGTGTCAGAGTGGACGCCTATGACGAGTGGGGTTCCACAGGCGTCAGTCCTAGGACCGGTGTTGTTTCTGGTATTCGTGAACATGACGGAATAGATTCCAAAATGTCCTTGTTTGCAGATGTGAAGTTGATGAGAAGAATTCAATCGGACGAGGACCAGGCAGAACTACAAAGGGATCTGGACAGGCTGCAGGCCTGGTCCAGCAATTGGATCCTGGAGTTCAACCACCACCAAGTGCAAAGTCATGATTGGGGAAAGGTAAAGAAGATCGCAGATGGATTCGGTCTAGGGGGACAGAGACTACAAACCTCAATCCAGGAAAAGGATCTTAGGGTGAGTATAACACCAGGCACATCTCCTAAGGCGCACATCACCCAAATAACTGCTGGAGCATATGGGCGCCTAGCAAACCTAACAACAGCATTCCGCCATCTTAATAAGGAATCGTTCAGGACCCTGTACACCGTGTACGTTACGCCTTTATTGGAGTATGCAGTATCAGTTTGGAACCCCCTACCTATCCAAGCACGAAAAGAAAGAGAAATTACAAATGTTTGCAACAAGAGTTATTCCCGGAGCTGCGAGGGATGTCTTAGGAGGAGAGGTTAAGGGAAATCGACGTGACAACACTGAAGGACAGGAGAGATAGGGGGAATATGATAACGACATATAAAATACTGAGGGGAATCGACATAGTGAAACAAGACAGGATCTTCCAGAAGGGGGACACAGCAACAAAGGTCACTTGGAAGCTGAAGGTCAGATAACACAGGATTTTACGAAAATTTTTAGACATAAAGTTGTCAGGAGGGAATAGTCGGGGAAAGAAATGTAGTGGAGGAGGAGCCATACAAGCTTCAAGAAAGGTATGTAAGCTAATGGATCGGGGAATGAGTCTTGTAGCGACCAGTAAAAGGGGGGGGCCGGGAGCGTACTCACCCCTGAAAGACACTGGGTGAGTACAACGAGTAACACAAAAAACACACACACACCACACAGGAGGGGTGATATGATAACCACATATAAAATACTGAAGGAATCGAAAAGGGGGACAGAGATGGCTGTTCCAAGATGGGAAAAGTAACGGGGGCCCACAATGGAAGTTGAAACCAAGAATCACGGGGATTTTTGGAAGTATTTCTTCGTCACAGAGTGGGAGAGTGGAAAGCCCCGCAAAAGGACGTAGGGGGATTAGGATCTATACGTAGTTTAAATAAGAGGATGATAAAGCCAAGGGGAGAAGATGACCATTAGAGACCATGAAGAGGGGGGGGCCAGGACTGTGACTCGACCCCCGCAAACCCCAACTTGGTGAGTACACCACACACACACAAAAAAAAAAAAAAAAAAAAAAAAAAAAAAAAGGGCCTCGAGCAAGCGATCCGTGGTATTTTGGTTTTGACAACAGTTACAAGTGGATAAGAAGCAGGGAAGGGCAGACGAATGAAATCCAAACTACAAGAGAGGGGGGCACATGGGCAAAGAGGAACTTCCTGTATGAATTTCGTGGAACATTACTGGCAGAGAAAACGTAATAGATAGAATATGCAATTGCAAGCAGTATAAGGGGGAGGTTTTACTCAAGGGGAACACATAAACGGGAAGGGCAGGACGACCCTCGTTTACCTGGAGGTGAAGAATTAAAATCAAATGCAATAGAGACAGAATAGATAGGAGGGAATGATTTTAGGGGAATAAAAGAGAAGGGGACATGAATGAATATCACAGGTAAGGAGGGGGACTAAACACAATATGAAAATGACATAGCACGAAAGCCAAGCCGACCCAAAGCTGTTTTAAAGCCACACTAGAAAAAAAATTGTAAAAGGGCCAGTAATCAGGTTTTAAAATCAGGGGGGCTCACAAAAAATGAGCGAGAAGGTTGGAGCCAAAAATGAATTTAAAAAAGTACATAGTGGGACAGAAAGGACTCCAAAACACGAAGTGGAAGTATTTTTAACAAGTGCGGGGAAGAACACAACCCTGAGGAGGTAAAGGCTGCCAAACAAAAATATACCTCAAAGGCGATGGGGGGAGATAACTCCCCGGGGTTCCGAGAGATGGAGCAGATGCACTTTGTGTTACCGAAGAGGGTTTCGAGGGCCAACGCCCCCGCTGCCCGGTGTTTTGACCAGATGTCATAGTTGATCAGGGCCTGATCAACCAGGTTGTTACTGTTGGCCGCACGTAACCCAATGTACAAACCACAGTCCTGCTGGTCAGGTACTGACGTTAGGTGCCTGTCCAGCACCTTCTTGACGACAGCCTGGGTCTTTTGATAATTCCCCTTTTGTATGCTGGGAGACAGATGAACATTTCTTGGCCCTGTCACGCAGAAATGTGGGATGGCTGGGGGTTTGAGCTTTGTCTAAGGGCAAAGGTAAAAGTTACACACATCTCAGCATAAACAGGCCACCCCGGGCTATCCCAGTCAAAACAGAAAGCGCTAAACCAGAATGTATTACTTCCATGGGTTGGTTAACAGAGGGTTAGGTAAAAATCCCAATTAGGAAAATATATCTATTTAATCACCATAACATAAAAACCTTAATTCTACACGCCCAAATGAAGGTAAAACACAGTTGGCTGGAGGTTCAGCACCAAAAACACCAGGCTTTCGTCAGCGTCAGGCCGTCATGACACCACAAACCTCATTTCTTCATCACTCATCCACAAACACCCTGACCATGTCAGAGCCTGGGTTAACATACAGGTAAGCCATATGAAAGCCTATGGCTTGAATTGGATAAACAAAATGAGTGTATTATTGCAAACTTAACTTAAAATACACAGCATCTCCGACGCCAGCTTCTACCGCCATCTTAACGTCACGTGACCTCCTCCCCACGCTTACTCTGCGTACCCAAACATCCTTGGAAAATAAATCACTAACTCCATTCTGTATAATTATAATTAGAGTACTTTACAGTACCTCCAAAAACACATTATGAATTATAAAATTATTCCTTACAACTACAATATTCATATTATTTTGGCACACTTCCCACTAATATGTACATACGATGTCATGCAGAACCCTGCATAACACCCCCACCACCAGACCATAGGTCCCCACTCTGCTAGCGAGGTCCCAACGGACACCGCTAGGCAAAAAGAAAAAAAAAAGAAAATAAGCCCCACATTAAGGTCTGAGGCAACTGGCAAAATAACTGGGGAATGACCACCATACAATCACGGTCTTTTGGTACTACAAATATGCAATATTTACAAACTGAGATACTAGAGTGCAGACATATGAAACTCGTCGAACATAAAAGTGATCAAGTTCTATGCCAACGAGCTCACAGGCACACTCTTAGACAGCTGTTTTAGGAAAAGGCACCATTACAACACAGCGCTGGCCAGGCGCTGGCGTTGATGCATTTTACCTAAATTACATCAAGCAAACTTATAAACAAGCAAGTAAACTTTGTACAAAAGTGCCCCTGAGGAATGCCATTTTATGAAGTAACACCAAAGTTCAGTATGTTGCAAGGCAGACCAAACTGTATGTGCCACCAAAAAAAAACTTTTAAACAGTAAGTACATTTTCCATGAGTTCAAAGAAAAGAAAAACAGATTTTACATGTTAAATTCTACTTAGAAAGCAACATCACATTATCACTCCCATCTCACAGCAATTTTTGTGTAAACAAAACTGGTTCCCCATGACACACCTCTGCGAGAATCAGGAGAGCACAGGAGAGGGGAAAAAATATCAGGCCCCTAAAAACAACGGGTGGATAGGCACATAAATCTTTTTGGGTGGGACTGCGGCCGTAAAACCCTGGAGTCATCACTGAAGACCCCCGAAAGGTGGACCTCCCAGGCCGCCACCTACATGTCATTCCAAGGACCCTGGAGTCACCCCAGCGGTGATCCCAAAAAGGAAAAATTGAAAAAGAGTCCTGGAGAACCAAAACACCTCGGATCAAAAGACATGACCCAAACAGTGGAGGGCATCACCGCCAGCCCCACATTCACTAAAACGTTAGGTCCAACAGTCCCTATACCAACATAAAACAGAGGCGAGGCATTCCAGCCAACACCTAAAAAACGTAGCATACCTTACCTAGGCATGGTCTTTGATGTGACTACCCCCCTAAATACACACACACTAGGGAATCCTGATACCTCCAGCTCCAGCTCAACCTGCCCTTCTCCTTTGGGTGGCCCAGAGTTCCATCTACTCGTCTACCGCAAATCACTGCAAAATAAGAATAGATAAGCGATCTATACACTACATTGTGCACTTTAAACATGAGACAAGGCATTAGCAACCACATTCTCCGCTCCCTTCACATAATGAATCACCAGATTAAGAGGTTGGAGAAACAAGGCCCACCTCGTAAGTCTCTGATTGTGGTTCCTCATTTAGTAAAGGGAAAAACGTAAAGGAATATGGTCACTATACACAATTAAAGGGTGAACTGATTTAGATATATGCACCTCAACATGTTGCACTGCCAACACTAAAGCAAAAACCTCCTTTTCTATGGAGGTATAACTTCTTTGGTGCCTGCTACTTTTTGCTGAGAAGCAGCCGAGTGGCATTACTTCTCCTGCTCTACCCTGCAACAAGACTGACCCAACCTCTGTATCATTTTGCAAAACCCGGGGTGGGTAACTCAGGATTACACATAAAAGATCTTGAGGGTTAATGGCATACAAAAGGTACATGGACAGAGATATTAAAGTTACAAATACGGGTGTGTCCTTGGCACACATGGTCGTGGGAAGCAGATGACGCACCCACTTTTTCATTCACACAATTTGCATGTATTTTCATAAAGAGGAGACAAAACCTTATTTTTTAACTGTACCAGGCGGCAGTCAGTGCACGTTTTCAAGGTATCACCTAGTGTGTGACCAGTAAAAAACAACGTCCACCGACTCTCGCTGGATACAAACACAGTCTCTAGAAAAAAAAACACTTCACTTCCTTCAAGGAACCTATTTCACCCCAGCTTACATCATGCCAGACCTGCTGACATTTCACAAATTCGGAAACCTCTACCTCATGGGGTTTAACATGGCCCCATTTTTTCAGCATCCCAAAACTCTTTCACTAAGGGTGCACCATGGCTGAGCCAACATTTTCAACCAGTCTTTCAGAAGATCCAAATCTTCCACAATCTCTTACAATTTTCCTGCTTACATTATCTTTCTCAGGGACTTTATCCATCATCATTTTGAAGGCACCACACAGTTCCATCATAGCCTTCCCAGGACCCGGTTCCAATGCCAATCCCATCTCTCCAGCTTCCAGAATGTGTAGCACCACCTCATAGTCCCACGTCATCCTGGGCGGACTGGCAGACTGGTGCACTAGTGCCAACGACCTCAATCGTAGCCAAGAATTTTCTGAAACCGAGAAAAAACACCGCTGGGGAAACATCACCATCCTCACGTAGCACATGACTTAATGATTCCAGAGTGCTTCCCCACACGGTAATGAAAGGAGGGGAATTCCCTCCTCCCAGTCCTGGTACTGGGGAAAACAAAATATGCATTGCTCTGAGAGACTGGGACAACCATGGAGCTTTTCTTTGACTCCTAGGATGATATACATTTGTAAATTTAACCTCAAGTAGGCCTCTCAAAACTACATGACATTTCATAAAATATGACGTCTGGGTGATTTGTGCAAAGCCTAAGAGACAAAAATGTTCACCAGAAATCTCAAAACCACACACACAAAATTATTCAGAAAGGGTACAGACTCTGGTAACCTGTTAGAAAAGGAATTTATTAATAACCACTGATTATTTAGCTCTCCCGTCTTAACACTGAAATGCCTTTCCCTTTCAGAATCTGTAAAAAATAGTGACAAAGACACTTTAATAGTTCTGCCGCGTCCACGTAAGCACAGGTCCTCTTAAAAAGAGTCTTGCTCATTTGATCAACTCTGCAAAATAAAAACTTGGTAAATTGGGAACCACATCCTCCGCGACAACTGATAAATGAATAGCGTTCCGGAGGTCCCAAACCTTCCCGGGCCTCACTCAGCTGCTGCAGAGTCAGGGGATTTTTTCACACATCAGCACCAAGACCACTTCTCCAACCGAGTTCCGGTTGAGCCGGTTCATCACTGCTCAGAGTCTCCTGCATGTCAGACTCAATGAACAGGCTCCCCAGGCCCAAACCATCACCACAGTGTGCAGAAGGGTCACAGTGAGGCACAGCTCCTACCTTGTTCCCCTGTTTAGTCCGAAAGCACATTGAAAAATTTTCAGGTACCCTTGCTCCAATTGGGTCATTACCACCTTGTAAAGCGGGGTCCTGCAAAACCAAACATTCCTCACTTTTGAGGAGTCCCACAACGTTGTTGCCTACTAGAAGGTCAACTCCTGCAAAAGGTACATCTTCTGCAATACCTACAGGTAGGTACCCAGACTGGTACTCAGACTCTATCCATAACCTGTGCACTGGAGTCCTGACAGGGACTCCAGTTATCCCTTTAAGAAAAATGTCCAATCCGGTGTAGGTGTCATCCGACACTGGCAATACACCCCTGCGAAGCAAGGTGTATGTGCTACAAGTGTCCCTCAAAGACATAACACCCGTGACCCTACCTTCATTTTGGTGTAAGGCCACAGTAGACTTACTTGAATAGACCTTCATCCGAGGGTCTAAGACAGCTGGTCTTCTTTGGATACCTTGGGGCAAAACTGCAATGCAAGCCACATCATGTGTAATCGGTGTATTTACTGGAGAAGCATCTGTCGCAGCCTGGTCCCTAAGCATCTTTCGACAATATGGCTGCAGGTGGCCCTGTTTATTGCAATATGTACAGTGATAAGGTTTAAAGGCCCCCTGCCCATCTGACCTAGGTTGGATCCCCTTTGGGTTTTGGGGAACTGGGCTCGTCCCACCTGTTCCTTGTAGTCCTGGACCTGTGACAGCTGACTTAAAACCTCCTCGAGTGGGTACTGGAAAATTAGGGTTATTAAAACCCTTGTGGTTATTAGGCTGATAAATGGGTGGCTTAAACTTCTGAAATTTCTTATTCCTATTGGTGGGTGGAGAAAACTTACCATTATTAGTATGTGGGTGTGGTAACTGCTACCAAATTTTTGGTTAGCTAAAAATCTGTCACCCAGCTCTAAAGCATTATTAAAATCATCAAGATCCTTCTCCTCAAGATATGCCTTAAAGTCAGGAGGAACATTTCTCAAAAGATCCTCTAACAAAATTAAGGTAATTAACACCTTCATAATTGCCTACCCCCCCCCCTTTGAGCGACACCACCTATTTAGAAGTGACATCTTCTCCTTACCACATTCCACCAAAGACTGCCCTGACTGAAACTTTAGTCCTCTGAATTTCTGCCTGACCTTTCCGGCAAAATTTGATAAGCCAGTAAAACTACTCTTTTAGCTTATGATAATCAGAAAAGGCAGATCCTTCTAAAGAACTAATAGCCTGTAACCTTTACCAACTAATTGAGTTCTTGCTAATGTCGCCCATTCCTTTTCCGGCCAAACTTGGGATTTGGCCGTACTTTCAAATAACAGAAAAAACTGGTCTGGGTCTTTCTCTAGGAATTTGGGCACAAATTTTATGGCTTTATCCAAATGAAAAACATCTACCCTCGTGTCTGTGTCTGGGTGAGAAGCAAGCTGCGCTCTCTTTAGCTCTTTCTTGAGCCCTAAGCTCCTCTAAGGCTCTCTGTTCCTGGATCTTTGTGCGCTCAATCCTTAACCGTTCCTTTTTCTTCTGCAACTAGGGCTAATTCATTTGTAAAAATTACTACTTCCTTATCCAGGTCCCTATCATGGGGGTTGATTCATGTCACCTTCCAAATGCATGTCATCTCAGAATTTTCACCAGTGTCAGCCATTTTGAGAAATAATAGCACCAAATCTTACTACCAGCCACAGAACTTACTGATATAAAATAATAAAGCACACAGCAAGGTACATATACTGAAGTAGTATATTCACAAGGAGTTGTCATGTGACTCCCTCAAATTAAACAGGATTGCACACAAAAAGAAAATCCTGGCAGAAAAAAAAATAAGAGCTACAGCATCTGCAAAGGTAAATTATTTCCAGAAATTTAGGTAAGCATATCCCCCTAAAAATCATTATAGAGTATTAATTAATAATAACACCCTAAAACCAGCAATATTATACAGAAAGGTAAATTATTCACAGGGTATTAATTAATAATAACACCCTAAAAACTAGCAATGTTGCACACAAAAGTAAATTATTCACAGGGTATTAATTAATAATAACACCCTAAAAACTAGCAATGTTGCACACAAAAATAAATTATTCACAGGGTATTAATTAATAATAACACCCTAAAAACTAGCAATGTTGTACACAAAAGTAAATTATTCACAGGGTATTAATTAATAATAACACCCTAAAAACTAGCAATGTTGCACACAAAAATAAATTATTCACAGGATATTAATTAATAATAACACCCTAAAAACTAGCAATGTTGCAAACAAAGGTAAATTATTATTTTAGTGTGAGTGTTTTTAGTGAATGCTTCCTCTGACCAACCCAGTAAAGAATGATTATTGACTTTCCAGTTGCAAACTTGAATTACCACAAAAATTTGATAATTCTCCCATTTACAGGCCCCCATGTTACGCAGAAATGTGGGATGGCTGGGGGCTTGAGCTTTGTCTAAGGGCAAAGGTAAAAGTTACACACATCTCAAGCATAAACAGGCCACCCCGGGCTATCCCAGTCAAAACAGAAAGCGCTAAACCAGAATGTATTACTTCCATGGGTTGGTTAACCCGAGGGTTAGGTAAAAATCCCAATTAGGAAAATATATCTATTTAATCACCATAACATAAAAACCTTAATTCTACACGCCCAAATGAAGGTACACACAGCTGGCTGGAGGTTCAGCCACCATTACACCAGGCTTCGTCAGCATCAGGCCGTCATGACACCACAAACCTCATTTCTTCATCACTCATCCCACAGCACCCTGACCATGTCAGAGCCTGGGTTAACATACAGGTAAGCCATATGAAAGCCTATGGCTTGAATTGGATAAACAAAATGAGTGTATTATTGCAAACTTAACTTAAAATACACAGCATCTCCGACGCCAGCTTCTACCGCCATCTTAACGTCACGTGACCTCCTCCCCCACGCTTACTCTGCGTACCCAAACATCCTTGGAAAATAAATCACTAACTCCATTCTGTATAATTATAATTAGAGTACTTTACAGTACCTCCAAAAGCACATTATGAATTATAAAATTATTCCTTACAACTACAATATTCATATTATTTTGGCACACTTCCCCACTAATATGTACATACGATGTCATGCAGAACCCTGCATAACAGGCCCCTCACACTTATTGTGTTGTCTCTTATCGTGCTATTGGCTCCCCTGCTTTTCACTGGGGGGATGTTGCATCGTCTGCAGAGTCTTGCTTTCATTGGAGTGATTTTCGTGTTCGAGTTTGGCACTAATCCCCCTATGATTTTCCAATTATAGACAATCAGATGAGTCTCAGAGATGTTAGGGCGCGTATCTTAAGTCACAGAGTTGTCAGGAATGAAATAGTCTGGAAAGTGAAGTGGAGGCAGGATCCATACATAGCTTTAATGCTCAAGGAGCAGGGAGTAAGGCCCTAGTAGCGACCAGTGAAGAGGTGGGGCCAAGAGCTGTGACTTGGCCCCTGCAATGACAGGTGAGTACACGGTTCCTTATCACCTTAGATATAACCACTGACCCCCCACATACTCCAGAAGGTCGAACACCTGACCAACCCACGCATAATGTGTGTATACATTGTGTTCACACACAGAAACTGTTAGCTGGGGACATACCCCATATACCCATATATGCATGAACACACACACACACACACACACACACACACACACACACACACACACACACACACACACACACGTGCACACGCATGCACGCATACACACACACAACATGCACACATTTTTTTGGTAACTAGTGTATCACATAAAATAGGACCCCATGGAGGAGGATGAAGTGCCAGGGAAACTGAGGAAGATTTGTTTGGAAAGGAAGAATGGACGTTAGAGCTCAAGAGAATGATGCAACAAGACTGGAAAATGAGGCTAGGCGAGTTTATCACAAAAATGAAGATGGGTTCAGAGAGCAAGAAGTCAGAGCTTCAAGGTGAAGTTGCAGAGGCCAGGATACAGAGCCAAGAAGATGAACTGAAAATGCTGAGGCAGGATACAGAAATAAAGAACAGAATGGGCATGCCATCAAGGGCAGAACACCAATATCCAGTGAGGGGACTGAGGGAAAGGGAGGAGAGTAGTCCTATACAGAGGCTCTCTCAGGCCACTAGGAAGCCAAGGAAATGTTGAGGAGTAAAACTGGCATGTCGGTGGGTACAGGAACAGCAGTAAGTGAGGGGGGACTGTAGGTAGGGAAGGAGATACATCCCCTGCAGGGGCACTATCAATCTACTGAGAGATTCGGGAAATAAAGGAAGCAGCCTTGGTGTTGCTTAATCGGATCCAGAGATGTGGAGGGGAAACCAATGGAATAAGAGAGGAAGAGGTCAGTTTTATTCATAAGTTTGAGGAGGCCAAAGAGAAAACATATGAAAGATGACAGGGAGATGAAAAGAGATGAAAAACCATCAAACAAGTGGGAGAGGGCATAACTGAGCTGATAAATTTTTAAATAGGAGAGAGAAACTGTGTACAACAGGATCCTGCAGCAGAAAACATGGCTAAAGGAGGGAAAACACAGGCGGATGTGCCTTGATAATGACAGAATGTTACAGAGGATGCAAAGACATAAGGGCCAAGAGAGAGAGAGAGAGAGAGATAGGAGGATAGAGATAGACAGGAGCATTCAGACCCATGAGGACCAGCAAACACAACGACCCACAGAACTCCACAACTACCCACAAAGGTGGGAGCGCTCATAACCCCACATTTCCAACACAAACCAACCTTCACAGCAGCCTCCCATAGTATCCTCAGGTCTCAAAATCCACCCCATGGAGGCATCCCAAAACTTCATAGCACTCACTTCATCCAAGCTCACGGGATCTGATATCCAACTGGATATCAGATCCTGAGGAAAGATAGAGGGAACAAGAGTAGAGGAGTTGCACTGCTCATTCAAAATCAGTGGAGTTTTAAGGAGATGGAAGGAGTGGAGAAAAGGGAAGCAAGAGACTAAAAAGTAGGAACACTTCAGACTGGGGGTTCCAAGGTGGTGATTGCAGTGATGTACAACCCACCACAGAATATCAGGAGGCGAAGAGAAGAATATGATGAGTTCAACAGAGCAATAGCTGACACACTAGCTGAGGTGGCCAGAAGGGCTCACATGGGCAAGGCAGAGTTACTAGTTGTAGGTGATTTCAATCACAAGGTGACTGACTGAGGAAACCTGGAGCCACATGGGGGACCAGAAATGTAGAGGGCTATGATGGTGGTGGTACTGCAACATGTTAGGGACACTGCCAGAAATAGAGAGAGAGGATGAACCAGCAAGAGTAGATTATATTCATTCACTGGGAGCATCACATATGAAAGGCGCCCCCTCAGAGCTATTGATCACATAGTCCTGAGGTTTGAATACATTGTTGGATTGAAAGAGGAGAGTGATGTAGCACAAGTAGGATGGGAGAAGCCAAATTGCAAAACAGGATGCTACACAAGCAAGAGGAGTTTCCTGCATGAGATACAGTGGGAAGAATTGTGGAAAAGTCACTAAATGAATTAATGGAATTCATTACCATGGTATGCAAGGAAGAAGAAGAGAGGTTCCCCAAAAGTGTAGAGAGGCCAAAACTAAGTGCTCTAGAGAATGAAAAAATGTAGAGAAGGCAAAGAACCAAGGAAAACAGAGAAATTAGCCAAAGAGCCAGTAACGAATATACATGGTTAAGGGAGGCCCAGTGGCAATACAAGAATGATACAGCATCGACCACCAAATCTGAGCCACAGCTGTTGTACAGCCATATCGGAAGGAAAACAGCAGTGAAGGACTAGGTAATCAGGCTGAGGAAGGAAGGAAGGTGGTGGGAGCAGACATCTCTCCTTGAGTCCTGAGAGGGAGCAGAGAGCACTGTGCACGCCGCTACCAACAATCATCACATTTATCGAAGAAGAGCAACTACTTGAGGTGTGGAAGACAGCAAATGTAGTCCCAGTTTTTATGGAGACAGGTAGCCGTAGACTACAGACCTGTGTCACTGGCATGTATAGTATGCAGAGTCATTGAGAAGCTTATCTGAAGAGTGGTGGAGCACCTAGAAAGGAGTGAGCTCATATGATTGCTGTGTCAGAAACCTGGAGTTTTACGACAACTAGTGATGGTACTTGACGAGGTGTCAGAGTGAGCGTCTGTGACGAGCAGGGTTCCACAAGGGTTAGTCCTTGAGCCAGAACGACCCGATTTTTCATATTAAACCATGTCTCAATTATGGCACATACGACAGAGTTACCCGCACTTGCAACTAATCTCAACTCGCCCATTTTTTTTCTAGCTCAAACGACTATTTTTTTAAAAAATTTTTATTAAAATTTTAATTCTTTTTTTTCCCTCTTCATCCCAACCCCTCCATTATCTCTGGGTTTTCCCCTTAATACCTAGTCCCGCTGCTTTTCCAATATTCCCCAAGAACTTTCCCTCTTTTTGGTTTTCACTAAATTCTTAGTGTTTACCAGCCAGAATCTATTTAAATTGCCCTGAAAAAAATTTCCCATTTCCCATCCCCCTTTTCTTTTTTCCGGCAAATTGCCAGATAAACGGGGGCCCCTTTCTTTCTTTCTAATTATTTTTTTAATGCTGTTCTATACGGGCTAAAAAATTTTTACTTCTACGCTTGGCCCGCTCGGGCTCCCGAGTCAGACAAAGAGGAATTACCCATCACCATTATAATTTTAGTCAAAAACGGCAAATAACATCCCCATCCCACCCGGGAAAAAACAAACTTCTCCTACTGCTATCCTTAAAACTAAAACCCCCTACCCAAACCCCTAATTTTAAACCCCAACAAGTACAATGTTCTTCCCTTTCCCTGATGAACTCGTGTCCTTCCTTTTAGCCCAAACTCTTTTCTTTAGACATACCCAGAAAAAGTTGGTTTCCCAGAACAGCCCCCGGACCCTTATATCTGGATCACCCCAACCCCCAAATTTTTTCCCCTTCCGGATTTTTCCCCAAATTGGGGTTTCAAAAAACCTCCAACCCTTTTTTTAAATTTCTTTTCCCCTTGCTGAACTCCCGGTTTCCCCAATGGATTCACGAACCCTTTTTTTTCCCCAAAGGGTTAAGTCGGCCATCTTTTTTTTCGGCCAACGGGCTGTTTCACGCCATTATTCCTCCCCCCTGGGGAAAATTTTTTGTTTTGCTTTTTGGGGTTCCCTTTAAACAAAAAGATAAATTTTTT
Source organism: Cherax quadricarinatus (assembly GCF_026875155.1). Classification (NCBI taxonomy): domain Eukaryota; kingdom Metazoa; phylum Arthropoda; class Malacostraca; order Decapoda; family Parastacidae; genus Cherax; species Cherax quadricarinatus. The sequence continues at coordinate 114,206,397 of NC_069401.1, read as the reverse complement.
ACTTTTTTCCCCCCTTTTCAAACCCTCCCACTGGGAAGCCAATTTTTTAAACCAAAAATTTTACGAACGGTGTTTCAACGCAAAAGGGGAGTAAAGTTTAAAAAACCCAATGAAATCCTAAATAACACCCAAATTGACTTAACAAGAAAATTGGCCAGAAAAGACCCAAGTGACCCTTCCCCGGGAACCCCTCCCCTTTTAGCGTTTTGTTCCCCCCTCTCCGAAAAAATTTTAAATTACATAACCTAGCCCTCAGGGGTTTCCTTCCAGTTTCAAACTTTCCACCTTCCCCCAAAAAAATTTCCACCACAAACTTTTCCAAAACCCCCACCTCCCCCTTTAACCTTAATTTTGCTTTAACATAATAACGCATTTCCTCCACTCCAAATTTCCCACTTTTTAAACCCCCACCCTTCTTTTTACAACCCACCTACCCCTAACCTCCCTTTTTTTTCCCCTTCCAACACCTTCCTCCCCCTCCACTCACCCCCAAAACCCCAACCCCCCTACACCCCCAACTTTTTAACCACCCCAATAACCCCCCCCACCCACCACAACCCCCCCCCAAACCCCCCCCCCCCCTCCCAAACCCCCCAAAATCCCCGACAAACCCCCCTCAACCACCCAAACTTTCACCATTGGCCCCCCCCCCCCTCCCAACCACCCTATTTCCTCCCCTCCCCCGCCCAACCACGTACACCTAAACCCCCCCCACCCCCCCCGCTTTTTTCCCCCAAAATCCCCTCTGTTTCCCCTCTTAAAAAACCCTCCCATCACCCAACCCCCAATCAAAAAATTCCTTCGCAAAAGGGAATGGGAAAACCTTGCTAGTAAGCCCCCCCAAGAAAACGGGTTTTTAAAGGTATAAAGGGTTGGCGGGCAAAAATAAAAAATTTTTTTTAGAAAACTAAAACAAAAATTAAAGTAATATTTAAAGTGACAAAAATTACCAGAAAAAAGTTTATTTCCCCTTTTTAAATTTTAAAACCTTTTAAATTCGCCTAATAAAATTCAACTATTTTTCGGGGTCCCAAAAAATTTTAACAAAAACCCAAAACCAAACCCGCATGGGGAAAAAAAATTTTAAAAACAAAAATCCCCAAAAACTTGTTTTAAAAAGCAAAAACACAAATAACAAATCTTAAACCCAAGGGGAAGGGGAAAGGGCCCCAAAAGGAAAAAACTTCAATAAAAGAAACCGTTTTTCACCCTACAAAATTTTTTAAAAAATTAATTTTCCTTTTATTTCTCAAGTAACATTACAATGTATAAAATCCAAATTTGAAATCACACAAACCCCTAAAATTTTTAAGAAAAAGGAAAGCAAAACCCATCCTCCCCAAAATTAGGAAAACCCTGTCCTAAATCAACCCCCAAGTAAGTAAATCCCTAAAGGTGAACCCAAAAATACCTTTAAAAAAACACAGCCTCGGTAAGTTTAAAACCCGTCCTTTAACCAATTAAAGGGGGGTAACCCCAAAAAAAATTTTCCAAACTTAGAAAGGTGAAAATCTTTATTTGACTTGGTCCCCAAAAAGAACAAAGCATTTTTTTCCCCTACCAAAAAAAGTGGCACCCCCCGCCCCAAATTAAACCCGGTTTTTAAGGTTCCCTTTAAACAATTTTCCCCAAAGGGGCCAACCCCTTTCCTTTTCCTAAAACAAATTTTAAAAGAGGCCCAACCCCCTTTTAATTACCGGACCGGGGGTATAAGAGGCCCTTGGTTCCAAAGCTTGAAAAAAAGGGGGAAAGGTATGTTTGCCCAGGAAACTAAAGGCCTTTAAATTATTTAAAAATAAAAAATTGAAATATTCCCAAAAATTCTAGAAGAACCTTGCCGAGGGTACTTTTTCAATTAAGAAAAATTTTATCCTTAATGACAAACCCCTGCTCCATTTCCCAACCGGGCTTTAGGTTCTCTGCTCACCCACCCCCCCACCCATTAATTTGAAGGGAATAAAATTAAAATTAAAAATGCCCCTATAAAAAACCCAAAATAGGAGGGTAACCTTAAAACATGCAAAAGGCCCCTTCGACACTGTCAACCACCAAATATATTTTTGTAAAAAAAACTTCAAACTAGCGGAAAAGGGTTCCGTAGATTTGGGTTTAAGCCCCCAAACCCTTTGCAAAGGACAAAAAATTGAAAAAATAAACCAAAACAGAATCAGAACTAAATGCCCCGTTTGAAGGGAAAGTATTGGGGGCCCCCCCTTTTTTTTCCCTTTGTGTCAAGGGAAAAACCCCGTCCCCTTTATGAAAGATTACATTTCCCCCTGTTAGTGCCCCGGTTAAAGCCCCACAAGTTATACCCTAATGTAATAACACTGAAGGGGGATTCCTACAGCGAATAGTAGAAACAAAAAAAAAAATCGAAAACACCTCGGGAAATCAAAAGCCATACTCTTTGGCACGAAAAAAAACTGAGAGGGGTTTAAAAATTTTTAAAAGTCGAAATGAGGGGGAACCCATCACTTCAGTTTTTCCTCGGAAAATCCCGGAAATCCCCTTTGACCCTGCATGTCGGAAATTTTTAAAAGGAAAAACAGTTTTTAAAAAAGAAAGCGAATATCAGCCCTAAAATTTTCCTCACAGACAAGAAAGGGGTCTACCTACGAGATTCGGGGGGACTCAAATTTTTAACCTTTTATCCCAAATTGCCCAATTGACTACGATTCCCTTTTCATTGTACTTTTCCCTTCGACAAAAAAACTGGAAACAAATCACCCAGAAAAAAAATGGTTAGATTCATCCTGGACCGGGCCCAAAAAAGAAAACATTTGGCCAGGATAAATTTTAAAACCAATGCTAAAAGTTGAAGACAGACCCCAAAAAACCGAGTTAAATAAAGGGTTTAAAAAAATTGCTCATAACATGTCCAGAATATCTTGCTCCCCAATTTTGTCAAGACGGAAATTTAAAGGGAAATTTTCATGTACTAGGGGGAGACAACAACTTTGTGTTTACCCCCCATTATTGACCAGGCTTCAAAACCCTTTTATGTACAGAAAAAAGGGAAAAGGAACGACTACCAGAACATGTCAAAGCCAGTCATTTTCTAAACCAGTTCAAGAAGACAGCCTAAAGGTGCCTAATGAAGTAGTGACAGATAAATTTGAAAAGATTCGGAATAAAGGACCCCCTAACTGTTTTAGGATTGAGTGTAGAGATGATGTGGGGGGTTTGTTTTGTAGGGGTGAGTTTTAAGAGATGAGGGGGGGGTTTGAATGAAAGGGGTGAGTGAAGGGGGTAAAGTTTGGGGGTGAGTTTTTGGGGGGGTGATGTAGGGGGTGAGTGTAGGGAGGGGAGTTAGGGGTGGCGAGGGGTGAGTGTGGGGGGGTGAGTGTAGGGGGTGAGTGTAGGGGGTGAGTGTATGGGTGGGGTGTAGGGGGTAAATGTAGGGGTAAAATGAAAGGGGTTTGAATGCAGGGGGGTGGGGAGGGGTGAGTGAGGGGAAAAATTGAAGGGGTGAGTGTGGGGGGTGAATGCAGGGGGGGAGTTTTAGAGGATGAGTGTAGGGGTGAGTGTAGAGAGTGATTTGTAGGGGTGAGTTTTTGGGGTGAGTGTGGGGGATGAGTTTTAGGGATGAGGTGGGGGGTTTTGGTTTTGGGATAAAGTGTGGGGGTGGTGTAGGGGTAGGGGGGAGAGGTAGTGGGGGGTGTGGGCGGGTAGCACTGTTACAAAGCCAAAAGGAAATTTAAAGAAATCGTATGACCCTAAAGTTTTTATTGTTTTTCTAAAAACACAAAACCAAGGTTTTTGGGTTTAAATTGAACTTCATTTTTTTCCCGGGAAAATTTTTAAATTTTTCCCCACCCCCGTCACTAATTCGTGGGGTTTGAGACTTTGTGAAGATTTTTGCCTCATTAAATAAAAAAAAAAGGAAACAATCCCCGTACTGGAACGATACACAAATAACCCGCTTACGACAACGTTTGGGTTCCGTTTTGGGAAACCATTACAAAGTCCACAAAACCAAGGGGGTGAGCAGGACGGCTACAAAATAACAGGAAGAGGGGGTTTGGGATAGTGGGTTAGTAGAGTACAAGAATTGTTAAATACCGACAAAAATGAAATTAAAAAACCTTTGCAAAACCCCCGGGCACCCCCCATCGTAGACGTTTCGCCATCCACCCAGCCCACGGAAAGGCAAAAACGCCCACAACAAAGAAAAACCAGACCCCGAAAAAATTGTCTAAATTTTCACCCAGTGTTGTAGTAGAAGAAAAAAGGGGTAGTAGTAGTTTTAGTAGTAGAAGGGGGAAAAAAGGGGAAACGACCTGTAAAAATAAAAAGGGAAAGGGGGACACGCAAGAGGGGCCAAAAACCCAAGGGGGGAGGCAAACGCACAGAGATGCCCTGAAAAAAAGGGGAAATGGTGAAAAAAAATGAAGAAGGAACAGAAACAGGACAGGAGAGAGAAAAAACAACCCAGAGGAGAAAAAGGAAAAAAGGAAAGGGGAAAAGGAAAAGAAAAAAAAAAAAAAAGAAAAAATGAGGATTTAGGTTTTAAATCACGGGGTTTTTCTGAAGTTTGGGGCATTTTTAAAAAATGTAAATGGGAGAGGAAAAGGGATCTACAGAGACGAAGCCGGGGGTAAAGGGTTTATACAGGGAAAGTTGTGTTTTAGAAAAGGGGTTCAGCTAGACGGGGGGACTGTTCGAGTTGGAGGTAGGGAAGACGTTTTAGCAGAAAAACCAGTCAATTTGGGTGGCTATTTATCTCTTTACGTGACAGAAAAAAAGGGATTGGTTTTTTTTCGGGAAGCCTAACACAAATTTTTTTGCTCCCCCAAGTCTTTTCAAAAGAGGTCCCACCAGTTTCCCAAGTTTTTGAAGAGGACGGGGAGCAGAAATAGAGTTTTTCAACCCGGAAAAAACTGTAGGGGAGGAGGGGGTTGAAAGAGATTAGTGCAAGGGTGTTAGGGCTGGCGGGAAAGGGAAGCTTTTAAGTCTAAGGGACGGAGGGGAATTGTTGAGATTAAAAAACCGGGGGAAAAATTTGGGAAAGGGAGAAAAGGGTAGAAAAGTTTTCCCCTGAGAGGAGGGGGTTTGGGAAAAGAAGGGAAAATTCGTTTTTGGGACGGAGAGGGCAGAGTTATGAAATGGGAAGGTAGCCAAAACGGGAAGAACGAATTAAGAAGAGTGGAAAATTTTTGCTGGGGAAAAACTGAGGATCACCCGATGCGGAGGGCACGGGGAAAAGAGGGGGATAAGAAAAACTTTTCTTGACAGGGGAAGCATGAAAAGGAGAAGTAGTGAAGTACATGCCACTGTGCATAGGGTTTTCGGTAAACTGGAAGGGAAAAAACCCCGTATCCGAAACGGGGGACATGGACATCAAGGGAAAAGGGAAGCAAGGAACTGTTCCCATTCACTTTAAAAATTAATGGAAGGTGGGAAGTTATTAAGAGCTTCAAGAAAAGGTTGGAAAAGACTGGAGTTTATGAGGCCACAGAGCAAAAATGTCATCCCCATAGCGGAGCCCCCCCTTTAAGTGAGGCCCCTGTACTTCCCTCTCCAGGACTCAAATCCGGCCCGCCGGTTTTTCCCCCCCAATCCCTTCATAAATTTAACCCTTTTTTCCACCCAAAAGCACGTCAAATATTAAAAACCATTTGTTTTCCATTCACTCCTGTTTAAAAAACGCTCACCCCATGCCGCTGGGAAATCCCAAACCCCCCGCACACAAAAACCCCCTTTTTTCCCCCCCCCTCCAACCCCTTTTCCCAGGCCCCACCCCCACCTCGCCTTCCTTCCACTACAGACTGATACACTCTTGAAGTCATTCTGTTTCGCTCCATTCTCTCTACATGTCCGAACCACCTCAACAACCTTTCCTCGGCCCTCTGGACAACAGTTTTGGCAATCCCGCACCTCCTCCTAACTTCCAAACTACGAATTCTCTGCATTATATTCACACCACACATTGCCCTAAGACATGACATCTCCACTGCCTCCAGCCTTCTCCTCGCTGCAACATTCATCACCCATGCTTCACACCCATATAAGAGCGTTGGTAAAACTGTACTCTCATACATTCCCCTCTTTGCCTCCAAGGACAAAATTCTTTGTCTCCACAGACTCCTAAGTGCACCGCTCACCCTTTTCCCCTCATCAATTCTATGATTCACCTCATCTTTCATAGACCCATTCGCTGACACGTCCACTCCCAAATATCTGAATACATTCACCTCCTCCATACTCTCTCCCTCAAATCTGATATCCAATCTTTCATCACCTAATCTTTTAGTTATCCTCATAACCTTACTCTTTCCTGTATTTACTTTTAATTTTCTTCTTTTACATTTCCTACCAAATTCATCACCACCCTCTGCAACTACTCTTCAGTATCTCCCCGAGCACAGTGTCATCAGCAAAGAGCAATGAGACAACTCCACTTTATGTGTGATTCTTTATCTTTTATACTCCAGCCTCCTGCCAAGACTCTCGGCATTTACTTCTCTTACAACCCCATTCTTTAAATATATTAAAACATCCACAGTGAATCACACATCCTTGTTAAGGCCTACTTTTACTGGGAAATAATCTCCCTCTTTCTACATACTCTAACGTGAGCCTCATATCTCGCGTATAAACTCTGCACTGCTTTCAGTAACCTGCCTCTATTTCTACAACACAGCAACATGTCTGCCATACATTGCACCCCTATTCCACCTGTCATTAGCCTTTTCTAAATCCATAAATGCCACAAAAAACCTCGTTAGCTTATCTAAATACTGTTCACTTATAGGTTTCACTGTAAAACAACCTGGTCCACCTCACCCCTACCCTTTCCTAAAGGCCTCCTTCGTTCATCTGTATCCTATTCTCCGTCTTACTCTTATTTCTTTCTAATATGACTCTACCATACACTTTACCAGATACTTAACTATCCCTTTATTATTTTTGCACTCTCTTTTGTCCCCTTTGCCTTTATACAAGGAACTATGCATGCTCTCTGCCAAATCCCTAGGTACCTTACCCCTCTTCCATACATTTATTAAATAGACCAAACCACTCCAAAACTATATCCCCACCTGCTTTTAAAATTCTTTCTTTTCCCTTCAATTCCCAGTGCCTTACCCCTTTTATTTCACTTATGTCTCACGAACTTACTCCAACTCACAATTGGCTGTTCCGCACTCCAACAAGATGTTATTCCTCCTTGCCCTATACACGAAATCACAGCTTCCGATCTTCATCAACATTTATCAATTCCTCATAAATATTCCCTCCATCCTTCCCAATACCTCTAACTCTCCATTTAATAACTCTCCTCTCTGATTTTTATACTGACAAATCCATTTGTTCTCTAGGCTTCCTTAACTGTTAATCTCACTCAAACTTTCCTTTATTTCAACAACAGGAATCATTGTGGTCTCAAATGAATCAACGTATTACTATGAATTATGCGGAAAGCACTATTTACATTTGTATTGGAAATAGGTATCCTGTACCACAGGGCTGTTATTAACTAGTCCATACCCACAAATCTGACTTTGTGATTGCGACGTTGAAAATTTTGAAAAAAAAAAAAATTCTTTCATGGCGTTCTGTCTGATCTTGTTGTGCGTGTTTCATTGTAACATTGTTGAAACTTGTTCTGTTCCTCTAAGCCAAGATACACAAGCCATATAGTGCCACATAGGCACTTACTAGATGTTACTGTTCCTTAATGTTACAGGTGTACAATATGTCCATCGTATTCGAGAGTGGGCAGCCCTAACGTCTCATGCAGGATCAGCGAGCATCCGAGCTTATAAAGAGTAACTTGAGCAGAGGAATTCTTCCTACCATGGTGCTCGCTACAAACCGGAGCACATTCACTGTCATCACTGAAAGTCCATTCTGCTCAAATAACTCTATCTGATGGCCAGTTATGCGCCCCTTGAGTCGCACACCCACACTTGTCGTACTTCCTGGTGTGCCACCAGCTACATCATGCTGCTCATAACTTTCCTGCTGCACGGTATGATCTTCCACATAAACCATCATAAGCAAAATCTTATTTTGTTTTCCACTGTTGTTGGAGTTTAATGTTCTATATAAAATGTTTATTAATTTTCTTTCTACTTTGGAAGAGGAGCTACTCAAGACCGAGGGTTTACCAAGCAATATCATATTTTTTTTCCATGTCACCATCCTGGTTTGGGTCATCCCATGATATATCGCAGAGCGAATGTAAAGGAAATTACATTTTAAGTAGCCGCCCAGTCTCATGACTTTATTCCTGCCCCCAGACACGGTGCTGCCCCCTATTCCCGGTTTGAAAAACCCCTTTTGAGAAACCCCCAACACACAGGGGCCCTCTTGTTCTCCCCAGCTTGTTTCCATCCTTCTCTTCAGTCTCTCTCTCTCTCTCCTGGGCACTGTTGCACTTGTGGTGGTATAAAAGGAGAAAGGCCCTGTGGTCATTGTGATGAGCGGTACTGGGGCCCAGTGTGAGGTATAGACGGCTTGCCAGGAGGGGCCCGGGCCCGGGTCTTCTCCCGAGAACCCCCGGGAAATTACCTGTCGTTTATCTAAAAGCTTAAGAGGCCCTAAGTTTCCCTGTCTCCAAAAAAAACATGTTTATTTTTCACTAAATCTCCCTTTGTTCATAAAATTATCACATTTGCTGTCTGTTTTGAAAATGTGAAGTGTGGGACTCCCCCTAAATTCAAGATATAAATTAACAATCTTTGGAACAATAGTGTTGTAGGGTGTGAGCGAAGTTCAGACTCTACAAAACACAAAGTTTTCCCCAAGTTACAAACTCCACAGCTAGTAGAAATTGACTCGACCCCTATCATTACGAAAAAAAAAACTTCCTCCTGCTGAAACAATCTCAGGAAATAGTTTTCTTTTAAGCCCCTTTTAAAAGTCACAGTCAGGTCTCCCCTTTAAAGGGCAGAATATCCCCGCAAGGTATCCACCCTTCGGGATACCGGGTTGTTTCTTCCCTTTCAAGAGGGAGTACTCTAATTTCTGTGGAAACCTCATTGCATAAAAATTTATTTCCCAGTAAATTTTTTGGGTATTTAACCATAGGTAAGTCTGGGGGATTTCCCATGAAAGATACTGATTTCGTTGACAATAATATTCAAATTCTACGTCTGCCTGGGGGTAATTACCAAAGAACCTCTTTCCCATGTTGGTTTAACCCAAGTCCAAAAGAATTTTAAAAAGATGCTGACCTATCCTTGGGGACTGAAAATTTGGGTCTCAAATTTTTTTTAAGCGGAAAACTGTCAGTGAAAAGTCCTTATCCGCCTTCCTATTCTGGATCGCAGGATTTCCAGTGTTTTTCCTTCCCGGGGGACGTCCTTTGAAAAGTAAAAAAGGGGTTCTAACCCCCGTTTTAAAATGCCTTTCGAAAACTAACTCGATACCCAGCTCTATGAAAATTAAAAATAATTCTCTATGTTCAGAGCTGGGAAGGAGGAGGGGAAACCCTTAAACCAAATAGACTGGGAGTTCAAAAAACTAATTTAGAACTCAGATTTTGAAAAAAGTTCACAATTTTCCTTTGCAGGTATTTGGGGGGCACTAAAATCCCTTTAAAAGGGTCTTAAAACATTTTTATTGGCCAGGTTTGAACAGATGTGCGGGTTAACCCTTCCCATTTCGGCAAGTGAGTAAGCCTGGACTACATAGATCCCCCTT
>NC_069401.1:114177715-114196249 GCF_026875155.1 Cherax quadricarinatus | reverse complement strand
TTTACCTACCCTGTTTCGTCTTGTAGGTCTGCCGCCGAGTGAGGGGAAAAAAAAAAAGGGATCATGCCCTGTGTATGCCCTGAGTCACCCCAAGCCAAAAGGCCTACGAGGGATTCGTTTTCTAAGACATGGAGGATACTAATATGCTTGTATATAATACAGGAAATACGGGGATCAGAAAAATATGCTGCTCAAATGACTCAAGAAATGTAATGACACGATTGCAAAAAACCCATCCCCCCGGCGGGATTGAACCGGGGTCATGAGTCTCAAAACTCCAGCCCGTCGCGTTACCCCCACTGCCCCAGCTGAAAATAAGATTCACCCAAACTAGGTTATTTCAAACCCCCAAGGGGAAAGTTACCCAAGGCCCCTCGTGCAAAAATGGAGATTGTCTTAAAAACTTGCATTTTGGTCCGAGGTCCCTGTGAAACTTCCTATGGTGTGAAAATCCCTTTATTTGGGATGAATCTTATTGTGGCTGGGGGTTCTGTGGTAACGGCGGGCTGGATTTTGAGACTCTAGCCCGCGGGTTTCAATCCCGGCGGGGGGTATGGTTTATTTGCAATGTGCTTTTACGATTTCTTGAGTCATGTTGACGGCAGTGAAGGGATTGAGCAGAGTTCTCACGGCCACGCTAGTGGAGATTCGTTGTAAAAACTTGCATTTGTGGTCACAGAGGTCCCGTGCTAACTTTCCTAGGTGTAGAAATTACCTAGTTGGAAAAATTTATTGGGGCTAGCTGGTCTGGGCTAACGCGCGGGCTGGAGTTTTGAGACTCTATGCCCGGGTTTTAAACCCCGGGCCCGGGGGTTGGTTTTTTTGGTGTAAAAAGACTGCACCTACGTGTACAAGCGATTGATTAGCTTGCGTTTTTGTATGCGCCCCATACCCATGAGAGGATTAAAGTGTGGGGGCCCCAGCCCATGCTAAAACATATATGGAAGTTCCGGAGAATTCACCACCGCCATCACCGATCACACCCTTTAAAAAGGCTGCAGTTCTTCAGAACTGCAGAAAGGGGGTTTTCCAAGAAAAAATTCTTGTTATTTAGAGAAGTTTTAAAGTTGGGAAAAGTGAAACCCGCCAATATCATGAGGGATTTTAAATGCTTTAAAACCGAAGCAGACTATGAGGTGGATACACAAGTACATGGACTTTAAAAACTCAGACTTTGGGAAAATGCTGCGCGGGAAAACTAACGCAAAGCTAACTAGGTCGAATGTAGGGAAAAAGGCCATCCATTTGTAGGTCAATAATGAGGAAAGAGAAGAAATATGTGTGAAACTAAAAATTTTCCCCACATACGTCTCGCCCCTGGGGGGGTCTGGTGGCCTGGTGGTCAACGCTCTCGTTTCCACGGCGAGGGCCTGGGTTTGTTCCCAGCCAGAGTAGAAAATTTGGGCGTGTTTTCTTTTCACCCGTTTTCTATGTTCCCATCAGTAAAATGGGGTACCTGGGTGTTGTCGCTGGTGTGGGTCGCATTGGGACACTGACCTAAGGAGGCCTGGTCACAGGGGGGCCGCGGGGGGCGTTGACCCCGGAACTCTTCCAGGTAAACCCAGGTAAACTGGAAAAACCATCTCTCATTTTACTAAGAAAAAATTTAAACCCCCCAAAAAGTAAGACACTTGCATATGCGTCTATCTTGATACTGTAAAAAAACACGGGGAGGTCCAAAAAGCCGAAGCTGGCCAAATGAGGAAATTGCAGTAAAGGAAATCCCTGAGATGTTATTGTTTCCGGGGGACTACATTAAAGATTGTTTCTTGGGCCAAAGGGTTTGATGGAGAACAAAGCTTGCTTTGCTGCAAAGCCGCATTTTTTCGTTGGTCAGTTCCCTTATGTAAAAAAATGAGATGAAACCCGAAGAGGTCAGTCTGGTAAGTGATAAAAGGGCAGCAGCATTTGAGGTTTTCCTTCTTAGACAGATTAGCAAAAATGCACACATGCTTTCGGTACTAATGTTAAGTTCTTATGCCACCCCAAAGACACAGGTAAAGGTTAAAATGGGTCAGCTTTCTGATGCAAAAAGTCCATGATTCCCCAAGGGTCGGGTGGAACCGGTCCACTCACAGGGGTTGCCAAGTAAGGTTGGCTAGTGGCACGCACACTTGACTGAAGAGAAGTGTGGGTAAAGCTTCAGAAATTTTTGATTTAAAATGAAACCCGTCACTTCTTTTTAAACCCTTTAAAGATCCCTCGTAAACAAACCTTCATGGGGCCCAAGAATGGTTACTGTGCAAAAATAAATTTTCCCAAAATTTCCAAAACGAAAGATTCCGCTGTTTTATAAACTGAAAAATTTAATTTAGTAGGTGCGACACTCAGGTTATTGGCAACTTGAACTATTATATATAAAAAATAATATAAAAGGAATGGAAATAAACCCGGTTGGAAAATAACTATCGGGAAGATTAACAGTTTAGCCAAAAAACTTTATTCCCAAAAAATATTAACAAGGGTCAAGAAAACTAGAGCACCGTATTAAAAATTCTACAGCGCAGCAGAGTTGCAGCGGTTTGTGTAGCAGAATAGCGGCGGGATCAGCACAGCACGTATGATTTAACGCACAAGTGTCCGTTTAAACTCTCTAGGAAAAAACTTCGTACGTGAAGGTCACCCTAGAAGCGGTAAGACGACGCTGGAGACGAGAGGCAGTTCTTTCGAAACGATTGGGTGGGGGGGGTGGGGGGTATAATATATGGGGGGGCGAGGATGTTTTGGTGGTTGGTGGAGGTTTTTGTGAGCGGGGTGAGGGAAAATGTGTGGATTAAACCCGAGAGAAGCAATGCTCAGAGCGCGGAAAATTTTGGTGTTGAAAAAAGAATCCTTAGAGTTTTAAAAATGGGGAAAGGGAGGTTACAGGCGGGGGAAAACGGCAGAAATAGAGGCGGGCGGGGGAAAAGCTGGGGTGAGGTGGAAAGTAGATCATTAATGTTAGTTTTAACATGCAGGTTGCCTTTTGAGTTCTCTTCTACTGACAATAAATATTATTAAATTTTGGGTATGCAGCCCATAAAGCTAAATGCAATAAATTACAGCAGAGATAATAAATTTTTTTTCTAAAAATTTAAAAAAAAAAATTATTTGTATTTTTTTTTAATTTTATTAGTGAAAGACACCAAATGATTTTTCACATGCCAATCACAAAAAAAAATATTCCAAAAAGCTTTGCAGTAAAATGGAATTAAATAAAAAAATATTTTGGGGGGACATTTGCGGCTAAAAAGACCAAAGTGGGGCAAAAAAAAAGTGAGGTAAATTATTACGGTATTAAGCATTATATAATTTTTCTAATTACAAAAACGTTTATTATGAAAAATGACTGAAAAATGTGCCTTTTTACTTAAATTCCTAAGAAAATTAATAGAATAATAATGAAAAACTTAAAATTAAACAAATGTTTTTTTTTTTAAAATTTTAAAGCAAAAGAAACTTTGTATATATATGTTGTCCCGAATAGGTAAAATTGGTAAATTGGAAAGAATTAAATTTAAAAATGAAGGCCTTTCAAAAAATTTTTTTTATGATTTTTGCGAAATTACTGCATATAAAAATTTTTCGTTGCCTTATTTCTGCAATAAGAAGATGCTATTTAACCAAGTCAAAAGTTTTGCCATTCGGCACGATATTATATATTATATTTATATATAATATATATATATATATTATATATTAATATAAATATATTTCCCCGAATAGGCAGAACTTCGTCTTGGCTTAAATAGCAACGTTCCCCTTGCCAAATAGGACAAGTGAAAATTTTTTTATGCAATTTTTCCCCAAAAATCATCTGAACCTAAAAAAAAAAAAATAATTTCACTGTGTTTGTTTTAGAAATTAAATTATTGTAAAAAAATTAAAATTATTTTTTGGGGTTAGGCTAAAATAAATTGTTTTTGTTATAATAAGGTTAGGTAAGTTTTCTATTTTCCCTTTTGGTAAAAATTAAAAATTTTTTCATCAACATTAAATGAAAAAAAAATATTTTTAAAACGATAAGGAAAATTTCAGAAAGGATTAATTTTTAAATGGTTTTTGAAAATTGCCCAGTTTTTAATATCGGACGAATTATAATAAAATTAAAATTTATATATATATAATATTTAAAATATTAATATACATATATATAATTATATATGTGTGTGTGTGTGTGTGTGTGTGTGTTTTACTACCTGTGGGTTGCGGGGTTTCGAGCCCGAGTGGTGTGTTTTGTTGAGAGTAGTCACAAAAAGCGTTTGGAATTTCACTACTCTTTTCCAGTGGTTGTTTTGATATTAAAATCCCCTGTTTACTTGATCTTTTGCATTTTTAAATTAAATATATAATAATATATTTATATATATATATTTTTCTATATTATATATAAATATAATTTAATATATTTAATGTAACATAGTTCAACTGCTTTCAAGTTATGCCCCTAAATTTGTATTAAAAAAGCCACATGGCGAAACGCTACAAAAAAGATACCCAGATGTTGCACTTTGTCTTACTCTCTATATTTAAAATTTTATATATATTTATAATATATATATATTAATTTAAAAATTTAATTATATATATATATATATATATATTTTTAATCGTGCAAAATATGTAAAAATGGTAAAATTTAGCAAGAACAAAAAAATTTTTTACAGTAATTTAATATAAACAAAACACAGTGAAATATATTTTTTTGTTGGGTTCGAATGATTTTGGCGAGTTTATTGCTACAAAATTTTCCTTGCATAGGGAAAGATGAGCTTTTGCTTTTTAAACCCAAAGTCGCAGTTCTGCCTTTTGGCACGACAATATATATGTAAAATATAAAAATACATATAAATATTTACATTTTTTTTTTTTTTTTTTATTTCCCCTGGCGTTTCCCCACCAGGCAGGGGTGGCCCAAAAAAAGAAAAATTTTCACCTCATCCACCCCATCACGTCTTGCAAAAAGGGGTGCTTTACACAAAAGTTTTTAAAAAAAGCCACATTTAAAACCCCCCCTTTAAGTGCAGGCACGACTTTTCCCTCTCCAGGGGCTCAAGCCCCGGCGCCGGGTTTTTTGAACCCTTAATAATGTTACTTTGTCCACTCCAACAAACCTTAAGTATTAAAACCATATGTCTCCATTCCCCTCCCTTTAAACGCATGCCCCCCTGGAAGTCCCAAACCCCCCGCTACAAAACCTCCCTTACCCCCCCCCCCAACGTTTCCTGGGCCCACCCCTACCCCCTTCCTTTCCCCACGAGATCACCTTTTAAGTCATCTGTTTCGCTCCACTCTCACTGTGAAACCAACAACCCCTTCCCCCCCTTGGGCAACAGTTTTGGGGTAATCCCATTTATTTTATTTATTTTTTTTTTTTTAAATATTATAAATATATTATATATATATATTAAAATATAAATATTATAATATATTATATATATATATATATTATATATATATATATATTTAAAATTTTTTTTTTTTTATATATCAACCATTATTATTTTAATAACAAACTGGACTACCCGGGGCTACCCCTGTTTTTTTAACCCCCCTATGGTGGCAAAATTCGGACATTTTTAAACCCGGGGGCCCTACAAAATTTTCAAAAAAAACCCCCAAAACCAAACCACCAAAACACCCCCCCCCCCCCCCCCCCCCCACCAAAAAAAACAAAAAAAAAAAAAGGAAAACAAACCCCCCCCCCCCCCAAAACACTGCACAACCGGGGGACGATCCTTGGGTTTGTTTTAGCCCCAAATGGTGAGGGGAAAATTCCACGATGCCTTTTTAACCAAAGGACCCATTACAATCCTTCAAGAAAAAAACGCACCCCTTAGAGTAAGTGTTGAAAAAATGATCCGAGGACTAAAACAAACCCGGGGTTATCCCCCGGGGAAAATCGCAGTGTTGTTATTTTAAAACTTTCGTTTGGGACTCGTTTAACCTGTTGTGGGGCTAGTCAGAAAAGGGGAGTAGAATAAATTAGCTCGAGAAACCCCCCCACAAGTTGGGTCCGGAAGATAGCCGTGGGTGCATGATTTTGGGGGTGTAGCCCCCGGCTGATCGGGAATTTTTCTAATGAGGGGGTTTTAAAACAACCGGCTCGTTTTCCCCCGGACTAAGTGTTGGGGTTTCCTTACCTATATATTTATTATTATATATATTATTAATATATTATATTAAAATTTTTTTTAATTTATTTTTTAATTTTAAATTTATAAAATTAATTGGGGTTATGTGATGGTGTGGGCGAAATTTTATTCCCAAAGAAAACCCCCAAGAAAATGTTTCGGGAAGAAAATGGTGTTTTTTGGGGCCTTTTGAAATTCCCCAATTTATGATTATATTATATTATAAAAAAATATTGGATAAATTTTATTAAAAAACGGTGGTGACCCATTATTCAGCTATTTCTAAAATGGGGTGCCTTTCCAGAAGTGTTTTTTATTGGCCTTTTGTATGTTTATTTGTAAATTAAAAAGATATAGGGGAGTGGGAGAAAAATTTGATAATTTGATTAAGGGTAATTCACCGGTTTTTGTGTTTCTGCAGAAATGCCGAGGAAAAAATTGCTCAATGTATTTCATTGAGGTTTGATTCTGTTAATTTGAAGGATTTGTTTAGATTTTAAAGTGAGTGTTTTCTCAAAAGTATATATGTTTTACCCTTGAGTACATTTTGGGGCATTAAATTTTTTTTTTTTAAATGGCGTTTTTCCCCCAAAGGGGTGGGGAAATTTAAAAATTTCATCTTTATTACCTGTTTGCCAGAGGTTTCGCTTAAATTAGTTATAAAAAAGCAAAAATTAACACCCCCCCCTTCAGGCGGAGGGGGGGGGGGGGGGGGGGGAAACTTCCCTTCAGGTAAGTTGGTTTCTGGTTTCCTGTTCCCTTATAAATGTTACTTTCCCCCCCCCCCAACACCATCAAGGCCCCCAAAAATATTTTCTCATTTCTTTCTAACACGCTCAGCTGCTTGCTAAGTCCAAACCCCCTCGCACACAAACCCTTTATTATCCCCTTCCTCCAACCTTTCCTAGGCCCACCCCTACCACGGCGCCCCCCACTAAGATTTATCACTTCGAAATCATTCCATTTCGGGGCCATCCTTCTTTTTGTCCGAACCACCTCAAAACACCTCTAATCTCCAAACTATGGATTTCGCATTATATTCCCCACATATTTCCTTTAACATGATATTCCCCTGCCTCCGCCTTCTCTTTGTTGCAGATTCACCACTCTTTTCGCACCCCCTATAAAAGTATTGGCATAATATACTCACATACATTCCCCATTTGTTCTATAGAAAAGCTCTTTTTTCCACAATCCCCAGCTTACCGCTCACCTTTTTCCTACGTCAATTCTATGATTCACCTCTCTTTCATAGACCCCCCCCCCGGATGCCGTCCCCCTCCTAAAAAATTTGAATCATTCACCTGTTTAGTCTCCCCTCCAATCTTTTAAACAATCTTCCGTCACCCATTTTTTTATCCTACCACCTTTTCCTTTTCCTACATTCATTTTAATTTCTTCTTTTACATACCCAAAGAAAAAATCCGACCAACCTCTGCAACTTCTCTTAGAATTTCCAAAAGCCCAGTGCCCCTCGCAAAAAGCAAAGGACAACTCCCACTTTGTGTTAAATTCTTTATCTTTTAACTCACCTCTTGCCAAACCCAAAAATTTACTTACTTCTATCTATAAATATATTAACAACCTGGGAATCCAATCCTTGTCTAAGGCCCCTTTTTATGGGAAATAATCTCCTCTTTTTCATCTTAACCTGAGCCTCACTATTTCGTAAAAGCTCTTTACTGCTTCCAAAAACCCCCTCCCTTTTTATACATAGCGTATCTGCTACATTGCCTCCCTATCCCCCCACCGTACGCCTTTTCTAAATCCTAAATGCCTGAAAAAACCTCTTTACCCTTATCTAAATACGGTTGACTTTAATACTTGGTCTACACACCTTCTACCCTTCCTAAAAACCTCCCTTGTTCTCTGCTACCGCTCTCCGTCTTACTCTTAATTCTTTTAATAAAAACCTATTTACACTTTTCCAGGTTAATCAACAATTATTCCCTTAATTTTAACTTTCTTTTGTCCCCTTTGCCCCTTACAAAGGAACTATGAAGCTCTCTGCCCAAACCATAGGTACCTTACCCTCTTTCCCAAATTTTTTAAAAAAAAGCACAAACCCCTTCAAAAATATATCCCCACCTGCTTTTAACATTCCTATCTTCATGGCATCAATAACAGCTGCTTTACCCCCCTTTGATTCTACCCACTGCCTTACTACGTAAAAACCTCTCATATGCTAACTTTTTCTCTCTTACTACTCTCTTTACCTCATCATTCCATCAATCGCTCTTCTTCCCTCCTGCACCCACTTTCCTGTAACCACAAACTTCTGCTGAACACTCTAACACAACATTCTTAAACCTTCCCCATATATCTTCAACCCCATTGCCTGTACTCTCACTAGACCATCTATCCTCGAATTATATATATATATATATATATATAT
Organism: Cherax quadricarinatus; assembly: GCF_026875155.1. Classification (NCBI taxonomy): domain Eukaryota; kingdom Metazoa; phylum Arthropoda; class Malacostraca; order Decapoda; family Parastacidae; genus Cherax; species Cherax quadricarinatus. The sequence continues at coordinate 114,187,741 of NC_069401.1, read as the reverse complement.
ATTATATATATATATATATATATATATATATATATATATATATATATACTCACTAGGTGAGTGTCTCAGGACATTTACAAAGTGATGTGAATATCACAAACGGTTACAAACAAAGAAGAAAACTGATTACCATTTCTGCGTCAAGCTCTGACTGGATGCTCTGATCTCTTATAATCTCTTTGGTGATTGAGTACGTTGATGCTGGTAAAGGGCTCTTTATCCAAAGAATTGGAACAACAATTCCAATTTTCTTGTCGGACCTGATTACCAGTAATTGTACTGGAGCTGTATGACTCCTACTGGTTGAACGGCTGATAATACTCATAATAATAATAATAATAATAATTATAATAATAATAATAATAATAATAATAATAATAATAATACCACTACTACTATTACTATTATGATGTAAATGGCTTACAAAAACCAACAAGTTTAAGAGTGACAAGTTTTAGCAACATTTGAGAGTTATTATTGAGGAAAGGTTTCACCAATAAGTGGCATCCTCAGTCCATTTCTATTACTACTACTACTACTACTATGACCTCTACTATTACTACTACTACTACTTACTACTACTATGACCTCTACTATTACTACTATACTACTACTACTACTATGACCTCTACTATTACTACTACTACTACTGCTTCTACTACTACTACTATTATGACCTATACTATTACTACTACTACTACTACTACTACTGTGACCTCTACTATTACTACTACTACTACTGCTATTACTACTTCTACTAATACTATGACCTTTACTATTACTACTACTACTACTTCTACTACTACTACTACTTCTACTACTGCTATCACTACTTCTATTACTACTTCTACTACTACTACTACTTATACTACTACTACTACTACTACTACTACTTATTACTTCTACTACTACTATGCTACTACTATACTATACTACTACTTCTACTTTACTACTACTATCACTATTCTTTACACTTCTTTCTACTACTACTTACTACTATCTACTCTACTACTAACTACTACTATTACTACTACTACTACTACTTACTACTACTACTATCACTACTTCTATACACTTCTACTACTACTACTACTACTACTTCTTATACTACTACTACTACTTCTACTACTACTACTACTATTTCTACTACTACTTCTACTACTATACTACTACTACTACTTCTACTACTTACTACTACACTACTCTATTACACTATTACTACTACTACTCTACTTTACTACTACTACTACTTCTACTACTACTTCACTACTTCTACTACTACTACTTACTACTACTATTCTACTACTATCTACTACTTCTACTACTACTACTTCTACTACTTTTCACTTCTACTACTACTACTACTACTACTACTACATACTTCTACTACTACTACTTCTACTTCTACTACTACACTACTCTATTACTACTTCTACTACTACTCTACTATATACTACTATCACTACTTCTATACTACTACTACTACTTCACTACTGCTACTATACTTTACTACTACTTTACTACTTTACTACTACTACTACTACTTCTACTTACTACTTACTACTTCTACTACTACTACTACTACTTACTACTACTACTACTTACTACTACTTCTACTTCTACTACTACTATCACTACTTCTTTTACTACTACTTTCTACTACTCTACTACTACTACTATCTACTACTTCTATTACTACCATATACTACTCTATACTACTTACTACTACTACTACTTCACTCTACTACTACATTTTACTACTTTCTACTTACTACTTCTAAATACTACTACTACTACTACTACTACTACTTACTACTACTACTTACTATTTCTACTACTACTACTCTATTCTACTACTATACTACATTCACTCTACTACTACTACTACTACTACTACTTTACTTCTACTACTCTACTTACTACTTACTTACTACTTCTACTACTACTACTTTCTACTTACTTCTACTACTACTATACTATACTACTACTACTATTTCTACTACTACTACTACTACTATTTCTACTACTGCTACTTCTACTACTTACTACTACTACTACTTACTACTAACTACTACTACTTACTACTCTATACTTACTACTATTCTACTACTACTACTATTTCTACTACTACTTCTACTACTACTCACTACTACTCTACTACTACTACTATACTACTTACTAATACTTTCTACTACTACTACTACTACTACTATTTCTATCTATACTACTACTCACTACTTTCTACTAACTTTACTACACTATCTACTACTACTATTCTACTACTACTATACTTTCTACTACTACTACTACTATCTACTACTACTACTACTACTACTACTCTACTACTCTACTACTACTACTCTACTACTACTAACTACTATTCTACACTACTATACTACTTTTCTACTACTACTACTACTACTTCTACTACTACTGCTACTACTACTATTTCTACTACTACTACTATTACTACTACTACTACTTACTAATATTACTGCTTCTACTATAATTAGTTGTATTAGCAATAATAATGTTATAGAGCTTCTAAATAATCATTGCATATCATTGTTTAATTTATTCTTCATGTACCCCTAAAGTCCTGTTATATTTATACACTGTATTAAGTTTTGACTGAAAAAAGTTTATTGTTTATTAGTGCCGTTGTAAACACAGTCTTGCAGAAGATGTTTTCCATGGGTACCCGGAATTGTTTTCGCCCGAATTACAATATCTAAAATATTTAGAATTTTGTTATCTTCCTGCATTTGTAAATAATTTTTACACTTCCTTGTTGAGATGCATGATAACGTGTTCATTGGAAGCCTCCAAAAGTTGTTCATCAATGAAAGATTTGATGAAATTTTGCTCTGATTTACCACATTATGTTTTTCAAATATATTCCAATTTCAGACTCTGAATTTGACTTCTATTTTTAATTTTGCACCCGACGAATAAATCTGGAAAAATATCTGAATTATAAAACATATTACAACAGCATCAACAAAATAAAATAACATCGATAGAAATTATAATAATAATTATATTATATCATTATTATTATTATTATTATTATTATTATTATTATTATTATTTTTATGCAGTAAATGATGTCGCCTCTCAGGTATTTAGTAAAAGTTAAGGGGCACCTAAGTACCTCTGTCTTCTAACAACATTTTCATTTTTCCAATATAATCTATCTTGTCCATAATTACTAACGCTTTTACTTTGTTTCTTACCTGGAGTTTACCTGGAGAGAGTTTCGGGGGTCAACGCCCCCGCGGCCCGGTCTGTGACCAGGCCTCTTAAGGTGAAGTCTAGGATCTTTCTTTACTTCATAATATAACTTAACAAATCTTTGAGGACAACTGTGTTGCAGAGGTCTGAGTGAAGTTTTTCCCAAGGTGTCGCTTACTTTGCTTAAAAACTTCTACCAACATCTTGGACTTCGAGGTGTGGGTGAGACCACAGTCTTCTAGCCTGGCCCACAACAATTATCTCCATTACAGCGCTGCCGGCCTCCTTTGTGGAGGCTTTTAACCACCTAACTCCGAGAGTAGTCTTGAAGTGTCTTGGGTCATTAGCCTTATTGGCACCTTGTCAAATCCTTCACAGTGTCTGCAAGACCTTTAGGTTTTTTTTTCTTTCTTTCTCTCTCTCCCTTTTTTTCACTCTCTCTCTCACTCTCACATATCCAATTAATTAGATAGTGCTAATTTATGTTCTCACTGTGTCCCATTGATTCTTTTTCTAATGTCTATTTCATCTATGTCTTCCTGGGCAAGATTAGAATGTCAGTCGTGGGTCGATGTAATGTTATCATTCCTAGATTGATGTCAACTCTCATTCATAGAACAATGTCACCTCTCCATCCTGTACTGATATCGACTATTTTTCCTAGTAATATGTAACTTTAAATTCCTAACCCGTTGTCTCTTTACATTTCTTATAATAAGTCATCTCACAATTATGGACTGATGTCAACTTAGTCATGGACCGATCTTACCTCACAGTGATGAAATCGATATCTCTTCACAGTCATGGACCAATGTCACCTATTTCTGGATCAGTGTCACTTCTCATGGACGGATATTTACTTTCATTATTAGACCGATAATGTTTGGATCTTAAGTTCTGAGGCTCTTAAGCTCTGAGAAAATGTCGTTATCGCTTATGTGTTGTTTAACGAAATCAAATACTTGGTTAACTGAGAAGTTGTAGGGAGGGCCGCATGCGAATTTTAATGTACCGTTGCATAAATCTACGTATAATTCCTTGGAATACAAGATGGTACTGTTTGAGGGTGTGGTGTAGAAGCAGATGTTTCTCCATAGAGGCCGGGGATGTGGTCATCAGCTTTCATATTCTCTAGGCTAGCGATGATGGCCACTTTTAACTCTTTTTACTCCTGAGTAACTGCATGGCAATAGCATCAATAACATCGGTGACAGATGGTTGACTGAGCTCCTGGAGTTGAGGCGTCAGTAGTGGGTTTAATTAAGATGAGTACATTGGTGTCCACAGGCGCAAGTGATTCTAGGATATGTACATTGGAGGGGCGCTCATTGAAGATCATATTGAGTCAATTTCAGGGAAGCTCATGTTTGGGAAGTAGTTAAGTCTGAAGATAGCGTTGACGACTGAGAGACTGATCATAACCTTTTCTATAGTCTTTCTTTTATGTAAAGAATAAAGAGGCACAATACCGTGACAGGGGGGTTTCGAACCACAGGGGTTGTATCCTAACCCCGTGGGTCATTATCTCTTCTGCAGTGCTACTCTGTTCTCTTGTTCTTGTAGACTACCACCACTATTACTTCTGCTGCTGCTGCTAGTACTACTATTAATATTACTACTAGTAGTAGTACTGCTGTACCTCCTCAACACACGTCTTCCCAGCGCTCTTCTCTCCCTCCTCAGATTACCTTTCTCCATTCTCAGCCCACTTCTCTCCTCAGAACACCTCTTTCTCTCTTCAGCACACTTCCCGCCATTGTCATCAGTACACCTCCCTACCTCCCTCCTTCCAAAGAACACCTCCCTCCCTCCCTCCTCCTCAGCACACCTCCCTACCTACTCAGCACACTTCTCTGCCCTTGCACACACAGCATGTCATCAGTGGATCACGAGAGATGTCACATATTTTATCACTCCCTCAGTCACCTGGATCTGCAACTACTGAATTGCTCCACCAAAAGGATCGACACCTCATCTAGCCGGATTCCCAATTGTCATCTGTGTTATGTGTGAGTGTGTGTGTGTGTGTGTGTGTGTGTGTGTGTGTGTGTGTGTGTGTGTGTGTGTGTGTGTGTTGTGTGTGTGTGTGTGTGATAGTGTACTCACCTGTTTGTGGTTGCAGAGGTCGAATCATAGCTCCTAGCCCCGCTTCTTCACTGATCACTACTAGGTCCTCTCTCTCCCTGCTCCATGACCTTTATCAAACCTCGTCTTAAAACTTTGTATAGTTCATGTCTCCAACTTGTCACTAGCCAGACTATTCCACTTCCTGACACCTGTATGACTAAAGAAATACTTCCTAACATCTCTTTGACTTCTCTGAGTCCTCAACTTCCTATTGTGACCCCTTGTTTCTCTGTCCCATCTCTGGAACTTCCTATCTCTGACCACTTCGTCAATATTTTGTATGTCGTTATCGTATCTCCCCAACCCTCCTGTCCTCTAGTGTCGTCAGGCCGATTTTCCCTTACCTTTCATCGTAGGACATTTCCCTTAGCTCTGGAACTAGTCTCGTTGCAAACCTTTACACTTTCTCTAATTTCTTGACGTGCTTGACCAGGTGTGGGTTCCAAATTGGTGCTGCATACTCCAGTACAGGCCTGACTTACACGGTCTACAGAGTCTTGAAGGATTCCTTACTGAGGTATCGGAACGCTCTTCTCAGGTTTGCCAGGCGCCCATATGCTGCAACAGTTATCTGGTTGATGTGCGCCTCAGGAGATGTGCTCGCTATTATATTCATCCCAAGATCCTTTTCCTTGAGTGAGGTTTGTAGTCTTTGGCCACCTAGACTACACTCTATCCGTGGTCTTCTTTGCCCTTCCGCCATCTTCATGACTTTGCATTTGGCGGGGTTAAATTCGAGTAGTTAGTTGCTGGACTAGGCTTCCAGCCTGTATAGGTCTCTTTGTAGCCCTGCCTGATCCTCATCCTCATCTGGAAATAGGGACACCTCCGAGTCCATCCCTTCCGTCATGTCATTCACGTATACCAAAAATAGCACTGGTCCTAGGACTGACCCCTGTGGAACCCCGCACGTCATAGGCGCCCACTCTAACACCTCGTCATGTGCCAGGAATCGTTGTTGGATCTTTGTCAGGTATTCCCTGATCCATTGCAGGGCCCTTCCTGTTATGCGTGCTTGATCCTCTAGCTTTTGCAGTAATCTCTTGTGAGAAGCTATGTCGAAGGCCTTCTTGCAGTCCAAGAAAATGGAATCTACCCAACCTTTCTCTCGTGTCTTACTTCTGTTACCTTGTCATAAAACTCAAGTAGGTTTGTGACACAGGATTGTCCTTCCCTGAATCCGTGCTGTTTGTTGTTTATAAGCTTGTCTTTGTAGGTGCTCCACCACTCTCCTCCTGATTATCTTCTCCATGACTTTGTATACTATACATGCCAGTGACACCGGCCTGTGTGTGTGTGTGTACAAAGTCATGATGAAGATAATCAGGAGGAGAGTGGTGTACACACCTAGTTGTGGTTGCGGGATGTGTATGTTTTGTGTGTTTTTGTGTGTGTGTGTGTGTGTGTGTGTGTGTGTGTGTGTGTGTTGGTGTGTGTGTGTGTGTGTGTGTGTGCGTGTGTGTGTGTGTGTGTGTGTGTATGCATGCGTGCATGCGTGTGTGTGAGCGAATATATGCAATTTTGTGTGGGGTGTGTGTGTGTGTGGTGTGTGGTGTGTGTGTGTGTGTGTGTGTGTGTGTGTGTGTGTGTGTGATGGCGTGCAAAGTGTGAGTAGAAGTGTGATTGTAAATGTCTGTACTCATCCATTTGTACTCTCCTATTTGTGTTTGCAGGGATCGATTCACAGTTGTTGGCCCCGCCTCTTAGGTGGTCTCTACTAAATTCAGTTTTTCCCTGCTCCGTGAGTTTAATCGTATCTCTTCTTAAAACTATATATGGATCTTGTCTGCATTACATCACTCTCTAGACTGTTCCACTTCTTGGCAACTCTGTGATTGAAGAAATACTTCCTAACATCCCAGGGACTCATCTGAGTCTTCAACTTCTAGTTGTGACCCCTTATTGCTGTGTCCCATCTCTGAAACATCCCGTCATTATCCATCTTTTCAACTACTGTCAGTATTTTATATATCATCATCATGTCTTCCCTTGTACCTTCTGTCCCCCAGTGTCGTCTGGTTAATTTCCCTTAACGTAGTCCCGGAGATAGTCCCTTAGCTCCGGAACTAATCTTGTTCCAAACTTTTGCACTTTCTCTGATTTTTCACATGCTTGACCAGTTGTGGATTCCATACTTATGCTGCATACTGTATTAAGGGCCTGACGTAAACGTTGTACAGAGTCTTGAACGAATCCTTATTAAGGTGTCGAAACGCTATTCTTAGATTTGCCAGGCGTTCATAGGTTGCAGCACTTAATTGATTGATGTGAGGTTTGTATCCTTTAGCCCCCATAACCTGTACTCTGTCTGCGGTCTTATCTGGCCTACTCCGATCTTCTTGACTTTGCACTTAGTGGGGAGTGAAACTCGCGAAGCCAGTTGCTGGCTTCCAGCCTGTCCAAAGCCCTTTGTAGTCCTACCTGATTCTCAGCCGATTTAATTCTTCCTAATAGCTTCACATCGTCTGCAAATAGGGACAACTCTGAATCTATCCCTTCCGTCAAGTAATTCACATTTACAAGAAACAGCACCGTCCCTAAGATGACCTCGGTGGAACCCCGCTCGTCACAAGTGCCCACCTTGACACTATTTCGATCACGATGTTGTTTCCTTCGTCTCAGGCATTCTCCATTCCAGTGCAGTGTCTTTCCGGTTATTCCTGCATGCTCCTCTAGCTTTTTCACAAATCTCTTGTGTGGGACTGTGTTGAAAGCTTTAATACAGTCAAAGAAAATGCAGTCTGCCCACCCCACTCTCTCTCTCTCTCTCCCTATCTATCTATCTATCTACTATCTATCTCACACACGCACACACACACACTGTCTCTCTCTCTTTCTCTTTCTCTCCCTCTCTTCTCTCCTGTCGCCTTCTTGTAAAAACTCCAGTAGGCTTGTGACACAGGACCGTGCTGGTTATAGTTCATAAGTTCATTCCTTTGTAGGTGTTCAACCACCCTTCTCCTTTATATATGTGAATGTGTGAGTGTGTGTGTTATTATATATAAAAATAAAATATATATATATATATATTATTTTATAATATAATATAAAATATATATATTATATATATATAAATATATATATATATATAAGCAATAAGATCACAGTAAACAGGTGATTTCATAGATGAGGAAATATCCAAAATTTATGAAATAGGTAATGATTTAAAATATCCAAGGAATGTAATTGATAAATCTTTTAAAGTTGCTAGAAATACTTTTTACAATCCAAAAAAGGACAACCAGCCTTATTCAACTAAAAATATGTTGGTTCTCCCTTACCATGAAAACTTGGTTGATATGCCTTCTCTTCTTAAGACTTTCAATATTAAAGTTGTATTCAAAAATCTTGATACAGTAAAAAAACTTTTGATAAAGAATTCCCCCCAAAATGCTGATGGATGTGTCTATAAGATTCCTTGTAAAATTTGCGATAAAGTTTATTACGGGGTCAACTGGTAAAAATCCGAACTAAGATTAAAAAACATAAATATAGCATTAGAACTGGACAAGATTCCAATGCTCTATTTATTATGTAAGAGATTTTAACCATCCAATTGATTTTCAAAAAGTTGAGAAAGTAGTATCAAGCAAGTCCATGGTCGACAGGAATATAATTGAATCTTGTTTCATAAAAAACAGTTTTGACAATAATATGAATATTTCCTTTGGTTTATATAAATTAGATCCATTTATAATTAATAGAATTTGGAAATTTAATAATACACTGGACAAATTTAAATTTTTTTAATTTTCTTGGGTAAATAGTTTGTGGGTGAGTTGTGCAAAGGACCTATCCAAGTTGGGTCGGCGCGCGTCAGGTGTTTAACCGTTGTGGGATCTGATAGTGAGGTGCGCCAGACCCCTTTATAGCTTCCTTGGATGCTTACTTTCATGTTCCTTGATAATGTGAGTAGTCACGAAAGCGCTTTTGGGAAATTTTTCTATTCTTTCAGAGTGGGTTGTTTTGCATATTATTATATATATATATATATATATATATATATATATATAATATATATATATATATATTTTATATATATATATATATAAAATATATATATATGTCGTGCCCAATAGGCAGAACTTGGGCCCTCTTGGCTTAAATAGCAACGCTCTCTTGCCATATAGGACAAGTGAAAATTTGTGTATGCAATTTTTCGCCAAAAAACATTCTGAACCTAACGAAAAAATATATTTGATTGTGTTTGTTTAGTACTAAATTATGTAAACGTATTTAAGATTATTTGTTGGGTTAGGGTAAAATAAATTGTTCTTGTTATAATAAAGGTTTTGGTTAGTTTTCTAAGATTCTTTTGGTGCAAAATTTAATTTTTTTACATTAACATTAATGAAAAAAATATATCTTTAAACGTATAGAGAAAATTTTTACAAAGGACTTAATTTTAAATGAGTTCTTGCTAAATTGACCAGTTTTACATATTCGGCACGACATTATAATATATATATATATATATATATTATATATATATATATATAATTATATATATATATATATATATATAAAATCAAGGAATTCGCAAAAGCAGGCGAAAAATACACAAAAACTGATCTCTGGCTGAGATATGGTGAGAATGGTAAGGCACATGCGTACCTTGTTCCAGGTTTGTAGTTCAGTTCCTTAGCCAGAATCATGTTTGTGTAA
>NC_069401.1:114095327-114177215 GCF_026875155.1 Cherax quadricarinatus | reverse complement strand
AGTCTTTGTGGCATTATGGTTTTGGGAAAAGGCGTATGACAGGGTGGATAGGGGGCAATGTGGCAGATGTTGCAGGTGTATGGTGTAGGAGGTAGGTTACTGAAAGCAGTGAAGAGTTTTACGAGGATAGTGAGGTCTAAGTTTAGAGTATGTAGGAAAGAGGGAAATTATTTGCAGTAAAAGTAGGCCTTAGACAAGGATGTGTGATGTCACCGTGGTTGTTTAATATATTTATAGATGGGGTTGTAAGAGAAGTGAATGCGAGGGTCTTGGCAAGAGGCGTGGAGTTAAAAGATAAAGAATCACACACAAAGTGGGAGTTGTCACAGTTGCTCTTTGCTGATGACACTGTGCTCTTGGGAGATTCTGAAGAGAAGTTGCAGAGATTGGTGGATGAATTTGGTAGGGTGTGCAAAAGAAGAAAATTAAAGGTGAATACAGGAAAGAGTAAGGTTATGTGGATAACAAAAAGATTAGGTGATGAAAGATTGGATATCAGATTGGAGGGAGAGAGTATGGAGGAGGTGAATGTATTCAGATATTTGGGAGTGGACGTGTCAGCGGATGGGTCTATGAAAGATGAAGTGAATCATAGAATTGATGAGGGGAAAAGGGTGAGTGGTGCACTTAGGAGTCTTTGGAGACTAAAAACTTTGTCCTTGGAGGCAAAGAGGGGAATGTATGAGAGTATAGTTTTACCAACGCTCTTATATGGGTGTGAACCATGGGTGATGAATGTTGCAGCGAGGAGAAGGCTGGAGGCAGTGGAGATGTCATGTCTGAGGGCAATGTGTGGTGTGAATATAATGCTGAGAATTCGTAGTTTGGAAGTTAGGAGGAGGTGCGGGATTACCAAAACTGTTGTCCAGAGGGCTGAGGAAGGGTTGTTGAGGTGGTTCGGACATGTAGAGAGAATGGAGCGAAACAGAATGACTTCAAGAGTGTATCAGTCTGTAGTGGAAGGAAGGCGGGGTAGGGGTCGGCCTAGGCAAGGTTGGAGGGAGGGGGTAAAGGAGGTTTGGTGTGCGAGGGGCTTGGACTTCCAGCAGGCATGCGTGAGCGTGTTTGATAGGAGTGAATGGAGACAAATGGTTTTTATTACTTGACGTGCTGTTGGAGTGTGAGCAAAGTAACATTTATGAAGGGGTTCAAGGAAACCGGCAGGTCGGACTTGAGTCCTGGAGATGGGAAGTACAGTGCCTGCACTCTGAAGGAGGGGTGTAAATGTTGCAGTTTAAAAACTGTAGTGTAAAGCACCCTTCTGGCAAGACAGTGATGGAGTGAATGATGGTGAAAGTTTTTCTTTTTCGGGCCACCCTGCCTTGGTGGGAATCGGCCAGTGTGATAATAATAAATATATATATATATATATATATATATATATATATATATATATATATATATATATATATATATATAATTATTATTATTGCATCAACAAACAAAGTGGTTTTAGTAAAGTAACAATATGCAATTAGCCGGGATACGAACCCAGGACATTTACTCCTGCTCCTGGGAAGCAAACTAACCTCCCGTCGTGTTAGCCCACTGGACAACTATGCTACAAACATCAGGAACCAGGGAATACACTGGGTCCACCACTTCTGGTGCTAGCACATTCGTGGCTCTGCATACTACACGAATAATTTAGTTCTTTTCCCGTGAAAGACCCAGTGTACTCACTGATTCCTAATGCAAACATTAGGAACAAGTGAGTACAAACATGGTAGTCCAGTGGACTAAGGCGTCAGGAAGTTAGCTTGGTTCACAGGAGCCCGGCTAAATATCCAAGTTTCGTTTCCCGACTGGTGGCAGTATTGTTATTTACATAGAATTGTATAACTATGAAGGAATATACACCCTTGCTGATAAACCCACAAGAGCACCAATACACACTCTGAATTACCAGGAGAGATGTGTAAGAATATACAAAACATTACAAGAACTCTTAAAAGCAAAGAAAATAGAAAAAATCCGGCAGTCAGCAGCAGCACTTCTACAAGCAACGAGTATTTCTCTCAGCGTATATTTGCTGAGAAGTTAACTTAAACCCTATTTTGGAGATCAAAACATTCTTGACTGGTGATGAAAAGCTTTTATTGCCAGCATCTTTTCCCGAAAATATAGCTAATAACCTATGAGGGTTTAGAGAATTAATATTACTAAAATGTTGTGGCTGATTTACAATCATTGACGGACCATAATCCCTCTCACTTCCTAGCAAGTCTTTAATGCCGTATAAACAGACTCAGAGGGCTGGCGTTCCTTGCATACAGCTCCAAAAACAACAGCACCAAAAAGAAGTAGCATAAGCACTATCAACAATAACAACAGTAATAGCAGCTGCAACAACAGCAACAGCAAAGGTAGTAGTTACAACAGCAGCATAGTTAATACCAGCAAAAGCGACAAAAGCAACATCAATGGAAGTATTAGCAGTAGCAGAACAACAACAAGAAAGCAGAAATGGCACTAACAGCAGTTCCAGCACCATCAGTAGCAGAAACATTATCAAAAGCATCAATAACATCAGAAGTAGCAGCAGCAGCAGCATCATTAGTTGCAGCAGCAGTAACAGATGTAGAAGCAGAGCGGTGATAAATATTCCACTGCAATTTGCGTTTATATCACCACTTGTCAGGAAAAGCAGCAGCAGGATCAACAATAGTCAGCTGTAGGTGTAACAACATCAGTCGTAGCTATGCAAGTATTAGTAACATCAAGCACGAATAAAAGCGGAAACAGTATTTTCTGAAATTATGTCATGGAATAGCTATTCTCCCCCAAAAAAAACTATTTGCAAGAATTTAATTCTCCTCTCATATGCAAACCAAGTAAAACATAATGAGAAAACCTACTGATTAGATTGAAGTTTTAAAGGTATTTTTCTTAAACTGAGTAAGTTTAAAGGATAGAAAGTGAAGACATTAACATCAAGAAATGATAACAATATTGTCCTTATCCACTGAATAAAACATTCGTGTAAATTTGTGTAAATAGTCTTAATGAATTTCTTATTGGAATCGGTGTCAAAAAGCATGAATGTATTATCCGCAAATCTCCTAAGTAGTATTGTTTTGATCACTGAAGTGATCAAATCTTTCAATGGAAACTTTGAAAAATGTTTGCAGGAGTGCGTCTGAGAGGTGAACTTATTGTTACACCATCACTTAGCCTGTGCAACGTATTAATAAATATAAAAAAAATAGTCATTACTTGCTAGCTGAAGTATTTTTCTAACTTTTTTATCATCGTAACAAGTGGCAGTAATTGAATATGTAATACAAATGTCTAATGTCTTTTTTCCTTCAATGTTAATTAATTAATATGGACTGTATATTAAACTTGGTCATAAATGGGTTGGCCTGACAATAGCTATGTATGTGTTTGACAAATTCGTATAAATTCTTTACAGTGCCTTTACTTACTGCCAAGGTCGACAGAACAGATACAAACAACTGCTAAACAGGAGTTTATTGTGAGCTCAGAGAATTGTGTAACCAGGTTTCTGGATCTTCGGGAGCCTATACATAACATCATAGAAGGAACCGGAGCTATAAATTCTTTCATCATATTCTTGCGAATTCTCATGGCTGGGTATCTCCTGAGGAGGATCTTGAAGAGGCAGCCTGACTTTTCTTCTGTTTCTTTTTTATTCTACCTCCAACTTTTCGTTTTTGTTTCGCCTCTAACTCCAGAACGCCGAAAATTTTCGAAGTTATTGTACAATAACGTGGACCAGATTCTTGGAATATCTAGCAAGTTCACATGCCCTATGACCAGAGAGACAGACCCCAATCCAAGCATCCTGCAATGCCTTGGAAAACTTACAAAAAACCTATGTGGCGTAGTTTTAAAAGTTAAAAAAATATGCCGCTTGATTAAACGACGGCGAAGAGTGAAATTCAAATTTGTTGCTGAAAATTTGACTTACAATTTAAACAGTCTGAACTTTTCATTCCTGTTAAATCACTTTAAATAAATTTCAGTCTACTTCTAAATGGCTGACGTATCTTAGCTGAGTCCAGGATAGTACCCGATAAGTCTTGGTTACACGAAGGCAAATTTGTTGATGTAGCAAAATAACTAAAAATTAGAATAATTGGAATCCATACCATAACTGAAGAATTCAACTTCTCACAACTGGTGTTGTGTCACGCTGCTGTTATATTTAATAGTGATATTTCTTTCTATAGTAAAGTCCTCACTTAACGTTGTTTCGATCAACGTCGATTCATTATAACTTTGATGATAAAAAACAATAGATTCCCGGCCGGGGCCATTGTCTGTTTGGAGTTGGCATTCTCTCCTCTGTCGGAGTGAGTTTTCTCCGGGTACTCCGGTTTCTTCCCACATCCGAGATATGTACACTTCAGGATAATTGGAGTGTCTAAATTGTCCTAGAACGAGTGTGTGTGTGTGTGTGTGTGTGTGTGTGTGTGTGTGTGTGTGTGTGTGTGTGTGTGCGTGTGTGTGTGTGTGAATGAGTGCGCCTTGTGATGGAATGGCGTCCTGTCCAGTGTTGGTTCCCTCCTTGCACCCTGACCTGGAAGGATATGCTCAGCTTTACAAACATTTATTCCTTTATTTAACCCAGTTGCAATGAATACTAAAGCTACACTGTGCATCCATGATGTTTACGTCAATTAGCCTATGGTAAAATTGGTTTTGGGTATCTTTATTGTAGACGACTACGGTGCTCTTCGCACCTACTCCAAGGTTGAGGGACTGATTACCTCATCTTCTGTATATAGTCCTACTGTCTTCAAGTTATGTCCTAGAATTTGTATTGATAAAGCCACTGGATGGTGAAACGTCTACAATAAAGATACCCAGATGTTGCACATGTGTCTTAATTTCATCTTGTCGGTATTATATACCATTCTTGCACAACAGACGTTTTGCCATCGAGTGGCTTTGTCAATACAGATTCTAGGACATAATTTGAAAACAGTAGAACTATATACAAAAGATGAAGTAATCAGTCCCTCAGCCTTGGAGTTGGTGTGAAGAGCACCGTAGTCGTGGAGATTCTGGAGCACAAGCAAGAAGGCTGGCGCTTATATACTAACGTCAGGTGGAATTGGATGGGTAGCAGACGAGGGCATAGTCACTGGTAGGCTGGATTTTCCAGTGGAAGTAGGCCACACACAAAGGGATGGGTAAGTTGTAGTAGCAGTTATAATAGATGTGAAGAAGGTCATGTAGATGTCCTCTGAACCAAGATTCCATGATGCTGCAGTGTCTGACAAGTTGTACAAGAATGGTATACAATACCGACAAGATGAAAATCGAGACACATGTGCAACATCTGGGTATCTTGTTTGTAGACGGGTATAACCTACTTCCACTGGGAAATCCCGCCTTCCTGTAACTATGCCCCCGTCTGCTACCCGTCCCATTCCACCTGACATTAGTATATAAGCGCCAGCCTCCTTGCCAGTTCTCCAGAATCTTCACGACTACGGTGCTCTTCACACTAACTCCAAGGTTGAGGGACTGATTAACCTCATCTTTTGTATATAGTTCTACTGTCTTCAAATTATGTCCTTGAATTTGTATTGATAAAAACCACTGCATGGCGAAACGTCTACAATAAAGATACCCAGATGTTGCACATTTGTCTCAGTTTTCAAAATTGGTTTTGTATACGTCATTTCGCTTAAAGTCGCAGTTTCCAAGACAATATTGACGATGCTAACTGAGGACTTACCGTATAATTAAAGAATGTTTTTTCTCATTGGTTTAAAAATATTAGTCAGGTTGATAACCAACTGTAAAATAGAGAAGGAGAGATTCGGCCTAATTACAACCTTCCACGTACACACTCACGCACACGCACACACACACACACACACACACACACACACACACACACACACACAAACACACACACACACAGACACACACACACACACACACACACACACACACACACACACTCACACACACACCAGGAGCTATGACTCGACCCCTGCAACCACAAATAGGTGAGTACACACACACACACACACACACACATACACACACACACACACAAACACACACACACAAGGAGACAGAAAAGAGGCACTAAACTATAGACCTGTGTCATTGACGTGTATAGTATGCAAAATTATGGAGAAGATTATCAGGAGGAGAGTGGTGGAGCACCTGGAACGGAACAAGAGTATAAATGCCAACCAGCACGGATTCACGAAAGGCAAATCCTGTGTCACAAACCTTCTGGAGTTTTATGATAAAATAACAGAAGTAAGACACGAGAGAGAGGGGTGGGTTGATTGCATCTTCTTGGACTGCAAGAAGGCCCTTGACACAGTTCCTCACAAGAGATTAGTGCAGAAACTAGAGCATCAAGCGCATATAACAGGAAGGGCACTGCAATGGATCAGAGAATACCTGACAGGGAGGCAACAACGAGTCATGGTACGTAATGATGTATCACAGTGGGCACCTGTGACGAGCGGGGTCCCACAGGGGTCGGTCCTAGGACCAGTGCTATTTTTGGTATATGTGAACGACATGATGGAAGGGTTAGACTCAGAAGTGTCCCTGTTTGCAGATGATGTGAAGTTAATGAGGAGAATTAAATCTGATGAGGACCAGGCAGGACTTCAAAGAGACCTGGACAGACTGGACACCTGGTCCAGCAAATGGCTTATCGAATATAATCCTGCCAAATGCAAAGTCATGAAGATAGGGGAAGGGCACAGAAGACCACAGACAGAGTATAGGCTAGGTGGCCAAAGACTGCAAACCTCACTCAAGGAGAAAGATCTTGGGGTGAGTATAACACCGAGCATGTCTCCGGAAGCACACATCAATCAGATAACTGCTGCAGTATATGGGCGCCTGGCAAACCTGAGAACAGCATTCCGATACCTTAGTAACGAATCGTTCAAGACACTGTACACCGTGTATGTCAGGCCCATACTGGAGTATGCAGCACCTGTTTGGAACCCGCACTTGATAAAGCACGTCAAGAAACTAGAGAAAGTACAAAGGTTTGCCACAAGGTTAGTTCCAGAGCTAAGGGGAATGTCCTATGAAGAAAGATTAAGGAAAATCGGCCTGACGACACTGGAGGACAGGGGGATCAAAGGGGGGACATGATAACGACATATAAAATACTGCGTGGAATAGACAAGGTGGACAAAGACAGGATGTTCCAGGGATGGGACACAGAAACAAGAGGCCACAATTGGAAGTTGAAGACACAAATGAGTCAGAGAGATATTAGGAAGTATTTCTTCAGTCATAGAGTTGTAAGGCAGTGGAATAGCCTAGAAAATGACGTAGTGGAGGCAGGAACCATACACAGTTTTAAGACGAGGTTTGATAAAGCTCATGGAGCGGGGAGAGAGAGGGCCCAGTAGCAACCGGTGAAGAGGCGGGGCCAGGAGCTAAGACTCGACCCCTGCAACCACAAATAGGTGAGTACACACACACACACACACACACACACACAAAACACACACAGACGGACACACATACACACAAACGGATGCACACACACACACACACACACACACACACACACACACACACACACACACACACACACACACACACATACACACACAGACGGACACACACACATACACACACACTAAAAAAATACTCATTCATTAACCCTGGGATGTACAGCCTCATTAGCGGGCAAACACTGCACGCCCAAATTTTTTGTACTCGAAATATAATTATTAAAAAATTGGACAGTAAACAGAGACCAGCTCAGACCTGTTTTTTGGCTAAGAAAATGAATATAGTAATTTTTGAAGCAACGAGCCTATGAGAGACGAGAATTTATCTACGCCTTTATGTGGACCTGCTTTTCGGGCGTTATTACATTGTTACCTTGATGCCTGTGAAGGACTCCAGATCCAAGGAATTAGAGTTTATCACTCTTCATTAAGCCGTGTCTAATTACCTCCCATTTGGAACCTAATTTCCCTACAATAAATTAGAAGAATATGTAAATTGATGACTTCTCTTCTTGAGCGAATTTTAATTCGAGTTACCAGGAATTGTGGGTGAAAGTTAGACGATATTTATATATAATTTTTTTCGGTATTTCAATAAATGTTTAACTATGTTCAGATCGAAGTATGACAATGTTTAAATGAGAAATAGCATAAAACATTTGAGAGAAAGTGCAGTAATTTGTAGGTAGGAAAATGATATTTGTGTAAGAAAATGGAAATATACAGGAAAAACGTTCTGCGGTCTTTGTATAAGCATGTGAAGCTGTGACTATGCTAGTGAGGAAGTCAGTCCAGGAATATACTGGGTAGGACGCTGACATGAAGTCAGGAAAACGAATGTTCCTGATTCAGTAAGACAAGGAGAAACCAGACAGGACCCTGACACTGTGACTATGCTAGTGAGGAAGTCAGTCCAGGAATATACTGGGTAGGACGCTGACATGAAGTCAGGAAAACGAATGTTCCTGATTCAGTAAGACAAGGAGAAACCAGACAAGACCCTGACACTAATTCAGAACAATCAAATAAATATTAGATAAGACGAACAGTATTTACATAAGACTAGAAAGGTGATGGGTAAGACCCTGATGGTAATGAAGTAAGAAATGGGGGTAATGGGTACGATGTAGTGAATCCTGACAGGTCGTATTAGGTCCCGAAGATAATTAGTAACATCAAGATAATGGGTAAGATCCTGACAGTACCTCAGTAAGAAGTGGGTTGTAATGGGTAAGACTCTGATAGTATCTAAATATGACCAGGGAGAAATCTGTACGACTCTGACAGTATCTCAGTAAGACCAGATTGATAACAGTTACGACCCGTTACCAACCCAATCATCGGGGAGATAATGGGTAAGACTCCGACCTTACCTCATTAAGACCAAGTTGATAACGGATACGACCCGTTATCAACCCCATTATCTGAGAGATAATGGGTAAAACTCTCACCGCACCTCAGTAACATCTGTGAGAAATAGGTAAGACTCTGACAGTAAGTCAGAAGTGCAGGAATGATAGAATGACCAATGCAGCATAAATTTTCAGGTCAAAAATTTACATTTTACATTAATTCTTTAGGAATCCCCTTTCAGTAAAAAATAAATGATAATTATTTGTTATCTAAATATTTTTAGGAAAATATTCAAAGACCATTTTTAAGCACTATCTACGGTTTATTTGCTCTAATTTTTGAGGTCAATGCAAAGAGTTAATGGCTCTGGAACTCTAGCTGACTGCAGTACATACGGGGAAATCTTGTTTTCTTGACTGGACTCTTAGTACACACTGAGCACTTCTTCGTAGTGTCACTAGTCTCTGCAACTACTACTGCATGGGACAAAGAAAGGGTAGAGATTTTGCATGCACTTCATCGTATTCCTTTGGGAGAATTGCTAAGTAGTGACTCTACTCTCGGCCTCCCTTCACTCTGGTAAGGGGATCTTGATCTAGGGAATTGCATTTGTGCACCGGTTCCCCGAATTGAGCCTGAATACCTTCCATCCCCCCAAGACGCTGTGTAATTCTATGGGTTTAGCGCTCCCGCATGTTAATAATAATAATAATAATAATAATAATAATAATAATAATAATAATAATAATAATAATTTCGGCCTGATCAATCCTACAGATATCTCTTGCATAAATTGTCTTCTGATGAGTTCCACTTCTCCTGTGTTTTTATGGTTTCCAGAATGTATGTTACACGTATTAGTAGCAAGAGAAGAACCGTGATGATACCAATATGAAATATTCTAATGTTTTTTTTTTTCAGTTGCACAAGGCATATATGCTCCTAACAGAGTAATAAGTTTTTAAGTGCCACATTAATAACATATTCAATATTTGAAGATATTCGAAATCACCATGAAAAACATATAAAAATCAATGAATTTTATACACGTATTTCAAAGTAGGGTTCTTGCTTTGAAATTTTACTGTTTCACTAAGGTTTTTGAGGCGGTAGATCATGATAAAAAACATATGTGGACATCAGTAAAGCTTTGGGTAAACATCCGTAAAATCCATTAATCTTGAAAAAAACACGGCAAATGTGCGAAGAAGTGGCTTATATACCGTAAGCAGGTGAGGTGGAGCAGTCGTAGGTGGTATCACAGTGGACATATCCATTCGTGGAAATAGGTCATGACCATAGGTTAGACAAGAGAAGAATTCATTGTATCAAGATCCCATGATGTGATATCGCCTACGATTGCTTCACGTCACCTATCTACAGTATATACGTCACTGCTTCCCACATATGCTGCGTTCTTTTCAAGATTGATGGACTGCTTACATCGACTCAAGGCTGAGGGTCTGATTACCTCAAACTCCTTCTGATCTTCACCATTTTTCTTTGTATAGTACTGATGAAGCCACTGTGTGGCGAAACTTTTCCTCGTTATAGATACCCAAGTGTTACACATGTGTCTAATTTATCAACTTGTCCTTTCTCTGAACCATTTATCTACATAAAGGAGACTGATGAAGAAACTAGCGGCACACAATTTTCAGAAATTCTTGACTGGATCGTAAAAGATCTGTCCGATAAGCAAGAGTTTGCAAACATTGTTATGTAACAGAATGTGGGTTCATTACAAGTGGTGTTCCACACAGTTCAGTTTAAGTCCCTTTAATATTCACTATTTCCATAAACGACGTAGATAAGGAAAAACTTAGTGACATAATTAAGGTTGCCAACTGTTCAACTATAATAGGCTGTCAAATCATACACGATAAGGACAAGTGGGCGCTACTGGACGATCAGGATTGCTTGATGTTAAAGTCAGCAGTCAAAGATGCCGTTTAATGTTAAAAAAATGGTAGGTTCTTACACTAGAAAAAAACTGTGGCACATAAGAACTACATAATGTCAATCTTAATCAAAATAAATGCGAAATTAGACTAAGGAGTTCTGGTAAACAGAGATTTAGAACCAAGATAACAGTGTCTAAGTGTTCACAGAAAGCTAATTGAAATACCCTTCATATCAAGGTAAGGTCACATTTAAATTGTGCTGCTCAGGACTCACATCACTGGATTAAGCTTAGAAAAATTATATCTAGAGAGGAAACAGAGGAGAATTAGTTTAGCAGTAGAATTATAGAGGGATGAGAGAAACCAAAAAAAAAAAAAAAAAAAGAAAATAGCATCCCTGAGGCACTTTAAAAATAGGTCAGATTGGTACTTAAATGTGTTGAGCTCGATGAGGCTGAACCTACTCACCATGGGCTGGAAGTCTTACAATAGTGCTAGGCTATTTTTTATGCTCTCATATACTACTGAACAGAATTGAAAGTATGGTTTCTCATAACAGTCAACAAAGATTCAGTGAGTGTAGTTCACGCACAGCGTTACCAGTTTGTGTTGGGTTCCTCTTGTAAATGAATTGAACTGAAGCATCAGTCGTGTTTAGTCTTCTTTTTATCTCATGAATACCCTGGCATCTCGGGGTGACAAGGAGGACATCATCCATGTAACAAACCCATATGACAGTGTTCTGGGCACTGCTGTTAAAACATCCAGCATTTAATGGGTATTTGTACAGATTTGCTCGTACAATTCAGGTTGGGAACCACTGCTCATCCCATATGTTTTCTGAAGAACCCACTTGTGGCGAAACGTCTACTGTAATAAATGTCCTGAACTGTCTTTTTCCACAATTTGTTCAGATCGCCATACCATTTCTCACTGTTTACATATGTTTCTATTGTTGCCCTTTTAACAGATTACCACAGATGTTCATGTTTACATCGTCCGTGAAGCTTTTTATCTCAGTTGTGATGAGGCGCTAATCTGCAGTTAAACGAGACTTTAAATTGCCAATCGGTTCATGCTAGTAATAATAACTGTCAGTTCCCACGTGTTGAGATAATCGACAATATAGGTGTTTATGACACAGGCCTCGTTCTAGGGGAAATGCTTAGGTGTTAAGTGGAATGTTTGGCTAAGTATCGCTCAGAGTGAGTACAAGAAAGTCTACCAGCGCATTTATTGGTGGCAGGATAAAGTCATATGATGATTCGTATGGGTGTGTTGGGTCTCAGCGTGTTTTGACTTTTATGAAGCTTCGATGAATCAGATTAAATAAATTAGATGTAGAGTTTATATCAGTGGTGGTGTAAATTGATGTAATTATAATGCACAGTGTTAATTATAAGATTAAAGGACAGTTTTAATTAAAGGACTAGTTTGGTAATGATATATTTTCCGTTCATAGATATTATTATTATTATTATAATCAAGGGGGAAGCGCTAAACCCGGAGGATTATACAGCGCCTGGGGAGGGGGGATGTGGAAGGCATTCAGGCTTAATTCGGGGAACTGGAGCACAGATCCAATTCCCTAAATCAAGAGCCCCTCACCAACATCAAGGAACCTTCCTTGAGGGGACGTTCATAGATATAAAATAAACACTTGTTTAGCTTGTTCTATCCTGGCATAGCATGAGTTTACACTAAAGATCGATCAAGCCCAAAGAGTCAACAATACCTAGAGTCAACGGTACTTAGGGACATGAACGATAGCCAGGTGGATAAACAATACAAAGGAATGCTAATAATAATCAAGTTTTGGAAACAATACGAAGGGCCGGCAAGAATGGTCTGGTTGGTCTTCAAAACAAAAGGTACATGTGTCACTGTCATATGTCATTAATGTGATACACAGCAACAACAGTCAGATGGATCAACAAATATAACAAACATAATCAGGTGGGTTAACAATGGCAAACAATGCCAACAATGGTTAGGTAGATCAATAACAGAAGGAGCGTCAGGGTTAACTGAGAAACTCTGACGCTTCAAAAGTTTTAGTAACAAAAGCAAACACCAACACAGACTGCCTTCCGGAATTCTTAATGGTATTTTCTAGGGAGTGAAGTTTGTAAAAGGCTCAAGAGTATAGAAACACACACACACACACACACACACACACACACAACACACACACACACACCTTGAGCAGTTCAGACATTGAGGACATTACATATGAGAGACCCCTAGGAGCTAGTGACCACGTGGTTCTGTGCTTTGAATACATAGTAGAGTTGCAAGTGGAGAGAGTAACAGGAGTTGAATGGGAAAAGCCAGACTATAAAAGAGGGGACTACATAGGTTTGAGGAACTTCCTGCAGGAGGTTCAGTGGGACAGAGAACTGGTAGGAAAGTCAGTAAACGAAATGATGGAATACGTAACAACAAAATGCAAGAAGGCAGAGGAAAGGTTTGTTCCCAAGGGCAATAGAAACAATGGGAAGACCAGAACGAGCCCTTGGTTTACCCGACGGTGTATGGAGGCAAAAACTAAGTACACTAGAAAAAGGAAAAAGTACCGAAGGCAAAGAACACAGGAAAATAAGGAGATTAGTCAAAGAGCCAGGAACGAGTACGCACAGGTAAGGAGGGGGGCCCAGCGACAGTATGAAAATAACATAGCACCGAAAGTCAAGTCCGACCCTAAACTGGTGTATAGCCACATCAGGAGGAAGACAACAGTCAAAGACCAGGTAATCAGGCTGAAGAAAGAAGGTGGAGAACTCACAAGAAACGATCGCGACGTATGTGAGGAGCTCAACACGAGATTTAAGGAAGTATTTACAGTAGAAACAGGAAGAGCTCTGGGAAGACAGCACAGAGGGGAACATCAACAGGGAATATACCAACAAGTGTTGGATGACATATAAACAACGGAGGAGGTACAGAAGCTGCTAAGTGACCTTGATACCTCAAATTCGATGGGACCGGACATCTTCTCGTCGGTTCTTAGAGAAGGAGCAGAGACGTTGTGCGTGCTACTAACCACAATCTTCAACACATCCCTTGAAACTGGGCAACTACTTGAGGTATGGAAGACGGAAAATGTAGTCCCCATTTTTAAGAAAGGAGCCAGAAACGAGGCACTAAACTACAGACATGTGTCTCTGACGTGTATAGTATGCAAATTCATGGAGAAGATTATCAGGAGGAGAGTGGTGGAGCACCTGGAATGGAACAGGATTATAAACGACAACCAGCATGGATTCATTGAAGGCAAATCCTGTGTCACAAAACTTCTGGAGGTTTATGACAAGGTAACAGAAGTAAGACACGAGAGAGAGGGGTGGATTGATTGCATTTTTCTGGACTGCAGGAAGGCCTTCGGCACAGTTCCTCACAAGAGATTAGTCCAGAAGCTGGAGGATCAGGTGTGTATAACAGGAACGGCACTACAATGGATCAGAGAATACCTGACAGGGAGGCAATAACGAGTCATGGTACATGAAGAGGAATCACAGTGGGTGCCTGTGACGAACGGGACTACAAAGGCAGGACTACAAAGAGACCTGGACAGGTTGGACACGTGGTCCAGCAACTGGCTCCTTGAATTTAACCCTGCCAAATGCAAAGTCATGAAGAATGGGAAAGGGCAAAGAAGACCGCAGACAGAGTATAGGCTAGGTGGACACAGCCTACGTCAGGCCCATTCTGGAGTATACAGCACCAGTCTGGAACCCACACCTGGTCAAGCACGTCAAGACGTTAGAGAAAGCACAAAGGTTTCCAACAAGGCTAGTTCCGGAGCTCAGGGGGAATATCCTAAGATGAGAGGTTGAGGGAAATCGGAATGACGACACTGGAGGACAGAAGGGTCAAGGGATACATGATAACGACAGACAAAAAACTGCGTGGAATAGATGAGGTGGACAGAGACAGGATGTTCCAGAGAAGGGACACAGAAATAAGGGATCACAATTGGAAGCTGAAGACTCAGACGAGTCACAGGGATGTTAGGAAGTATTTCTTCAGTCATAGAGTCGTCAGGAAGTAGAATAGAATAGCAAGTGATGTAGTGGAGGCAGAAATCATACATAGCTTAAAGACGAGATATGACAAAGCTCAGGAAGCAGAGAGAGAGAGAAAGGGCCTAGTAGCGATTAGTGAAGAGGCGGGGCCAGGAGCTGAATCTCGACCCCTGCAACCACAATTAGGTGAGTACACACACACACACACACACACACACACACACACACATTCACACACACAGATATCTTAAGCAATACAGACGTACATATGACTATTTTCTAGGTTTAACTATTCTTCAACCTCAGGCTCAATTTAATTCTTCAAGATTAGAATTTTGGTATAAAATTATCAATAAAACACAAATGATATCGTATCTCAAAAGTATAGAATACAAATGTAACCATGAGGGATCATACAAGAAATTTGCCTCTGGTAAAACATTGCGGAAACAAAGAGAACAGAATTATCAGATTATTATTATTATTATTATTATTATTATTATTATTATTATTATAATCAAAAAGAAGCGCTAAGCCACAAGGGCTATACAGCGAGAATTATCAGAGACAAAAAAAAAAAAAGTTGGTTGAAAAATGAATATTGAGTTGTTATATCAATGTTAATATTGAGTTGTTATATTAATGTTAATATTGATTTGTTATATTAATGTTAATATTGAGTTGAGTTGTTATATTAATGTTAATATTGAGTTTTATATTAATGTTAATATTGAGTTATATTAATGTTAATATTGAGATGAGTTGTTATATAAATGTTAATATTGCGTTGTTATATTAATGTTAATATTCAGTTGTTATATTAATGTTAATGTTGAGTTGTTATATTAATGTAATATTGAGTTACATTAATGTTAATATTGAGTTGTTATATTAATATTAATATTGAGTTGTTATATTAATGTTAATATTGAGTTGTTATATTAATGTTAATATTGAGTTGTTATATTAATGTTAATATTCAGTTGTTATATTAATGTTAATATTGAGTTGTTATATTAATGTTAATATTCAGTTTTATATTAATGTTAATATTGAGTTGTTATATTAATGTTAATATTCAGTTGTTATATTAATGTTAATATTCAGTTGTTATATTAATGTTAATATTGAGTTGTTATATTAATGTTAATATTGAGTTGTTATATTAATGTTAATATTGAGTTGTTATATTAATGTTAATATTCAGTTGTTATATTAATGTTAATATTCAGTTGTTATATTAATTTAATATTGAGTTGTTATATTAATGTTAATATTGAGTTGTTATATTAATGTTAATATTCAGTTGTTATATTAATGTTAATATTCAGTTGTTATATTAATGATAATATTGAGTTATATTAATGTTAATATTGAGTTGTTATATTAATATTAAATTGAGTTGTTATATTAATGTTAATATTGAGTTGTTATATTAATGTTAATATTCAGTTGTTATATTAATGTTAATATTCAGTTGTTATATTAATGTTAATATTGAGTTATATTAATGTTAATATTGAGTTGTTATATTAATATTAATATTGAGTTGTTATATTAATGTTAATATTGAGTTGTTATATTAATGTTAATATTCAGTTGTTATATTAATGTTAATATTCAGTTGTTATATTAATGTTAATATTGAGTTATATTAATATTAATATTGAGTTGTTATATTAATGTTAATATTGAGTTGTTATATTAATGTTAATATTGAGTTGTTATATTAATGTTAATATTCAGTTGTTATATTAATGTTAATATTCAGTTGTTATATTAATGTTAATATTGAGTTATATTAATGTTAATATTGAGTTGTTATATTAATATTAATATTGAGTTTGTTATATTAATGTTTAATATTGAGTTGTTATATTAATGTTAATATTGAGTTGTTATATTAATGTTAATATTGAGTTATATTAATGTTAATATTGAGTTGTTATATTAATGTTAATATTGAGTTATATTAATGTTAATATTAAGTTGTTATATTAATGTTAATATTGAGTTGTTATATTAATGTTAATATTGAGTTGTTATATTAATGTTAATATTGAGTTATATTAATGTTAATATTGAGTTGTTATATTAATGTTAATTTTGGAGTTGTTATATTAATGTTTATTATTGAGTTGTTATTAATGTTAATATTGAGTTGTAATATTAATGTTAATATGAGTGTTATATTAATGTTAATATTGAGTTATATTAATGTTAATATTGAGTTGTTATATTAATGTTAATATTGAGTTGTTACGTTAATATTGAGTTGTTATATTAATGTTAATATTGAGTTGTTATATTAATGTTAATATTGAGTTGTTATATTAATGTTAATATTGAGTTGTTATATTAATGTTAATATTGAGTTGTAATATTAATGTTAATATTGAGTTGTTATATTAATGTTAATATTGAGTTATATTAATGTTAATATTGAGTTGTTATATTAATGTTAATATTGAGTTGTTATATTAATGTTAATATTGAGTTGTTATATTAATGTTAATATTGAGTTGTTATATTAATGTTAATATTGAGTTGTTATATAATGTTAATATTGAGTTGTTATATTAATGTTAATATTGAGTGTTATATTAATGTTAATATTGAGTTGTTATATTAATGTTAATATTGAGTTATATTAATTTGTTAATTTTGAGTTGTTATATTAATGTTAATATTGAGTTGTTATATTAATGTTAATATTGAGTGTTATATTAATGTTAATATTGAGTTGTTATATTAATATTAATATTGAGTTGTTATAATTAATGTTAAATATTGAGTGTTATATTAATGTTAATATTGAGTTGTATATTAATGTTAATATTGAGTTGTAATATTAATGTTTAATATTGAGTGTTATTTTAATGTTAATATGAGTTATATTAATGTTAATATTGAGTTGTTATATTAATGTTAAATTTTGAGTTGGTATATTAATGTTAATATGAGTTGTTATATTATGTTAATATTGAGTTGTTATATTAATGTATATGAGTTGTTATATAATGTTAATATGAGTTGTTATATAATGTTAATATTGAGTTGTTATATTAATGTTAATATTGAGTTGTTATATTAATGTTAATATTGAGTTATATTAATGTTATATTGAGTTGTTATATAATGTTAATTTTGAGTTGTTATATTAATGTAAATTGAGTTGTATATATTAATGTTAATATTGAGTTGTTATATTAATGTTAATATTGAGTTGTTATATTAATGTTAATATTGAGTTGTTATATTAATGTTAATATTGAGTTGTTATATTAATGTTAATATTGAGTTGTTATATTAATGTTAATGTCATTTTGGGTCAACAATAGGAATTACTGAGGGATCCGATAAACTAATCCATTACACATTAGAAAACATTATGCACAAGAACTTTAATCGTCAATATAAGAGTATTTTGTTTATATAGTAAAACACATCGTTATGAGAAATAGTTTCTACTGCTCTTTTAACAAACATTGATCAGTTTATTTAGGATTTTGAATCTAATGTGTAAGAGTAATTTGAGGTAAAATGGATCAAGACTTACCTGTAAAATCTCTGAGGGGTTAGAATGGATAAGTTTGGATTAGTACTTTTGGAGGTGAAGTCTGGGTGAATGACGGGCGATAGATGTGGGTCATGATGGGTGATAGATGTGGATCATGACGGGTGATAGATGTGGATCATGACGGGTGATAGATGTGGGTCATGATGGGTGATAGATGTGGATCATGACGGGTGATAGATGTGGGTCATGATGGGTGATAGATGTGGGTCATGATGGGTGATAGATGTGGGTCATGATGGGTGATAGATGTGGGTCATGACGGGTGATAGATGTGGATCATGACGGGTGATAGATGTGGGTCATGACGGGTGATAGATGTGGATCATGACGGGTGATAGATGTGGATCATGACGGGTGATAGATGTGGGTCATGACGGGTGATAGAGGGTGGGTCAGGGACGGGTGATAGATGTGGGTCACGATGGGTGATAGATGTGGATCATGACGGGTGATAGATGTGGATCATGACGGGTGATAGATGTGGGTCACGATGGGTGATAGATGTGGATCATGACGGGTGATAGATGTAGATCACGACAGGTGATAGATGTGGGTCATGACGGGTGATAGATGTGGATCATGACGGGTGATAGATGTGGGTCACGATGGGTGATAGATGTGGATCATGACGGGTGATAGATGTGGGTCATGACGGGTGATAGATGTGGGTCACGATGGGTGATAGATGTGGATCATGACGGGTGATAGATGTGGGTCATGACGGGTGATAGATGTGGGTCACGATGGGTGATAGATGTGGATCATGACGGGTGATAGATGTGGATCATGACGGGTGATAGATGTGGGTCATGACGGGTGATAGATGTAGATCATGACGGGTGATAGATGTGGGTCATGACGGGTGATAGATGTGGGTCACGATGGGTGATAGATGTGGATCATGACGGGTGATAGATGTAGATCACGACAGGTGATAGATGTGGGTCATGACGGGTGATAGATGTGGGTCACGATGGGTGATAGATGTGGATCATGACGGGTGATAGATGTGGGTCACGATGGGTGATAGATGTGGGTCATGACGGGTGATAGATGTGGGTCATGATGGGTGATAGATGTGGATCATGACGGGTGATAGATGTGGGTCATGATGGGTGATAGATGTGGATCATGACGGGTGATAGATGTGGATCATGATGGGTGATAGATGTGGATCATGATGGGTGATAGATGTGGATCATGACGGGTGATTAGATGTGGATCATGACGGGTGAAGATGTGGATCTGACGGTTGATAGATGTGGATCATGACGGGTGATAGATGTGGGATCTGATGGGTGATAGATGTGGATCATGACGGGTGATAGATGTGGGTCATGACGGGTGATAGATGGGGGTCATGAGGGGTGATAGATGTGGGTCACGATGGGGGGATAGATGTGGGTCACGATGGTGATAGATGTGGGTCATGATGGTGTGATGTTGGGTCACGATGGGTGATAGATGTGGGTCATGATGGGTGATAGATGTGGGTCATGACGGGTGATAGATGTGGGTCATGACGGGTGATAGATGTGGGTCATGACGGGTGATAGATGTGGGTCACGATGGGTGATAGATGTGGGTCATGATGGGTGATAGATGTGGGTCACGATGGGTGATAGATGTGGATCATGACGGGTGATAGATGTGGGTCACGATGGGTGATAGATGTGGATCATGACGGGTGATAGATGTGGATCATGATGGGTGATAGATGTGGATCATGACGGGTGATAGATGTGGGTCATGATGGGTGATAGATGTGGATCATGACGGGTGATAGATGTGGGTCATGATGGGTGATAGATGTGGATCATGACGGGTGATAGATGTGGATCATGATGGGTGATAGATGTGGATCATGATGGGTGATAGATGTGGATCATGACGGTTGATAGATGTGGATCATGACGGGTGATAGATGTGGATCATGATGGGTGATAGATGTGGATCATGACGGGTGATAGATGTGGATCATGACGGGTGATAGATGTGGATCATGATGGGTGATAGATGTGGGTCACGATGGGTGATAGGTGTGGATCATGATGGGTGATAGATGTGGATCATGATGGGTGATAGATGTGGATCATGATGGGTGATAGATGTGGATCATGACGGGTGATAGATGTGGATCATGACGGGTGATAGATGTGGATCATGACGGTTGATAGATGTGGATCATGACGGGTGATAGATGTGGATCATGATGGGTGATAGATGTGGATCATGACGGGTGATAGATGTGGATCATGATGGGTGATAGATGTGGGTCACGATGGGTGATAGGTGTGGATCATGATGGGTGATAGATGTGGATCATGATGGGTGATAGATGTGGATCATGATGGGTGATAGATGTGGATCATGACGGGTGATAGATGTGGATCATGATGGGTGATAGATGTGGGTCACGATGGGTGATAGATGTGGATCATGACGGGTGATAGATGTGGATCATGATGGGTGATAGATGTGGATCATGATGGGTGATAGATGTGGATCATGACGGGTGATAGATGTGGATCATGATGGGTGATAGATGTGGGTCACGATGGGTGATAGATGTAGATCACGACGGGTGATAGATGTGTATCACGATGGGTGATAGATGTGCATCATGACGGGTGATAGATGTGGATCATGACGGGTGATAGATGTAGATCATGATGGGTGATAGATGTGGATCATGATGGGTGATAGATGTGGATCATAATGGGTGATAGATGTGGATCATGATGGGTGATAGATGTGGATCATGACGGTTGATAGATGTGTATCACGATGGGTGATAGATGTGCATCATGACGGGTGATAGATGTGGATCATGACGGGTGGTAGATGTAGATCATGATGGGTGATAGATGTGGATCATGATGGGTGATAGATGTGGATCATAATGGGTGATAGATGTGGATCATGATGGGTGATAGATGTGGATCATGACGGTTGATAGATGTGGATCACGATGGGTGATAGACGTGGATCATGACGGATGATAGATGTGGATCATGACAGGTGATAGATGTGGATCATGACGGGTGATAGATGTGGATCATGATGGGTGATAGATGTGGATCATGACGGGTGATAGATGTGGGTCATGATGGGTGATAGATGTGGGTCACGATGGGTGATAGATGTGGATCATGACGGGTGATAGATGTGGATCATGATGGGTGATAGATGTGGATCATGATGGGTGATAGATGTGGATCATGACGGGTGATAGATGTGGATCATGACGGGTGATAGATGTGGATCATGACGGGTGATAGATGTGGATCATGACGGGTGATAGATGTGGATCATGATGGGTGATAGATGTGGATTATGACGGGTGATAGATGTGGATCATGACGGGTGATAGATGTGGATCACGATGGGTGATAGATGTGGATCATGACGGGTGATAGATGTGGATCATGACGGGTGATAGGTGTGGATCATGACGGGTGATAGATGTGGATCATGATGGGTGATAGATGTGGATCATGACGGGTGATAGATGTGGATCATGATGGGTGATAGATGTGCATAAATGACGGTGATAGATGTGGATCATGACGGGTGATAGATGTAGATCATGATGGGTGATAGATGTGGATCATGATGGGTGATAGATGTGGATCATAATGGGTGATAGATGTGGATCATGATGGGTGATAGATGTGGATCATGACGGTTGATAGATGTGTATCACGATGGGTGATAGATGTGCATCATGACGGGTGATAGATGTGGATCATGACGGGTGATAGATGTAGATCATGAGGGTGATAGATGTGGATCTTTGATGGGTGATAGATGTGGATCATAATGGGTGATAGATGTGGATCATGATGGGTGATAGATGTGGATCATGACGGTTGATAGATGTGGATCACGATGGGTGATAGACGTGGATCATGACGGATGATAGATGTGGATCATGACGGGTGATAGATGTGGATCATGACGGGTGATAGATGTGGATCACGATGGGTGATAGATGTGGATCATGACGGGTGATAGATGTGGATCACGACGGGTGATAGATGTGCATCACGACCGGTGATAGATGTGGACCACGACAGGTGATAGATGTGGATCACGATGGGTGACAGATGTGCATCACGACAGGTGATAGATGTGGATCACGATGGGTGATGTGCATCACGACGGGTGATAGATGTGGATCACGACAGATGATAGATGTGGATCATGACGGATGATAGATGTGGATCACGACGGATGATAGATGTAGATCACGACAGGTGATAGATGTGCATCACGACGGATTATAGATGTGGATCACGACAGCTGATAGATGTGCATCACTACGGATGATAGATGTGCATCACGACGGATGATAGATGTGCATCACGACGGATGATAGATGTGGATCATGACGGGTGATGTGGATCACTACTTTTGAGGGCGATGAAATCTCTTATAAATATAAATCTTGATGTTATTTCCTAATTCGAAGTTGAGAGATTCTATCAAGATTCCCATATGTTGCATAAGTGTCTGAATTCCACACTGAACAATGTCCAAGGTGTGTCAGAGTGACCAAGGTGTGCCAGAGTGACCAATGTGTGTCAGAGTGACCAAGGTGTGTCAGAGTGACCAAGGTGTGTCAGAGTGACCAAGGTGTGTCAGAGTGACCAAGGTGTGTCAGAGTGACCAAGATGTGTCAGAGTGACCAAGGTGTGTCAGAGTGACCAAGGTGTGTCAGAGTGACCAAGGTGTGTCAGAGTGACCAAGGTGTGTCAGAGTGACCAAGGTGTGTCAGAGTGACCAAGATGTGTCAGAGTGACCAAGGTGTGTCAGAGTGACCAAGGTGTGTCAGAGTGACCAAGATGTGTCAGAGTGACCAAGGTGTGTCAGAGTGACCAAGGTGTGTCGAGTGACCAAGGTGTGTCAGAGTGACCAAGGTGTGTCAGAGTGACCAAGGTGTGCCAGAGTGACCAAGGTGTGTCAGAGTGACCAAGGTGTGTCAGAGTGACCAAGGTGTGTCAGAGTGACCAAGGTGTGTCAGACTGACCAAGGTGTGTCAGAGTGACCAAGGTGTGTCAGAGTGACCAAGGTGTGTCAGAGTGACCAAGGTGTGTCAGAGTGACCAAGGTGTGTCAGAGTGACCAAGATGTGTCAGAGTGACCAAGGTGTGTCAGAGTGACCAAGGTGTGTCAGAGTGACCAAGGTGTGTCAGAGTGACCAAGGTGTGTCAGAGTGACCAAGGTGTGCCAGAGTGACCAAGGTGTGTCAGAGTGACCAAGGTGTGTCAGAGTGACCAAGGTGTGTCAGAGTGACCAAGGTGTGTCAGACTGACCAAGGTGTGTCAGAGTGACCAAGGTGTGTCAGAGTGACCAAGGTGTGTCAGAGTGACCAAGTGAGTCGAAGAACTGCCAAAGAAAATTAATAAAGTTGATGTAAGCTTTATGGATGTTCAATGACATTTATTGAATAAAGAACATTTATTGAATAGAAATAGCTAGATGAATAAAGTTTTTATTACATTCCTTTTTTATTGAAAGTAAATTGTAGTGCTGATGAATCTTGTCCAAGATAAGGTCGTACATTCATTTCTGAGATTGACTTTATTCTTGCTTACCGCTTTCAGAACTTAAGTTTAGTTTAGTTAGTTAAAGATTAGCCGGTATTCTCCCGGCCCGGGCCTTGTCCAAGTGGTGGCCCGGCCTTGGCTCCCTCTTTAGGGAGTGTCTGAGACCTAAGTCTCCCATGGGAGGAGGCACAAGTACCTCCTCATCTTTGGGACCAACTGTCCCCAGGCCTAGCCACAAGCTAGGCCTCTCTGGTCTGCCATCCCCGCCCCAAGGGGGCTAATGGGAATGACAGTCTTATGAGCTAAAGGCTCGGGCTCAGGCACCTACCCTACCCTAGAAGGGCTGGGCATGGTGTCGATCAACTTAAGTTTAACTTCGTTATTTTCTTAGGAAAATGAACTTAATACGTATTCAAGTATACCAAAATTTGATGTGATTTAAATATTTAATATTACCTTAAAATGCTTGATATGGTGATTTTTACTTTTTTTTTATTTCCATCTTTCTTCTGTTCTTACGTTCTATGATTCAAGAATATATCTCTTCATTAAGGGGAGGAATTAATTTCCGTAGGAATAAAGAGATAATGTAAGATTCTTATTCTTACACGAGGTAACCCAGGAGAGACATTTTGTTGTATGATTCTCCATACTTACCTTTTTATTATATTCTTTTGTAGAATGATATTATTTGTGTGTATTACTGATCATTTTTTAAAAGTTTTTGATACTGAAGGTTAGATGTGAGCTTAAGGTTGAAGAAAGCTAAGTAATTTTTACATTAGCGTTTCTTAAGGCATGTGTGTGTGTTGTGTGTGTGTGTGTGTGTGTGTGTGTGTGTGTGTGTGTGTGTGTGTGTGTGTGTGTGTGTGTGTGTGGGGTGTGTGTGGTGTGTGTGTGTTTCTTACCTATTTGTGGTTACAGGGGTCGAGTCACATTTGGCCCACCTCTTCGCTGGTCGCTACTACGTCCACTCTCTCCCTTCTTCAAGAGTGTTATCATATCTCTTCTGAAATCTATGTATGTATCCTACCTCCACTAAATCACTCTCCAGGTAGGACACTTGTCCCTTAGCTCCGGGACTAATGTTGTTGCAAATCTTCGTGCCTTCTCTAATTTTTTGACGTGACCAGGTGTGTAGGTTTTATACTGGTGATGAATACTTCAGTAAGTGGCTGACGTAAACGGTGTACAGTCTTTTGGACTATTCTTTACTCAAGTGTCGAAACGCTATTCTCAGGTTTATCAGGCACACATATAATGCAGCAGTTATTTGGCTGATGTGCGCCTCAGATGTGCTTGGTATTAAACTCACTCCAAGATCTTTTTTTTCTTGAGTGAGGTTTGCATTCTTTGTATGCGGTCTTCTTTGAGCTTCCCCAATCTTCATGACTTTGCATTTGGTGAGGTTAAACTCCGGGAGTCAGTTAATGGGTCAGGCTTGCAGCCTGTCCAGAACCCTTTGTAGTCCTGCCTGATCCTCTTCCACTTGAATTCTCCGCATTAACTTCATGTCGTCTGCAAACAGAGACACCTCTGAATCCATACCTTCCGCCATGTCATTCACATATACCAGAAACAGCACCGGCCCTAGGACTGGCCCTTGTGGCACACCTCTTCAGGTACCATCACTCGTTGTTTCTTTCCTGTCAGGTATTCTCTGATCTAGTGCATTGCCTTTCCTGTTATTCCTGCCTGCTCCTCTAGCTTTTCCAAAACTGGTTTAAAAGCCTTTTTAAAGTCCAAGAAAATGCATCCTACCAACTCCTCTCTCTCTTGCCTTACTTCTTTCACCTTGTAGTAAATCTGAGAGGTTTGAGACACAGTATTTCCCTTCCCTGAAACTGTGCTGGTTATCATAAGTTTATTTCTTTCTTGGTGCACTACGAGTCTTTTCCTAATAAACTTCTCCAAGACATTGCACACTATACACGTCTGTGACACTTGTCTGTAGTTTAATGCTATCTGCATGACTCCTTTCTTAAGGAGTGGGACTACATTTGCTGTCTTCCACACCTCAGGTAGTTGCCCTGTTTTCATAGATGAGTTGCAGATTGTTGTTAGTGGCAAGCACAGCGCCTCTGCTCCATCTCTCATGACCTACGGAGAGATGTTGTCCTGTCCCACCACCTTTGAGGTATCTAGTTCACTTAGCAGCGTCTTTACTTCCTCTTCGGTTGTGTGTAGCGTGTCCAGCACTTGTTGGTGTACCCTACCATTCCGGTTTGCTTGAGTCCTTCCTGTCTGTACTGAAAATACTTCCTTAAATCTCGTGTTCATCTCCTCACATACTTCCTTGTCGTTTCTTTTTCTTGTGATCTCCCTTCCTCACCCTGATTACCTGGTCCTTGATTGTTTTCCTCGTGGTGTGGCTGTGCAACAGCTCAGGGTCAGATTTGACTTTCGATGTTATGTCATTCTTATATTGCCGCTGGGCCTCCCTCCATATACATGCATATTCGTTTCTGGCTCTACGGTTAATCTCCTTATTTTCCTGGATCCTTTGTCTTCTATACTTGTTTAATTTTCTAGCACAGTTTGGGCCTCTCTACACCTCTGGGTGAACCAAGAGCTCATTCTTCTCTTCTCTTTATTTTATTACCCTTGGTTACGAAACTCTCCTCTGCCTCCTTTCATTTTGTGCTTACGTATTCCATCATTTCGTTTACTGCTTTTCTCGCCAGTTCTCTTTCCCACTATACCTCTTGCAGGAAATTCCTAATACCTGTGTAGTCCACTCCTTTATAGTTTGGCTTCTCCCATCTTATATCTTACAATGTATTCATAGTTCGAGACTATGTGATCACTAGCTGCAAAGAGCCTTTCGTATTTGATAGCCCCAATGTCTTAACTAGTCAAGGGAAATATGAAGTCCAGCCTTACTGGTTCATCCTATCCTCTCTTCTCTCTTTGGTAGTGTCCCTAACATGTTGGTGCATGAAGCTTTCCAGTAATACTTTCATCATCTTAGCTCTCCACGTTTCTGATCCCCCTGATACTCCAGGTTTTCGAAGTCAATCTTCTTGTGATTGAAGTCTCCCAGTACTAGAAATTTTGCCCTGTCCATGCGAGCCCTTCCGGCAACCTCAGCTATTGTATCAACCATTGTTCTGTTGCTGTCATCATACTCTTGTATAGGCCTTCTGCTATTCAGTGGCGGTTTGTTCATCACTGCAATCACCACCTTAGGATCCCCAGTCTGAAGTGTTCCAAATATGTCGTCCCTTGCTTCCCTTTTGCCCCCTCCTTTCAACTCCTCAAAACTCCACTGGTTTCTGATGAGCAGTGCAACTATATTTCATTTATGTTTCCTCATGATCTGGTATCCGGTTGAAAGGTTACATCTCTTGTCATTACCTTGAGTTTGGTTTCCGTGAGTGTTATGATGTCTGGGGATGCCTCTATAATTCTTTCGTGCCACTCCTCACACTTCTTGGTTACTCCATCTGCGTTGGTGTACCATACCTTAAGCTGCTTCTTTTCTAAAATTGTATTCTGGTGAATTTGTGGTGGCTGGGGAAGCAGGAGACCTGGCATGACACAATAGGAAGCTGCTGTGTAGGTGGGGGTTGTGGGGAGGTCTGTGGGTGTGGAGTGGAGTGTGGTTTGTTTTGGGTTAATTTGGGTGGTTCTATGAGTAGTTGTGTTTGTTTATCTACCTGACTCTGGGTACCCCTGTCTGTCCCTAGCATTTTCTCTTTCTTGACCCCTGCATCTTTGTATCCTTTCAGTTTCTGTCGTTCTGTTCCGTTCTGTCACAGTCTAGTTACACCTGCTGGTATTTTGTTGTTTCCTTTAGCCATGTTTCTGTTGCCAGATCCTCTTTCGCACCGCTTCTGTCCTGAAAATCAATTTGACTGGTCGATTTTCTTCCCTTCTGGTATCCCTCGAGTGTTTAAAAATTTATCACCCTTGTCTTCCTCGCCTCTGGTGTGCGTGGGTGTGTGTGTGTGTGTGTATGTGTGTGTGTGTGTGTGTGTGTGCGTGTGTGTGTGTGTGTGTGTGTGTGTGTGTGTGTGTGTGTGCATGTGTGCGTGTGTACGTGCGCATGTGTGATATATCCTCCGGGTGAGAGACAATGATCTTAGACATAAAATATTGAGTATTTGTTGCTTTGGTGTTGGACGTTCCGATGGAAAAACTCTGGTAGGTTATGCGTCCTAGAAGGTAGGGAGAACAGGGGAGGGAGGGTGGGGAGGACAGGTGAGGGTGGGTGGGGAGGACAGGTGTGGGAGGGTGGGGAGAAAAGGTGATGAACGATTGGGGAGGGTTAGGATGTCTGTGGTAGTGGGGGAGGGTTCTTGATTCAAGAACTTGGAGCACATAAGTCACCTTTTTAATAATTGTTTTTTAATGTGTATTGCTTAGCCTTGTAATGTTTAAATTTTTATTGTTATTGTATACCATTCATGTAGAAGACACAAGTGTCAGGGAACACAGAACTTAGTGTCAGAAAAGACCTATAACTAGTGTAAAATACAGGTGTACAGGTGTTAAAGACACAGGTGTCAGATACAAATTTCGGGAAAAATACAGTGTGCCTGATGATTCAACAAACAATGTACTGAGCTAGAAGATTAAAGCGATCAAGGAGAAGATTAGAGCAGATAATTGTGATCAAGGAGAAGAGACTTTGGCGAGTCTACTGAGTGCCCATATACGAAGAGTAGGAGACAAAGTCTAACGATCCATGATTGTATGAAGAAGATGAAGAGGAAGAAATTTTTCATCGGATTATTAGCTCCAAGACAACAAGATAATAACTTAAGAAAACTAAGTAAATTGCTTAATAATCATTTAAATCTTTATCCCCTCTTTCAGAGGATGACACCCCTAATTCTTGACCAACTTCTAACTCACTATTTACTACCAGATGAACGGAGGTACCAGGAGCAAGATCTCAATCTGTACGTGAAGCCAGGCTGTCTTCGGAAATCACTCATGAATACTCGTTGTAAGGAAGCTTTCTCAAGTATTACGCAGAGTGATGTAGTAAAAATATTGTTCCGGGAGTGTTCTGAAATCGGACATGTATTATTCCTGGTTAGTCAGAGAGGCCAGAGTATAGTGAGGTGTTTTGTACAGTAGGTTAAGCACAGCAGATGACGTAAGATGTGGTTGTGTGAGTAGGTGAATTAGTGAGTTTTTTTTTTAGTTTATACTATAGGTAATATTATTTGTGTGTAAGTGCTCTCATGATTACCTGTAAGGTCCTAGTGTACAGAGGCCTGTTTAAGTTTTGGGAGAGTACTCGTATAGTGTTTTAGTCTGCTGGTAGACAGACCTGAAGAAAGGAAGGGTGTGTCATGGAGCCTCCCTGTTCAATAAATGATTATATATTTTGTTTTACTCACTAGTAGCAGTGTGCTAGTGAGCTTATGTGAGCTAGTAAAGATGCTGTTTGTAGTAGTGTAGATTGCAGGTTGTACATACGTTACGATTAATATAACATATTTTACTGTAGGTGTTTTTTTGTGTCCTCATAATACATTGACCGTTCATATTTATGCTTCATAATTTGTATGAAGGTACATGCTGGCCCTAGAGTGGTTTCTTTTTCCATTTTAAATAATGTAAATGCCCCTAGATTCGACAGGTCGTACGCTTTAGGAGACAGGACTTTTTATTTACGTTACTCAGCCAAAAAAAAAAAGTCGTAACAGAAGTGTGCCAGCAGTTCCATGAAGCACGGACGAATTAGACTTTGGCAGATCTAAAGTAAGTAAATTTATGTTAAATATCTTCTGCACCTTAAGAGAATATTCATTGATTTGAGGACACTTAAAGAAATATAAGAATTCCATGGAAAATGAAGAATGACTTAGAAGTTGGAAGAAGACTGCACACTCTGAGAAGAGAATTATCAAATTCTTGAAACTGGTAAATGGTTTCTTTAAGTTATTGGAGAAAAAACACACGCACGCACGCACACATACACACACAGACACACACACACACACACACACACACACACACACACACACACACACAACACAAAACACACACACACACACACACCACACACACACATACACACGATCAGTGAAGAGACGGGGCTAGGTGAAGAGTCTCGACCACTGCATCCACATATAGGTGAGTACAAATAGGTGAATACACATATATGAGAACATAAGAAAGAAGGAACACTGCAGCAGGCCTACTGGCCCATGCGAGGGAGGTCCAAGACTTTTACCGGTTTCAGCCAATGCCCCAACCTAGTCAGGTCAGGTCACATTCACTTAAAGAAAGAGCACGCCATCTAAGCTAGTAGCACAAGCCAGTCAGGTCCAATTCACACCCACCCGCACCCACCCATGCATTTACCTAACCTATTTTTAAAACTACACAACGTTTTAGCCTCTATAACTATACTCGGGAGTTTGTTCCACTCATCCACAACTCTATTACCAAACCAGTGCTTTCCTATATCCTTCCTGAATCTGAATGTTTCCAACTTAAATCCATTGCTGCGAGTTCTGTCTAGGCTAGATATTGTCAGCACACTATTTACATCCCCTTTATTTATTCTTGTTTTGCATTCATACACCTCAGTCATATCGCCCCTATCTCTACGCCTTTCTAGAGAGTGCAGATTCAGGGCCCTCAGTCTGTTTTTATAGGGAAGATTTCTGATACATGGGATCAACTTTGTCATCCTCCTCTGTACGTTTCCCAGAGCATTTATATCCATTCAGTAATACGGTGACCAAAACTTTGTAGCATAATTCAGAGCATATAGAGCTGAAGAACAACCTGAGGACTCCTATTATTTATGCTTCTTGATATGAAGCCTAGGATTCTGTTAGCTTTATTGCAAACACTAATGCACTGTTGTCTTGGTTTTAGATTACTGCTAACCAGAACTCCTAAATCCTTTTCGCAATTAGTAATATTACGATCTATAAGTTTAGAACTTTGCATTTGTCTATATTAAACTGCATCTGCCACGTCTCCGACCACAGCATCAATCTATTCAAATCTTCCTGAAGTGCTGTAACGTCCTCTTCAGACTGAATTCGACGGCCTATTTTGGTGTCATCGGCAAACTTGCTTATGTCGCTATTTATTCCCTCATCTATGTCGTTTATGCCCTGTGGAACACCGTTCGTGACGCTTCCCCACTCTGAATTCTTTCCTCCTATTAGGTGTGCCATAATTTTTCTCAATAGTCTCTGATGCGGGACTCTATCAAAAGCTTTACTGAAGTCCATATACACAATATCATATTCATTACCATGATCTACCTCCTCAAATGCCTTAGTAGAAAAAGTTAATAAATTCGTAAGGCAGGAACGCCCCTTTGTAAAACCGTGTTGAGATTCATTGATCAATCTGTGCCTATCAAGATGGCTACGAATTGCTTCGGCAATTGATTCCATAAATTTTCTCACAATGGAGGATAGGCTTATTGGTCTATAGTTTGAAGCTAAGGACCTGCCACCTACTTTGGAAATAGGTATCACATTTGCTATTTTCCACTGATCTGGCACTATGCCAGTTTGCAGTGATATGATGAGAAGATGAGCCAAAGGTTTGCTAAGCTCCTCTTTACATTCCTTAAGAACCTTTTCCTCCAGTTCATCAGGACCTGGGGATTTGTTAAGTTTTAATTTATCTATTTGTCTGTGGACCATGTCACTTGTGACCCTAATCGTGCATAGTTTACTACATAATTTATTATTTCTGGAATATCGCTAGTATATATACACACACACACATACACAGTAGCAACCAGTGAAGAGGCGGGCCAGGAGCTATGACTCGACCCCTGCAACTACAACTAGGTGAGCACACACACTCACACATACACACACACACGCGCACACACAAACACACACACATACATACACACACACACGCGCACACACAAACACACACTCACACATACACCCATACTCACACATACATACACACACACACACACACACACACACACACACACACAACCAGCACGGCTTCAGGGAAGGAAAATCCTGTGTCACAAACCTACTGGAGTTTTAGGACAAGGTGACAGAAGTAAGACAAGAGAGCGAGGGGTGAATAGACTGCATTTTCTTGGACTGCAAGAAGGCCTTCGACACAGTTCCTCACAAAAGGTTAATGCAAAAGCTAGCGGATCAGGTACACAAAACAGGAAAGGCACTGCAATGGATCAGAGAATATCTGACAAGGAGACAACAACGAGTCATGGTACGTGACGAGATGTCAGAGTGGGCACCTGTGAAAGCGGGGCTCAACAGGGATCAGTCCTGGGACCTGTCCTGTTTTTGGTATATGTGAAAGACATAACGGAAAGGATAGACTCAGAAGTGCCCTTGTTTGGTGATGATGTGAAGTTAATGAGGAGAATCAAATCAGTCGAGGATCAGGCAGGACTACAAAAAGACTTGGACAGGCTACAAGCCTGGTTCAGCATCTGGCTCCTTGAATTTAACCCTGCTAAATGCAAAGTCATGAAGATCGGGGAAGGGCAAAGAAGACCACAGACACATTATAGTCTAGGTGGCCAAAGACTCCAAACCTCACTCAAGAAAAAAGATCTTTGAGTGAATATAATGCCGAGCTCATCTCCTGAGGCACGCATCAATCAGATAACTGCTGCAGCCTACATGCGTCTGGCAAACCTAAGAATAGCGTTCCGATACCTCAGTAAGGATTCGTTCAAGACTCTGTACACCATATACGCCAGGCCCGTACTGGAGTAGGCAGGAACAATTTGGAAACTACACCTGGTCAAGCATTTCAAGAAATTAGAGAAAGTGCAAAGGTTTGCAACAAGACTAGTCCCAGAGCTAAGGGGATTGTCCTAAGAAGAAAGGTTAAGAGAAATTGGCCTGACAACACTGGAGGACAGGATGACCAGGGGAGATATGATAACGACATATAAAATACTGCTTGGGCAAAGGTGGACAAAGACAGGATGTTCCAGAGATGGGACACACAATCATGGAGTCGCAACTGGAAGTTGTGACCCCAAGTTATGAAGTATTTCTTCAGTCATAGAGTTGTCATGCAGTGGAATAACCTTGAAAGTGACGTAGTGGAAGCGAGAACCATACATAGTTTTAAGACGAAGTTTGATGAAGTTCATGGAGCAGGGAGAGAGAGGACCCAGTAGCAATCAGTGAAGAGGCGGGGTCAGGAGATTTGACTCGACACTTGCAACCACACATCTCCTGTGGCCAACATCAACCAAATAACTGCTGCAGCATACAAGCGTCTGGCAAACCTAAAACAGCATTCCGATATCTAAATATGGGGTCATTCAGGACCCTGTGCACTGTGTACGTTAGGTCCACATTGGGGTATGCAGTGCCAGTTTGGAATCCTCACCTGGCCAAGCATGTAAAGATGTTAGAGAAAGTGCAAAGGTTTGCAACATGACTAGTCCCGGAGGTAAGGGTATGTCCTATGAGGAGAGGTTAAGGGAAATCGAATTGACGACACTGGAAAACAGGAGAGATGTGGGGGATATGGGAGGAATCGACAAGGTGGACAAAGACAGGATGTTCCAGAGATTGGACACAGCAACAAGGGGGCCACAGTTTTGAGTTGAAGACTTAGATGAGCCACATTGATGTTAGGAAGTATTTCTTTAATCACAGAGTTGTCAGGAAGTGGAATAGTCTGGATAGTGATGCAGAGGAGGCAGGATCCATACTTATCTTTAAGAAAAGGTATGATAAAGCTCGTGGAGCGGGAAGAGTGACCAAGTAGTGGCCAGTGAAGAGGCGGGGCCAGGATCTGTGACTCGACCCCTGCAACCACAATTAGGTGAATAATCACACATACACACAGACACACACCCACCCACCCACACACACACACACACACACCACACACACACACACACACACACACTATATATATATATATATATATATATATATATATATATATATTATATATATATATATATATATATATATATATTTAGCACATTGGCCGATTCCCACCAAGGCATGGTGGCCCCGAAAAAGAAAAACTTTCACCATCATTCACTCCATCACTGTCTTGCCAGAAGGGTGCTTTACACTTCAGTTTTTAAACTGCAACATTAACACCCCTCCTTCAGAGTGCAGGCACTGTACTTCCCATCTCCAGGACTCAAGTCCGGTCTGCCGGTTTCATTGAACCCCTTCATAAATGTTACTTTGCTCACACTCCAACAGCACGTCAAGTATTAAAAACCATTTGTCTCCATTCACTCCTATCAAACACGCTCACGCATGCCTGCTGGAAGTCCAAGCCCCTCGCACACCAAACCTCCTTTACCCCCTCCCTCCAACCTTTCCTAGGCCGACCCCTACCCCGCCTTCCTTCCACTACAGACTGATACACTCTTGAAGTTATTCTGTTTCGCTTCATTCTCTCCACATGTCCGAACCACCTCAACAACCCTTCCTCAGCCCTCTGGACAACAGTTTTGGTAATCCCGCACCTCCTCCTAACTTCCAAACTACGAATTCTCTGCATTATATTCACACCACACATTGCTCTCAGACATGACATCTCCACTGCCTCCAGCCTTCTCCTCGCTGCAATATTCATCACCCATGCTTCACACCCATATAAGAGCGCTGGTAAAACTATACTCTCATACATTCCTCTCTTTGCCTCCAAGGACAAAGTTCTTTGTCTCCACAGACTCCTAAGTGCACCACTCACCCTTTTCCCCTCATCAATTCTATGATTCACCTCATCTTTCATAGACCCATCCGCCGACACGTCCACTCCCAAATATCTGAATACATTCACCTCCTCCATACTCTCTCCCTCCAATCTGATATCCAATCTTTCATCACCTAATCTTTTTGTTATCCTCATAACCTTACTCTTTCCTGTATTCACTTTCAATTTTCTTCTTTTGCACACGCTACCAAATTCATCCACCAATCTCTGCAACTTCTCTTCAGAATCTCCCAAGAGCACAGTGTCATCAGCAAAGAGCAACTGTGACAACTCCCACTTTATGTGTGATTCTTTATCTTTTAACTCCACGCCTCTTGCCAAGACCCTCGCATTTACTTCTCTTACAACCCCATCTATAAAT
This sequence comes from Cherax quadricarinatus, assembly GCF_026875155.1. Classification (NCBI taxonomy): domain Eukaryota; kingdom Metazoa; phylum Arthropoda; class Malacostraca; order Decapoda; family Parastacidae; genus Cherax; species Cherax quadricarinatus. Next base: position 114,142,265 of record NC_069401.1, on the reverse strand, counting down.
ATATTAAACAACCACGGTGACATCACACATCCTTGTCTAAGGCCTACTTTTACTGGGAAATAATTTCCCTCTTTCCTACATACTCTAACTTGAGCCTCACTATCCTCGTAAAAACTCTTCACTGCTTTCAGTAACCTACCTCCTACACCATACACCTGCAACATCTGCCAAATTGGCCCCCTATCCACCCTGTCATACGCCTTTTCCAAATCCATAAATGCCACAAAGACCTCTTTAGCCTTATCTAAATACTGTTCACTTATATGTTTCACTGTAAACACCTGGTCCACACACCCCCCTACCTTTCCTAAAGCCTCCTTGTTCATCTGCTATCCTATTCTCCGTCTTACTCTTAATTCTTTCAATAATAACTCTACCATACACTTTGCCAGGTATACTCAACAGACTTATCCCCCTATAATTTTTGCACTCTCCTTTTATCCCCTTTGCCTTTATACAAAGGAACTATGCATGCTCTCTGCCAATCCCAAGGTACCTTACCCTCTTCCATACATTTATTAAATAATTGCACCAACCACTCCAAAACTACATCCCCACCTGCTTTTAACATTTCTATCTTTATCCCATCAATCCCGGCTGCCTTACCCCCTTTCATTTTACCTACTGCCTCACGAACTTCCCCCCACACTCACAACTGGCTCTTCCTTACTCCTACAAGATGTTGTTCCCCCTTGCCCTATACACGAAATCACAGCTTCCCTATCTTCATCAACATTTAACAATTCCTCAAAATATTCCCTCCATCTTCCCAATACCTCTAACTCTCCATTTAATAACTCTCCTCTCCTATTTTTAACTGACAAATCCATTTGTTCTCTAGGCTTTCTTAACTTGTTAATCTCACTCCAAAACTTTTTCTTATTTTCAACAAAATTTGTTGATAACATCTTACCCACTCTCTCATTTGCTCTCTTTTTACACTGCTTCACCACTCTCTTAACATCTCTCTTTTTCTCCATATACTCTTCCCTCCTTGCATCACTTCTACTTTGTAAAAACTTCTCATATGCTAACTATTTCTCCCCTACTACTCTCTTCACATCATCATTCCACCAATCGCTCCTCTTCTCTCCCGCACCAACTTTCCTGTAACCACAAACTTCTGCTGAACACTCTAACACTACATTTTTAAACCTACCCCATACCTCCTCGACCCCATTGCCTATGCTCTCATTATCCCATCTATCCTCCAATAGCTGTTTATATCTTACTCTAACTGCCTCCTCTTTTATTTTATAAACCTTCACCTCTCTCTTTCCTGATGCTTCTATTCTCCTTGTATCCCATCTACCTTTTACTCTCAGTGTAGCTACAACTAGAAAGTGATCTGATATATCTGTGGCCCCTCTATAAACATGTACATCCTGAAGTCTACTCAACAGTCTTTTATCTACCAATACATAATCCAACAAACTACTGTCATTTCGCCCTACATCATATCTTGTATACTTATTTATCCTCTTTTTCTTAAAATATGTATTACCTATAACTAAAACCCCTTTCTATATAAAGTTCAATCAAAGGGCTCCCATTATCATTTACACCTGGCACCCCAAACTTACCTACCACACCCTCTCTAAAAGTTTCTCCTACTTTAGCATTCAGATCCCCTACCACAATTACTCTCTCACTTGGTTCAAAAGCTCCTATACATTCACTTAACATATCCCAAAATCTCTCTCTCTCCTCTGCATTCCTCTCTTTCTCCAGGTGCATACACGCTTATTGTGACCCACTTCTCGCATCCAAACCTTTACTTTAATCCACATAATTCTTGAATTTACACATTCATATTCTCTTTTCTCCTTCCATAACTGATCATTCAACATTACGCTACCCCTTTCCTTTGCTCTAACTCTCTCAGATACTCCAGATTTAATCCCATTTATTTCCCCCCACCGAAACTCCCCTACCCCCTTCAGCTTTGTTTCGCTTAGGGCCAGGACATCCAACTTCTTTTCATTCATAACATCAGCAATCATCTGTTTCTTGTCATCCGCACTACATCCACACACATTCAAGCATCCCAGTTTTATGAAGTTTTTCTTCTTCTCTTTTTTAGTAAATGTCTACAGGAGAAGGGGTTACTAGCCCATTGCTCCCGGCATTTTAGTCGCCTCATACGACACGCATGGCTTACGGAGGAAAGATTCTTTTCCACTTCCCCATGGACAATAGAAGAAATAAAGAGGAACAAGAGCTATTTAGAAAAAGGAGAAAAACCTAGATGTATGTATATATATATATGCATGTACGTGTCTGTGAAGTGTGACCAAAGTGTAAGTAGGAGTAGCAAGATATCCCTGTTATCTAGCGTGTTTATGAGACAGAAAAAGAAACCAGCAATCCTACCATCATGCAAAACAGTTACAGGTTTCTGTTTCACAGTCATCTGGCAGGACGGTAGTACTTCCCTGGGTGGTTGCTGTCTACCAACCTACTACCTATATATATATATATATATATATAAAATATATATATATATATATATATATATATATATATATATATATATCAACACTACGACTAGACAGGGGATCGAACCCGTGTTGTTTTAGTCGGCCACATAGTGAGCGAAAATTCACGACGCTCTAACCCACTGCACCATCCTACAATGACCACTGTACGACAACTAGCTCAGAGAGGTGCGTGATCTTGGTAGGATTGGATAGACCAGCGGGTTAGAGCTTAGTGAATTTTCGCTCACCATGTGGCAAGCTAAAACAACACGGGTTCGATCCCCCGGCTAGACGGAATGTTGTAATTGAGGTACGTTTATTGTCTTCTCTGAGGATGAGGGTTCCCAGTCAAGTTCTAGAGGTGGTACCTCCCTTTATTTGTGTATATATATATATATATATTCAGAGGGGTAATGTCTGTTGTATTTTGGGCACGTGCCCCAGTTCTGAGGAGATGGATGAGATTTTCGCATTATAATTATTGACAAACACGTAACAATATGTACTAGACAAGTATATCTCTCACCTCATGTACTGCGTATATATATATATATATATATATATATATATATATATATATATATATATATAATATATATATATATATATATATATATATATATATATATCGTGCCGAATATTTAAAACTGGTCAATTAGCAAGAACTCATTTAAAATTAAGTCATTTCTAAAATTTTCTCTTATACGTTTAGAGATATATTTTTTTCATTAATGTTGATGTAAAAATTTATAATTTTGCACCAAAAGGAATTTAGAAAACTTACCTAACCTTATTACAACAAGAACAATTTATTTTAGCCTAACCCAGCTAAATATATTTTAGATTTGTTTACAGTAATTTAATACTAAACAAGCACAGTGAAATATATTTTTTTCGTTAGGTTCAGAATGATTTTGGCGAAATTATTGCATACACAAATTTTCACTTGTCCTATATGGCAAGATGAGCGTTGCTATTTAAGCCAAGATCGCAAGTTCTGCCTATTCGGCACGACATATATATATATATATATATATATATATATATATATATATATATATATATATATATATATATATATATATATATTTTTATATAAATGTATGTATGTATTACTTCGTGCAATACAATCACAGTTAGGCGATCTTAATAATGCAATAACATTCTGTGAGAGAAGCTGACTGGTGTTGCCACGTTGCCTTTGAGAAAAACCTCTCTTTATCTCTTCTGTTCTTACTCTTGCAATATTGCATAGCTTTTAATAGCTCACGGACACTTGTTAAAGTACTCGAGCTGAAGATGACTTGCAGCACCGATAACAGGTACATTAATAGCATCAGTTACAACAACAACGCCGGTAGCAGGAAGAGCTACAACAACAACTGGAATAGCTACATCAGAAGCAGCAGTAGTAGTTACATCAACAAAACTAGAAGGAAGAACAGCTGCATTAGCAATAGTTGTAGCAGAAGGAGCAGGCACATCAGCAGCTCCAGTAACAGAAGGAGCAGGTACATCAACAGCTCCAGTAACAGAAGGAGCAGGTACATCAGCAGCTCCAGTAGCAGAAGGAGCAGGTACATCAGCAGCTCCAGTAACAGAAGGAGCAGGTACATGAGCAGCTCCAGTAACAGAAGGAGCAGGTACATCAGCAGCTCCAATAACAGAAGGAGCAGGTACATCAGCAGCTCCAGTAGCAGAAGGAGCAGGTACATCAGCAGCTCCAGTAACAGAAGGAGCAGGTACATCAGCAGCTCCAGTAACAGAAGGAGCAGGTACATCAGCAGCTCCAGTAACAGAAGGAGCAGGTACATCAGCAGCTCCAGTAACAGAAGTAGCAAGTACATCAGCAGCTCCAGAAGCAGAAGGAGCAGGTACATCAGCAGCTCCAGTAGCAGAAGGAGCAGATACATCAGCAGCTCCAGTAGCAGAAGGAGCAGGTACATCAGGAGCTCCAGTAGCAGAAGGAGCAGGTACATCAGCAGCTCCAGTAACAGAAGGAGCAGGCACATCAGCAGCTTCATTAGCAGCAATAGTGACAGGAGTAGGTGCATCATCAATAGTGACAGGAGTAGGTGCATCATCAATAAGAAAGTTACAGCACCAGAAACAGGAGCAGAAACAGATTTACCAGCAACAACAGAAACAGGAAGAGATGGAGACGATGGAAGACTTGGAGAAGCAGTTTGAGATGATTACTCACTCAGGTTGATGAACCTCCTGAAGACGGACTCATCAATAGGAAGAAATATATAATGATGCCAAGAGAGAAGGTGAAAGTTATCGACTATGGAAATTATTATAATTTCTTAGTAACACTGGAAATGGAGACACCTGTTATAACAAGAGGCCAGTGCAAATACCAAGATAAATTTATTAGTTCACACACATAATTAAATACAAAAAAAAAATAATTTTGTAATAAGAGAACAAAACTAAAAGCCATTACGATATAAACAGCTTACAATATAAGTTTAAGTCTAAGTTCTTACGGTACCTTCAACGAACACCTGAGGCTCTGACTGGTATCTCCTTAAGCCCCATCATCAGTTTCGTTGTCGTTCTCTCTGTCTGTCTGTCTGTCTCTCTCTCTCTCTCTCTCTCTCTCTCTCTCTCTCTCTCTCTCTCTCTCTCTCTCTCTCTCTCTCTCTCTCTCTCTCTCTCTCTCTCTCTCTCTCTCTCTCTCTCTCTCTCTCTCTTTCTCTCGCTCCCAGTGACAAGAACTTCCTTTGCCTAAGCCGGCTATACACTTTTCACTTTCATCATTCACCATAAGTCTGACCTGACACATTTCCCTAGTGCTTGTCTCGTTAACTCTGACCACCAGCTATGAACATTAGGAATAGTACCAACTGTTAACTTCTCGATTGTCTCCTATTTTCTCTGAATATTCTTATTCCTTCTTTAACTAGTCTACATCACTTTATCATTAATGTACATGTAGCTATAAAAACTATTCTTTACATTAGCAGCAATAGAAGAAATTCTAGATAAATAGCTCAGAGAACCGACAAGTTGATAAATGAAGCACTGGTGTAACACTTATTTATCTTCAGCGCGAAAACGTTTCGCACGAGTCTTCTCTGTACTGGACTGAGTAAGCCACTGACTGACTTACTCAGTCTAATAAAGACACCAGAGTGTTGCACAAGTGTCTCACTCATCAACTTGTTGGATTTCTGAACAATTTATCTACAATTCCTGTTAGACACAGTAACATCTTGATGCAAGGAATTCTTCCCTGCTTACCCCAGGCATAACCTACTTTCTCCTGTGGATTTTTCCAAGGTGCCGCCGCCTCCAACTGCTTCGCCTCACATGTCTGCAGCATATAAGCCCATTATCCGCGCATAGGCTGTTCTTTTCTCAAGATTGATTTACTCAACACATCGACTACAGGCTAAGGGACTGATTACCTCAAACCACTTCTGATCTTCACCTTTCTTCTCTGCATTGTACTGAAGAAGCCGCTGGCTGGCGTAGCTTTTCAACGATGAAGATACTCAGGTGACGCCACGAGTTTCTCTTTACATCAATAAAAGATTCTTTAAAAACAATCGTAGTAAGTGCTACGAAAGAAATATCAGCTACAACAGCAACAGTAACAGCTATAGTCACAGCTACAACAACAATATAAGCCACATCACAAGTAACAGTAGCATCATAAGCATCCATAAACAACAGCAACAACAGAAATAACAGAATCTATACCAACTGCGTTATCATTAGAATTAACAGTAGGAGCATTAATAGTAGTCAGAGAATTATCAGTAGCAAAAATAGTTACGGACATCAGTAACAACAGCAGTATCGTGAAAAATATATCTTAGCGGGAATATCAGCAACAAGAGTTGAAAAAAGCAATAGCAACAGCAGCAAAAATCAGCAGCAGTCGTAGAAGCAACAGGAGCAACAGCAGCTGTAGCAACAACAACAACAGCAGAAGCAGTAGCAACAGCAGACAAGGGGAGATGCACTGCAGGAGTGAGTAGTGAGGCGAGGCTGAGTGGCTGGCTGGCTCCACTCTGCTGTGCTGTGCTGCTGCCCGCCTGGACGCTCCGGGTAATAACATTTGGCAGGAACATGTGCTGGGTGCGGTACAGCAGCAGTCACCGCTGCTGTTGCCGCCGCTCTAACACAATAACACCCTCCCCTACCCCACCTTCAGGAAGAGCTTTTACCCTCCGCCTGCCACTCCAGCTGCTGCTTCTCCATATAATCCGCTCCCCACTTACTAACACTCTTTTCTTTCTCTTCTTACTACTCATCTTTATCTTGTTCCTTGTCCTCATTTCTTCTCCTTTGCAGCCTCGTCTCACTTCTCCTTTGCAACCTCTTCCTCCTTTTCTTCTTTTTCCGTATAATCCCATTCCTTCTACTTCACCTTTGCCTTCTCTTCCTACTCCACTTTTCAAGACCATAATTTTCCTTCTCCTCCTCTTGTTCTTCATCTTTTTACTTGTCTATTTTCCTTTCCTTCTCTAGTTTTCCTTTCAATACTCTACTTTTTATAATTAATCTGGAAATTAAGTCTCAATTCCTGACACTGTTGAAATCACATAACACGAAAATCAGTGTCTAATATTCTATTATACAAAAAGTTTTGTGTGTGTATGGTGTGTGTTTTGTGTGTGTGTGTGTGTGTGTGTTGTGTGTGTGTATGTGCGTGTGTGTGTGTGTGTGTGTGTGTGTGTGTGTGTGTGTGTGTGTGTGTGTGTGTGGGTGTGTGTATGTGTGTGTGTGTGTGTGTGTGTGTGTACTCACCTAGTTGTACTCACCTATTGAGGTTGCGGGGGTCGAGTCCGAGCTCCTGGCCCCGCCTCTTCACTGATCGCTACTGGGCCCACTCTCCCTGAGCCGTGAGTTTTTATCATACCTCTGCTTAAAGCTATGTATGGATCCTGCCTCCACTACATCATTTCCCAAACTATTCCACTTACTGACTACTCTGTGGCTGAAGAAATACTTCCTAACATCCCTGTGATTCATCTGTGTCTTCAATTTCCCAACTGTGTCCCCTTGTTACTGTGTCCAATCTCTGGAACATCCTGTCTTTGTCCACCTTGTAAATTTCCCCTCTCATATTTTTGTATGTCGTTATCATGCCCCCCCTATCTCTCCTGTCCTCCATTGTCGTCAGGTTGTTTTCCCCTTAACCTCTCCTCGTAGGACATACCTCTTAGCTCGGGGACTAGTCTTGTTGCAAACCTTTGCACTTTCTCTAGTTTCTTTACGTGCTTGGCTAGGTTGTGGTTCCAAACTGGTGCCGCATACTCCAATATGGGCCTAACGTACACGGTGTACAGGGTCCTGAATGATTCCTTATTAAGATGTCGGGAATGCTGTTCGGGGGTTTGCTAGGCGCCCATATGTTTCAGCAGTTATTTGGTTGATGTGCGCTTCAGGGGATGTGCCTGGTGTTATACTCACCCCAAGAAACTTTTTCCTTGAGTGAGGTTTGTAGTCTCTGACCCCCAAAACTGTACTCCGTCTGCGGCCTTCTTTGCCCTTCCCCAATCTTCATGACTTTGCACTTTGGTGGGATTGAACTCCAGGAGCCAATTGCTGGACCAGGTCTGCAGCCTGTCCAGATCCCTTTGTAGTTCTGCCTGGTCTTCGATCGAGTTTAATTTTTCTCATAAACTTCACGTTATCTGCAAACAGGACACCTCAGAGTCTATTCCTTCCCCGTCATGTCTTCACAAACCCAAAACAGCACTGGCCTAGACTGACCCCTGCGGGACCCCGCGGGTCACGGGTCCCACCTGACCCCTCGCCACGTACCATGACTCGCTGATGCTTCCTGACAAGTATCCCTGATCCTTTGTATGCCACGTAGTGCCTTGAGGGGTTGTGTGTGGGTGTGTGTGTGTAGTGTGTGTGTATGTGTGTTGGTGGTGGGTGGTGTGTGTGTGTGTGTGTGCACTCACCTATTTGAGTCTTTTTTTTTGGGTTGCGGGGGTCAATCGAGCTCCGGGCCCCGCTCTTCCCTTTTGATGAAATGAACAAATGGCAACATCGGGGTACTTTATTGAGGTTTTCCCCATCCTGTGCTTTATCAATACAAATTCCAGGACAAATTGAAGACGGGAGAACTAGTCCCCAAAATGAAGTAATCATCCCCAACCAGCGTAGTGCGAAGAGCACCGAGTCGTGGGATTTGAAGCAGAACAAGGGCCTGACGCTTATATATAACGCCGGTGGAAATGGGGCGGGGAGCGCAGGGCAAGTCACTGGAGGGGGGTTCCCCCCGTGAAGTAGGTCCATCCAAAGAGAGGGGTTTTTTTTAGTTTGTTGTCTAGTCGTGAAGGTTATGTACATGTCCTCAGAATCAAGATTCCCTGAGTTGCAGTGTCGCAAGTTGTACAAAATGTAACATACAGACAAGATGAAATTGAACACATGTCAAATCTGGGGATATTTATTGTAGACGTTTCGCCCCCAGTGGCTTTTTCAATAAAAAATTTCCCGGGCAAACATCCCGTTGCTACTTTTCCTCTCTCTACCTGCCCCTGCTTTTTTGTGGTGCGTGTGTGTGTGGTGTGGTGGTGTGTTGTGTGTGTGGTGGTGGGTGTGTGTGTTGGTGTGTGTGGTTGTGTATTGGTACGGTGCGTGTGTGGCGTGGGTGCGTATTTTTGTAGGGGTGTTTTGTTTACTGTTAGCACGTGGTAGCGTGCACGCGAGTTATTAATGGCGTTCGTTTTCCTTCAACTTTTGGTCCGTGAACTTGTCTATGCTGCCATTAATGACCCTTATGGAATTATCTTCAGATGTAAGTGGAAGATCATGACGTTATTGCTGTATAAATTTAATGGTAAATACGATTTTTCTCAAACACAATGTTTATACTTTCTTATTTGTTTCCTAATATAGATGCTGAATGCCGAGACAAAACAACTTATTTCCATATTGCAAACATCGTGGTAATATGCTGTTAATACTGCCTTATATATATACCATCACATAATTTTAGTCGGAGAATATGTAACAGCAATGTAGTGGTGGGATTTTTGTCTTTATATGTAAGCGCTTATAGGACGAGAATCGATTACACAATAAACTAGCATCTCGGGCGACGCTACCAAAACAGCTCATATTGTAATCCTTTACCACAATTAGTCTTTCATCTTCAGACTAATGGTTCTCTAATTTTATACACCATATTTAGCTATAAAATTATTAGGTATGTACCGGTTCTGATTTGCAAAGGTACGGGTTAATAACAATTACTCGTCTGCTGTGCGAGCTGTGGGGAAAATTCCAACATGGCGACCAAAAGCTAATTTACGGAAGTTAAAATATTACAATTTTAATGTGTTTAGTTAATACAATAAATCTGGGAGAGTTAGAGATTATCTATAATAATATAAATAATGTGCATGAATAATTTCTGCATTGTTTCTATAGAGTAAAACAAAGTTTTGTATCTTACCAGAAAACTGTTTTTTTTTCCTATATTATGGCAATATTAAAGACTTCTTAAAGCTATTTCAAATTTTAGATATATACTTTATCAGGTCAGTAAATAATTTCATATAAAATAGTCATTATTCTCAAATGTTTAAATATTTTGAATGTTGTCATAAGTGTTGTAAAAAGATATATTTTCTAGTCCAGGCTCTGTTGTAGTAACATTTTTGCACAAATTTAGCAGATTAATGTTACATGTGAATGACCAAAATATTTTTCTTATGAATGGTAAAACTCACATATATGGAATCCTCTATAAAAATAATGTGTCACTACATAATGCAGTTCCTAATGTAATATCTATTTAGTATTAAGTGAAGAGGCAGTAACTCTCATCGACATTTGGTTCATAAAATATTTTTCATCCTTGCTTCAGAAACATTCTCTAGGTTTGTTCTAATGGAAAATGAGAGATTTTTCATGCTTGGAAGTTTTGTTCATGCCTGGAAGTTTCGTTCACGGTTGGATGTTTAGTTCATGCCTGGAAGTTTTGTTAACGCATGGATGTTTTGTTCATGTCTGGAACTTTCGTTCACGGTTGGATGTTTTGTTCATGCCTGAAAGTTTTGTTCACGGTTGGAAGTTTTGTTCCGGTTATATAAAGTCATTAGCATTGGACGATATAGAAAGACTTAAAGAGACACCTCACTTGAAAAAGGTATATCACGCTGAATCAGGAGAATTACAATACAATTTAACTTTCAGGTAATGAGAAACTGAAGCAAAGATCAGTCAACATTGACCACCAAGACCTGGAAGTAAGAATCTTAGATACAAAACCAAGGAAGCTAGCATAGTCGAAAGCTACAAGAAATTGATGTTGAACCATGCTAGGCAAACAGACCCAGAAATCAAAGGTAACTCAAGCTAGATTTTGCTTCATATAAGAGGCAAGGACCAAGTACCAATAACACAAAACATTCTTGGGTATCTGGTCGTCATCAGTGCACCAACTATAGACATGACCACAGGGATATAAACTCCTATATCAGCTGGAAAATACGAAATAGCTTTCAATATATTTTTTTCCTATCACATCATACCATTTACAGAAACAGAAAACTATATATACATGAAACACAACATATTAGAAATATACAGGAACATAGAGAAATTATGCAAATCATTTCAGAAAAATGTTACATAAAGAAATCATAACATGGGTCAATAAGAGAAAGTTGAGAAAATAAGGAAGGCCTGATTTATTTTGCACAATATGTACAACTGATACGAGTGAAGCAGAAAATGTCTAGAGGACGCTGAGTACAACCTATCTTACAGAAATGACTTTCAAAACACTTTTGTATGTGAAAAATGAGAGAAGAATAGGTAGGTGAGAGGAGAAACAAGAAATCAGAAGAGGAAACTATGCAAGAAAAGGAACGGAGAACCCAGGTAGAAAATGCGGTGAAGCTCAGAACTTCACCAAGAATAAACTTCAAGAATAAACTTCACCAAAAATAATCCTCACCAAGAATAAACTTCAAGAATAAACTTCAAAAATAATCCTCATCAAGAATAAACTTCACCAAAAATAAACCTCACCAAGAATAAACTTCACTAAGAATAAATTTCACCAAGAATAAACTTCACCAAGAATAAAGAGCTCGAATTTTTAAAAAATATGCACAGAGAAATAAAGAAAAAATGAAAGAGTATGGAATTTAAAAAAAAACTGTAGAAAGCGAATGACAAGAGATAAGAGAAAAACTACTGAGAAGCAAAAATTAAATATACACGGGTGGGAAGAGAAGCTGAAGGACAATTCGTGAATAACAAAGGAGCAGAAACCAAAAGAAGAAAGAATACTGCTTCTACACCCAGATCAAAGGAAATGCGACAGAAAAAGACCTGGAAATAAGACTGAAGAAGTAAAGAGGAGAGCTCACGAGAAACCAGGAGGATGTCTATGAGAAGCTGATAAAACAAAGAAAACGCTAGGGAATGGAAGGGAAAGGGTAGATTATCAGGTATTAGATATCATACGCATGATTGGGAAAGATGTGAAAAACAACTTGTGAATGAGCTGGATATTTCAAATGGAAAGGGACCTCAAAAAATATCCCATAGATTCTCCTAGAGGGCACAGAGTTACAGTCCAAGCCCTTTGCTATAATCTACAAAAAGTCATTGGATATGAGGCAACTGCCAGAGATCAGGATGGTAGCAATAATAGTCCCAGTACTTAAAAAAGGAAGAAAGCAGGAAACAATTAGCTACGGGCCACTGCCCTTGATAATTCTATGTATGAAAATGAAGAAGTCAGAAAAAGAAAAGTGATGGAGCGTCTAGGGAAAGAGGCTTCATAATTATAAACCAGCATGAGTTCAGATATGCCTAATTCCGTCTCATACACCTGCTGGAGATCCATGACAAACAGAACGGAAGCAAGAAAGGAAATGATCGGTGGACTGCACGTTCTTGGTCTGTAAGAAATATTCCCACTGTGACTCACAAGAGACAAGGGTGCAAACTTTAGAAGGCAGTTAGACAATGCATGGCAGTGGATCAAAGAGTAAGGTGAAGATAAAGACTGTACCAAAAAGGGCTAGTGTAGCTAAAGGATTAACGTGGGGACTGGTACTGATTCTGATATATGTGAATGATATACTAAAATAATTGCGTCAGTTATATTCCTGTTTGAATGTGATGTCAAATTTAGGAGGAAAAGAAAACCTCATAAGGACAAGAAAATTATTAAAATAAACCTTTTCAAACTATGGAATTGATCAGTCAAGTGGCTCCAGGTATTCAAGCATAACAAGTACAAGGTTATATAAGTTGGAGATGGGAAAAATTACCTGACATTGAGTATAGATTATGTTAACAGAGGCTGGAGACCTCACACAAGGAGGGAGACCTGGGGGTGAGCATAGTGTCGAGCATATCCCCTTAAAAGGCAGGTTAACCGAATTACTTATTTATTAAATTTGTGATCGTGAATCTAGGTTTAGTTTTCAGGAATCGTAAAGTCATGACATTTTGTAGAGCATATGCAAGTAAATTAGACACATGAAACACTTGGGTATCTTTATTGAGAACGTTTGAGGTAATCAGTCCCTCGCTCTGGAGTCGATGTACTCAGTCCATCAATCTTAAAAAGAATACAGCACATGCGCAATTAATGGACTGATTACATCGTCTCCAGGCAGAGGGACTGATTACCTCAAATTCCTTCTTATCTTCATCATTCTTTTTTGAATAGGACTGATGAAGCCACTGCGTGGCGAAACGTTCTCAGTAAAGATACCCAAGTGTTGCATATGTGTCTAAATTATCAACTTGTCGGTTCTCTGAACTTTTTGTCAACATATGTAGGCTCATCATGAGTATGTAGGACCTGCATGAGTCTCGTACCTGATAAAGAAAAGGAACGGAGAACCCAGGTAGAAAATGCGGTGAAGCTCAGAACTTCACCAAGAATAAACTTCAAGAATAAACTTCACCAAAAATAATCCTCACCAAGAATAAACTTCAAAAATAAACCTCATCAAGAATAAACTTCACCAAAAATAAACCTCACCAAGAATAAACTCCAGCCAGTATAAACTTCACCAAGAATAAACTTCACCAAAAATAAACCTTACCAAGAATAAACTTCACCAAGAATAAAGAGCTGGAATTTAAAAAAAAAAATATGCACAGAGAAACAAAGAAAAAATGAAAGAGTATGGAAAATAAAAAACTAGAAACCGGATGACAAGAGATAAGAGAAAAACTACTGAGAAGCAAAAAATAAATATACACGGGTGAGAAGAGAAGCTGAAGGACAATTCGTGAATAACAAAGGAGCAGAAACCAAAAAAAGAAAAAATACTGCTTCTACACCCAGATCAAAGGAAATGCGACAGAAAAAGACCTGGAAATAAAACTGAAGAAGTAAAGAGGAGAGCTCACGAGAAACCAGGAGGATGTCTATGAGAAGCTGATAAAACAAAGAAAACGCTAGGGAATGGAAGGGAAAGGGTAGATTATCAGGTATTAGATATCATACGCATGATTGGGAAAGATGCGAAACGTTCTCAGCAAAGATACCCAAGTGTTGCATATGTGTCTAAATTATCAACTTGTCGGTTCTCTGAAGTATTTGTCAACATATGTTAGGCTCATCATGAGTATGTAGGACCTGCATGAGTCTCGTACCTGATAAAGCACATACTAAAAAAAGTCTTAGGGTTTTAAACAAAACTAATACAAAAGCTAACTGGAGTGTTAAAAAAAGTAGACTAAAGGAAGTGAACCTGTCAACATATGAAGACTTGAAAGGCTGGACAGACAGATTACTGGACAGGTGGATGACAAGATCCCGAGATTACAAATGTAAGGCAAGGAAACATATATCACATCTGTCTACGTGAGCGAACACATTAACACAGTCACACAAACATGGGCAGATATAAACACACACACACACACACACACACGCACTCACGAGGAGGGACCAGCAGCTATGACTCGACCCCTGCAACCACAACTAAGCATGTACAGTATGCACAGTCATGGAGAAGTTTATCAGAAAAAGATTGCTGGAGCAAATAGCAAGGAATGAGCTTATTCACGATAACCAGCACGGTTTCAGGGAGGGGAAATCCTGTATCACAAACCTACTGGAATTTTACTACAAAGTGACAGAAGTAAAGCAGGAGAGAGAAACGGCTTGGTAGACTGCATTTTCTTGGACAGTAAGAAGGCTTTCGCCACAGTTTCGCAGGCAGAAACAGGGAAAGCACTGCAATGGATCATAGAATACCTGACAGGGAGAAAACAACGAGTGATGGTACATGATGAGGTGTCAGAGTGGGCGCCTGTGACGATTGGGGTTCCCAAGGGTCAGTCCTAGTGCCGGTACTGTTTTTGGTATAAGTGAATGCGAGACCGAAGGGATAGATTCAGTGGTGTCTGTTTGCAGACGATGTGAAGCTAATGCAGAGAATTCAAGTGGATGAGGAGCAAGTATGACTGCAAAGGGATCTTGAGGGGCTACAAGCCTGGTCAAACGACTGACTTTTGTAGTTTAACCCCACTAAAGTGTTAAGTCATGAAGATTTGGGAAGATCAACGAAGATCGCACACAGAGTGCAGGCTAGGGGGCCAAAGACTGCAAACCTCACTCAAGGAATAAGTCTTGGTGTGGGCATAATACCGATCACATCTCGTGAGGTGCATATCATCCAAATAACTGCTGCAGCATATGGGCGCCTGGTAAACCTGAGAATAGCGTTTCGACTCCTGAATAGGGAATCCATCAGACTGTGCATCGTGTACGGCAGGTCCATATTGGAGTATGCAGCACCAGCATGGAACCCACACTTAGTCAAGCATATTAAGAAACTGGAGAAAGTGCAGAGGTTTGCAACAAGACTAGTTCCGGTGCTAAGGGCTATATTATATCAGAAAGGATTGGAGATCTCAAGCTGATGACACTGAAGGACAGGAAGACTAGGAGGGATATGATAATGTTTAATATGCTGAGACAGAATGGTTGAGAGATGAGAAATAAGAGCACTAAAACACATCTTGAAGTTGAAAACTCAGATGAGTCATAAGGATGTAAGGAAACATTTGTTCAGTCTTAGAGCTGCCAGAAATGGAACAATCAGGAGAGTAAAGTTGCGGAGGCAAAATCCATATACAGCTTTAAGAGGTACGATAAGTATCCAGGAGAAGACTTAGTAGCAACCATTGAAGAGGCGGGGCCAGGAGCTGTGACTCGAATCATGCAACCAAATGTAAGTGAATATATAGGTGAGTACACACACGCACGCACACACACACACACACACACACACACACACACACACACACACACACACACAACACACACACACACACACACACACAAAAATACACTTTTGTTCATTCCATTGAAATTCTAGCCACCGACAGCTACAACGACAAATCGGTCTCCACTTTCCATCGCGCCTTCCCATGTGGTGTGCTTTGAAATATGTAAATCCTGTGGTGGGTCCTATCTGGCCTCTCTTCCTCACGACGTGACTGTGAATGTCTGAGCCATGTCCCTGTCAACACACCCTGCCGCGGTCCTGATCTGCTATCACTCCTGCCGCTCGACTGTGATGCATCATAGCCATGCCGCCGCTGTTGATGCTATCAATACCCATGCCGCCGCTGTTGATGCTATCAATGCCCATGCCGCCGCTCCTGATGCTATCACTGCCCATGCCGCCGCTGTTGATGCTATCAATGCCCATGCCGCCGCTGTTGATGCTATCAATGCCCATGCCGCCGCTCTGATGCTATCATGCAACCATGCCGCCGCTGTTGATGTTATCAATGCCCATGCCGCCGCTCCTGATGCTATCACTGCCCATGCCGCCGCTGTTGATGTTATCAATGCCCATGCCGCCGCTCCTGATGCTATCACTGCCCATGCCGCCGCTCCTCCAGCTTCAGCTGCCCTGGCTGTCGCATCCACCGACACCTCTGGCGGTCCTGCCGCCTATTCCCACACTTCAGCTGCCCACGCCACTGTAACCGCACCTGCGGCTGCATTCGTTCCTGCCTTCCACAGAGTTACCGTCATCTTCCCTGGCTGCCGACTTAGCCACGATTCCATATTTCCCTCTTTCTTCTAAGAAAAAAAAAAACGAAGGGTTCACTACACAGGCTAAATTCATTCCATACTTATCTCTAGAAAGACTAACCATCGTTTATGGTTAAGTATACTTGTTAATATTTAAGTAAGTTTTATTTAAACTTACTGAAGAAATTACAGTTTGAAGATTTAACTTAATAACCAAAATCAAGTGACTTATTTCTGATTAGAATAAATATTTCACCTACCACTTTTAAGTTTCAAGTTGATCGGTGGAAGCATTCTATTGTTATTATTTATTGTCCCTCAAAATTTATACTAATGCAGTTTGAAATTACGAAAAAAGTTACAGCCATCATTCACTGCATTTATTTTAAATAGGGGAAAACGCTAAAGCAGTAGGGCTGACATAACGCCGGTGGATTGGGAAGCATTAAGATTCGATCCACAGACGGGAGGTTAATTCTACGGCTAATGTTGACGACCCATGATGACGATCCACTCACCAGTAAGACTCACCAGCAAGACTCACCAGTAAGACTCACCAACAAGACTCACCAACAAGACTCACCAGCAAGGCTCACCAGCAAGACTCACCAACAAGACCCACCAACAAGACTCACCAGCAGAACTCACCAGCAAGACTCACCAGTAAGACTCACCAACAAGTCTCACCAGCAAGACTCACCAGTAAGACTCACCAACAAGACTCACCAACAAGACTCACCAGCAAGACTCACCAACAAGACCCACCAACAAGACTCACCAGCAGAACTCACCAGCAGAACTCACCAGCAAGACTCACCAGTAAGACTCACCAGTAAGACTCACCAGCAGAACTCACCAGCAGAACTCACCAGAAAGACTCACCAGCAAGACTCACCAGTAAGACTCACCAGTAGGACTCACCAGCAGAACTCACCAGCAGAACTCACCAGCAGAACTCACCAGACTCACCAGCAAGACTCACCAGTAAGACTCACCAGTAAGACTCACCAGTAAGACTCACCAGCAAGACTCACCAGTAAGACTTCACCAGCAAGACTCACCAGTAAGACTCACCAACAAGACTCACCAACAAGACTTACCAGTAAGACTCACCAGTAAGACTCACCAACAAGACTCACCAGCAAGACTCACCAGCAAGACTCACCAACAAGACTCACCAGCAAGACTCACCAACAAGACTCACCAGCAGAATTCACCAACAAGACTCACCAACAAGACTCACCAGCAGAACTCACCAGCAAGACTCACCAGTAAGACTCACCAGTAAGGCTCACCAGCAGAACTCACCAGCAGAACTCACCAGCAAGACTCACCAGTAAGACTCACCAGTAAGACTCACCAGCAGAACTCACCAGCAGAACTCACCAGCAAGACTCACCAGCAAGACTCACCAGTAAGACTCACCAGTAAGACTCACCAGCAGAACTAACCAGCAGAACTCACCAGCAGAACTCACCAGAAAGACTCACCAGTAAGACTCACCAGTAAGACTCACCAGTAAGACTCACCAGAAAGACTCACCAGCAAGACTCACCAGTAAGACTCACCAGTAAGACTCACCAGTAAGGCTCACCAGTAAGACTCACCAGCAAGACTCACCAGCAAGACTCACCAACAAGACTCACCAACAAGACTCACCAACAAGACTCACCAACAAGACTCACCAGCAAGTTTCTTCGTAGCATATTTTAGGCCGTTAATAAATGGCTCATTAAAGTTATCTCATGGAAATTAATTTTAGGACTGGCATAAAATAAACTAGAACAGAGAGCACCTGCCCTTGTCAATTGTTTTATGACCCTTAATCATGACCTGAGCCAAAAATCTGAAAGCGCTATTTATACATTATTATAATCATAACTAAGAGCTAAACCTTTAAGGGTTATTCAGCTCTGCTTGAAGTCGCTAAGATAGTACGTTCTGAAATTATGAACAAAAGCCTAGAAAGTTATAAACAAAAGCCTAGGAGGAAGTCATGGGAAAATCAAAGCAATGTGGCTGCTCAGGGATTATGTCGTGAAAATTAAAATTTGTTTAAGAATGTGTGTTTTCAATATTTCTCATTTGTTTTAGAATTCCTATTGTGTTGAAAATTTTTTTCATTCCTATAGGAAAATCAACTGACTCTGCGTTATGTAGGAAAGATGAATCAGAGCCAAAACTGAAAATTGACTCATCTGATCGGTTTCAAATTTTTGATAAATAGTTATATTCATTTAATTCAATAACTAACGAAGGCTTCTTCTGGTTGGCTTAAATGTATTATAGACGTTGTATTCTATAATAAGGATGACAACACAAGTTTAGTGCTAATAGGTACAAATTTCATATTTTACTGAAATAGTTAAAAATATATTTGGAACCGTTGGAATCATATCAATTGCTCGAGAACAACTTTTCTGGTCAATATCAAACTCTTATTGTCAGTCATTTTATTAACACATAGTTTGTCCCTTACCTTGACCTCTGTAAATTTCAATTTGTCAATTTTCATAGTCAAATTGTTTCCCTTGTAGTAAGTAATTAATTCCTCTTCTGATCAGCTTCAAACCCTAAATGCTAGTGTGTACTGATACGAAGAATTTCTGCATTAAATTCGAGCCGCAGTAAGTTGCCGGAATAGAAAAATAGCCGCCCTGGGATCCCTAGCTGCTCTAATGAGTTTTTGCCTAGCTCCTTAAGGAACTTAGGTGCGCTTTCCCCTATGGGAACGAACATATAATGATGGACAAGCTCGCCATACTTTCTAGACTTTTGGAACTCCCTGAAGCTGGAAGCTACCCCTCCTTCCTCCCTGGTGTACTGGAGATAGGTATAAGCCAGCGTGGAAGCACATATAGTCTTGAAAGATAATTTCATCTGGACGTTTTTGAGTGTCATGAGATCAGCATAGTTGGGGTGGCTCCTTTATTGCTGGACATCCAGATGTTGCAAGGATCCTTTAGGATGATGTTATTAACCTCTTCATACCTTGCAATCGGTTTGCCGATTTACTGCCACAGGTACACCTGTATTCGGCGAGGTTAGGGGCGGCAAGGTGTATGGTGTGGTCTGTGGGTCGAGGCGTGTGACGAGGGATGAGTTTGGAATCACCAACAGAAAATCTCTCACAAGAGGAGCTCTCACTGGTAGAAGGCGGGTTCTGCCCTTCCCAGACACACACTGAAACATTATGGCGGCTATATTCTCCACTAATGAAGCTGTTGGGGACAGCAGGTCTGGTTGCAGAACCTGTTAAATTACCCCAGAGCCTGGTACCCTCAATGAACATTGTCCAACATTGTCCCTAAGGTGTTCATGGAGAATCGCTGCTACAAGTTCATTGGATGACACACATGAAGACAGGGAAGTAGGGAGTGCAATCTGTGATGTCTTGCGGACACCAATACTTCCGATTCTGTATGGAAGTGTAGCTTGGTCCCACTGTCCATCTTTTCAAGTAAGGGTAAGTACTGTTGTAAATATCTGTCTCATGTTATCCTCGAATTCATGTTGCATAGGGTTCACATCTAAGGAAATATGTTAAACTTGGCAGACTGAGTAGATACAGGGTATCGTGGGTGTCTAGATTGCCTATTCGTTGTTCCATCCTCCTCAGATTGTCGAATTTCTTCTTGAAAATTGAGTGCATGGCATCACTTCAAGAAGGTGCTCCAAGCATGACGCTATTTGTTGGGGGCAATGATTGATGCACGTGGTAGTACGGATCTCACTGTGTCAATCACTTGATTGTCTCAGGTGATTTCGAATTTGGATGGATTGTATATATAAATGAAGACTATTTCCTGTCCCCACGTCATAGCCTATGTAATATCTAAAAAGGACTCCCTTTGTCCCCGCCAGTTTGCCATCATTCAGGAACCAGATGTTTAGCTCACTGGTCAGTCTTACAGCGATTTCCCTAACTGCTATAGATAAGAGGAACGGAGCGAGAGGATTTTCTTGCTAGACACCTTCCGATGAAGTGATTCCATGTTCACCAAATATGAGCTTCGATTACTTGCTTTATCCAGCTGAAACAAATGGGACGAAACTAGGAAAATGTTCTTGTACAACTGTTAATAACAGGAGATTAAATGCTTCCGTGATGTTTAATTGACACATACTTAAATATTTATGCGTTACTGTATTAGAATTATATGACTACGCTGCTCTCTTTTGCGTATACTACGGTAGAGTTTACTAGGCACATGTGGAACAGAGATACTTGTCTCTCATCACGAAGAGACCAAAATGCATTCAGATATTACATTATTTTTCTTGCTTAGCTTATTACTACATCATCCTTGGGTAACCGATTGCAGGTTAGTAATACTGTCTAGATAGCATGATGTTAATGATGGAATTAGAAAATATCGATTCGAATAGCTTTAGAGCCTGGGGATGTTGGTATATCCTAGTGGGAAAATTTGATTCCCAAATACCTATGAAGAAATACCTGGTAAATCATATAAGCAAGGTAGCCAAGAAGTAAGTCGCTCTAAGGAGTATCACTAACCTACTTATCAACAGAAGCTATAAAACTCTGTACGAAGCTCAAATGTTCTCTCACTAAGAGTATTCAACCACTTTCTTGAATTTCCTGCCCTCATTTTCATCTACTACTTATGGATAGGATAGAGTTCCTAACAAATCGACTTATTTCTCGTCATGCAGCAGTTTGGTTGGATCTGTCAGTTCAGCAGAATCTTTAGCGCCAAAGAGATGTAGATGACCTTTCTGTTATGTATTGCGTAAAGTCAATATTATCAATATACGTGATATGGCTCCACTTCGCGATCAGCTAAAGTTACCTTCAGTACCAAGGTAAGGGTAACATACAGCAACCACATCCTGGCCTTATCTTTCTCAAATATTTTGTTTCGTCTGCGATCAATTCTTCCTGGACTGATTTAAGTCTGGAACATAATGGAATAGCATTTAAACATTAATGAAGTAAAATCAGCAGATAAAATAAAATATTAGGCCCATAAGTAGCTGCTAATTTATCCTGTTACGTGTTTGCAAGTTTCATAACCATAAAGTTTAGTACTGATATACTGTGAATAAGTGTGCCAGTGATTCACTTCTGGTTATGAAGAAGATACAGAACGGCGCATTAACTCACGTGTTTTTTTTAAACCAAAACCTTTGCATTTATATCTGGCATATAATTCTGTAGATTACTGACATTTTCAATGTCCAAAAGAAATTTTCCAAAGAAAACGGAAGAGTATATATTACGTTTTCTTTAGTAAGAGGACATCTAGACGTATTTCGGCTGCTTCGGGATCCGAGAAGTGAAGCATAACTTGATAATACAGTTGAATGTTTATGAATAAGATCTGAAAGGAATCAGAAGAGACATTCACAAATCATCTTTCGAAATACTAGTAATCAATTTGTTGAGAAAATGATGAATTTTCATCCACCAGACAAATGTAATTTCAAACCCTTCAAGTAGCCTTATGAGATCGATATCATAAAATCGCAGGCATTCTATAAAGCGTTAATAATTATTATTCAAGTTGGCAAGGAAGGATTAATATGTATATCAAAGGTTTTAGGCATTAAGAAATTACAGTTGAACAAAAACAGCATTTCAATTTTCCAATCCCCCCCCCCCGTCAAAAAAAAAAAATTAGACTACACCAAAGCCAAATCAATGCAGAGTTTGCTCTAGTATAGATTCACCAGTTTTTAAGAAAGTGACTAAATATTTCGGTTCACGCAACGATCGAAGAAGGTAATCCCTATATTTCGTACAACAGAGTCCCAGTGCTTTAATGCACTAGAGCGTATAGTACAAAGTAACAGGCATAAGTTGTTAATGCATTATAAATATTAACGTTAGAAAGATCTGTATGAATCAGAAGAAATTCTCAGTTTGACATTGAAACTAGTGGCAAAAATGGTCTCAGCACAAATGGTAAATTTGGAACATGACATCAGACAAATCTAATTAGATTACAGAGCACCAAAATGTAAAACATTGACTCGAGTTCTTAGAAGTTTGAGGCAATCAAATAATCAGCTAGGGAGAGGCAGATGCTAATGAATATTATGCTCAGAAATTATCCTGAATGCAGTACTTAATATTTTCGGATTTTTGTTCCGCAAACGCAAATTAGGAACTACATTTGCTAAAAATTAATCCAAATTTTTTTATTAAGACACGGCTTTTAGAAAATAAGTAGTAGTAATAATTTAGGATATTTAACATACAAGCTTGTAACATATGCAATATAAAGCTGATTTAATCTTGGATAGCCGAGAATGATTTAAAAAATCAATTATCTGATCAGAAGAGATATTCTCCAATTTTCACTTAACCATTTTAATAAAAATTTTCCATTATTTTTGAACAAAATGGTCAAAATTGCTACAACACATATGAAATTCATTAAAATAATATTATGAATTAGGAGGCACCTATTTTGAAGGTTAGAAGCTCTGCCATTGAGGGTTTGGGAAGTTATTCGAGACATTCCAGCAATGAAATAAAGCCGAAAACTTGGAAGAAGAGAAAATGGGAAAATAATCAGGCACCTTCTCAAAGGTCAACTTCAGGAATACCAAGTTGCAGTCGCTTTATGTTATGGGAAAGCTTTTGAAGGGGACGAAATAGGTAACAGCTGTGAGTTTCTTTAAAAATAATAGTAAATCTTACCATTCCTTGTAACACTAATCTGAAAAAAGAAAGAGAGATCAGTCATTCCAGCGGAATCTTCAACACAGTCTTACTGTTATGTACAAGGCCAATATTGTCAAAATATCACACTTGGCTACACTCCAAGGACAGCGAGAAGTGAGCTTCTACACAACAAGACGGGCAGGAAGCAGCAATTGCACTCTGCAACTTTCTCCAGAACATAACTTCACCTGAGATCATTTATTCCCAGGATGACTCGAGTATGAAACATTTCGTACACTATAATGATATCAACGAAATAAAGTAAGTTAATCAAATGAAACTGCTGTCCCATAGATGGCTCCAACTTTATCCTGTTCCCTACTTGTTGTGGGGTAACGGCTCTTAGGTTGTAAATGAAGGTAGGAATCCTTAACCTAACCTTGTAAAACCCTATGTGTAAAAGAGAGAGAGAAAGAGAGAGAGAGAGAGAGAGAGAGGAGAGAGAGAGAGAGAGAGAGAGAGAGAGAGACAGAGAGAGAGACAGACAGACAGACAGACAGACAGACAGATAGAGACAGAGAACATTTATTCCAAAAATAAAATTGTAATTGCACAACCCGGCCAAACACCAGAAATAAGCTGAAAAAAAGAATTTGTTTCCCCGTCACACACTCACTACATGACACCACATATTATATCGTCTTCTTTGTTGGCAGAGCCACACTGTCTGCTCACTTGTCAATTTCGTCCTTGTGAGAAGTTTATCACAATCTCCAGTTTCTTTGATCTTCCTACACGCTTGCTAGTGGAAGATCCCAAGACTTTTATTATTGAAATGCAAATACTGTTTTGTATTTCATAAAGTACTGGACTTGTGTGGGTCATTAACTGTGTGGAATTTCGGATGCTTGATTCCCTGTTTTTTTATCATTGATCGGTCTTCAAACTCTCTCTAGGAGTTTGCCTAAATTATAATTAAGGTAAAGCTGAACATTAACATCAATATAGACATGAATGTGTTATAAAAGCGACTGAACCTGGAGGGTCACGCTTCATTAAATAAAGGTGCACACAGACGCAGGCACTGGTCCACACTGATTGCAGGAACTGGGTGCACACAGAAGCGGATATGGGTGCATACACAAGCAGGTATGGGTGCACACTGAAGCATGCACTAGTGCACACAGAAGCAGGCATAGATACACAGAGAAGCAGGCACTGGTGCACACAGAAGCAGGCATGGGTGCACACAGATGGGAGAGTTGCACACGAAAGCAGGTAGTGGTATATAAGGATGCAATTAAGGTTGGATCATCATGAGATGAGGGTTCACACAGAAACAGATAGAGGTGCACATGAAGCATGAAGAGGTGCACACAACATCAGAACGTATACATAAGAAAACAGGCAGACCAGTGGTTCAGTAATAAATGAGGAGCATGAAGCTAGAGGCTGGCATTATTTGGATGTGATAATTAATGGCCTGAAGAGCCAACTGAGTGACGAATTTGAATTATAGATTAATTCCCTGCAAGAATAAAGAATGGAAAAGGTTACAGATTATGTAAACTGGATTAACACGGCTGAAGAAAGAGCTCTAAAATTGTAAGAAGAAATGAAAAAGCTGAAGGAGACCATAGAGGACATGAGAGGGAAGACAGCATGGGCAGAAACATGAAGGAAGATAAATAGGTATCTAGAATGGACAAAGATGTCAATAGGAAAGATTTTCTGAGTATGTAAAGGTCAAGGAGATGATAAGAGAGACTAATTGGAAACTGCTGGAAATGGACCAAAAAAATATGGAAAAACATTGCGAGAAAGGAGGGATGTGAGTGATGATCTAGAGCAGGTGCAGCCAGCACGTCCATCACTATCTTCAAGTAGACTGCAGAGTAATTTTAGTAAGTTACCGAATAAAAATGAATAATACAGTTTACAAAGAGTCGGAAGACGAGATTAAATGTTAGACACTACCTTCTAAAAAAAGCTGACGGACTGATCACCTTGAAACAAACTCCCAAGTCTTCCACTCTATCATATATATACCTCACCTTTGTATTAGTGTGAAAACGCCTGCTGCACATAAGATTTTCTTCAATATATTCATCAGCATTCGATATACTGAACGGTTACAGAATGTTATTACAGACTTCAAAAGATAGTTCCAGGATTTAGCAACACTAGAAATTATTTCAACATTTATGTGCGTCCAAACTGGTGCACACGCTGACATTGATTATATATATATATATATATATATATATGTCGTGCCGAATATGTAAAACTGGTCAATTAGCAAGAACTCATTTAAAATTAAGTCCTTTCTAAAATTTTCTCTTATACGTTTAAAGATATATTTTTTTCATTAATGTTAATGTAAAAATTTTTAGTTTTGCACCAGAAGAATCTTAGAAAACTTACCTAACCTTATTATAACAAGAACAATTTATTTTAGCCTAACCCGAATATATATATATTAGATTTGTTTACAATAATTTAATAATAACGAAAACACAACGAAACATATTTTTTTCGTTAGTTCAGAATGATTTTGGCGAAATTATTGCATACACAAATTTTCACTTGTCCTATATGGCAAGATGAACGTTGCTATTTAAGCCAAGATCGCAAGTTCTGCCTATTCGGCACGACATATATATATATATATATATATATATATATATATATATATATATATATATATTATATATATATATATATATATATATATATATATATATAATGTGCGAATATGTAAAACTGGTCATATTAGCAAGAACTCATTTAAAATTAGTCCTTTTGTAAAATTTTCTCTATATACGTTTAAAGTATATATTTTTTGCATCAATTTGTTATTGTAAAAATTTTAAACTTTGCTCCAAAAAATCTTAAAAAACTTACCTATACCTTATTATAACAAGAACAATTTATTTTTAGCCTAACCCAACTAAATATAATTTTAGATTAGTTTACAATAATTGTAATACTAAACAAACACAGTGAATATATATTATTCGTTAGGTTCAGAATGATTTTGGCGAAATTATTGCATACACAAATTTTCACTTGTCCTATATGGCAAGATGAGAATTGCTATTTAAGCCAAAGATCGCAAGTTCTGCTATTCGGCACGACATAATATATATATCATATATATATATATATTATTATATATATATATATATATATTATATATATATATATAATATAGGCGAAATATTCAAGGCTCGTAGGTTCGAGTCTCCTTCGCCCAGAGAACACTGTTTGTGTATGTTTCGCCTGTTCTTGCGAATTAATAGCATTGTTAAAATCTTTAGTTAGTCGATACATGCATGGGATGAGATGAAAAGCTGTAAGCCTCCTGCCTGAAAGCTGGCTGCCTTGGATCAAAACGTCTAGCGTTAGCTGGGCGCCAAGTTATTGGTCCAGTGTGGTACGTATGGTAAAGCACTGCAAACCTTGTTCCAAGGTTCGTAGGTTCGAGTCTCCTTCGGCCAGATATATATATATATATATATAATATATATATATTTATAGAGTGCCGAATATGTAATTTTTTACCAAACGAACCATAAAAACCTTACCTAACTTTATTAAAAAAAGCGCAATTTAAATTTACCCAAATAACTAAATATATTTTGGGTAAGTTTGCAAAAATTTAATAAAAAACAAACAAAATGATGAAATTTTTTTTGTCGTTAGATTCAAAAATGATTGTTGCAAAAATTATGCATACTAATTTTCGTTTGTTTTTGGGGCAAAAAAAAGCGTTGTTTTTAAAGCCAAAATTGCAAGTTTCAGCTTTCGGCTGCCCCAGCACAACCTCAACAACACTCACCACACACACACACACACACGCACCCCACACACTACACACCACACACACGCACACCACACACACCACCACACACACAACACACACACACACACACAAAAAAAACCACACACACACACCCTCCCCTGTACACTGGTACTTTGGGGCCCATTTGGAGTATGGGACCAGTTTTGAACCCACACCTGCAAAGCACGAAAAGAAACTAGAGAAGGCAAAGGTTTGAACAAGATAGTCCCAGGCTAAAGGGTGGTCTACGAGGAGGGTTTAAGGGGAAATCAAGACGACAGGGGACAGGAGAGATAGGGGAAACATGATAACGCATACAAAATATGAGAGGAATTGACAGGTGGAGAAAGACGAAAATTCCAGAGATTGGACACAGCAACAAGGAGACACAGTTGGAAGTTTTAAGAAACAGTGAATCACGGGAGTTTGGAAGATTTCTTCAGCCACAGAGTAGTCAGGAAGTGGAATAGTTTGGGAAGCGATGTAATGGAGGCAGAATCCATACGTAGCTTCAAGCAGAGGTATGATAAAGCTCACGGTTCAGGAGAGTGACCTAAGTAGCGACCAGTGAAGAGGCGGGGCCAGGAGCTTGGACTCGACCCCTGCAAACCTCAACTAGGTGAGTACACACACACACACACACCACACGCGCGCACCACACACACACAAACACACACACACACACACACACACATATATATATATATATATATATATATATTATATATATATATATATATATATATATATATATATTATTGTAACCACAAACAAGTGGTATTGATCAATAACAACTGCGACTAGCCAAGGACTCGAACCCATGTTGTTTTGGCCCGCCTCATGGTGAGCGAAAACCCCATGACGCTCTAACCCACAGAACCACCACATCCTACAGGAATCATGCACTCAGCTGAGGTAGGTGTTTTACCGGAATCCGAGGACATATGGTGGTGTAGGTGCCTCTGAGCTAATTTCATTCTCCCCCCCGTTTGGTGTACTAGCCTCAATGAGCAGTATTTTATATTATTGTAACCACGAACAAGTGGTATTTATCAATAACAACACTGCGACTAGCCGAGGGTTCGAACCGATGTTGTTTTGGCCCACCTCATGGTGAGCGAAAACCACATGACGCTCTAACCCACAGGATCCCCAATTCTTACAAGAGTTACGCACCCAGCTGAGGTAGGTATTTTACCATGATCCGAGGACATATGATGGTGTGGGTGCCTCTGAGGCATTGGTTGATATGCCTTCTCTTCTTAAGACTTTTAATATCAAAGTTGTATTTAAAATCTTGATAGAGTAAAAAAACTTTTCATAAAAAACTTCCCCCAAAATGCTGACGAATGTGTCTATAAGAATCCTTGTAAAATACGCGAAAAAGTTTATTAGGGTCAAACTGGTAAATGTCTACAACTAAGATTAAAACAACATAAATATAGCATTAGAACTGATCAAGATTCTAATGATCTATTTATTCATGTAAGAGATTTTAACCATCCACTTGAGAAATTTGTTTCATAAATAAACATTTTTGAAAATATTATGAATATTTCTTTTGGTTTATATAAATTGGATTCATTTATAATTAATAAAATTTGGGAAGAATTTAATTATACATTAGACAAGTAAAAAATCTTAATGCTTTAGTATAGAATCAGGTGTGTTTTACAGAGTCGTGTGTCGTCACGCGACTTTGAGGTGAAGTCTTGCTGTGGTGACATGATTGTGAGGTGTAGTCTTGCCACTTTATGTGCCTTCCTCTTGATGTGAGAAGTCACAAAAACGCTTGGAATTTCGCTATTTTTTTCACAGTGGTTGTTTTGTATATTGTGATATCACCTGTTTACTGTGATATATATATATATATATATATATATATATATATATATATATATATATATATATATATATATATATTATATATATATATATTTGTGTGGTCCCGTGGATTAAGGCGTCATGAGTTTTCACCCACCATGAGGCAGGCCAAAGCAGCATGAGTTCGAGCCGTTGGAGGTATGCACAACAGCTCGAGGTACACACAACAGCTGGAGGTACGCACAATAGCTGGAGGTACACACAACAGCTGGAGATACACACAGCAGTAGGTACTTACAACAGCTGGAGGTACACACTTCAGCTGGAGTTACACGCAACAGCTGGAGGTACACACAACAGCTGGAGGTACGCACAACAGCTGGAGGCACACGCAACAGCTGGAGGTACACACAACAGCTGGAGGTACACGAAAGAGCTGGAGTTACAACAGCTGGAGGTACACACAACAGCTGGAGGTACACACAACAGCTGGAGGTACACACAACAGCTGGAGGTACTAACAACAGCTGGAGGTACTCACAACAGCTGGAGATACACGCAGCAGCTGGAGGTACACGCAACAGCTGGAGGTGCACACAACAGCTGGAGGAACACGAAACAGCTGGAGGTGCACACAACAGCTGGAGGTACACGAAACAGCTGGAGGTACACACAACAGCTGGAGGTACACACAACAGCTGGAGGTACACGCTTCAGCTGGAGGTACATACAACAGCTGGAGGTACACACAACAGCTGGAGGTACACACAACAGCTGGAGGTACACACAACAGCTGAAGGTACACGCAACAGCTGGAGGTACACACAACAGCTGGAGGTACACACAACAGATGAAGGCACACACAGCAGCTGGAGGTACACGAAACAGCTGGAGGTACACAAAACTGCTGGAGGTACACACAACAGCTGGAGGTACACACTACAGCTGGAGGTACACACAACAGCTGGAGGCAGACAGCGGTGCGGACGCTGTCAGTAGTTTTGGAATATTTCAAAGTGTTGGACAGTTTCATAACAAACTGCGAGTTGTGATATCGCAAACAAATAAACAAACAAACAAAATCAAGCTTTCTACATTTGTTTTTTGGTCAAGGGAAATACTGCCAGACTTTGTTTTAATTTTAAAAGCATATTTTAGCTACATTTTAATTCAGTTTATTAAAAAAATATATTTATGTGCAAAAATCCCCATTTTTTCTTTCATCTAAATTTCAGAAATCAGGATTTTTTCCAGCAGGATATTTGTTTATTGCGAAAACAAATCATTTTTAACATTCATTTTCTATTTTTTTTATACATTGCTTTCAACTAGTATTTTTAAGAGAAAATATTAATTTGCTATTTTCAGTTTGTATTTCTACTATTACTGAATATTACTAGTATTACTAAGGAAAAACGCTCAGTGCGGGACAGCAAGAAGTTCCTGACTCCATTGTAGGGTAAAATTTCTATGCTAATGCCGCTTCTATAATCTCTTATCATACGTTTACCTATGCATTTTTGTGGCATTTTTAGCTGCTCTCTTGAAAGCCACCACTTTACATAGTCACCTTGTAGTTATTAGTTATTTTTAACATACAGATTTACAATATCTTGGTAGTATTATGGAGAATTAGAGTAGATATTCCAGAGGCTTTTATTAAGCTGAGGTAGATTATTAAATTGTGGGTTGTATTAACTGTAGATTGTTGGTGTAGCAGCGACCTGATGCTGGTAATCTTCCATTTGATAATTATTGCATTGATTAACTTTAGTTATTCTCTTAGTAAATGCGTTTTCACTGTCTAAAAGTTATTATTCAATGCTCTTTAGGAGTTCTGGATAGTTTCAGATTAGAATATATGAAGTCAGGAGTGCCAGCCTTTCGAATTATTATTATTATTATAATCAAAAAGAAGCGCTAAGCCACAAGGACTATACAGCACTGCAGGGCAGGAAGGAAGCGAGGGCATCAGGTGGCAAAAGGGAGATGGATGAGTAATAGGTTACGGATAACAGCGGGGCAGTGGATGGTGAAAGGGTAAAGGGCAGCAAGAGACTGAACTAGAAAGGGCTGAGGGGAGTGCGAACCCAGCCTTTCGAAGTGATATTTAGAGATTTCGCTTGTGGTTGCCGCCTTCCACATATTCAAGGCCACGGTGGATTAAGATAGAAATATCGAGCGCCGCAAAGGCAGAAACTCTACCGGAAATTTTCAGTGACGGTTTTGAGGTTATTCGTCGCAGGCTGTGTCCGAATTCATTAACCTCTGCAAACTTGATCTGTCGACCGATGCTGGGTTTTTCTGTTAGGAATCCGTTTGCTCTAACATTTTGTGAACTTTTTTAATTTGTCGGGTCTCCACCATAAGGAAATTTGAGTAATAATCATTATTTTTTTTGTAGGGATCCATGGGTCATCCCTTGTAGGCAAGGGGATCTATGGTTCAGAAAGCAGATTCTGACTTACACTTACTTTGCAGGAGAAAGTGGAGGCTTTTACCGGCACTTGTGTGATATTCGACCACCATTATGAAAAACACGTTCGCATTTAGGCGTTGGTTCTGTGAAGCTTTCCGACTCGAATCTCTTCTTAATTAAAGAAGAGTATTGATAGTCAGCTAGGGTGCGCAGAACAAGTTAAGAAAGTGGCTATTGGTAATCTCTTAGTAAGCGCTAAGATTACTTCTTAAAACAAAGACTTGCTGAAACTGAAAAAAAAAATTCACCATTAAGTAAAGATTTCCGTACACCAAAACTTGGGGTTTTGCAGAGGGTTTGTATGCTACAAATATCGTGGGATATTGATGAAGATACCAGTGTCTTATAACCCAGTTGTTGGAGCTATACGAATGAGGATTACACCAGTCTGCTTGATCTTCAGTAAAGACACCTTCCCTTACTACATTGACTTTAAATATATACTTCCGTGTTGAGGTGAAATTGCTCGTTTGTTACCCTTGTGATGTATGGATTCCAGAACAATGGCCATGTTTTAAAAACTTGCAATACTGATGTTCGCTGTGGAAAATGTGCAAGGAATTCGAGACTGATGTATGCAAACTTCTTAACTGGCAAAGTTCCCATCCCAATAGTGACCGAGAATGCCCATGGTACAAGAGAAAAAGGGTCTGTTGTTTTAAAGCAAATTTGAAGAACTCTCGCCACAGCCCGTGGCGAGACTGGTCTTTATGATGTCGTTGACCTCCTCATGTCTAGCACACTTCCCATCGGATGTATGACACACGAGACCATGAAGCTCGATTTGATCAGCCGACGGTATTTTCCAGAATCCGGTACATGCACCCCCAACTGGGGGGAAATGGGGGCATAAGTGGGGAGAGAGAGGACGCATATAGACAGGTGTCAGTTCTGTATATACTTAATTCTAGGAAGTAGCCTCGTACTCCTAAACTAATTTTACACTACAATTACTACATTACTACTACACATATTTAAGTTAAGTTAGAGATAGTCGCTTAGCTTAGAAAGTAGATACATTTCCCATAAACAATACAACGTAGGCATCTTCTGCCCGCCTGTTTTGAGTGCCGACTGGCATAGGCTGAGCCGAGCGGTTAGTCACATTTCAACAGTGAGACGGGCGACTACCCCCGGGCCACTTCCCCCAGGCCACATCCCCCAGGCCACATCCCCCTGGCCACTATCCCCGGGCCACTACCCCCGGGCCATAACCCCCGGGCCACTACCCCCGGGCCACTACCCCCGGGCCACTACCCCCGGGCCATTACCCCCCGGGCCACTACCCCCGGGCCACTACCCCCGGGCCACTACCCCCGGGCCACTACCCCCGGGCCACTACCCCCGGGCCACTACCCCTGGGCCACTACCCCCGGGCCACTACCCCCGGGCCACTACCTCCATTCGAACTTTGCCTCCACAAGCAGTATATATTGTAACCACGAACGAGTGGTATTTAATCAATAACAACACTGAGACTAGCCGGGGGCTCGAACCCGTGTTAATGTTTTAACCCGCTTCATGGTGAGCGAAAATTCACGACGTTAGAGTACCATACGGTTTTAGGTATCAACAAGTTAACAACCTGGTCATAAAAGCTTCAATAAGGAATTCCCAAGCCAACCAGCAACTGTACAATGTTAAGATTAGCAGAGGCCTTCAACTGCGACCTAACATCAAGGTTTACAGAGAGCTCCCGCTAACACAATTAGTGTCAATGTCTAGCTCTTGTCTCAGCTACATTGTAAATTTCAGAAGTTTTATAAAATTCTCTTATAAGTGAACATTTAAATTACAGATTATTTCATTCTGATAGTTCGTAAGTCTATTTAATTAAAACCAATTCAAAATCTCGATTTATGGCATCGATACTCCACATTCGTAATATTATCAAGCTATTAATTAATGAATGTAAATATCGTTTATTTTATCTAATAAAATGTAATATTGGTGAAATTCACAACAATAGAAACTCATGGTTGTGTCGACGATCATCATCATCATCATCATCATCATCATCATCATCATCATCATCATCATCATCATCATCATCATCATCATCATCATCATCATCATCATCATCAACATCTCAGTGTGGCGTCAACCTCGCCTAGTGTCACAGAGAAGGAAAGTCAATTCTCCTACCAGACGAGTTTTTGATAACTTGCGGCTGTTTTTTTGACATATTCATAATAGATAGTTCTACACTTCCAAGGTCGTAGGCAATGAAATTGTTAATAGTTTTTTAAGAACTTTCACAGTAAAAAATGTTTAAATAGAAGCGAAGATTTTTTTCTGTCTTAAATGGTTATAAGTATAGAAAATAAGCATCAGAATGTCTGTTAGAATTTGTTTTAACAATATGTGTCAGCTGCGACATTTCATATTACCCCATAATATGTAAACTGCAATCAAACAATGGGTCTATTGATTTTTTTATTTTTTTTTTCATCCTACTTGCATATTTTTTTGTAAATTGGCACCATTGTAACAAAGCACAAATTTTATATATTTTTCTTCACCCTCTAAAGAACTGTCTTCTGATGTCTAAATCATAGTTTCATTCTAATTTCTCGATATACGAACACATTCAGTGTTTCACAGTTCTTTTTGTCTGTGGCTTTCAAATATTTTTTTCTCAGTGATTTAAATAGGATTTTGTAGTCGCTGATTCCTGTCAGAGGAAATTATTATAATCAGTGTTTTGAACCTTTCTTCATGTTACTTGTTTCTGGGTGTCGGTTCAAGCCTTACAGATCACTGTACCCTCTTCAGTATATTACCGTCTTCTATGTAATTTGAAGACCAAAACATGATATAGTCAAGTTGAGATCTAGCAAGTGAGATATCGAGATCCGAGATCGTGTCTGGTGTTTAGTACTGGATGTCGTGACAGCCGTTAAAAGGTATAATGGGTGACCACTTCTCACCCGTGGTACAGCCCAATTCTTTCTAACGAAAAGGTCTCTGTCTCTTTCCTCGATGGTGAGCTCGGGTAAACAGGCAGCTTCCTATCAAATGAAGTTCTGGTTCTGATGAATTTCGGTCAAAGCGTAAAGTGAGAGCGGTATCCTTGTATTGCATAACCCCCCAGTCTCATTTGTCTCAATGTCTGCAACTGGAAGAGTGCAGAGTGTGGCCCGCATATCCATCACAGCTTGATTGATCTGACACCAGATGAAGATATTTGTCCTGTTTATTTTTGAAGAGTTCTTCACTTCTACTTGCAATGTTTCTGATATCTACTATGGGCGGCTCCTGCTTTTCATATCTTTCATTCTAGAATGCTGGTATGGCAGTGTGCAGATTTGGATAAGGCTCTCAAGTACTTTCCAGGTATATATTATCATGTATTTTTCCTCTGTTCCAGTGACAAAATATTTAGATCTTTAAGGCGTTTCCAGTTGTTTAAATGCTTCATCAGCTCTATGCGGGTCGTAAATAATCTCTTTATCGACGAAATCACACAGTTCCTAAGATATCCTCCATAATTCCAGGTGTGAAATCATTCACATTTGGGCAAGTATATTCTAGTATAACAACAAATATATGTAGGGAGTTGAAACTTCACAAAGTCAAGCTGATCTTTATTTCTGGTATACTATAATAAGAAGACTCGGGTAAACTTTCAGCAAAAGTACTTATAAGATAAGATAAACTGGAACAGTTCTCCAGGTAAATAATTAAATATATAATTAGATAATATTTTCAATTGTTACTCTGGGGAAGAGAAGGATTTTCTTCCATAGAGAAAGATCTGAGGATGGTCGAAGGAATACTGAGGATAATTTGAGATATTACTATATTTTAACTCTATTCATGTATTTATCTTTTTCTCAGTAGGTGAGATTTGACAAGTTGAACTTCCAGAACCGGTTCGATCCATATGATATATGGATTATTATTGGTTTGAGACTTAAATGATTACGTACAATATCATTTGATCCAGCGAATTAATGAAAATTATAATAACCATTAAATAAGTTTTGTTCCTTATAATCGTCAATCAAGAATGATTTTCCTTCGCAGAAGCAAACAAAGATATATGCAAAGAAATCAGCAGCAACACGACTAAAAGAAATTCGTCTTCATGTAATTTGTTGTTACATAGACAACTCAAATGATAAATTTAACATATGTGTAATAATATGTCGTAAAGTTTGGCGTGATAATTCACCTCTTACCTGGTAACACTCGTTCCTTTTCCTACGAAACAACCGTCGTTTGATCCACGGGCATCTCTGTATAACCAGGCCACGAGAAGTGGCATAAGCGCGCATGTGAATAAACTGTGGCTACTGAGGACTGTCCACTCAGTTATACCGGGTGCGCCTTCTCTCAAAGTCATACACAGTGTAAGCGAATAACAAACATCAGTTGATGTGCTCCACTGCCCAGTGAGACCCGTCAGCACATACATCAAATAAAATGCTGTTTCCAATTGATCACAATCGATTGATTTGTCGATTTCACTAGCCAGATGGGGATATAATAAATCTTAATAACAAGCCAGCTGATCGATTCTAATGACATTTCGCAGACAAATGGCTATTTCTCAATTCCCTGCTTGATAATGTGGCGTATACTCTTGATTATGTTAGTTTAATGAATCATTAAAAAGCGTAATCACCTTAAATTCAAGTACAAGAAATAAAATACAGCTACTGTCTCTCTAACACCTAACTAAGGGTTGGCTGCTTGCTATTATGATAGCCTAATTGAATGGTGACTCTTTTAGTAGAGGTTAGTGCACTGGCCTGTAAGTTATAGGACTCGCCTGCCGCGGGTTCAAGCCCACACCTTCTGCCGTTTAAATATACGGATGTATTTAGTGACATGGGAGGAAGGGGCTATTTCTTGTATAAATTAAATTTAAATCTTCGTTTTTCTTTTTAGGTCACTCTGCCTCGGTGGGATACAGCCTATGTGTTGAAAACAAGAAACTTAGTCACATGGTATCATTACGAAATTTAATTGTAAATATCTATTGTTTCAGTGAACATTTTCCCCTCAAGTCAGCCAGAGAGAAAATTATGTGAGACAAAATTGACTGAACCCAAAATATTGCAGTTAGTCTGCTCACTGAGTATGTTATCTTCCTGAGTCAGGTAGTGTCACAAGTAACCATAATGAGAAGTGCTAAAAGTTATTAATACAGTTGTGCCCCGCATTACGGCGCTTTGATTGATGGCATTTCGCTAATGCGAAATTAATATACAATAAATATATTCACCATTCACAATAAACAAAGGATGAAAATATTTTAAAGTAAGTATTGTGTATATATATATGCTCACTTAATAAATCAGGCTACAATATGCAATTGAAAGTGAAAAAACGGCTATGATTCACCTTACAGCGAATTTTGCTTTACAGAGGTAACCCGGAACCTAACCTGCTGTATAGGTGGGGCCCTCCTATACAGCCGTCATTATTAAAGAGGGTGAATCAGGCTGCCATTATTGTAATTAATATAAATTCACTAGGTGATGCCTGATAGAGATTTATATAGCAATTTATACCTTCGATTAATAATCACAATTATGCTAACCAAATAAATTACTTAATTATAATTAATTGCGTGCTATTGAATGTTGGATTATTATTATTGCAATAAACAAGAAGGTCTAAACCCACGAGGGTCATACAGCTCAGGTTGAATGTTGGAGATCATTATTCACACAACTATATAAATAAAAAAGCTATAGTAAATTGTAATTAATTTAATTTGCCAACTGTTGAATTGAAAGTCATTAGCATACAACTAATTAAGCTTTCAGTACTAATGGTGACTTTTTATTACTTAAATAATTCAGTTTGTGAGCATAACAGTTATTTAATCCTACTTATTTTGGGACCGAGTAATTTGTAATTAGCGATAACCTATCCAGTATTGAGGATTAACTCAGAGTGGGTAAACTCAGATTGGAAAATGATTAGGGCATTCGTGTGCCTCCTTCATGAGCTGGGAAGTGTCTTCTCGCAGCAGGAACTCGCTGTGGTACCACTGAATCATGCTGTGGGGACTTCTGTCTGGCTCGTGGGTATTGTGGTATCCTCATCCTGCCCTGCTAAACCACTATCCACTCCCACCACCACAACTTCACCAACTACCAATCTCCCACATTGCCTCCCACATAAGATTGCTGGCCTGGAGCTCAATCGTCACAATATAGAAGCTATTTAATCACAGAGGTGTGGGCAACCGTCACAATTTTAGTGAACAAATAACACATAACAATAAGACTGATGACTGCATCAAAGAAGGGAAATCAGGCAAGCTACTAAAACTACCAAACTGAGAGGCAGCACTTTTGATGGTGTTGTTGTTAGCAGTAATAATTTCCCTGACTCCATATCTCAACCTTCACGTAAACATGGATAGCAGTGAACTAAAAAAAAGCGAGATTGATAGGTAAACCAAATGGGAAAAGAACGGTAATGTTAACAGAACGTTCACTGTAGACTAAGAAAACTCTAACTAGAGAGAAAAATTCAACACAATGTAACAATCTTAGGTGTTGCTGGAACATCCGAGTGAGAATAAGACGAAGTTTGTTCCCACTAATCTATAAGAGTGTTATGTTTCGTATTTTTTAACGGTTTGCCGTTGCGTTATTCTTTCATATCTTAATACATTTAATTAACCTATTAATAATAACCTACCTAATACTGTAATTACACCCTTATTTAGTATTTGTTGTACGTATTAAGTATAGTACTGTACACATTGTATTGTTTAAATACTCTTACTGTTTATTGTCGGTAGTTTTCACTATTAACAGTGTGTCAAGATCATGAGTTAAATTTGATACCCATTTTTTTTTCTGCTGTCTTATATTTTGTCAACATCCTTCAAATCCTTAAAATTTTTATCACGTCGGATCACTAAAATTTTCTTTCGATATTACAGTTAGTAACAGTCTACTCATAAATGCAGTTACATCCTTATTAAGTACTTATAATATTATATTGTTTAGTAGTGTTACATTTGGATTGTAAGATTAATGTTCGTATGAAATTTTAGCAACGGTCTTGAGGGCATTGTGACGCATTTACTACGTTACGTAGGAATAAATGGTGGCACCTAGGGGTTAAAGCCTGTTTAGGGGCATTTAAATTTAATATTAAAGTACACAATACCTACCTGAGGCTAAGCTTATTCCTTCACAAAAACAGCGTTAATTAAATGGTCAATGCTTATATTTATTATAAGGAAGGGTACTAAAACTAAATATATAAAATATAACCATATTAATAGTAATTAACACATGAAAACAGTTGGGCTGACTCCCCCATCCCCTTCTTCTGGCTACTTAGCCTGCAAGCAAAACATTATTATCTGTACTCTCCACTACATAGTCCCCTGCACACACTTGGGACTTAAATATCAGGAGAGTAAATGCAAAAATTATTAAAATAACCTATGGCATCAACTTACCCAAAATCCCCCTCCCTCTACTTACACAAACACCAAACCATAACATCTCTTGGCGTCTTAGCCGCCGCTCTTCCAGTTCTGACACATGCACACTGCTGCTGCTCCTGGCCTGGCTACTTTTCATGGCTAATACACGTCTGGTTTCAGAACAAAATCCATAAACTGACATTATATATGGAGCGTTTTATATACACATAATTTCTATAATACCCTGCTTAATAGGCACATAGATGTCATAGGCCCATAAAAAGAATATTAACTTTTCTTTACTTAGGATGATCCAAATCAGATGTTGTGACTTATTTCTGGTTTCCAAGATGAATTGTACATTCATTATCTCTTAACTAATTTTATGTAAAAAATAAAGCATTTTGAACTAGGTTTTAGAAACAATGTATTGTACATTTCACGTCTCAAAAATTATGCAGTATCTAGTACCCACTACCTAATTTGCCTAGTTATATATATATTTCTTGCACTGTTTCACTATTATAATTTTGTGCTTCACATTTTCAGTGCCTAGACTCTATAGAAATTGACATTAATAATATCAGCTTACTATAACTAACAAATTCCCTTATTTCGTAACTGATTTTACATATTAGTATTGTATTATAAGTTGCCTAATCATAATTTTGTACTTCTGTACATTGTGTCTATTTTCATAATTGATTTTGCTAATAGTTATATCTGTTAAATACTTTTTTTATTTCTCCCCTAATTTATCATATCCTTCCATTTTCTTATCAACGTTTTTCCTTTAATATTTCCTCGTAGTTCATGAATGAAAATATTGACCACTATTTAAATATCATGTCTCGTCGCAGTGATTATCAAATTTTTTTTGAAAATTTATGTCATTATTGCTAACAAGTAAGACAAAAACTGTTCTCAGCAACAGAAAGGCTATATCAACATTTATTTACAATATTAACATAATAATTAACAAACACTTAAACGGGCAACGCAAAAGGTACCCCTCAGGTACTTGATTTCCTTAACAATATGAACTATTGTGTGGTAATACCAGCCACAACTTTGCCTACATGAATTTCTGAGATAAATGTGTCGTCAGTTCACAATATGTGGACCATATAATAGCCGCTCTCAAAGTAGAGGTAATCATGATCACTACTCCACCTTATAATCAACATAAATATATTTCTATTAGATACTATAATGATGTCATTTAGTCTCCATGACGAGACATCAGCAAACAACTTTACTACAGTAGCTGAATGGTTCAGAGAACCGACAATACCCTGTGTCTAATTTATCATCTTTATTACAGCAGACAGCGACACTGACTGACAGAGTTTACTGACAGTCAGGAAATTGACGAATGGGCTTATTGCTTTTTTACAAAAAAACGTAGCAAATCCTCTATAACAGGCACTCTCCTATGAAAACTAAGAAGATAACAGCAAAGAGACTAAATAACCCATAGCTACAAAGTAGCATCGTCAGGTGCATTCATAACAAACAACTAGGAAAAGCATTTAAGGTAATGAACAGACTAAAAGCTATACATCAGTGCTTTGCCAATCTAATAAGCAATTTTAATGACATAAAAGAGGATCTCCCAGATACATGGTATCATCAGCAAAAAGTAACTGTGTCAACTACCATTTTATATTTGATTCAGCATAATTTAATCCCACCCACCTCATCAGCCGGACTGTGTTTCGTACGTTGGTTTACATGCGGCCAGGAGAAACAGCCTGGTTGATCAGACCCTGATCCGTCACGATGCTTGGTCTCAGATCAGGCCTCGGGGGCGTTGACCCCCGAAACCCTCTCCGGGTATAACCCTCTCCCCAACACCCTATCACTCCATTTACATCCCATCTATAAATATGTAGAACAACTATTGTGACAGAATGCATAATTTTTTTACTTGGAAATAATCTCCTTCTCTCCTACAACTTCTAACCAGAACCTGACTATCCTCATTAAATTTCTTTACAGCATTTAGTAATTATTTACCTATCCCATACACTTGCAACATCTGCCACATTGCTGCCCTATCCACCCCATCATATTTTTTTTTATTATCACACTGGCTGATTCCCACCAAGGCAGGGTGGCCCGAAAAAGAAAAACTTTCACCATCATTCACTCCATCACTGTCTTGCCAGAAGGGTGCTTTACACTACAGTTTTTAAACTGCAACATTAACACCCCTCCTTTAGAGTGCAGGCCTGTACTTCCCATCTCCAGGACTCTAGTCCGGCCTACCGGTTTCCCTGAATCCATTCATAAACGTTACATTGCTCACACTCCAACAGCACGTCCAGTATTAAAAACAATTTGTCTCCATTCACTCCTATCAAACACGCTCACGCATGCCTGCTGGAAGTCCAAGCCCCTCGCACACAAAACCTCCTTTACCCCCTCCCTCCAACCTTTCCTAGGCCGACCCCTACCCCGCCTTCCTTCCACTACAGACTGATACACTCTTGAAGTCATTCTGTTTCGCTCCATTCTCTCTACATGTCCGAACCACCTCAACAACCCTTCCTCAGCCCTCTGGACAACAGTTTTGGTAATCCCGCACCTCCTTCTAACTTCCAAACTACGAATTCTCTGCATTATATTCACACCACACATTGCCCTCAGACATCATATACCTTTACTAAATACATAAAAATAACAAAAAAACTTGCGTACCTTTTTCTAACATCCTAATTCACCTGCGATCCTGCCCTCCGTCTTACCTTTAATTCTTCCCATGAATATCCTACCATACAACTTATTTATAATCAGTAAGCTTACTACCCTATAATGTTTACATTCTCTTTTGTTCCCCTTCCATTCATAAAAGGGAACCACACACCTTCGACAGTCATAAGCCAGCTACCCGGTATTCTGCCACCAAACTACCACTACCAGTTACTGCCACTAAACTTACATGATCCCTACAACACATCGTCACCCACACTCGCCCCACCACAGTGCCTCACTACCACCTTCAACACCACAGTTAAAACTCACATCTTTTATGTCCAGTTACCTCATAGATTACCACCCCCGTACCTCCGAGAAACCAACCAACCTTCCTCTCTCCTTCTCTTCTTTCTTTCTTCTCTCTCTCTCTCTCTCCTCTCTCTCCTCTCCTCTCTCTCTCTCTCTCTCTCTCTCTCTCTCTCTCTCTCTCTCTCTCTCTCTCTCTTTCTCTCTCTCTCTCTCAGACTAAACGACATGAAAACTTTGCCATTCTTTTATGCTTTGATTCGATCTTACTTAAGATATATAATCAATATATACAAAGGATAAGCCAGAATCCTTGATTTTATTGCATTATTCAATTTAATTAAGCAAAATATTGTATTATCCATAACAAAACGAATAAAATATTTTACATAATAAAATTGGACTATCCTGGATTATTATTAACCTTCCCAGTTAAATTCTTTTGCCGTTATTTTCCTCTTTTGTCCTTGTTTTTCTCTT
Source organism: Cherax quadricarinatus (assembly GCF_026875155.1). Lineage (NCBI taxonomy): Eukaryota > Metazoa > Arthropoda > Malacostraca > Decapoda > Parastacidae > Cherax > Cherax quadricarinatus. The sequence continues at coordinate 114,100,096 of NC_069401.1, read as the reverse complement.
TTACATTTGCTTTTCTCTTTTACATTTGCTTTTCTCTTTTACATTTGCTTTTCTCTTTTACATTTGCTTTTCTCTTTTACATTTGCTTTTCTCTTTTGCATTTGTGTTTCTCTTTTAGCTCATGTAAGAATCATTACGTTTAAATGCCTTGTAAAAACTATTTCTCTCTTATTTGAAATATTAAGCGTCCCAATAATTTATATACGTTTTTCCCCGAAACATTTAAATTATTCATGTGAAGATTAATAGAAATTCCACAATCCATGTATATATATTTCCTACAAAAGAGAATGAATAATCTTTCACTTGCACTCTCGAAAGAGAATAATGATATATGTATGTGAATCACACGTAAATTTCAATATAATGTATCAGACACATGTGCAACATCTGGGTATCTTTACTAGCAACGTTGCCCCACCCAGTGTCTTTATTAATACATGGAGATAGTGGAAATATACAACATATAGTGAAAGATGGGGTAAGCAGTCCCTCAGCCTCGGAGCAGGTGATCAGCACAGTAAACAAACCATACCACGGGCGGGGTTAGAACCCGCGATCAGAGAATCTCAGGTGATGAGTGCAGTAGTCATCACCTACAGCTAGGCTGAGGGACTGATTACCTCATCTTCCAATCATGCCACTGGATGGCGGAACGTCTTCAAGTAAGGATACCCTGATGGTGTACATGTGTTTAATTCATCATCTTATCGTTACTAATTACTTCTGATATACAAAATTTAAGGTGAATTGCAAAGATGTTATCTTATGAGACTTCTTATATAATAAGATTTTTAAATATGATTTTTAAATTAATCGTGTGTCCAGGATTTTTTTTACATGCAATCTAGATATACTCGACTCCATATAAGTGAGTGAAACAATCACATGAGAATGAGAGTGGAAGTGTTCAACATCGAGTGAACGTAAAGTTGCAAGAGGAAGGTTTGGTTTTGAACATGGAGATGGGGAAGAGCAACCCTTGTTTGTAGTGTATCATAAAATTTTACTTATCACTCAGTAAATTCATAGTGATGTTCCACCATTGGTGGAATTATGACGTCAGGGAAAAAATGGCAATTATTTTCCATGTGTTAAGGCACAAATTTATATTAACATTATCTTGCTGCAAGAGAGTAACAAAATTTAGAGACAGAAGACCCAGAAGACCCATCCTTAAATTTTGGAGCTCATTCTCAGAGACTTTTTTTTTTTTTCCAGATTTGATAAAATTCTTTATCAGAATTAACTTTTATGAACGAATTCGTGTTAAGTAGTGGGAATAAATAGGGCCACGTGGTTGCATTAATTTTCTTTAAAAACGTTAGTTACCTCTTACTGGAAAAACTTATTAATGTCAAACATTACTTTGTTTACGTAGCAAATAATACTAATAAATAATATTAAATAACAAAATAAATAAATATGTAATAAACAATAACATTAGAATACTTTTGGAATTGATTTTATGGCGAAAAACGCTTGAAAAATTGAATAATTAGATGGAAAAGAATGTTTTTGGAAGTAGTTCTTGAAAAAATCTATAATGAATGTGGAGGTTACAGGACTAGGAATGAAATCCAAGATAATAAAGATAAACAGTTTTTATCTCTGGAAATTTTCTAGTTCTAGATAAATACTGGTAAACATGAAAAAAATATAAAATTTAATATTGCATTGTAATGACCGAGGATAATCCAAGAAAAATTAGCATTATGATATTTTCCCCTGGGAGCTAGGAGGGAAAATTTTCATTACCATTCTATGAAAAATCTCTTAAATCCTACTCAAATATCTTATCTTTTTGGAGGTAAGAATTTCCCGAGAGAGCCATAAAGATCCCTAAAGAATCACTTGAATTCTATTGAACAATTTTATTCTGTGAGCAGCCTCTTGAACCACATTTAAAAAAAATCTAATTATTCCATTAGAGTCACATAAGCAAATGTGAATTTTTAACCTTCTTTGAGTGTTTTATATATAATATATATATATATATTATATATATATATATATATATATATATATATATATATATATAAAAGGTATATATATATATATATAAAAGGTTTTAAGGACAGTGAGAATGTTTTCTCACTACAAGTCATTCAGATATTACGTGGACAAGTACAATGACAAGAGGAACTACCAGGAAACATGAAGCCCTCGGTTTTGTGTCTACGTGGCCTGGTATGGTGTTCCTTGTCCTGGTAGGCAACGCTTTCGCTTCACACACACTGATTGGTTCAATCCCCGGCAAGGGTGAAAACATTGGGCGTGTTTCCTGTTGTCCCCGTTCACCTAGCAAGCAAGTAGGTACCTGTGTGTTAGTCGACTGGTGTGGGTCGCATCCAGCGGGACAAGATTTAAAGACCTTATTGGGAATAAGACAGACAGTCCTCGATGACGCACTGCCTTTCCTGGGCAGCTAACCCTCCGGGGTTAAAAATACGAACAAAATCTTATCTTACGTAGTAACCATCATGTGGGCTAACCAGACGCCATAGTGAGGACTCTTTAATATCTTCGATTATCTGTCCCTCCCAGGGAAGTTCTAATTCATGTTCTATTTTATCTATAACCTGTAAGGAATATGTATGAGGCAAAAACCCGAGAGGTAGTCCAGGTAGAATATATACTTTGTGATAATTATAGTATTAATAGATCTATTTGCTATGTAACAGGACATTAGATCATTTAAGATCTACCGAGCACTAGTGAATGTAAGTGCAATTAAATTTTAAGCGTACTTCGAGTATATTTCAAGTTCTTTGAAGCACCTTAGTGTTGATACATCAGAGGAGTTACACTCCTTATATTAATTATAAGTCCATTGGTGGTATGGGAGATGTGTCCCCAACAGGGCAGTAGAAAGGTATATAGTCGAGTGCGGACTGGCTGTGTGTAAGTCCCTTAAGGACGGTATGATTAATTCACGTTAGTACTAGTTTAATTCCCTTTAATATCTTAGTAATGCCTACTGAATTTTCGAATCTGTAACACACTCACCTTTATCACTATCATCATCACTATCGAAACATTAACGTAATAAAAATTACGGCAATTAAAAAAAGAAAAGGAAAAGCAAAAATATTTAACATGGAAAGTTAATAATAACTCAAGATTCAATAACAGCCAACATGTGTTAGTTATATTATTGATAATGTAATAAAATGAAGTAATCTGGCTTACCTCTTAAGCTTTATAATTGTGTGTTGTAAATAAATGCAAATCAATGTACTAAAGAAAGACAAACTTTCGTGTCTTTTTCGTGAGTATGTGAGAGATGGAGAGAAAGAAAAGAAAAGAGAGAAAGTTTACTGGAATTGTCGGGGAGATAAGAGGTATGTGTGAGGAAGAATGGTGTTTGTTTAGTCGTTTGTTTGTTTATGATCTTGTGAAAGGTGCGCGCGCGCGTGTGTGTGTGTGTGTGTGTGTGTGTGGATGAGGGAGACAGATAGTATATACAAGAAAGGTAGCTGGAGGAGGAGGGACAAGAAATTGTCATGTTGAGAGTGTTTCGAGAAGTCAGAATCAAATGTAAGAAAATAGTTTGTTTAAGGAGGTTTAAAAAACAGACGACATCACAACATTTGTTCCTTTTCTATATAATGAAATATTATGTCCTGGATAATCCATGACAGTCAAGTAATGGGGAGAAAAAGTGAGAGAATCAGGAATGTCTGTGTGTGTGAGATAGAGAGAGAGAGAGAGAGAGAGAGAGAGAGAGAGAGAGGAGGGGTGATAGAGAAGGGGGAGTGAGTGTGGGATGGAGAGGTGAGTGAAGATGAAAGTAGGGGAGGATGTAGGTAATGGTGATGCAGTCAGTTTCTTTGAGAGAAGAGAGAAAGTTGGAGAAGCTGTGTGCTTCGTCTGAATGCGAGTTGGTTTCTATTTGTGTGGTAGAGTTAAGGGAGGGGGAATGGTTTTTAGTAATTAAAAAAAAGAAAAATTGAAAAATTATAGAAAAAAATATTTTCTTACCGATAAATATTGCATAATTCTGGCAACATGTTGATGTAATTAGCATTTTTCTATATTTCTAAATACGTTTTTCCAAAAATGTAATTTTTTTTGTTCTTGCTGTCATCAAAAAGACATGTTGACAATTTACTTTTTCTCCAAAAAATACGTTTTTTATGACTGTTTCATTCTAAATCCACTACATTGCAACTTCTCTGAGGATTTCATTTAAATTCAGGGAGTGATAACAGCTCGGTCGCCTGTGGGCTGTCAACAGGTGTCGAGGTATATCTGGAGTATATCTGGAGAGAGTTCCGGGGGTCAACGCCCCCGCGGCCCGGTCTGTGACCAGGCCTCCTTAGGTCAGTGTCCCAGGATGCGACCCACACCAGTCGACTAACACCCAGGTACCCATTTTACTGATGGGGAACATAGACAACAGGTGGAAAGAAACACGTCCAATGTTTCTACTCTGGCTGGGAATCGAACCCAGGCCCTCACCGTGTGAAGCGAGAGCGTTAACCACCAGGCCACCAGTGAGGTGTGCAACATACTGAAATGTGGCTCGCCATGACCAAAGAGGTTTACAGAAAACATAATACTGTATATGTATAAATCAGGAGTAAGCTATTGACATTATTTTCCTTTTTTGGCGAAAAGTATATACAGGCGTTTTATGATTTTTTCACAGGATATTGAGTAATGATGATTTTACTAGCATGAAAAAGAGGTTTGTGATTTTTTTACAGTTTTGTTTTTATTGATTTTTTCTCCCCAAGAACCAATAAAAGATGTGTGAGTCATAA
>NC_069401.1:114087690-114089827 GCF_026875155.1 Cherax quadricarinatus | reverse complement strand
CTGGCTTTGTACTTAGACAAGCTGATTATTTAAGGTTTAGCAGTATTACGTCAGTTTAGGTTCTATGTCAACTATGTTATGATGATTAACTCATCGAGACTGTAAACAACTGTGAAAAAAGTCTGTTTTCTTAGTCAACACCTACACTAGTGAATAGAAGTAAGATTTTTGGTTTATTCCTAACGGTTGTGTGATGTCTAAAGTAGCACCCTGCTGTCGGAAGCAGCACCTTGCTGTCATAGCAGCACCCTGCTGTCAGAGCAGCACCTGCTGTAGAGCAGCACCTGCTGTCAGAGCAGCACCTTCTGTCCAGAGCAGCACCAGCTGTCAAAGCAACAACTGCTGTCATAGCAACAACTTGCTGACAAAGCAGCACCAGCCTGACAAAGCAGCACCTGCTGTCAGAGCAGCACCAGCTGTCAAAGCAACCACTGCTGTCAAAGCAACACTGCTGTCAAAGTCAGCACCTGCTGTCAGAGCGCATCTGCTGTCAAAGCAGCACCCGCTGTCAAAGCAGCACCTGCTGACAGAGCGCATTTGCTTTGTCAGAGCAGCACCTGCTGTAAGGAGCAGCCACCTGCATTTCGATGGCAGGCGCTGTTTTTGATAGATAATATCCAATATATTCACATATACTGATATTATCATAATATACTGTACATAATATACTGTACATAATATACTGTACATAATATACTGTACATAATATACTGTACATAATATACTGTACATAATATACTGTACATAATATACTGTACATAATATACTGTACATAATATACTGTACATAATATACTGTACATAAATATACTGTACATACAACTGTACATAATATACTGTCATAATATACCGAACATAATACACTGTACATAATACACTGTAAATAATATACTTCACATAATATACTGTACATAATACACTGTACATAATATACTGTACATAATATGCTGTACATAATATACTGTACATAAAATACATTAACTTATTATATTTAATATTTTCATTAATTTTATTTGATATTTTTAATAATACTTTTATTTAACTTTTATTATTTGATGAATAAAGTTAATTTCCTTGTAAATAATATTTATATATTGGGTTTTGAAATATTTAAATAGCACTTCATAATTATCTATATTCTGTTTACCACATTTTACTAATTATAGTTATATTATATAACTTTAATAAAATGTTTGATAAATTATAGTGTTGGATGATACGTGCATATGTGAGAGTATAAGTCCAGTCGTGAGAGATATACGTGCCAGTGGTGAAAGATATAAGTGCCAAGTTAGGAGATATAATGCCAGTGTGAGGAGATATAATGCCAGTGTGGAGAGAGATAAGTGCCCAGTGTGAGAGATATAAGTGCAAGTGTGAGAGATATAGATGCCAGTTGTGAAGAGAAATAATGCCGTTGAGAGTATAAGTGCCAGTGTTGAGAGATTATAAGTGCCAGTGTGAGAGATACAAGTGCCAGTGTGGAGATATAAGATGCCAGTGAGAGAGATGAAGTGGCCGATGTGAGAGATATAAGAGCCCAAGTGTGAGAGATATAAAGTGCCATGTGAGATGATAATAAGTGCCATGTGAGAGATCTAAGTGCCATGTGAAGAGATATAAGTGCCAGTGTGAGAAGATCTAAGTGCCAGTGTGAGAGAATAAGGTTGCCAGAGTGAGAGATAAAAGTGCCAGAGTGGAGAGATATAAAGTGCCAGTGTGAGAGATATCAGTGCCAGTGTGAGAGAATAAAAGTGCCAGTGTGAGAAGATGTAATTGCAGTGTGAGAGAATTAAGTGCCAGTGTGAGAGATGTAAAGTGCCAGTGTGAGAGATATAGTGCCTGTGTGAGAGTATAAGTGCCAGTGTGAGAGATATAAGTGCCAGTGGAGAGATATAAGTGCCAGTGTGAGAGATATAAGTGCCAGTGTGAGAGATATAAGTGCCAGTGTGAGAGATATAAGTGCCAGTGTGAGAGATATAAATGCCAGTGATGAGAGATATAAGTGCCAGTGTAGAGAATAAGTGCCAGTGTGCGAGATATAAGTGCCAGTTTGAGAGATATACGTGCAGTGTGAGAGATGTAATGCCAAGTGGGTGAGAAGGATATAAGTGCCAGTGAGATGCATATAAGTCCAC
>NC_069401.1:114067690-114082690 GCF_026875155.1 Cherax quadricarinatus | reverse complement strand
GGAAAGTAAACACACACACACATACATACAACCACCACCAGTCCATCACCCTCACCACCAGTCCATCACCCTCACCACCAGTCCATCACCCTCACCACCAGTCCATCACCCTCACCACCAGTCCATCACCCTCACCACCAGTCCATCACCCTTACCACCAGTCCAATACCCTCACCACCAGTCCATCACCCTTACCACCAGTCCAATACCCTCACCACCAGTTCATCACCCTCACAACCAGTCCATCATCCTCAACGCCAGTCCTTCACCCTCACCTCAACACCATCACCAGCAAGGGAAGTGTGGATGGGAGGTCATCTGAGGGGACACAGATAAACTTCGAAAACACAGTTCATCACCCTCACCACCAGTCCATCACCATCCCCACCAGTCTATCGCCCTCACCACAATTCCATCTCCCTCATTACCAGTCCATCACCCTAATCACCAGTCCATCACTCTTACCAACAGTCCACCACAATCACCACCAGTCCATCCTCAACACCAGTGCACCACCCTCACCACCAGTTCATCACCCTCACCACCTGTTCATCACCCTCCCCAGCATCATCCTCACCATCAGTCCATCATCCTCCCCACCAGTCCATCACCCTCACCACCTGTTCATCACCCTCACCACCAGTCCATCACCCTCACCACCAGTTCATCACCCTCAACGCCAGTCCTTCACCCTCACCAGAACACCATCACCAGCAAGGGAAGTGTGGAAGGGAGTTCATCTGAGGGGACACAGATGGACTTCTGAAAACACAGTCCTTCACCCTCCCCACCAGTCCTTCATCCTCCCCACCAGTCCTTCATCCTCCCCACCAGTCCTTCATCCTCCCCACCAGTCCTTCACCCTCACTACCAGTCCTTCATCCTCACCATAACTCCAACAGCAAGGGAATTGTGTAAGGGAGTTCATCTGAGGGGACAGAGATGGGCTTCTGGAAACACAGTCCTTCACCCTCCCCACCAGTCCATCACCCTCACCACCAGTCCATCACCCTCACCACAAGTCCATCACCCTCACCACCTGTTCACCCTCACCACCAGTCCATCACCCTCACTGCCAGTCCATCACCCTCACCAACAGTCCTTCATCCTCAGCACCAGTGCATCACCCTCTCCACCAGTTCACAACCCACACCACCAGTCCATCACCCTCACCACCAGTCCTTCACCCTCACCACCAGTCCACCCACACCACTAGTCCATCACACTCACCACCAGTCCACCACCCTCACCACCAGTTCATCACCCTAACTACCTATTCATCACACTCACCACCAGTCCTTCATCCTCCCCATCAGTCCATCACCCTCACCACTAGTCAATCATCCTCACAACTAGTCCAACAATATCACCACCCCATCATCCTCCCCACCAATCCTTCATCCTCCCCTCCAGTCGATCATCCTCACCACCAGTCCATCACCCTCACCGCCAGTCCATCACCCTCACCGCCAGTCCATCACCCTCACCACAAGTCCATCACCCTCGCTAACAGTCCATTACCCTCGCTACCAGTCCATCACCCTGGCTACCAGTCCATCACCCTCACCACCAGTTCATCACGCTCACCACCAGTCCTTTATCCTCACCACCAGTCTATCACAATCACCACCAGTTCATCACCAGTCATCACCCTCACTACCAGTCCACCATCACTACCAGTCATCACCCACACCACCAGTCATCACCTCACCATCACTAACTTATCCAATCTCCCTTCCAAGCTACCCAAGATTTTAGACTCTATACCCCCACCCGGTAGATCATCAGATGCAGCACTCTCCACCTGACCTCAGCATTCTGACCTGACTATAAATACTCGCGTACCTTCCACCCCAGGTAGATCTGTTTGTGGCTTGAAAAAGCCCACTGTGTGGGCGAAACGTTGTCAATAAAGGATCACATTATACTGCATATGTGTTTATATTTCCATTGTGTCGGTATTTTATACTATTTATTTCCTTTATTATTTCTGTTCTCAACGCGTAAGGCAGAAATTGCTTTTGCAGTATCCTTGTCGAATTTCAGAAGTCCAACGACAATGTCATGCTGTTGAATCACTTCTGGTATGACAGTTCGAAACTCTTTGACACCATCCAGTTCACTAGGTTCAGTGTCGTCAGGTTCCATCTCGTCAATAAATTCATTATCATTACCACCACTACTCTCGTCTTCCCCTCTTGTCATGTCCAAGTTCTCTCTGGCAGTCTCACAACCCTCCTCGAGGAGGGTTGTGATTTCTCCTCGGCTTGTACTTGATACACCTTCGGATTCTAACAGAATTGTAGCAGGGGCAGGCGATTCCCTGGAACGTGTCGAACAACTTTTTTCAGGCTTTTCCAAGAAGGACATGAAGAACTTGCTTGACTTCTTAATAATATATAATATCTCGCGTTACTTCCACAAGTATCTGTTGTGGCTTGAAAAGCCCTACTGTGGCGAACGTTGCATAAAGGATCAATATACTCATGTGTTTATAATCCATTGTTTCGGATTTATACTATTTTTTCCTTATTATTTCTGTTCAACGCGTAAGCAGAAATTGCTCAGTATCCTTTGTCGAATTTCAGAATCAACGACAATGTCATGCTGTTGAATCACTCTGTAACAGTTCGAAACTCTTTGACACCATCAGTTCCTAGGATTCGATGTCGTCAGGATCCTCTCGTCATGTGAAGTTCGAGAGTCTATTACCACCAGACTCCGGTTCCACTGATGTCCTAGTGCCCTCCTCTGCGTCTCACAACTCCCAGGCTTGATCTTCTTCGTTAAAGAGCTTGATTCTAACATGATCTGTACACATGGTCTGAAATGTGGAAATTTGTCAGGCTTTTCAAAAAAACACTAAATTTTGATTTAACATAAAACATCATAGACTACGTCCGTATTATCACAGGAGAATGATGTTACGCGTTGGCAGAACTACTGACACGTGACGTTGTGCTTATGTAGCTGCCGTTTTGTATTTCTCTTATTCATTTTTATAAATGGATCAACAATTCATTCACTAACTCCTAGTACTTCTACTAGGATGGTAAATGAAGTGTTTTTCTTTCGTAATCTGAGGATGGCTAGTTGACGTGACTTTACATAGAAACTGTTGTAGTGGCACCCTCTCCACCTTCATTCTCCAGGAGAGAGCGTTTCATACCTGCCATATGCTACTGCAATTAGAAACTGCACCTGCCAACCTCCATTCCTGCCATGACCTGCCATACGCCTACTGCCATACTGCCATACTGCCATACCTGCCATACCTGCCATACCTGCCATACCTGCCATACCTACCATACTGCCATGCTGCATACCTGCCTACCTGCCATACTGCCATTACCTGCATATCTGCCATACCTGCCATACCTTGCCATACCTGCCATACCTGCCATACCTGCCATAACCTGCCATACCTGCCATATCTGCCATACCTGCCATACCTGCCATACCTGCCATACTGCCATACCTGCCATACCTGCCATACCTGCCATCCTGCCATACCTGCCATACCTGCCATACCTGCCATACCTGCCATACCTGCCATGCCTGCCATACCTTGCCATACCTGCCATACCTGCCATGCCTGCCATACCTGCCATACCTGCCATACCTGCCATACCTGCCATACCTGCCATACCTGCCATACCTGCCATACCTGCCATGCCTGCCATACCTGCCATACCTGCCATACCTGCCATACCTGCCATGCCTGCCATACCTGCCATACCTGCCATGCCTGCCATACCTGCCATACCTGCCATGCCTGCCATACCTGCCATACCTGCCATACCTGCCATACCTGCCATACCTGCCATACCTGCCATACCTGCCATACCTGCCATACCTGCCATACCTGCCATACCTGCCATACCTGCCATGCCTGCCATACCTGCCATACCTGATGCCCATACCTGCCATCGCCCTGCCATACCTGCCATACCTGCCATACCTGCCATACCTGCCATACCTGCCATACCTGCCATACCTGCCATACCTGCCATACCTGCCATACCTGCCATGCCTGCCATGCCTGCCATACCTGCCATACCTGCCATACCTGCCATACCTTAATCAGGTCACTCGTCTTGGTATCTTTATGTCAATTTTGTGTTGTAAAGTCTTTTCCCTCTTCATATTAATGGAAAATATTTGCTATTGAATTTTGTCACTCTAGGAGCCAATTTACTAATTTTATTGAAGAAATTGTGTTACATCAGATTTTCTTAAAAGAAATTATGAAACATTTTTTCCTTGTACAAGTTAAAAGATTTGTAAAAGGAATATAAATGAAAAAAATATATTGAGAAATACTGAAAACGCATGGAAATAACAAAAAAAGGCACAATACCGTGACTGGAACGTTACACATGTAACCCGCACATAAGAACATAAGAACATAAGAATGTAGGAACACTGCAGAAGGCCTACTGGCCCATACGAGGCAGGTCCTTATCAAAACGACATCTACCTAAAGCTACTCAAGAAATAAGCTTACGACGACGTCGTCGTAAGCTTCTCTCCTTTATGTGCGGGTTATTTGTGTAACGCGTGCAAAATCTGAAAAAAAAAAATGATTTTCATATCTGTAAATGCCTCTCTCCTACTGATTTTAAAACTTCAATAAAAATAATTTAGATATTTATTTTCTAAGCAGCTTCAAACGTGGTGTATTTTGGAGTATTTATCACTGTTAGATAACAAGAGAATGCTTCTTCAGATTGACCTCAAACTTTCTAAGCTAGTATTTCTATGCTGAATGTCTAAATTAATTTTTGGCTGTGAGATCCTAATTTATTATTTTAATGAATAAATCTGAATATAAGCTTCTATGCAATAACTAATGCATGTCTGTTCTGATTCACATAAAATAAATGGTGTCAATTTTTGATTGGATTAGAAATTTACGCCACCTCTACACTATTACTGTCGTGTGCATTAAGGTGTACGAGGTTTGGATTATACAATACAGGGATACCTTTCCCAGATCGCACAACTTAGGAATTAATCTAGTTATCCAAAACACACTGTAACGTCGTTTAAAGTTATCTTACAATATTGCGAACGTTAATTTTTTTGGCTACTGTATTTGAACCAAAACTCAACTGTGTACTATGGATCTATATACAGGTATATACTGTATAAACTAGCTATATCTAGCAGACATTTCTTTGCTGTTATTTATTATTTATTGATAGAGCAAGGGTTGTGCACCGTATATGGTCTGATTGCTGTAAATTACCGCGTAATAGCGATGCTTGGAATTTTCTTCACGTTCCAGTCGAGTTGGTAGGTTTTAATTATATTGTCCCAGGAGACTTGCTTGCCTGTGTACTGTATTTCATGTTATGATGCATCATACATTCAGTAGTAGTTTATTAAATCTTGTTTGCCACACAGAACGAGGATGATGATGTTAATGGTATTGCCGTGATGATAACGGTGTTAATGTTTTTGATGATGAATTTGTTAGTGATCTAACGACGATGTTGATGACGATGATGTTGCACATAGATGGAAAATGGTGGTGGCGCTGGTAATAACAGTGATGATAATTGTTATGAAATTTAAGATACTTTTAATAATGCTGGTGATGATGATGATGATGATGATAAAACGATGATAGATTATGTTGAAGATAAAGGTAATACTGATTTTGATAGTGACAGTCCTGATAGTGGAGATAGTGTTGGTGGTGGAGGGGATGGTGATATATTTGTGACATACCTGTGAGAGGGTTCTAGCATTCTTCTACCTTCGCAACTCGTCCTGAATCTACATTTCCTTACTGATGGCTTCATCAGCCAGACAGTTAGTGGCAGTGACCTGCACAGGCTTACATAGCCATCACTATCGCTGCCTCACCGATCTTACACCTCGATAAAGTGGTATTTCAATTTTGTTTTGGAATCTGCTCCCTTGGTTTTAGCAGTATTTCCGATATCTGTTGGTATTAGTTTTGCAAAGCCTTGATTAAACGATGTTGACACTGACATCCCTGCTCTGAAGCGGGATTATGCTACACTTCCTTATCTCTTACTCCAATAACCTGTAATTTTAGCTCGCAGATTTGCCACCTGGCCATCGGGTATATTCCATGAGCATATTATCAGGAATCACTAAAGAAACAAAATCAAAATACGGTGGCTGGAACAATTTACAGCTATTATTAAGTTTAGAGATTCCAACGGATAAATCCTAGATTTTATTTTCTATAATGCAAGAAATCTATTCTTTGGCAGATAACAATGGATATTTTCTATTCAGTTTTTTGGGGGACAGGAGACATTAGTAACCGAATTTTATTTATGGTAGGTAGAAAATGTCAGTTAAATTACACTCCAGCACAATGGGTACTTGTCCAGTGGTGTATACAACGTGCACGACTCACCAGACAGCTATGTAAACAACGTGCACGATCACCAGACAGCTATGTAAACAAGTGCACGAATCAAGACAGCATAAACAAACGTGCACGACTACCAGTATGTAAACAACGTGCACGACTCACCAGACAGCTATGTAAGTGCACACTCACTACAGACAGTATGAAACAACTGCACGACTCACCAGACAGCTATGTCAAACAACGTGTACGACTCACAAGAAACACTATTAAATCAACTGTACGACTTCATACAGCTAGTAACATACGTGTACATCACCAGAAGCTATGTAAACGTGTAGACTCATGACTAAGCTATTGTAAACAATTGCACGCTCACCAGGACAGTGTAAAACAACTTACAGACACCAGCACAGCTAGTAAACAACGTGCACGATCACCAGACATGTAACATACTTGTGAAATCACAGACAGCATGTAACAGTTATGATCACCAGACAGCTATGTTAAACAATGTTACTCGAAGGATAACCGATCAATATTTGCTTTGCATTTTAAGAGTTTATTTCTGAATCACAAAGTAACATTCCAGGATATTTAAGTTCATTAGTTCTAGATGTTTTATTTGACTTATATATGTGTAAAATATTTTGAACATTGTAAGTAGTGTAGAAACAGAATAAAGGAACTCGGGCACAGTAATGTGATATTGTTTCACCATTAGAGACTTTTCTTATTGTGTAATTTAAGTAACAACCGTAATATTTGGGGTGCCCTGTTTCATTCGCTTTCTAATGTACTTTAAGCAATAGGTTTTCTCTATTAGTACTTTAGCAATTTCTTTCTCTCCTTGTTCAGTGGATTATCAAACCTGTTTTATAAATCTGTGAATAGCTTGAGTTCCTACATTCTTTTATGTTTAAGCAGTTGGATATGTCACCTAGTAATTTATTCATAAAATCAATAATGGTATCGGTATCTTTATCGCTAACTGTTTTATATGTTAGAGCAATAGCTTAGTATTATGTCATCTGTTTCTTTTTTAGTAAATGTTTAAGGAGGGGTTACTAGCCACCTTTGTTCGCCAAACGCGCCATGGGCTTACGGAAGGAGATTCTTTTCCAGCTTCCATGGACAATAGAAGAAATGACAAAAGAAAGAAGATTTAAAAAGGTAGGAAAACTGATTAGTATATAGTGATATGCATGTGCGTGCTGGAAGTGTGACGAAAGTGTAAGTAGGAGTAGCAAGATTTTATCTAGCGTGATTAGGGACGAAAAAGACCAGCAATCGTACATCATGCAAAACAGTTACAGGTTTCTGTTTCACAGTCATCTGGCAAGACGGTAGTACTTCCCTTGATGGTTGCCAAAACTGTTGTCCAGAGGGCTGAGAAAGGGTTGTTGAGGTGGTTCGGACACGTAGAGAGAATGGAGCGAAACAGAATGACTTCAAGAGTGTATCAGTCTGTAGTGGAAGGAAGGCGGGATAGGGGTCGGCCTAGGAAAGGTTGGAGGGAGGGGGTAAAGGAGGTTTTGTGCGCGAGGGGCTTGGACTTCCAGCAGGCATGCGTGAGCGTGTTTGATAGGAGTGAATGGAGACAAATGGTTTTTAATACTTGACGTGATGTTGGAGTGTGAGCAAAGTAACATTTATGAAGGGATTCAGGGAAACCGGCAGGCCGGACATGAGTCCTGGAGATGGGAAGTACAGTGCTTGCAATCTGAAGGAGGGGTGTTAATGTTGCAGTTTAAAAACTGTAGTGTAAAGCATCCTTCTGGCAAGACAGTGATGGAGTGAATGATAGTGAAAGTTTTTCTTTTTCGGGCCACCCTGCCTTGGTGGGAATCGGCCAGTGTGTTAATTAAAAAAATAACATTATGTCATCAAAAAACTGCGTCCGTTGTGAACAGGTGATATATATCTGCACTTGTTGATGAGATTGAGAATTTACGTAAATTAATGCGCCTTGTCCAAAGATTGTTGAGTACTAGTGTTAGCGGAGTTTTGCATTTCTTTATATGAAACATATTACTGGAATCATGCCTGGTGCTGTGTGCCTGGCTTTATAGTTTCCCAAAAGGTATCAACATATCCATCTGAAAAACTTTAATGTTTGAGATTCTTATACACTGATGTTTTCTTTAGAGCCACTGTGTCGTGCACTGTGTATGTTACACTTTACTGAACGTTCGTCACACGACCATCAGAATGCCAAACCTACCAGTGAACTGGTAGTTCAGAGTATGTCAGTTCTATGGTCCTGCAGCTATATTTATTGTCCAGTTTCACCCACCTATCAGGAGAGAGTCCGATTCCACAGCTAAGGTCGAGGTCATACCTGTCAGCCTGGCTGGGAGGGCAGACTTTCGCTGAGTCAGGGTGAATCCACTCGTTGCTTAGAGTGGCTTTTGGTTATCACCTCATTATATTGCTATCTTAATATCTTAACCTGTAAATATTGTAAATAATTAGTGAAGGAATGAATGGGTGAAAATTTTTACCCTGTTGGGATTGCCTTGTCTTGTTGATCGCTATATAACTGACTTTACTTATGGCCAGATACTACTGGACTTGAATGGTTACCTGTGCTCGTAATAGCCACCATCCTTTAGGACATTCCTGATTTGTGGACCAACAGAAAATTTCCTCTTCATTTCCGCAGCAGTGACTGCAGGACATCATTCAAAAAAGTATTGAATCCCCTTTGAATTTGCCTTATCTATCGTTTTAACAAAAATGTTTATTAAACTGAGCTTAATGTTAAGAGGTTGTTCAAAATTCTTCTTTGGATAAACTAATAGAGCGCTCTGGATTGTATACGATTCATTGTTGGCGGTTACATCTAATATTATGATTTACACTAGTACTGCTGTGGATTTCTACATATTTCCGATAGCTAACCAGCTTTTACAAATAGTTAACCAGTCTTTACAAATAGCTAACCAGCTTTTACAAATCGAAGAGGAAAGTGGAATATCCTCTTACCAAAGGTTGCTTTACTTGCCTCAAAATTACCAAGAAACTATGATCCGTCATACCTCTGAAAATGTACATGGAGAGAGAACCCAATAACAGAGCACGTTTGCAAATAAACCATACCACGGATGGGGTTGGAACCCGTGATCAGAGAGCCATTAACGCTTCGGTTTTATGATTCTTTAATCGCGGGTTCTAA
This sequence comes from Cherax quadricarinatus, assembly GCF_026875155.1. Lineage (NCBI taxonomy): Eukaryota > Metazoa > Arthropoda > Malacostraca > Decapoda > Parastacidae > Cherax > Cherax quadricarinatus. The sequence goes on along the minus strand of NC_069401.1, from coordinate 114,073,157 downwards.
CCCCATCCGTGGTATGGTTTGGTAATTATTTTGTTTGTACATGAGATAATTTGAGTATGCCTAGACAGAATGGCTTCAATCTTCAATAGCTGAAACACCTTACTGACAGAATAAATCTCAGTAAATCTAAATTTTTGCATATAAATCCCTTGCAGTTCGTTAACACATTAAATAAACTTGGAATTGATACTTTCCGAGGAATAACTAGAAAATTCTTCTTCTAATCGGTATGAAAATTTCAGCAATGATGCACTTTGCTTATTGGAAGGTTACCAAGGTTTTCCATCTGTGCAACAAATCTAGTCAACAAAGAATTTTCATCAGAGAAATTTTTTACTATACTAAAGCAGAATGCAGAATGCATTATTAGCAAAAACAGAACTTTGCGAACAGGTTTCCAGCAGCGTCGGTATCCAGTGTCCGAGTCAAGTAAGTTGAGCTGCAGTTTAATCCATATAGTAGGTGAATCAGATTTCTGTTATTCGTTTGCTTGTGAGTGTATGAGAACATTCTCTGACGCCTTCCCCTGGAGACACTTCACTAACCAGAGGTGGTGAATACATCGTTTTCATGCGGGAAGTTCAATCTTACTGGTAAGGAATTTACTAAGCTCCTGTAAGAAGTTCTGTCCGTTCCCAAGGATTTTATCCTGGACAGTTAACTTCGTACTAATACCTCTGCCACTTTTTATATATTTTTTTGACTTTTTAATATTACTGGTAATGTTCGTTTCCCACATCATATCTAGCCTGGTAGTTCATTGCAGTTGTCTCATGAATATTGGCTGACGCCTATCAAGCTACTGAGCAACTTAGGGTACATGAGTGAAGTACCATCAAGAATAGTGATAGAAGATGACCTCCAGGAGATATCACGGCGTTGTTAGTGTATACATCACCATGCATGTCAACAAGTTACATTATTTTTGAGCTATAGTTTTCCCTTTGAAGAAGAAGAGCAGGATATAGGGTCCTTAACATGCTTAAATAATGTATTTTGTTTGCATCTCTGCTTTTCAAATTACAATCTGTAAGACGTCCTTATCTGTGTTGACTAATTCAATTTGCTCAGCATATTTGGTCTGGTTTTTCTGTGCTCCGGATATGAAAAGTTGCAGTTTCTCTTGAGTCTTTCGTGGGTTGAGGTGAGAGTGTTACATGCAAGTATTGATCTGTGATAATTGTTGAAATGGTGCTGTCCTAGGGTACTTATTGCACAGACTGTAATGACTGCTGACGTATCCAACACATTGCACTTCTCAATGTCCGCAATACTTCGGAGACTTCGAGGAAAGGATTGCCAGGTGATAAGATTAATCTTCTTCATTACCGAATTCCGTTTCAAACTTGATTATGGCAAGCATCCATCTATTTACTGAGATTCCATAGCCCCTCCCGGACCCTTGACGATGTTATTATTTTTCTGATGGGTCTGGTCTACTAGCATCGTTGAAAACTGGATGGTAGTCTGTGGAAAAACAAAGTAGCCATTCTCCACGAAATCCATCCCGATAGAAAAAAGTAGATTTTTTTATGTCAGGGATGTGTAGAAAAATCCATCTGGTACATTTCCCGTGAGCTCTAATGAAAATGAATCCCCGAATTTTCCTGTTGAGGCTGGTAATCCAGTAGTAGTAGGTAGGATAACTGAAGATTAATTTTGTATCTAAGCGTTTCTGACCTTTCCTGTATCGGGTTGCCGAGTTAACTTGAGTCCACTATCTTGAAATTTAGTAAAGGCCTTGACACTCAACTGGTGGGCAGGTTACTTCCATGTGAAGAAGTACGGAGGAACGAATCTATAGTGTACATGAATATTATACAATATCGACAAGATAAAAATTAGACACATGTGTAACATCTGGGTATCAACAGAGCACTACGGTGCTCTTCAACTCCAAGGCTGGCTAAGGGACTGATTACCTCATCTTTCTCTATATAGTTCTACTGTCTTCCAATTATGTGGTTGAATTTGTATTGATAAAGCCACTAGTTGGTTTGGCGAAACGTCTTCAATAAAGATACCCAGATACTACACACCTGTCTAGTTTTTACTAATCTATAGTACCAAATTGGGCAATCGCCACCTGTGATAGTGCACTGGTCCAACCAAAGCCTTCTAAGTAATATCCATATTACTGGTTCTCGCACTGGTTCTCACGTTGGGTCTCGTGCTAATTTCACCAAACGAATTTTGGCAAGTTATAGAACAAGATGTGTAGTGCCCTGTTACAAAAAACGCGATTCTAAAAAACTGAGGGATCTCCAGTGAATACTAGAAAGGACTGCCCTTCTAGCATCCAGCCTGTTACTGGGTTTTTGTAACAATTAGTCAGTATCCTTGTCCAATTATCCATTAGAATTCAATAAGAATTAAGTGCTTCAGGATTACAACTGGTAGGCTACTAACTAGAGAAATTAAAATTTAATAAATTTATTAATAGTTAAGTTTCTAGGCGTATATCAAATTAAATTAAATCAATATCAACAAAATAAGAATAATCACTTCTCTCGTGTACAGTATTATTGTGCTGATAACACATATCATATTTTTGTCTTAAGTACCGTCTGGTACATTAACATTTAATAATACAATATACAAGTAAGTTTGTGTGTATGTAAGTGCTCTAAGTAGTTCGCTATGTCTCACGACTCGACTAGACTTAAACAAGTGACTGACAAAGTCCTCAAATAAGCTAACTTCTTGACCAACTGGCAATCAGAACAGTCTGCTTGAACAATAAAAAGAATGCTAAGCCCAGTAGTAATATAACAAGCAACTGCGACACAATCAGGATCAAGGAGATAATATAACGACAGCTAGTAGGGACCATCAGCAGATCCTCCACAAAAGTCACAAAACTCCCGTACTACTGAATCTAAGTTCAGCATAAGAAAATCCCCGACTGTGACAGTACACAGATACCGGTACAAGTTAGGTCAGAAGCTACAGCTCAGGACTTGAGTTGCTCAGAGTGTCTATGCGACACACAACCTCAGTACAACGTCGAAAATCACTAAGTCTATACAAAGTTCTGTGAACAGAGTCTCCAGAACTAAAAAATAAAGCTACAGAGACGATCTTCCAACAAGGGCCAATAAGGAAGAGTTAGGCACTTGTCAGGAATACGTCCAACCACCAAGAGAGTCTAGACCAGACTGAATACTTCAGATGAGGTGTGATCACCCTTCCCCCTCTATCACGTGATAGCTCCGTGGACAGTTGCTGCCCAACAACAACGAGAAGCCGGCAGAGTAACGAGCCACAAACAATAATTACAGTAGTTAGACAATCAAGACTTGAACTGTATAGGAGCACATAATATTTATACGAAAGTTACATCCTACCTAACAATAGTTACTAAGTCAAATAATAATATGAAGTCATATATTTACGATTTAGCTATTATCGCAAATATAAGCAATATAAAATTATATGAAAAGGTAATATACATTATATACATACATAATATACATCATATACATCGTAACCCATTCAGGGGTTGCAACATGCCCTCACTGGAATCTGGCCTGATTTGAGGAATAGAGTGATTGAACACAGTATTTCCATACAATTCTTGATACTGACGGCTATTGTATCCATCTCATTAAACAATTGAGTGTACCTCATCTGATACATCGTAATGTGATCTCTTGAAAGCTGACAAACTTAATGTGTCTTCCTTTTCCAAAGTCTTCCTTTTTTATTATAATGCCTGCTTGAATCAACGCTTCTCTTTCTAAGTTCTCAAGTATAGGTGCCAACGTACCATAAGGTTCAAGAACATCTGAACGACATTAGTTGGGCAACAATGTTTCCCATTTTTTTTTTTGCCTTAAGGTTGAGTTATTTCCTCTTGATAGACTCGCATGAAAGATTTGTTCGAAAACTGAGACAGAGTGATTCATGCTCCTGGTAATGAACCCTTAACAGTTTTGCTTAATGAATTGTAGTCTTGGTTGTTCAGAGCATCCTCTAAGAACAGGGAGAGTGGGGGACACACAATAATAAGTTGTAGGTTTGATTTTCAGTCATTAGGATTTAGGTATTTCTCAAACTGAGACACACGTCAAAAATGCTGTCTGAACAATTTACTGGACCCGGCTTATTAATGGACGTTGAAACCAACGTACATTGGCAACGATCCCCATAATCCATTTAATGTCAATTTTGGTTGTGGTCAACGATCTCGTTTGTCAGATGAACGAGATAGTTTGAAAGAAAGTGCTTCTGGAACTCCTCAAAACCCTGATTACTCGAGTCCGTGAAATACTTAAACTGAACCTTGACGTTTTACGTTAGGTGCGTATGGCAGTACAAATACTTTAAGTTAGTAGTCAGGGACTTTTCTTGGAAACTGGGAGGAAATGAGCAAAAGAAATCTGTACATAATGCCTTTATAGCCTTATCCAGAATCGGAATTTCCTGCATTTCCTGATCAGAAAGAGAAGTTAAATTTTTACATCACTTTGCGATTACCATCACTTTGCCTGTTCCTTCAACAGAGTCATCTGAGTATCCTTGACAACTTTCGGCCGCTTTTATATAACTGACACGATCTTTAGCAATCTTTTCCATGTGGGTGATGAGTTCAATAAAGATAATTGCTTCTTCCATGGTGCTCTGTATGAGCATTAAACGGTAGTTGTGTCAGTCCTGTCAAGCAAAGGTGATATTTTCCGTGCAACAATATTCTCGACTGCAGTCCTCGCCAACGGTGCGATGCTTTTATCTAGGTAAAGAATTCTAAACTCATGAAGGTGCTCAGTTTCGTCGTTTCTGATATACAGTTATTCTTTTTCTGGAGCTGGCGATGTCGACTTTTCTCAGTTCCCTTTGCTCGTAAGTCATCTTCCTTTCAACTTCTTTTCATTTCTGTTCTTCCTACTTGTCCCGTTTGAATTTCCTGTGACAGGGAATGAGCTAAATATGGAGAAAGTCTCTTTAATTGAAACGTGACGTCTGTTGTGAAAATATTGTTTGTATATCACTGTATATTGAAGTATTGTGGAACATACAGAAATATATGAGGAAATTAAGCACTAAGTTCTAAACAAACGTGAATTTCACAAACAGTGAAATTTAAGTGTGTTTAATCGTCTATCCGCCTAATCAATGTCCGTGTTTTTCTCTGGTTTAGACACTCTGATGTGTAACTATGACACTGCTATGTTAATGTATAACATTATTCATCCCTGTTTTCTCTTACTAACAGTATGTTTTATTGCATTTATTGGCTTTCTATTACGAATTGTTAAAGTTTACTTATAGACAGAAATTAAATAATAAACCTAATAGAATCTAACATAACATCCTAAATAACATGTATAAATAGGATTTGTTTAAAATCATACGAGAGAAATAAACATTTTAAGGGAGGATGGGATGCCTTTAAAAGAGTGAACTGAGACGCACTTTAGTTATTTTATGAGTCCTAGACACCGTCATAATTATTGTTGAATAATAA
>NC_069401.1:114052690-114065190 GCF_026875155.1 Cherax quadricarinatus | reverse complement strand
TAATATATTAGGAATGAGAAAATCATCAAATATTACTGCTGTCATTCAAATAAGAAATAATAATTTTTTATGACACTATGCAAGAACCAAAATTTAAAAACAAAATAATATAATATACGTAAATACAAGATATATTTAAATATACATTAAAAAATTCATATGCAGCTTTTTTGCTTAAATATCTTATGTTCGTCTCCATATGACAGTCAAGTCCTTCATGTTGTAGCCAGACGCGGAAGTTACAGAAGGTTTTATACATTTGCAGCTCTATTTATTTAACAGATCTTCAACACAAATGATGAACTAGGTTCTTCATGATTCAGGTTCCCAGAATGAACTGGCGATGATTTCCTGCCTCCGTTAATAATGTAACGTGTAACTGTTAATGCGAGAAATGAGATGCATTCGCTCTCCACAGCACACACCTTACGTGCTAAGCATCTCTTAGCCATACATATCAAGTCAAACACGAGCCAGTTACAAAGTCCAAAAAGGTTTCATAGTAGCAGAGGGATCTATGAATTTCTTTGGTGAAAATTCTATGACGGTGATCCAGGAAAATGTTGGTGTTTAAGCCACACGTAAAAGACTAATGTGTCAGCCACAGAGTTGAACATTCAACAAATAATTTTTTTCCTTCAGATAATCAGAATTTGAACTAGATCCTAAATCTCTGCCATAATTCATATTCTACATGGAGCCTTACAACATCGTGAGCTACACACTGGCTGCCTTTCGATGTATCTCATGTTTAATGACCACGATCATCAGAATCAGAAATTTTCACAAAATCATCGATAAAGCTTGCTATGACTAAGTTTGCAAATAGTAGAGACAACATTCTTCACGTTGGTAGGTAAAACACAAAGGCAACAATTAGGCAGCTTTATTCCGAAACGTTTCGTCTACACAGTAGGCTTCTTGAGTGGAGCACAGAAAGCAGGCAGGAGCAGTAGAGATGTGAAGACGATATAATCAGTCCATAACCCTTGAAGATGTAGATTTGAGGTTGTCAGTCCCTCAGCCTGGAGTAGAATTCTGTTTCATTCTCTAAAACAATATGAGGATCAAGCGTAAATATTCTGTACTAGGGTTAACGTATTTTGTTTCTACAAAGGATAACGTTTCCAAGTGTCTGTTAAGCAGATCACGTAAATGTGTATTTAAATTTCTGAAGCGACATGTCAACCTGAGAGAAATAGGTGCCACTAATTGCGACTAAAATGTTAGAGCTTGGTATCTACATGAATATGAGGGTTAATTAAAACAGTAAAGGTTTTACGCAAAATAAAAGTCGGGAAAGCTTTTGAAAAAGTTAACAGTCTGAGTCATTGGATTGTCAGCGGGGTAGTGCCACATGATGATATGTAAATTGTTTAACTTTTTTGTCTCGTGAAAAAAAAAAGCTGACAAGAGGCTTGACCTAAGAAGTAAAGAATCTTTACATCTCCATCGGCTTCTTTAATATTTCAAAAATCATTATGTTTGGGCGTTGCGGTCAAATTTAACATGTATTCGCTCTTTTTGTAAGCAGGGAGAACACGGAGTAAACTGTTTATGAGGAACTGCCACGATGAATCAAAAGTCACACTGAAGTATCCACCAGCCGATGGCTTGAGAGACTCTGGGTGAATGAAAAGATTACTTAAACAGAGTAAACGAACTATCTTCTTTTAACAGCACTACTTCTCTTCTAGGTCTGTCATGGGTTCGAGAACTTCTTGAAAGCACGAAAAAAATGAAAAAATCACTAACAGCCGCACCTCATTGGGTGATTAGGCTGAGTTGAGCATCATCATATGAAATGTAAGAACATCAGTTAATAATTTTGCCTTCAGGGTTAAAACAATCCAGATTTTATAGTTAGATATAATTAAGATAAAATTACACATTTAGCACATCACTTGCTGTAGAAAACATACTGAAATAAGATAATTATAATAACAATAGTTAAATTAGATGTATTTACCTACATGTACTCCAAGGTGATTGCAAGAATCGAGTCACAGCGTCCGCGCCCGCTTCTCTCAGCTATGTATGACTCCACTTTCACCCACTCCTTCAGGTCTCTCCACTTCCTCACTAATCTAAGAGTTAAACAAAAATTTCCTAAGGTAACTCAGACTTATCAATATTTTCATTTCCTGTGTTATGCTTTCGTGTTTATATTTTCCGTTTTTCTGACTATCTGCTCCTGTCCACCCCATGAATTTCTCTCGATATCATATAAATATTTTGAATATGTTTACTGTATCACACCTAGTCCTTTATTTCTCTAGTACCATGAGGTTTAACTCCCTTAACCTCTTCCAATAGGACATACCCATTAGCTATGAGACAAATCTCGTTGCAAACTTTTGCACATTCTCCAATTTCGTGATGTGCTTGACCATGTGTGGTTCTATACTGGTCCTGCATACTTCAATTTGGGCCTGACGTACACCTCGCACAAAATATGCCGTACTTGGCTCCTTACAGTTCTCAAATGTTAGTCTTGTATTTGCCAGTCACGCATTAGCTACAGCTATTTTTTGGCTTATATGCACCTCATTTTTTAACATCATTTGCGAAAGGAATACCTTTAACTTTATCTCTTCCGGTATGCCGTTCATGCATTGCAGAAATAGTATCGATCCTAGTGATGATCCTTGTGGAACACCACACCTCTTCCCGAACAATCCTTGGTCGTGTATTTCCTGTTAGATATTCCTTGATCCATTGTAGAGCCTTTCCTGATATTCCTGGATACTCCTTCGGCTTTTGTTAGTGTCTTGTGGGTTGAGTGTTAATTACTCTCCCCGTTCTACCCTCGATTATACACATCATTTAGCTCCTCCACCACTTGCATCTACCTCGCGGTATGCAAACATCTTAAACCGAGTCTTCCTACTATAAAAGAAATGCAATCTACCTTTCTTTCTCTCTCTCTACTGCCATACATTTATTACCTCGTTGTAGAACTCTAGTAGGTTTGTGAGACAGGATTTACTATCTCCAAAGTCGTACCTGTCATTTATGAACCCACTTTTCTAGGTGCTCCATCACTCTTTTCCTGATCATCATCTCAGTACCCTGATGTCTTTGACACCTCTGGCAGCTGCTTTGTGCCGACTGACTTGATGCATGGATCATATAGCACCTCTGATGCCTCTCTTAGGACACACTGTCATAGAGGTAACTATCTCGGTAGCTTTGTCACCTCTTCTGTTGTATGTATTGTGCCCAGAGCTTGCTGGTGTATTCTGCTGCTTCGGTTCTCTGGTAACCCTCCGGTTTCTTGCTAAGTTCGGAGAGTCTGGTTATTCCTTGTGAGTTCTCGTCTTTCCTTCTTCAGGCTGAGTATCTGGTTCTTCAGTCTTGTCTTCCACCTGATAAGGCTACATAGTAAGTCTAGGTCGGATTTCTCTTGTGATTCTTCGTCAATTTTAAATTGTTGAGCCTTTCTGCTTAACCATGCAGACTTGTTTGGGACTTTTCTGCTCAATTCATTGTCTATCCGAGTTATTTCCCTTATATTTTGTTTCCATGCTCAAGCACATTAGATTTTAGTTTCTCTGCACCTCTGGGTGAGCCATTTTCCTCGCTCTGTTCTTCCCATTGATTCTTATGCTAATTGGTAGGTATTTATCTCGCGGCACTTTCCTGGCAATACTTCATCATCTCTATCGTTGTCTTCCTTTCTAGTCCTCTTTGCCTATGCAATTCATTCAAGATTTACCTCATGCCTGTGTAGTCTCCTCTTTTGAAGTTAGCCGTTTAATGTTCTTCCATGCTGCTTCTCTGTTCAAGTTTACTACCACAAGGTATTCGAAACTCAACACCACGTAGTCAATGGGCTTTTCGTAATCAATATCCTCTACGTCAGAATCGCTCAGGGTGAATCCAGTCTCTGTCCTTACTGACAAATCTTTAATATGTAGGTGCATGAAGCGATCCAGCACCACCTCATGCATCTAAGTTCTGCACATTTCTGGTCCCCCATGTGGCTCCAGATTCTTCCACTCAATTTATTTGTGGTTAAATTCTCCGATGATTAGTAGCTTCAAGCTGTTCATGTAGGATCTTCTGGCCACCTCAGTTAATGCACTGTCGTTGTCGTCATATTTTGGCCTTGGTCTCTTACTTTCTACCTGACTTCTATCACCCCCTTGAGACCCACAAACTTCAATATGCCTATTATATAGTCACCTACGACCCCTCTGTTTATTCCTCTCATTTCCTTAAATTTCCACTGGTTTCTGATTAACAGTTGTACTCCTCCACCTTTTGTTCACTATCTTTCCCCATAATCCAGCCATGAAGGTCACGTCTGTCATCTCTGCGCGCTTCGTGTCTCTGAATATTATGGTCTGGGGATACTTCCACTATCAGTTCCATTCATCACAATTATCTATTATTCTAAATGAATATGTATAGCAAATTTTTTGTTTCTTTTCCGTTCTTTTGTTTTGGTTCTTGGGTTACTGAATTCTTGGTTCTTTTACAAGAGTCAGTTAGGGGTGATGAGGATTGGTTTGGGTTAGGGTTTGGAGGGGCGAGTTTCTTGCATGTAGTCGTGGTAAATTGAGAAACTGGGGGTCAACTGGGGTCGTGGGGGTCCAGGAAAAGGGTGAAGGGCACTTACGAGAAAGTTCTTGTGCTGGGAGGAAGGATGATGGGTATTGGTGGGGAAGTGGGGTATGGCTTGTTTGAGGCTAATGTGTTAGTGTTGGGAAAGGCGTTAGGGGGGAGTGCTCTCAAGCGCTCTCAAGAAAAATTCGAAAATTTATGAAAATGAGTTATTCATATAGAAAAATAGCTTAACTCTTTGGCAACACAATGGTACAAGAATCAATGTTCTACAACGTTTCTACAAGAAATTATAGTCATTTATATCAGGTATGGTGGCGGCGATGTAGGTAGCGCGTCTGTTCTCAACCTATGTATTTTTTGGAATTTTTTCCTTGTTTTTTATTGCTTTTTCTTTGCATTATTCTTTCTAATATAATAATTGATTATTTGGCATCATATAAGAGTAGTTGGAGCTTATCAATAGACGTCTAGCCTATCGGGAAGCACCTAGGTACACTCGGCAGTGATCCCTCTCCAGAGAGTGCCAGGTGAAATCACTTCATTATTACGCTTATATCAGCTTATATATTAACTATACGGCTTATTTATCTATCAGAATTGATCTAATATGATATAATAATCATTGTAAATAACAAACAAACATGTTATATACTCTAGACTGAATAAAATAGGCCATAATATAGCGAGAGTCCACCAGCAATATTTCGATATAAAAAAGTTACTCCTCGTCTCCATGTTGTATTGTTTGGTCTGTGAGTGAGAGAAAACGATGTTTTGAAGAGGATAACTGCACTACAACATCAGTTTACTAAGAAATACACCGAAACAAATGCGATTTTCGCGAAAAAAGAAATTTTTTTTTTTGACGATAGGCCTACCGGCGTTCTAGGCCTATATCTCGGAAGTAACTTATTCACTTATTTCGCGGACCTCAACCATTATTAATGATTGTATTGAAATGATTTTCACAGACAATATAAAACAAAGTGTGTTTTAATTTTTAACGATGGATTTTTTGGAATATCTCAAATATTTTTGATTTTGTGGGGAGTAAAAGGCAGATATTTTGGTGAATGCCAAAAATTCTGTCAAATGTATTTTTTTTACCATGATAATAAGATATATTAGATGAAATGGCAACGTAAAAAATTCGTGCTAGTTGTATTCTAACAGTTGGGAATGTCGGAAGTGCCACTCGTAGTGCCAATTTGTCAGGGGATGCTGCCATATATCAAAATTATGTTAATATTTTTTTTTCTATGTTGTTTGTTGGCCAATCATACTGAAACTTTGTCACATTAAACTATATATGCACCTCTAAAAGTACACCTAAAATAAAATAAATCGGTTGAAAACAAAAAAAAAAAAAAATAAATCCCACACTGGCAGGGGTCTGTGTGTCGGGGTGCATGACATTCCTCTAGAGGCTGAAATTCCAAACCTGTTTATGCTTGTCAGCTCCTTTCTTATTCTGTTGTGAGTGGTCAGTTTGATTGTTCATATCCCCCCCATCCCCTATCGATCATCCTCCAATTCTCTAGAAATATCACTGGTTGACTTCGGCCTCCCCACCTGAAAATTTGATGTTGTTTGAATCTGCTCTAACTGCGTCAACCATCCTCATTTTTCTGAACCCATCAGAAAATCAAATGTCTCTCTCTTTCTCCCACTTCCTTTCTCTTTAGATTTCAGTCTGATTACAGCGATCCTTTTCTCTTCCCTATCTCATCACCTGCATCTCATCCTTCATCTTTTCTTTCTTCTATTCACTCACCTGCTATTACTGTTCTTGCTTCCATCGCCTTACAACTTTCCTTCAGCTGTTCCAGTTCCCTCGTCAGCTTCTCAGATCTTCTTTCAGGCTTTGTTCCATGCTGTCCGTTCATACCTTCTGCTTATTCTCCACCATCCCTATGGAAAAAGTGACTAAACTTTGTTCGCAATCTTGTTCCAGTTGTTCCTCAGCCCAGCTTCCATAAATTGCCTCTCTATTCATTCATATCCTCATTCTTTCTCTTCGGCTTACCTTCCTCTCCCAGTTGCCTTTTGGGTTCTCATTTCTATGCTCCTCAGGCTTCCTAGTTGATTACAAAAATTTCCTCAGCGTGCAGCTTACAGGTGGTAAACTTCCAGTACATGCCCCTGCCATGATAGACAGTTCTATATAAACAAACTGAGCTGATTGTATACTCATCTAATTGTACTCACCTAATTGTGGTTGCAGGGGTCGAGACTCAGCTCTTGGCCCCGCCTCTTCACCGACCGCTACTAGGTCCTCTCTCCCTCTGCTCCATGAGCTTTATCATACATCGTCTTAAAACTATGTATAGTTCCTGCCTCCACTACATCGCTTGCCAGACTATTCCACTTCCTAACTACTCTATGACTAAAGAAATACTTCCCAACATCCCTTTGACTCATCTGAGTCTTCAGCTTCCAATTGTGACCCCTTGTTTCTGTGTCCCATCTCTGGAACATCCTGCCTCTGTCCACCTTGTTTATTCCACGCAGTATTTTGTATGTCGTTATCATGTCTCCCCTGGCCCTCCTGTCCTCCAGTGTTGTCAGACCGATTTCCCTTAACCTTTCTTCATAGGACATTTCCCTTAGCTCTGGAACTAGCCTTGTTGCAAACCTTTGCACTTTCTCTAATTTCTTGACGTGTTTGACCAGGTGTGGGTTCCAAACTGGTGCTGCGTACTCCAGTATGGGCCTGACGTACAGTGTATAAAATCTTGAACGATTCCTTACTGACGTATCGGAACGCTATTCTCAGGTTTAATAAGCGACCATAGGCCGCAGCAGTTATCTGGTTAACGTGTGCTTCTGGCGATGTACTCGGTATTATACGCACTCCTAGATCTTTTTCCTTGAGTGAGATTTGCAGCCTTTGGCCACCTAGCCTATACTCTGTCTGCGGTCTTCTTTGCCCTCCTCCGATCTTCATGACTTTGCATTTGGCGGGGTTAAATTCTAGAAGCCAGTTTTTGGACCACACATCCAGCCTGTCCAGGTCTCTTTGTAGACCTATCTGGTCCGCGTCTGATTTAATTCTCCTCATTAACTTCACATCATCTGCAAACAGGGACACTTCTGAGTCTATCCCTTCCGTCATGTCGTTCACATATACCAAAAATAGCACTGGTCCCAGGACTGACCCCTGTGGGACCCCGCTCGTCACTGGCGCCCACTGTAATACCTCATCACGGACCATGACTCGCTGTTGCCTCCCTATTAGGTATTCTCTGATCCATTGGAGTGCCCTTCCTGTTATACGTGCCTGTTCCCTGTTCCTCTATCTTCTGTACTAATCTCTTGTGAGGAACTGTGTCGAAGGCCTTCTTGCAGTCCTAGAAAATGTGTGTGTGTGTGTGTGTGTGCGCGCGCGCGCGTGTGCACGCGCTCACCTAACAGTATTCACCTAAGCGTGGTTGTTTCACTCTTGACTGCGTGAGCCCTGTCATAACTATTCTTAAAGCCATGTATGGATTCTGTCCTCTACCACTTAGTGAGCATCGTTCCTCTTCCTGATCACTCTAAGGCTAAAGAAGCATTTCCTAAGAACCCTGTGAATCATCTATGCCTTTAAACCTCGTATTTCTGACACCCGCTTCTCAAACACACTGTCCCTGAACACATCTGTCCATTCCTCTGAGTATTTTGCATTGTAATCATGTCAGCTCTGGTCTTATAGCGCAGTCAGATTTAGCTCCTCTAACATCTCCCCATAGGATATAACCCTCAACTTTGGGACATGTTTCGTTGCAAATATTTTCACTTTTTCTCGAGTTCCTTTATATACTCTGGTTTGCTGCAGCGGTTATTCGGTGAAATGCTTAGATGTTTATGGTAATTCTCCCATGAACCTGATTTTCATAACTATGCATTTGCTGGGATTAAATTCCAGCACTCAATTGTAAGAACCATCCAGATCCATTTGTAGTCTTTACTGGTCTACTCTTTTTTTCGTTACTTTCACATCATTTTTCAACAGGGACATCTCTGATTCGATTTCCTCTGGTATGTCTTTCACATACTAAATAAACAGTGCTGGTTCATGTTCTACCTCTGCGGAGCCCCATTCGTCACACTCGCTCATTCCGACACCTCCTTCGTGGCTTCCTTCCCAGTAAGAATTCCTTAATCACTGTCGTGTTTTTCCCTGTAATTCCTGGTGTTTCACTAGTTTATGAGCCGTTTTTTTTTTTGTAGGATACTATATTAAACGCCTTCTTACAATCCACTCATCCCTCTTTCTCCTCCCTAAATATCGTTATGGTATCATAGCACTAGTGAAGATCTGTGTAACATGATTTACCATCTTTAGAACCGTGCTAATTTTTGTTAATGAATCCAGTCCTTTCCAGGTGCTATATTACTCTTCTAATTATTTGTTGAAACCCTTAAATATTATGTACTTTAGTGATGTTGGCCTGAAATTCAAAGCTCTCTGTTCCGTTTTTTTTTTAATATTTGTACTACTTCGCTAGTTTCTAGGTCTCTGCGAGCCGCCCTGTTTCAATCGAATTGTTGAAGATCACTGCTATTGGTAAACGCAGTTTATCAGCTCCCACCTACAGAACTCCTGAGCGCCATTGCCTTCGAGGTATCTAGTTTAGGAAATGGTTAGAAGTGATCAAGGTCCCAGGACCGAAATGTTTTTTAATATGTTCTAGTGTTTGCTCACGTGTCTTTTTAAACCAATTTTGTCGGTACTTATCACCAAGGTTTATATCACTCAGTATTTTCTTCACTTCTCCTCCCATTGTCTGTATCATGTTCAGTACTCGCTGGTGTATTTTGCTCTCCTTCACTCTTCGGCATTATTATTAATCCCACTAAGGATACCCTATAAATATTTTGCTCAGCTCATCACAGATTCACTTACCATCCATAGAGGGTTCCTCTCCTCCCTTCGCTAGTCTTATTACGTAGTTCTTCACACACTGTCTTCCTTCTGACTTGGCTGTATGTCAACTTTGCCTCAGATTTGGCTGTGATGCTACGCAATCCTTAAACTGACATTCATTCTCTCTTCTCATTCACGCATTTATATTTCTGGCTCTTCTGTCTTTTCCCTATTATCTGGCGCTCTTTCCTTCCTACATGTATTTTCTCTCAGTGTACTCATTGTTTCCCCGGTTTTCATTGGAGGTACTCTACACTCTCTGGTAAATGTCATGTATATATTACACAAATAACCCGCACATAAAAGAGAGAAGCTTACGACGACGTTTCGGTCCGACTTGGACCATTGACAAAGTCACACTAACCAGAAGTGGAGCAGGACGGCTATATATAGGCAGGAAGAGGTGGTGGTAGTAGTAGTAGTAGTAGTAGTAGTAGTACAAGAATGGTATGTAATGGTATTGTGCCTTTTTTGTTATTCATGTATATATTAGTAGTCATTTTGGTACGCTGGTTTGGCATCAATCCCTCCAGTTTTAATTTTTGCCTCTGTGGTGAACCATTGGCTTATTTCGTTCTTGCCTTTGCTTCTGCTTCTTGGTATGAATTTCTCCTCAGTATCCTGGCACATTCCAGCTACATACTCCATTTAATTTGTTGTCTTTCCCACTAGCTCCCTTCCTACGGCACTCTGCGTAGAAATCATCTCAAACCATCATTTTCTCTTTCGAGGCCAAATTTGTTCATTCATCCATACTCCGTATTTCTCGCCAGTTTCGAACCTACGCACTGTGCCGTCTTTAGTACCCAGAAGAGATTTCTCATACTAGATGTCCCATACATCAGAGTCGCTTAGGGTGAACACAAATTCCAGCCTCGCTGGTTCGTCACCATCTCTCTTCCTAGTTGTGTTAGTGACGTGTTGACATGTGAAATTTTCAATCGTCACCTCCAAGACGAAGAAAAAGAAACTCTTAGAACACAGTTCTCCAAATTACGATACACTGACTGGTTTATTAAGCATGTAGAAAAGAAATCAACCATCAACTATTCCACAACTTCAGTTCACAAAGACTCAACCTCGTCTAACAAATCTCAACTCCTGGTACGATACCACCAAGGTACACTCATTCCTCTCAACAAAGTGACCAACATAATCACGTTCTATCCTAACAAACCAAGGAATCTCTTTCTCAACAAACACAATCTTTCATCAACGCAAGACACATCAAGAGTTTACCAAATACCAGGTAAAGACTGCGACCAAGCATACATAGGGCAGACAGGACGAACACTATTTACAAGGATCATTGAACACCAGAGGGCAATACGTTATGCACAGTCATTTTTCAACATGTTATCATCAACAATCAACAGCCTAGTTCAGTGGTGACGTATACCTTGTATAGTGGTGACGTGTACCTTGTATAGTGGTGACGTGTACCTTGCTCAGTGGTGACGTGTGCCTTGCTCAGTGGTGACGTGTGCCTTGCTCAGTGGTGACGTGTACCTTGCTCAATGGTGATGTGTACCTAACTCGCTGGTGACGTGTACCTTGCTTTCAAGTGACACGTACCATGATTCTGTGAAGACGTGTCTTGTATGCTCTCAATGAAACTGAACTAAGATATCCTCTACTGAGCAACTCTACCAGCAGCTTAAGGGTGGCTAAGCACGAGATACGGCGATTGACTGAGAAAAACAAGAGGATTCGTAATAATCCTCCTGTTGTAAGTGCCCACATAAAGAAATAAACCTGAACAGTCGCCGGACAGCATGGAATGAAGCTGAAGATGAAGAGGACGGATGGAGAGTAGAAACGACGAAGAACCGGGAGACTGCTGTGGAAACTTCGAACCCATTCTCCGTGTTGCCTGACGAATGTCAGTCGACCACTTGGAACGTCATGACGAAGAACAAGGGAAGTAATAACATTGTGCTTGTTGGGGACAGTCAGATTAGGTACATGGGCAGGGCTTTCTGCTTGAAGGATAGGAGTAGGAGACAGAGGGTTTGCTTTCTTGGGACTTGAATGGAAGATATTGTTTGCTGGCTTGACTACATGATATGTGGTACTGGGATGAATCCTATTATATCCCTCAGTGCTGGAGGTAATGATTTAGGCAAGCATAGAAGCATAGAAGATATACGACAGAAATAGACATTATTAGTAAGAAGGGAGGGAGTCCTGTTATATGTGGCATTTTGTCGAGAAGGGGTGTTGGAAATGAATGGATGTCCAGAGCAATTGGTATGAATTGTTGGCGCAAGTGATCACAGATATATCACCTTTAAGATTTCCTGGGATTACGAGAATAAGGATAATACGGTCAAAGACGTCGATTTTCATTCTGCTGATTATAATGGCCTTAAGGAACACCTCTGTAATCTCGATAGGGACAATCTAGCTAATGACTTTATTGCTGATAATCATTATTACGATAACAAAAGGATTTGTATTTATGACTTTTTTCTTAATAATGTACAATATCTTGAGAGTATATATATATATATATATATATATATATATATATATATATATATATATATATATATATATATATATATATATATATATATATATATATATATATATATATATATATATATATTATATATTTTAACTAAAAATGATCCCAGATGGATTAATAAAAAACTAAAGAAATTATTAGGAGAGAAAAGATGAATTTACAGGCACATCAAAAGAGGAGAGGTTAACCTTATTTTCCAATACGTTCAAATTAAAAGAGAAGTAAAAAAAAAAGGGAAGTAAAATGCGAATATGAAATTAAAGTGGCTAATGAATCAAAAAGTAATCCCAGTGTTCTTTCAAGTGTATAAGCCAAAGTCAGGTAAAAAGTAGGACCTCGGAGACCTGGAGACGGAGAGCTGACTGATAATGAACAGGAAATATGTCCTGTTTAATGGTTATTTCTTGTCAGATTTTACACAAGTAGACGTAAATGATAACACAGAAATTTAAAATTATTCCGTTCCTGAAGAAAACAAATTACATAATA
>NC_069401.1:114027690-114047690 GCF_026875155.1 Cherax quadricarinatus | reverse complement strand
ACTGCAGGAAGGCCTTTGACACAGTTCCCCACAAGAGATTAGTGCAGAAGCTGGAGGATCAGGCGCATGTAAAAGGGAGGGCACTGCAATGGATAAGAGAATACCTGACAGGGAGGCAGCAACGAGTCATGGTACGTGAAGAGGTATCACAGTGGGCGCCTGTTACGAGCGGGGTCCCACAGGGGTCAGTTCTAGGACCAGTGCTATTTTTGATATATGTGAACGACATGATGGAAGGAATAGACTCTGAAGTGTCCCTGTTCGCAGATGACGTGAAGTTGATGAGAAGAATTAAATCGGATGAGGATGAGGCAGGACTGCAAAGAGACCTGGACAGGCTGGACATGTGGTCCAGTAACTGGCTTCTCGAATTCAATCCAGCCAAATGTAAAAGTCATGAAGATTTAGGAGGGGCAAAGAAGACCGCAGAGAGAGTATAGGCTAGGTGGACAAAGACTACAGACCTCACTCAGGGAGAAAGACCTTGGGGTGACCATAACACCGAGCACATCACCGGAGGCACACATCAACCAAATAACTGCTGCAGCATACGGGCGCCTGGCAAACCCGAGAATAGCGTTCCGATACCTTAATAAGGAATCGTTCAAGACACTGTACACTGTGTATGTTAGGCCCATACTGGAGTATGCAGCACCAGTCTGGAACCCACACCTGGTCAAGCACGTCAAGAAGTTAGAGAAAGCACAAAGGTTTGCAACAAGGCTAGTCCCAGAGCTCAAGGGAATGTCGTACGAGGAAAGGTTAAGGGAAATCGGACTGACGACACTTGAGGACAGAAGGGTCAGGAGAGACATGATAACGACATACAAGATACTGCGGGGAATAGACAAGGTGGACAGAGATAGGATGTTCCAGAGAGGGGACACAGGGACAAGGGGTCACAACTGGAAGCTGAAGACTCAGACAAGTCACAGGGACGTTAGGAAGTATTTCTTCAGTCATAGAGTTGTCAGCAAGTGGAATAGCCTAGCAAGTGAAGTAGTGGAGCCAGGAACCATACATATTTTAAGAAGAGGTATGACAAAGCTCAGGAAGCAGAGAGAGAGAGAGGACCCAGTAGCGATCAGTGAAGAGGCGGGGCCAGGAGCTGAGTCTCTACCCCTGCAACCACAAATAGGTGAGTACAATTAGGTGAGTACACACACACACACCATGCACACACACCACACACACACACACACACACACACACACACACACACACACACACACACATGCACATACACACACACACACACACACACCACACAACACGCACACACACACCACACACAAGCACACACACACCACACACACACCACACACACACACACACACACACACACACACACACACACACACACACACACACACAACACACACATACACACACACACACACACACACACACACACACACACACACACACACACACACACACACACACACACATACACACACACACACACACACACACACACACACACACACACACACACACACACACACACACACACACATATGCATAATAAAGTTAAGGAAGAAAGAAGGGGCGCTAACAGAGAATGATAAAGAAGCAAGTGCAAGCACAGGTCGTGGATAACTGCCGGAGGCAGTGTAGACAGAACAGATCAACAGGTACTGGAGAATATCAACGCAGGAAAATAAGAAATGATGAGACTCCTAAATAGATGGATGAAAGAAAATCAAAAAGACCAGGTAACCTGTCATCTCCATGGGTGCTGAGAGAAGGGCAGCTATGAGACACAATAATAAATGAATTTAACTAGTCTCTGAAGTCAGGACAGCTGTTATGAGGCTCTTTACACCTCGCAGCATCGATCCGACTTATTTTTACGTGTTCCTCTTTATTCTTTCAGTAACTCAGTAGGTTTTTTCCTAAAAAAATTAGATAAACCGAACTCAAACAAAACATCAGTTAATTAACGAAGGCTTGAAGGTACCGAACACACAGGAATGAACTATATACAATTCGTTATCTTAGTTCGGTGAAACAATAATCAAATTTTCAGGCTAATTCCACAATTCTCATCCTGCTATTTCTTCAATTAAAATGTGAAAGTGAAAAGAAACGAGTTTTTGTGAATCGTATCTGGAAATTAATTAAAAACTTGAAAGTAAACAAACGAATATTTAATTTGTTTAGAAACTTATAAACAAACTGTAGGGAGAGTGTAGTTCTAGCAAGGTGAAGGTAGAGAGAGTGTAGTTCTAGCAAGGTGAAGGTAGAGAGAGTGTAGTTCTAGCAAGGTGAAGGTAGGGAGAGTGTAGTTCTAGCAAGGTGAAGGAAGGAGATTGTAGTTCTAGCAAGATGAAGGAAGGGAGAGTGTACTTCTAGCAAGAGAAAGAAGGGAGAGTGTAGTTCTAGCAAGGTGAAGGAAGGGAGAGTGTAGTTTTAGCAAGGTGAGGGAAGGGAGAGTGTAGTTCTAGCAAGGTGAAGGAAGGGAGAGTGTAGTTCTAGCAAGGAGAAGGAAATGAGTGTGTAGTTCTAGCAAGGAGAAGGAAGGTAGAGTGTAGTTCTAGCAAAGTGAAGGAAGGGAGAGTGCACTTCTAGCAAGGAGAAGGAAGGGAGAGTGTAGTTCTAGCAAATTGTAGGAAGGGAGAGTGTAGTTCTAGCAAGATGAAGAAAGGGAGAGTGTAGTTCTTGAAAGGTGAAGGGAGAGAGTAGTTCTAGCAAAGTGAAGGAAGGGAGAGTGTAGTTCTAGCGAGGTGAAGGTAGGGAGACTGCAGTTCTAGTAAGGTAAAGGTAGAGAGAATGTAGTTCTAGCAAGGTGAAGGTAGGGAGAATGTAGTTCTAGCAAGGTGAAGGAAGAGAGAGTGTAGTTCAACCAAGGTGAAGATAGGGAGAGTGTAGTTCTAGCATAGTGAAAGAAGGGAGAGTGTAGTTCTAGCAAGGAGAAGGAAGGGAGAGTGTAGTTCTAGCAAGGAGAAGAAAGTGAGTGTGTAGTTCTAGCAAGGAGAAGGAAGGGAAATTGTAGTTCTAGCAAAGGGAAGGAAGGGAGACTGTAGTTCTAGCAAAGTGAAAGAAGTGAGAGAGTAGTTCTAGCAAGGTAAAGGAAGGGAGAGTGTAGTTCTAGCAAGGAGAAGGAAGGTAGAGTGTAGTTCTAGCAAGGTGAATGAAGTGAGAGAGTAGTTCTAGCAAGGTAAAGAAAGGGAGAGTGTATTTCTAGCAAGGTAAAGGATGGGAGAGTGTAGTTCTAGCAAGGTGAATGAAGGGAGACTGTAGTTCTAGCAAGGAGAAGAAAGGGAGTGTGTAGTTCTAGCAAGGAAAAGGAAGGGAGAGTGTACTTCTAGCAAGGTGAAGGAAGGGAGAGTGTAGTTCTAGCAAGGAGAAGAAAGTGAGTGTGTAGTTCTAGCAAGGAGAAGGAAGGGAGAGTGTACTTCTAGCAAGGTGAAGGAAGGGAAATTGTAGTTCTAGCAAAGGGAAGGAAGGGAGAGTGTACATCTAGCAAGATGAAGGAAAGGAGAGTGTATTTCTAACAATGTGAAGGAAAGGAGAGTGTATTTCTGGCAAGGTGTAGGAAGGGAAACTCTAATTCTAGGAAGTTGAAGATAGGGAGAGTGTAGTTCTAGCAAGGCGAAGGTAGGGAGAGTGTAGTTCTAGCAAGGTGAAGGTAGGGAGGGTGTAGCGTAGGAAAGTAAGTGGAGGTTGATAGGAGAGTAGTAATAAGACAAAGGTGAGAGAGGCAGGGATGGAGGGTTAGAAAGGCTGTAGTGACTCCTTCTTAAATTCACCGATGAAATATAAACTCCCCATAACACTCCTTCCTCGTAGATAACCAATCACTGACTCCCACATTCACTCATAGTTGCTTTCATGTGCCCACAGATTTTCACTTACACAGAATTACCCAAAATTTTATTCTTCCCAGAGACCTTCCCGCGACCCTTATTTGAGTTGCGACACAGAGATGGGAATCATTGCTCTACTGAAATTCGTAACAGGAGCAGCAGTCGACAGAGACTATTATGGTGGGAGTATCAGTAGTGAGGGAATGCTCAAATTGGAGTAGTAGTAGCGAGAGAGCTCTCTGTTGACATTAGTCATTATGAGAGAGAACTCTTGTGGTAGTAACAGTGGGAAGTCTAGAACCATTTAGTCTGAGTAGTGATGAGAGGATACTGTGTTAGGAGACGTCGTGAGATAACACTCTAGTGGGACCAGTGTTAGTAAGTTTATTTAGGTACCGGTACACAAATACTTTTATACAAATTATCATATATTAGTAACATGTGTGAAAATTCCTAGGATAACCCAAAAAGTCAGACATAGTGACTTATATCCATTGGGGTCATTGATGACACAAGTCTCTTTATCGAGTAGCAGTGCTAAGGTAATGCTGAGGTATTATCTGTGGTTGGAGAAGAATATGAAGAAAGTAACAGTAATGAGAGAATGTTTGGTGGTGGTGTATTAGTGATGAATGTTCAGTGGTATATTAGTGGTGAGAGAACATTATGGTCGTAGCAGCAGTGGTGAGTGAACTTTCTGGTCGTAGCAGCAGTGATGAGTGAACTTTCTGGTCGTAGCAGCAGTGGTGAGTGAACGTTCTGGTCGTAGCAGCAGTTGTGAGTGAACTTTCGGGTCGTAGCAGCAGTGGTGAGTGAACGCTTTAAAGGTGATAGTAGTAATGAGAGAATTTTTTGATAGGGGATGGTGCAGTTGGTGAGAGAAGCTCTGGCGAGTGTTGTGTTGGTGAGTTCCAGTTTGATTCACCGGCGTAGTCCCGGCCACAGTCTTATTCACGAGCTCATTCAGCATTGATGAGCGAAGCTTTTTGTGAGAGCAACACTGTTGAGAGAAAGCTCTGGTAGACAAAGAAGTGATCAGAGCCCTCTGGTGGTAGTAACAATGATGAGAAAAGGTGTGCTGGTAGCAGTGAAACTCCCTGATGAAAAAAAGTAAGGGTGGTGAGAGACTGCTTTGCTTGAAGAACACTCTGCCGGGAGTAGCAGCAGAGAGGAAAAATCTCTCTGATCTAAGTAGTGGTGGTGACAGAAAGCTATGGTGGGAGTGGCAGTTATGAGAGTATATCTGGAGGAAGTGGCAGATAAGAAAGTATATCTGGTGGGAGGAGTGGTGAGAAAAGAAAGCTCAGGTTGTAGTAACAGTGGAGGGAAAGGTCTGGGAAACATTTGCTAAAGAACGAGTAGTACGAGTGGCAACTACGGGAGTATAGCATTGTAAAGAGAACGCTGTGATGGGATTAACTTTGTTGGTAATAACAGTAGTGAGACAATGCTCCGTTGAGCCCATCTGGCCACCCTACTGGCCACTCTATTGGTCATCCAGCTGGTCACTGCTGGTCTCCGCACGGGTCACCCTGCAGGTCACCTTGTACGATACCGGTCACCTGGTATGATATTCATCATATCCAGGCAAGAGACATTACTATTAACTCATGTATCAAGACAGTTCCGGGTTTCAGACAAATAGATCAGCAACGTGGAAGAAAACATTCCAGATAACGATATTGGTCTTCACACATTCATCAGCAGCGGAGTAAAAAGGCGTGGGGGAGACACGCATATAAATGGAAATGGTATCCAGGCTATATTTCAATGTTGTGAAAGCGAAAACCAATAAAATCTAAAACTTTACCCCAGGCTATATTAAAACAGTGGAGGGTTGTTGATATTAATTAATTAAATTCTCTTAATGTTTCAGATCAAAATGAACTGCTGTAGTGGTTGTGTCTAGCAGGTTAATGGGAACACTTTCTGAAATGAAACATGACTCCAGTTAGAAGCTTGAGTTAATGTATAATCCATTATGAAAATTCGTAGGTAGATAATATGCATATATTTCGTAAATATAAAAGAGGTCAATTGAAATAGCCTCCGGTCCACTACGATATAAAAGAATACAGTATTACTACAATAAACAGATTGATGTTACTTATTAACGTCAGTGTTAATAATAGTAATTACCTTTGAAGGGAGATACGTTGATGACGGAGAAATTCTATTGATCCGATTCCCCTGGCGCTGTGTCACTCGAATATACCGAGTATACCCCAAAAATAAATATAGTAAAAAGAATAATGATAATGATAATAATAATAATAATAATAATAATAATAATAATAATAAATATTATTATTATTATTATTGTTTTTGTATTTTGGTACCTGCATCAGATGGCCAGTGACACAGATGATATGAAGTTCCACCAGCCTAAGCTGCTACATAATAATAGGTATTTTAGAGGTAAAAGTAGTTTGCGGTACACATGCAGATATTAACGAGATTCCTCACTGTAGTTGTCGTAATCACACATAACACGAGGCCTCACCATATATTTACGTCGTTCATGTTTAAATTACTTATTACTGATATACCTTTTATTACAAATGCTAAAATTTACTCTGTGGCACTTATAAATATGGTTATAAGTGTGCTCAAATATGTCAGCTGTATATACACTTATCGGCTATATAGGACGTTACTAGCACGAACTTGTATTGATAAGCATGTGTATTAAATTCGTGATTTGTATTAAGGGGTGAAATTATATTTTTCCTTTACTGGAAAAAACTGAAAGCCTACAAAATTCACATACTGATGTGAAACCATGAAGTTACTTTGAGATATTTTCTGACATTAAAGATGGAAATATTTGCAAAGTTGGTACCAGCCAGTAAACATCCCTTTATCCGTCCACGAGTCAACTGATGCGACGGTTTTGCTCGTCAGATGTTGCTTGTTTTCGGCTCCACTAATAGCCACTTTCTGAAGCTCTGAATACACAGCATAGTCATGGTGCTACTCAACACGTGAAGCCTAAGATAATTATTTTTATTATACATTAATATAAAATTATATTAAATAATAATAAGGCACAATACCTTGACGGGAACAATAAACAAATAACTCACGCACAGGAGAGAGGAGCAGCTTACGACAATGTTTCTGTCGGACTTGGACCATTTGCAAAATAAACCCTTTCTGAGTCATCGACACAAAGCAGCTGCTTCACCTCTCAATATGCATCACATCTCATGCTTCTAAACACCTTAGCCTTCACTTTATGTGGTCATCTCACGTATGGGTCATAATGTAGATATCAAAAAACTTACACGTTTTAACCAGGCTGAAACTCATAGTGCAATACTGCATGTTAGTGAAATCAATGATTTATTAGTTTTATCTGGTAATAGGACCAAACGTTCATAATGAATATTAAATTTACTTTTACAGATTTTCAAATTTCCGTAGAATTATTTAAGTTCTTTACCACTAAATCAGCTGTTTCTTACAATTTATCCCGAGACTTTAAAAATTAACTAATATGCAGTCTGAACTCCTGGTTGCTTATTATCCTTTGACCACAATTTAGGATATGCAAAGAACCTCGAGCTTTTATTCTAGTGACTAGAAAAACCTGAATTCCCAAGAAGTCACTTAGAACATCATGCATAGCGAACACAGCTCATGGTAAATATCACGGTCAGTCCATTGGTTTAATTGAGCAAAGACTGATGAGTATTGACTTGAGACTGTGTTGGTGTTTCACTTTCCCTTTATAACTTAGATTGTAAGGTGTGGTGAACAGTCTCGTTTCTAGTAACTTGAGTCCATGATTAAGTGGTTTAGAATATTGACAATTTGACGCTTGTGCAACATGTGGGTATTTTTATTATGGAAACGTTTGGTCAGCCAGTGGCTTCTTCAGTCCACTTCAGAGAAACGGTGGAAGATGTAAAGGAGCGTGAGGTAATCGCTCCCTCAGCCTGTAGTCAATATGTTCAATCCACTAGTGAATCTTGATGAACTGAACAAAGCTCCAGACTGAGGAACGGATTACCTAACATTCCTCATTTTCCACCGATTCTCTTCTTCGGACTGACGAAGCCACTGGCTGGTGAAACGTTTCCAGAAGTGTCTTATTTATTATCTTGGTCCATAAGCTCAGGAGACAACTGTGCTCCTTGACCTGTAAGAATTTCTTTTCGTATGCTTACACAAGAAAATATATAAAGTAAAGCTTCTGCAACTTCGGTGGAAATAATGGATTTCAATGGAATAGCGGTTTAGCGCTGAATTTGACTTCAGTAATAATTATTAGGGTACAGGTTCTGGGAAACTGGTAATGTTATATATTAAAATGAATATATATTAATGGCCTTCTGAATAATAAGGTATAAGAGGATCAACGACATCTACAGCAACCTTTGAAAACTAGACTGAAAAGACTGATATTTTCCAATGGATCTCTATCAAGGAGGCGCTAAAAAATTAATTTCTTTGTTTATTTTAGGTCCAATTCCAATGAAATTTTCACAGTGGTTTAAGCAGCATTTGAAGCCTGCACACTGTGTTTGCAATGACTTTTTGCCTTAAAAGATAAAAGTAAATAGTGCCCTACTTTTTTTTCTACAAAATTGCGAAGATGTAGAAGACTCTAGTTGACATCAGATGAAAGATAAGGGTACTAACACCGTTTGAGCGAAAATGTCAATAGATTGCATAATAAAAAATGTTGAACTTTATTTATTTTTTAAGGAATATTTTGGGAGAAAAAATCAATAAGAATAAAATGGTAAAAAAACATCGCAAATCCCCTTTAAATGCTAGTAGAACCATCATTACTCAATAACGTGTGCAAAAATCATGACACTCGTATAAATACTTTTCGCCAAAAATAGAAAATAATGTCATGAACTTATTCCAGAGTTATACATATAGTATGTTTTCCGTAAACCTCTATGGTCATGGCGAGCCACATTTCAGTATGTTGCACACCTCGACACATGTTGACAGCCCACACGCGACTCAGCTGTTATCACTTCCTGAATTTAAATGAAGTCTTCAGAGAAGTTGCAGTGTAGTGTATTTAGAATGAAACATTCATAAAAATCATAATTTTTGGAGGAAAAAAAAAACACGAATTGCCATCATGTCTCTTTGACTCACCAACAAGACTCACCAACAAGACTCACCAACAAAATTCACCAACAAGACTCACCAGTAAGACTCACCAGCAAGACTCACCAACAAGACTCACCAGCAAGACTCAACAGCAAGATTCACCAAGAAGATTCACCAAGAAGACTCACCAAGAAGACTCACCAAGAAGACTCACCAACCAGACTAACCAACAAGATTCACCATCATGTCTCTTTGATGACAGGAAGAAGGGAAAAATTACATTTTCGGAAAAACATACTTAGAAATATGATACAAACAAGCTAATTACATCAACATGTTGCCAGAATTATGCACTATTTTTAGGTAAGAAAAAATTTTATCCCATAATTTTTCAATTTTTCTTTTTAATCATTCCTAAAAAACTAGCCCCTTCCTTCAGTTCTTCCTCTGTGATGACAGTTGGAATTTATAACAGCTTCTACAATACTCACAGATATTGGAAGACATTTCTGGACAAAAACACAAATTCCTGATCTTCTCAATGTCTTTCTATGAGAGAAATGGCCCGAGACTGCAGAATCATGAGAAATCTTTATAGTTATGTCATAACATTTACTAGGAATTACTAGAAGACATCTGTCAGCATCACTGTCATTTTCAAAAGCTTCTATTCTCTGAAATAAATGTTTATTCTTATACATGAATTTATAGGACAATTTCTTTCTTTGTATTGCATTATTATTTCCTTCAATATTTCGTATCTTTTATAACGAAGGACAGCCGTTCTGAGAAAGTTTCAGAGAAGTCTTGTCCGAGAAATCAAAGGATGGATACACATATTTATAATTGCCAGTGTCTCCTTCACTTTCTGAGTGTACAAAATAAAATACAGCTTCCTGGACGCATTGTTTGGCTGGAGGAAAGTAGGGCATTTCACTCTCAATTCCCCTCCAGACCAGGTAAGGGTAATTTATCACTGAACATGTTCTTAAATGCTTTGGTATATTTTACTTCGTTATGGTTTCAATCCTTTTTATTTCATCTTCTGCTGCTTACATATTTGTGTGACTTTTTGGTAATCTTTGTTTCTGTGTCGGCTGTAACTGAAGTTTTGTCTTATACAGAAGGATCTGTAATTGCGGGGTATACTAGAGAGGAGCCGACTCATTACAAAATCCAAGTCTCGACAGCCGAAGGAAGACAGTAACCATATTCACTCATCCATTCCTGGGAATTCAGAATTTATCACTGGACCGTGTTGGTTTATCTTGGAGCAACCAGCCGTTTCGATAATATTCATTTTATTTTTTATTTTTTATGTTAGTAACTTTCATAACAGAGAACTAGATTCCTTGATAATTAGCCACAGAATCAGAACCAGTAACTACATCTTTTGGTCCGTATCAGTAGAGTACCTTGTAAACAGGGGTATCAAATGGTATGTAGATGAATGGTATAGAGAACCGACAAGTTGATAAATTAGACACATGTGCAAAACTTGGGTATCTTCATTGAGGAAACGTATCGCCACACAGTGGCTTCATCAGTCCATACAAAGGAGAATGGAGAAGAACAGGAGGAGTTTGAAGTAATCAGTCCCTCAGCCTGGTGTCGATGTGGTCAGTCCATCAATCTTGAAAAGAATACAGCATATGTGCGAAGAAGTAGCTTATATACCGTAAGCAGGAGAGGTGCATAAGATAAAAAAAAAAAAGGGCCAAGCTTGATTTTTGTTCTAACTTTTTGTGTGTTTTTCTTGTGAAGTTAATAAGGTCAATGATAGTAAGATAGTTTTTGATAATTTTGGATCCTAGTGTGATTTAGAGGTTTCTCCATATTTTGCCGGACCTGGTGAATACTGATAATTATACCTGATTGAACATTATAATTTTGAAACCTTGCTTTGTTTATTGTAAAGGCTCTTGAGCCCACAATGCGCTCTACCAAGGGAAGAAAGTTATCTCCAGAGATGGGGCAACAATGAACCTGGTGTCCGGACGTTCTGTCCCTAATGTAATGAAGCGTGTATGTTAGAAATAAGACTGTACAGTTGTCATTCACTGTGGTGTATATTACGAATACTCTTTATTCTTGTTTATCCCATACCTTAAATTTCCAGGAAAAGTCTTGTTAGTACAAACTTGATTATATTTCTGAATAGCATTTCCGTTATTAAAATGAAATCGTATGATCCTCATTTAAAGCTGGACAAGTTTCCAGTTAGTGAGCTGGACATCTTTACTTCATCCAAGCTAGCTATAAATAAAAAAAATAGCAGAAAAGGTAGATACAGCTAAAGGAACTGGAAAGATTATTTCGGGAGGCAAAAAGGAAATAAAGCTTGATATAATAGCAAGAGGTGATAGAATTAAAACTAGGAAAAAGGATTCAGAATTAAGGAAATCGAAGGGGAAGCAAAACTGAGACAGCTACAAGATCAGAGATATGAGCTAGAAACCAAAAATAAGGACTGTGTAATAGAAAACTGAAGAGGAAGTAATAAAGCATTCTGTTTGAGACAATTATAAAAATGTCGCGAATTCTACCTTTCTCAAAGCTAGATGAATTGTCATCAGTACGCGATCCCAAAAAAATATGTCACTATACTGTATGACCTCAGGACCCTGCACATCAATGCACGCGAAAATACTAGTACAAAGGTCAAAATAAAAGCATAGTAATGGAGAAAGACAGTTATGTACCGTTCAGAACATTTAGTACAGGAAATATTTCGCCAAGAGTGAGTTCTTCAGCCCAATATAGTGATAAATAAGAAAGGGTATAGATATTGGCAAGAGTCATGTGGCAGGGTGTGAGATGGTGGTGGTGGTAGTGGTAATAGTAGTAATAGTGGTTGTAGTAGTAGTACAGCTGTGATGAAATTTGTTGGATTTGTGGAGGACCTGTCAACATGATGTTGCAGCAGTCTCCAGAATGGGCAATATCCTCTTGATCAACAATTTGGATATAGTGTAACTTCAGTAATTTTAATGGATTGTTTTACTGATGGATTTAGGGCAGCCTTACTACACTTTCGTCGTCCTAAATCTTCATTAACGACTAATCTAACCTAACTGAATTTCATAACGTGTCCAACATCGCCTCCGTGTTGGACACACGCGTTCTATGGTCATCAAGGTTGCAGGCTTTCTTGTGCTCCAGGATTTTAGTATTCAGAGATCTTGCTGTTTCCCCTACACATGTCAAATCCCCGATATTGTATTATGTATACCCCTGCGCTAGTGACAGTTGCTCTTGTGTTTCTAGAAGCTCTAAGTTTTTAACAGTATTTGAAGAGCTGGTACATATTATAATACGGGTTTTGTCAGGTATATTGGAAAGATTAGTTGTAACGTCGCTGACTGGCTGAACGATGTAACTGGGAGGTTTTCCTTCAACTGGACTGGTCTTAGTCTTGTTAAGAATGTGCTTGAAGAGAAGAGAGGTAGTGTTGTGAGCTGCTAGAATGTGTGATGCACATGCACTCTTACTCGAGAAAATGAGGATTGGTAATTCTCTAAGCTCTTCTTTTAGTCCGGGTGTCATAGTAGGAGAAGAAAGTAGCAGAATGTTCTTGTAGGGTGGGTTGCCATCAACTTGGAAAAAGTGTGTTTTTACCTGTGAGTAGAAACACGTCGAAAAATTGTAGTTTGTAACAACAAGATTCACCAAGACTCACCAACCAGACTCACCAGCAACACTCACCAACAAGACTCACCAAGACTCACCAACCAGAACTCACCAGCAACACTCACCAACAAGACTCACCAAGACTCACCAACCAGACTCACCAGCAACACTCACCAACAAGACTCACCAAGACTCACCAACCAGACTCACCAGCAACACTCACCAACAAGACTCACCAAGACTCACCAACCAGACTCCACCAGCAACACTCACCAACTAAGACTCACCAAGACTCACCAACCAGACTCACCAGCAACACTCACCAACAAGACTCACCAAGACTCACCAACCAGACTCACCAGCAACACTCACCAACAAGACTCACCAAGACTCACCAACCAGACTCACCAGCAACACTCACCAACAAGACTCACCAACAAGACTCACCAACAAGACTCACCAACAAGACTCACCAACAAGACTCACCAACAAGACTCACCAACAAGACTCACCAACAAGACTCACCAACAAGACTCACCACAAGACTCACCAACAAAATTCACCAACAAGACGCACCAGCAATAATCACCAGCAAGACTTACCAACAAGACTCACCAACAAGACTCACCAACCAGACTCACCAGCAAGACTCACCAACAAGACTCACCAACAAGACTCACCAACAAGACTCACCAACAAAATTCACCAACAAGACGCACCAGCAATAATCACCAGCAAGATTCACCAACAAGACTCACCAACAAGATTCACCAGCAAGACTCACCAATAAGACTCACCAACAAGATTCACCAACAAGACTCACCAGCAAGACTCACCAGCAAGACTCACCAACAAGACTCACCAAGATTCACCATCAAGACTCGCCAGTAAGACTCACCTGCAAGACTCACCAACAAGACTCAGCAACCAGACTCACCAACAAGACTCACCAACAAGACTCACCAACAAAATTCACCAACAAGACTCACCAGTAAGACTCACCAGCAAGACTCACCAACAAGACTCACCAGCAAGACTCACCAGCAAGACTCACCAACAAGACTCACCAGCAAGACTCAACAG
This sequence comes from Cherax quadricarinatus, assembly GCF_026875155.1. Classification (NCBI taxonomy): domain Eukaryota; kingdom Metazoa; phylum Arthropoda; class Malacostraca; order Decapoda; family Parastacidae; genus Cherax; species Cherax quadricarinatus. The sequence continues at coordinate 114,034,086 of NC_069401.1, read as the reverse complement.
CAAGATTCACCAAGAAGATTCACCAAGAAGACTCACCAACCAGACTAACCAACAAGATTCACCAACAAGACTCACCAAGAAGACTCACCAACAAGATTCACCAACAAGATTCACCAGTAAGACTCACCAACAAGACTCACAAGCAAGACTCACCAACAAGACTCACCAACGAGACTCACCAACCAGGCTCACCAACAAGACTCACCAATAAGTCTCACCAACAAGTTTCACCAAAAAGACTCTCCAGCAAGACTCACCAATAAGACTCACCAACAAGACTCACCAACAAAACTCACCAGCAAGACTCACCAACAAGACTCACCAACAAGACTCACCAACAAGACTCACCAACAAGGCTCACCAACAAGATTCACCAACAAGATTCACCAACAAGACTCACCAGCAAGACTCACCAACAAGACTCACCAACCATACTCAGACTCACCAACAAGACTCATCAACAAGACTCACCAACAAGATTCATCAAAAAGACTCACCAGAAGACTCACCAACAAGACTCACCAACAAGATTCACCAACAAGATTCACCAGTAAGACTCACCAACAAGACTCACAAGCAAGACTCACCAACAAGACTCACCAACAAGACTCACCAACAAGGCTCACCAACAAGATTCATCAAAAAGACTCACCAGCAAGACTCACCAACAAGACTCACCAGCAAGACTCACCAACAAGACTCACCAGCAAGACTCACCTGCAAGACTCACCAACCAGACTCACCAACCAGACTCACCAACAAGACTCACCAATAAGACTCACCAACAAGATTCACCAATAAGACTCACCAACCAGGCTCACCAACAAAATTCACCAACAAGACTCACCAGCAATACTCACCAGCATGACTCACCAAGACTCACCAACAAGACTCACCAGCAAGACTCACCAACCAGACTCACCAACAAGACTCACCAACCAGACTCAGCAACAAGATTCACCAACAAGACTCACCAGCAAGACTCACCAACAAGATTCAACAGCAAGACTCACCAAGGCTCACCAACAAGACTCACGAACAAGACACAAGAACAAGATTCACCAACAAGACTCACCAGCAAGACTCACCAGCAAGACTCACCAGCAAGACTCACCAGCAAGACTCACCAACAAGACTCACCAGCAAGACTCACCAAGACTGACCAACAAGACTCAACAAGATTCACCAACAAGACTCACCAACAAGACTCATCAGTAAGACTCACCAACAAGACTCACCAACAAGATTCACCAATAAGACTCACCAGTAAGACTCACCAACAAGACTCACCAACAAGACTCACCAACAAGACTCACCAGCAAGACTCACCAACAAGACTCACCAACAAGACTCACACAACAGACTCACCAACAAGACTCACCAGCAAGACTCACCAACAAGACTCACCAGCAAGACTCACCAACAAGACTCACCAGCAAGACTCACCAGCAAGACTCACCAACAAGACTCACCAACAAGACTCACCAGCAAGACTCACCAACAAGACTCACCAACAAGACTCACCAACAAGACTCACCAGCAAGACTCACCAACAAGACTCACCAACAAGACTCACCAGCAAGTTTCTTCGTAGCATATTTTGAGGCCGTTAATAAATGGCTCATTAAAGTTATCTCTTGGAAATTAATTTCAGGACTGGTATAAAATAAATTGAAACAGAGAGCACCTGCCCTTTTCAATTGTTTTATGACCCTTAATCATGACCTGAGTCTAAAATCTGAAACCGCTATTATTACATTATTATAATCATAACTAAGAGCTAAACCTTTAAGGATCATTTACCTCTGCTTGAAGCCGCTAAGATAATAAGTTCTGAAATTATGAACGAAAGCCTATAAAATTATAAACAAAAGCCTAGGAGGAAGTTATGGGAAAATCAAAGCAATGTGGGTGCTCAGGGATTATGTCGTGAAAATTAAAATTTGTTTAAAAATGTGTGTTTTCAATATTTCTCGTTTGTTTTGGAATTCCTATTCTGTGTAGGAAAGATGAATCAGTGCCAAAACTGAAGAATGACTCATCTGATCGGTTTCAAATTTTTGATAAATAGTGATATTCATTTTTAATTCAATAACTAACGAAGGCTTCTTCTGGTTGGCTTAAATGTATTATAGACGTTGCATTCTATAATAAGAATGACAACACAAGTTTAGTGCTAATAGGTACAAATTTCATATTTTACTGAAATAGTTAAAAATATATTTGGAACCGTTGGAATCATATCAGTTACTTGAGAACAACTTTTCTGATCAATATCAAACTCTTGTTATTAGTTAGTTTTATTAACGCATAGTTTGTCCCTTACCTTGACCTCTGTAAATTTCAATTTGTCAATTTTCATAGTCAAATTGTTTCCCTTGTAGTAAGTAATTAATTCCTCTTCTGACCAGCTTCAAACCTTAAATGCTAGTGTGTCCTGATACGAAGAATTTCTGCATTAAATTCGAGCCGCAGTAAGATGCTGGAATAAAAAAATAGCTGCCCTGGGATCCCTAGTTGCTTTTATGAGTTTTTGCCTAGCTCCTTAAGGAACTTAGGTGTGCGCTTTCCCCTATGGGAACGAACATATAATGATGGACAAGCTCGTCATACTTTCTAGACTTTTGGAACTCCCTGAGTGTACTGGAGATGGGTACAAGCCAGCGTGGAAGCACATATAGTCTTGAAGGATAATTCCATCTGGACGTTTTTGAGTGTCATGAGATCAGCATAGTTGGGGTGGCTCCTTTATTGCTGGACATCCAGATGTTGCAAGGATTCTTTAGGATGATGTTATTAACCTCTTCATACTTTGCAATCGGTTTGCTGATTTACTGCCACAGGTACACCTGTATTCGGCGAGGTTAGGGGCGGCAAGGTGTATGGTGTGGTCTGTGGGTCGAGGCGTGTGACGAGGGATGAGTTTCGAATTACCAACAGAAAATCTCTCACAAGAGAAGCTCTCACTGGTAGAAGGCGGATTCTGCCCTTCCCAGACACGCACTGAAGCATTATGGCGGCTATATTCTCCACTACTGAAGCTGTTGGGGACAGCAGGTCTTGTTGCAGAACCTGTTAGATTACCCCAGAGCCTGGTACCCTCAATGAACATTGTCCAACATTGTCCCTAAGGTGTTCATGGAGAATCGCTGCTACAAGTTCATTGGATGACACACATGAAGACAGGGAAGTAGGGAGTGCAATCTGTGTTGTCTTGCGGACACCATTACTTCCGATTCTGTTTGGAAAAGTGTAGCTTGGTCCCACTGTCCATCTTTTCAAGTAATGGTAAGTACTATTGTAAATATCTGTCTCATGTTATCCTCGAATTCATGCTGCTTAGGGTTCACATCTAAGGAAATATGCTACACTTGGCAGACTGAGTATGTACAGGGTATCGTGGGTATCTAGATTGCCTATTCGTTGTTCCATCCTCCTCAGATTGTCGAATTTCTTCGTTAAAACAGAGTGCATGGCATCACTTCAAGAAGGTGCTCCAAGCATGACGCTATTTGTTGGGGGTAATGATTGATGCACGTGGTAGTACGGATCTCACTGTGTCAATCACTTGATTGTCTGATGTGATTTCGCTTTTGGATGGATTGTATATATAAATGAAGACTGTTTCCTGTCCCCACGTCATAGCCTATGTAATATCTAAAAAGGACTCCCTTTGTCCCCGCCAGTTTACCATCATTCAGGAACCAGATGTTTAGCTCACTGGTCAGTCTAATAGCCATTTCCCTAACTGCTATAGATATGAGGAACGGAGCGAGAGGATTTTCTTGCTAGACACCTTCCGATGAAGTGATTCCATGTTCACCAAATATGAGCTTCGATTACTTGCTTTATCCAGCTGAAACAAATGGGACGAAACTAGGAAAATGTTCTTGTACAACTGTTAATAATAGGAGATTAAATGCTTCCGTGATGTTTAACTGAGACATACTTAAATATTCATGCGTTACTGTATTAGAATTGTATGACTACGCTGTTCTCTTTTGCGCATACTACGGTAGAGTGCACTAGGCTCATATGGAACAGAGGTACTTGTCTCTCATCACGAAGCGACCAAAATGCATTCAGATTATTTTTCTTGCTTAGCTTATTACTACATCATCCTTGGATAACCGATTGCAGGTTAGTAATACTGTCTAGATAGCATGATGTTAATGATGGAATTAGAAAATATCGATTCGAATAGCTTTAGAGCCTGGGAATGTTGGTATATCCTAGTGGGAAAATTTGATTCCCAAATACCTATGAAGAAACACCTGGTAAATCATGTAAGCAAGGTAGCCAAGAAGTAAGTCGCTCTAAGGAGTATCACTAACCTACTTATCAACAGAAGCTATAAAACTCTGTACGAAGCTCAAATGCTCTCTCACTAAGAGTATTCACCACTTTCTTAAATTTCCTGCCCTCCTTTTTATCTACTACTTATGGATAGGATAGAGTTCCTAACAAATCGACTTATTTCTCGTTAAGACGCAGTTTGGTTGGATCTGTCAGTTCAGCAGAATCTTTAGCGCCAAAGAAATATAGATGACCTCTCTGTTACGTATTGCGTAAAGTCAATATTATCAATATACGTGACATGGCTCCACTTCGTGATCAGCTAAAGATACCTTCAGTACCAAGGTAAGGGTGACATACAGCAACCACAACCTTGCCTTATCTTTCTCAAACATTTTATTTTGTCTGCGATCAATTCTTCCTGGACTGATTCAAGTCTGGAAAATAATAGGAATAGCATTTAAACATTAATGAAGTAAAATCAGCAGATAAAATAAAATATTAGGCCCATAAGTAGCTACTAATTTATCCTGTTACGTGTTTGCAAGTTTCATAACCATAAAGTTTTAGTACTGATATACTGTGAATAAGTGTGCCAGTGATTCACTTCTGGTTATGAAGAAAATATAGAACGGCGCATTAACTCACTGTTTTTATAAACCAAAACCTTTGCATTTATATCTGGCATATAATTCTGTAGATTATTGACATTTTCAATGTTCAAAAGAAATTTTCCAAAAGAAAACGGAAGAGCATATATTATATGCACTATATATAATATATATATTATATATATTACATCTAGACGTATTTCGGCTGCTTCGGGATCCGAGAAGTGAAGCATAACTTGATAATACAGTTGAATATTTATGCGTAAGATCTGAAAGGAATCAGATCAAAAAAAAAAAATGAGACCTACACAAAGCCAAAATCAATGCAGAGTTTTCTCTAGTAAGATTCACCAGTTTTTAAGAAAGTAACTAGAAGTAATTCGGTCCACGCACTATCCGAAGAAGGTATCCCTATATTCGACAACCAGAGTCCCCAGTGATTTTTTGCACGCGAGTGATATAGTACAAAGTCCGGCATAAGTTGTTAATGCATTTAAATATAAACGTTGAAGATCTGAATGAAATCAGAAGGCATTTCTTGTGACATATGGAAACTAGTGGCCAAAGGTCTTCAGCAAAAATGGTAAATTTGAACATACACAAGACAAATCTAATTCAGATTTTACAGACACCAAAAATGCAAACACATTAGACTCGAAGTCTCTTTGATGTTAGGCAATCAAATAATCAGCTAGGAGAGGCAGATGCTAATGAATATTATGCTCAGAAATTATCCTTGAAAAGCAGTACTTAAATATTTCGATTTTTGTCCCAAAAACGGCAAATTGGAACTTACACTTGCATAAATTAATCCAAATTTGTTTCTAATTAAGACTGACCGGCTTTTAAGAAAGTAAGTATAGTAAATAACTTTATGTATATAACATACAAGTTTTTAACAATGCAATATTAAGCTGATTTAATCTTGGAAAGCCAAATAAAGTTAAAAAATCAATTATTTCTGATCAGAAGAGATGTTCTCCAGATATTTCACTTAAACCATTTTAATAAAAATTTCTCATTATTTTTGACACAAAATGGTCAAATTTGCCGCTACACACTTGAAATTCATTAACTAATATTAATGAATTAGGAGGCACCTATTTTGAAGGTTAGAAGTTCTGCCACTGAGGGTTTTGGAAGTTATTCAAGACATTCCAGGAATGAAATAAAGCCGAAAACTTGGAGGAATAGGAAATGGGAAAATAATCAGGCACCTTCTCAAAAATCAATTTCAGGAATACCAAGTTGCAGTCGCTTTATGTTATGGGAAAGGTTTTGAAGGGGACGAAATAGGTAACAGCTGTGAGCTTCTTTAAAAAAAGATAGTAAATCTTACCATTCCTTGTAACACTAATCTGAAAAAAGAAAGAGAGATCAGTCATTTCAGCAGAATCATAAACACAGTCTTACTGTTATGTACAAGGCCAATATTGTCAAAATATCACACTTGGCTACAATCCAAGGACAGCGAGAAGTGAGCTTCTAC
>NC_069401.1:113950190-114022690 GCF_026875155.1 Cherax quadricarinatus | reverse complement strand
CTGGAGGTACACACAACAGCTGGAGGTACACACAACAGCTGGAGATACTCACAACAGCTGGAGATACACGCAGCAGCTGGAGGTACACGCAACAGCTGGAGGGACACACAACAGCTGGAGGTACACAAAAAAGCTGGAGGTACACGAAAAAGATCACACAACGCTGGAGGTCCACAAAGCTGGAGGTACACGCAGCGATGGAGGTCACACAGCAGTGGAGGTACACCCCAACGTGGGGGTACCCCCGGGGGGCTACAACAGCTGGAGGTACACGCAAATGTGGAGTCCAAAAAAAAAAAAAAATAAAAAAAAAATTTCCCCGGGAAAAAAATTTTGGGGAAACAAAAAAGGGGGGGGGGAAAAAAAAAAAAGGGGAAAAAACCGGGGGGAAAAAAGGGGGGGGAAAAAAAAAAACACAAAAAGGGGGGGAAAAAAGGGGGGCCCCCCGGGGGGAAAAAAAAAACCCCCAAAAAGGGGGGAAAAAAAAGGGGGGCCCCCCAACGGGGAAAAACCCCGGGGATTACCCCAAAAACCGGGGGTACCCCCCGGGGGGAACAAAGGGGGGGGGGGGGAAAAAAAAAAGGGGGAAAAAAGGGGGGAAAAAACCGGGGAAACAAACGGGGAAAAAAATTTAAAAAAAAAAAAAAAAAAAAGGGGAAAAAAAGGGGGGCCCCCCGGGGAAAAAAGGGGTTAAAAACCCCTTTTTTAAAAAAAAGGGGGGGGAAAAAAAAAACCTTAAAAAACCCCCCCCCGGGGGGAAAAGGGGGGGGGGCCCCCAAAAATTTAAAAAAAAAAAAAAAAAAAAGGGGGAAAAAAAAGGGGGCCCCCCAAAAAAAAAACCCCAAAAAAAACCCCAAATTAAAAACCCCAAATTTAAAAAAAAGGGGAAAAAACCCCGGGGAAAAAAAAACGGGGAAAAAAAAACCGGAAAAACCCGGGGGAAAAAAAAAGGGGGAAACAAAAAAAAAAAACCCCAAAAAAAAAAAGGGGGAACCCAAAAAAAAAAAACCCCCCTTTTCCAAAAAAAAAAAAAAAAAACCCCCCAAAAAACACAAAAACCGGGGAAACACCAAAAACTGGGGGTAAAAACGTGGAGGCAAAAACTCAAGGAAAAAAAATAAAACCCCCGATGGGGGGACCACCGCTTACGTCTAAAAAGAAGGGGGTTACACACAAAATTTGGGGGGGAACCCCAAAAACAGCTGGGACACACAAAACTGGAGGTACACCCAACAGTGGGGGTTTACACAAAAGCGGAGGTCCAAACAGCTGGAGGTCCAACAACAGCTGGGGGTTACAAAAACAGTGGGGTACCCAAAAAGCTGGAGGTACACACAACAGCGGGGAGGTAAAACCACCCCTGGGGGTTTCCCGCAAAAAAAACACTGGAGGACACCAACAGCTGGGGGTACACCCAGCGGAGGTACCCCAACGCTGGGGGAACCCCACAAAAACTGGGGGTTTTAAAAACACACGCAAACGGGGAGGTACAAACAACAGCTGGAGGTACACAAACACTGGGGGTTTAACAAAAAAAGCGGACACAAAACGCTGGAGGTTACACACAACAGCTTGGTCCCAAACAACGGGTGGGGTAACAAAACAGTTTTGGGGGAAACACAAACCAAACAGCTGGAGGTTAACCAAAAGCTGGAGGTAAAAAACCAACAGCTGGAGGACACCCAACAGTTTAAAGGGTCCACAACAGCTGGAGGTCAAAAACAGCTGGGGGTACCCCAAAAACAGCGGAGGCCCCCCAAAAACAGCTGAGGTACACACACACTGGAGGTACACAAAAAGGGCTGGAGGTACAACAACACAGATACACACAACAGCTGGAGGTACACAAAAACCGCTGGAGGTAAAAACGGCAGGAAAAAAGCGGGAAAGGTACACGCAAAGCTGGAGGAACCACAACAGCGGGAAGGCACACCAAAGCGGGGGTACCACCCCGGCGGGAGGAAACTTTTCACAAAAAGGTACACAAAAAAACTGGGGGTTACACAAACACGGGGAGGTACAACCAAAAACCCCAACCTGGAGGGGTACACACAACAGCTGGAGGTACAAAAACCAGGGGGAGGGTAAAACCAAAACCTGGGGTACAACACCCTGGAGGTACCAAAACCCAGCAAAAAGGTAAAACCAAAAGCTGGGGGTTTAAAACCCCGGGCCACAACGCTTGGACACACCAACAGCGGGGGGAAGGTAAACTAACAAGCAGGAGCCCCAAAAAAAAGCTGGAGGTACCAAAAACGGCTGGGGGCACACCAACAGCTAAGGTCCAACTCCGTGGGGGAACACAAAAAGCGGGGTACACACAACAGTTTGGAGGCCCCACACAACACCGGGGAGGTACACACAACAGCGGAGGTACACACAACGTTTGGGGGAACAAAAACAGTGGAGGTAAAACCCAACGTGGGGGAACCAAAAAACAGCTGGAGGAACACGCAACAGCGGGAGGTACACATTTCGGGGGGGAAAATTGGGAAAAACAAACAACGGAAAGGTACACACAAAATGGGGGTACACACAACAGTTGGAGGCCCCCCAAAACAGTTTGGAGGTAACACTACAGGGGAGGTCCCACTTTTTCAGCTGGAGGTACACAAAAAAAACGGGGAACACCAGCAGGGAAAGGTACACACAAACGGCTGGGGGTACAAAAAAACCATGGAGGATACAAAAACAGATAGGGGAACAAAAACGCAGGGAGGTACACAAAAAACAGTTTGAGGAAAACCAAACGAGGAGGTACCCCGAAAAGCGGAGGGAACTCACAACATTTGGGAGGAAAACCAACAGTTAAGGTAAACACACAGCTGGGGGTACACAAAACAGCTGGGGGTTTACCCCCAACAAAAACAGCTGGAGCCCCAAAAACACCTGGGGTAACACCACTGGGGGTAACCAAAAGTGGGGGAAACACAAACACTGGGGGAAAAACCCCCAAAAAGTTGGGGGGTACACACAACACTGGAGGTCCCCAAAACAGCGGGAAAGGCACATTTCCAGCGGGGAGGTACAAAAACAAGCTGGGGGTTACACACAACAGCGGGAGGTACACAAAAGCGGGGGAAAACGCAAACCAAAAAGCTGTGGGGACACCCAACAGGGGGGTACCCCAACAGTGGGGGTTTCACACAACCTTGGAGGTACACCAGAAATTTGGAGGTACCCCACAACGGCTGGAGGTCCCAAAAAAACAATGGGGGTAAACCCCAAACAGTTGGTCCCAACAAGCTGGGGGGACCCCCAAAACAGTTTGGAGGACAACAAACAGTGGAGGTACCCCAAAGCGAAACCCAACAACAGGGAGGTACCCCAAACATTAAAATTCCCACAACAGCTGGAGGTACACCCAACAGCTGGGGGTTTAAAACCCCAGAGGGGGATAAAAGAACCCCCTGGAGAACACCAACAGCTGGGGGTTTAAAACCAACAGCTGGGGGGTTTTACCAAAACCCGGTGGAGGACCCCAAAAACAGCTGGGGGTTTACCCACAAAAGTTTGGATTTTCACAAACCCACTGGAGGTCCCCAAACGCTGGGGGACACCAAACGGGGAGTCCCAACAAAGCGGAGGTACACAAAACAGCGGGGGATTTACACAAAAGCGGAATTAAAATTCAGGCTGGAGGTACTAACAACAGCTGGAGGGACACGCAAAGTTGGAAAAAAAACCCAACACGGGAGGACACCAACATTTGGAAGGTACACCAAAACTTGATACAAAAAACAGCGGAGGACCACAAAAACTGGGGGAAAAACCCCACACTGGGGGGGTTACGAAAAACTGGATTACACAAACATTGGAGGACAAAACCAACAGCTGGAGGAAACAAAGCAATACAACAAAAAAGGGGGAGGTACCCCAAAAAATATCACCAAACTGGGGGGACCCACAACAGAGGAGGAACCGAACTGGGAGGTAAAACCCAGCGGGAGAACACAAACGAAAAAGGTACCACAACACTGGGGGTACCACAAAAAGGCTGGAGGCACACCAACAGCGGGAGGAAAACACTCCCAGCTGGAGGTACCCCAAACAGCTGGAGGTAAAACACAAAAGGGGAGGTACACACAAAAACGGGGGGTACACACAACGCTGGAGGTACACCCAGCACTGGGGGTAACACAAAAGTGGAGGTACAAAAGCGGGAGGTAACACAACCGCTGAAAAAACCAAAGGGGAGGAACCAAAACCGCTTGGGGGAACCCAACAGCGGGAAGGTACCCCTAAAACCCTGGTTGAAACAAAAAAAAGCGGGGGGCCACAACAGCTGGGGGTTTCAACAACAGCTGGGTACCCCAAAAGCTGGAGGTACACCAAACACGGGAAAGGTACACACAAAACAGTTTGGGATAAACAAAGCTGGAGGTACAAAAACAAACCCCCTGGGGTACCACAAAGCGGAGGTACCCCAAAACCCCTGGGGGTTTCCCACCAAAACGGGGGAACACCAACAGCTAAAGGTAAAACATTCAGCTGGATGAAAAAAAAACCCAGCCTGGAGGACCACAAAAACGGGGGAACACACAACAGCTGGAGGACCCCCAAACCCGGGCCTGGAGGACACAAAACAGTTTGGAAAGGGTCCCAAAAACAGCGGGAGGGTACCACAAAAACTGGGGGGTACAAAAATTTCCTGGAGGTACCACAAAAAAGAAAAGGAAAGGAACACACAACACTGGAGGATACACAAAAAATGGGGGTACACAAACGCTGGAGGCCAAACACAACAGTTTAAAGGTCCATACAACAAAAATGGAGGTACAAAATACCGTTTGGAGGAACCAAACAGCTGGAGGTAAAAACACAACAGTGGAGGTAAAACAAAAACCCGCGGGAGGTTTACAAAACAAAACACCCCGGGGGAGGTCCAAAACCAGCTGGAGGCAAACCAACAGTGGAGAAAATTTCCAGCTGGAGTACAAACAGCTGGGGGTTTAACACAACAGCTGGGGGTACACAAACGCTGGAAGGACACGAAACGGGGGAATACACACAAAAAACCCCCTGGGGGTTACACACAAAAAATGGAGGTACCCCAAGAAACGGGAGGAAAAACCAAAACCAGCGGGAAAGGAACACACAAAAAAGGGGAAGGAACACAACAGTGGAGGTACCCCAAAAGCGGGAAACCAAAACGTTACAAACAACTGGAGGTACAACACAGAAACCAAACCAGGGAGGAAACACCCCAACAGTGGGGGTACACACAACAGGGAGGTACAAAACAGATACCAAACCCGCTGGAGGAAACCCCAAAAACCCCGGGGGTTTACCTCACAGCTGGAGGAAAACGCAACAGCTGGGCCCAAAAAAAAACAGCTGGGGGTCCCCAAAAAAGCGGAGGTACACAAAACCCGCGGGAGGACAAAAAAGTGGGGGTTTCCCACCCCTTTACAAAGGTGGAGGTACAAAGGGAAAACCCCGCGGGAAGGTAAAACCACAACAGTGGGAACACAAAACAGCTGGAGGTACCCCACAACAGCTGGAGGACACAAAAAAGCTGAGGTAACACACAGCGGAGGTACACGAAACCCCGGAGGTACCCAACAACAGCTGGAAAGGACCCCAAAACCGCTGGGGGTTACACACCACTGGAGAACACAAACCCACTGGGGGTTTAAAAACCACAACACCCCTGGGGGGGGGTACCACAACGATGGGGCACCCGCAACAGTGGAGGTACACATAAGCGGGGGTTTACACATTTCAGCTGGAGGTAAAAAAATTCACAACAACTGGAGGTACACACAAAAACTGGGGTACACAAAAAACACTGGGGATGAAAACCACACAACCATGGAGGTTACACAACATTGAGAACAAACAACGATGGAGGTAAAACAAAACACTTGAAAACCCAAACAAACAAAATGGAGGTACACACACAGCTTTAAAAAACTCCAAAAACAGTTTTGGAGGTACCCCAACAAAAAAGCTTTTTAAAAGGGTTACAAAACAACAGCGGGAGGAACACAAACGGGACACACCCAACAGCTGGAGGTACACAAACAGTGGGGGGTCTTTTTTTCACCCTGGATTTACAGAAAAAAAAACTGGAGGAACACAAAACATCGGGGGTACACACAACAGTGGAGGTCCCACAAAACACTGGAGGAAACAAACAGTGGAGGTACCCCAACCTGGGGGTTTAAAACCCCCGCAAATTTCCTGGAGGTCCCAAAACAGCAGGAAAAAAACCCCAAAAACAGCTGGGGGGTACACACAACAGTGGGGGTACACAAAACAGGGGAGGTACAAAAACAAAAAAAAGGCTGGAGGACCCCACAACAGCTGGGGTACACCACAGCTGGAGGTACAGGGAAAAAGCTGGAAAAAAACACACAACGCGGGAAGGTACACCCCAACAGCGGAGGTACCAAAACCGGCTGGAGGCCACACAACAGTTGGAGGTAACACAACAGCTGGGGGGTACAAAACGGGGAAAAACCCCTCTGGAGGTCCCCCAAAACCCAAGCGGGGACACCAACAGCTGGGGGTACACCAACAGCGGGAGGAACAAAAACAGTAAAGGAAACACAAAAACTGGAGGTACCAAAACCCTGGAGTCACACAAAAAACACTGGGGGAACCCAAACACTGGAGGTAACGAAAAAGCTTACACCAAACAGTAAGGAAACCCCAACACAAACGAAAATGAGGTACACACAACATTTGGGTACAAACAACAGGGGAGGTAACAAACAGGGGAGGAACTCACAACAGCTGGAGGTACACCAAAGCGGATTACCAAAAACAGCGGGAGGAACCCCAACCTAAAAAAAAAGGGAATACACCAAAAAGGGGAGGTACCCCAAAAACAGCGGGGGGGGTACAAAACTCAGCTGGAGGTACCAAACCCAACTGGGAGGTTTTACACCAAAGCGGGGAGGAACAAAACGCTGGAGGCACACGCAACAGCGGGAAGGTACACACTACAGCGGGAGATAAAAAACAGCGGGAGGTCCCAACAAAAATTTGGAGGAACAACAAAAACCTGGGGGGAACACACAACGCTGGAGGTACACAAAACCCTGGAGGTAACACAACAGTGGAGGTACACAAAACGGCGGGGAGGTAAAACAAAACCCGCGGAGGTACCCAAAAATGGGGGGTACACACCCAGTTTAAAGAAACCAAACAGCTGGGGTCCCAAAACAACAGCTGGAGGTACACAAAACAGCTGGGGACACGAAACATATACCACAAAGCTGGGGTACAAAACAAAAAGCCTGGATTTACACCAGAAACTGGAGGTACCCCAAAACGGCGGGAGGAACACAAACACTGGGGTTTTAACACAACAGTTGGGGTCCCAAAAAAGGGCTGGGGGAAAACACAACATTTGGGGAGGTACAACAAAAAGTGGAGGTACACCAAAAGCTGGGGGGAACCACAACAGGGAGGAACACAAAACCCTTGGAGGTACACACAACAGGGGGAGGTACCCCAAAACCACCCTGGGGGGAACACCAACAAAACACTGGGGTACACCAAAGCTGGAGGTAACCCAACCCGCTGGGGGTACCCCAAACAGGGAGTACACACAAAAAACTAGGGTTAACACAAAAACGCGGGAAAGGTCACCAACAGCGGGAGGAAAACCCACAAAAAGTGGGGTACCCCAAACAGCGGGAAAACCACAACAGTGGAACACACAAAAGTTTGGAGGTACACAAAACTGGAGGTACTCACAACACCCCGGGGAGGTACAAGGCAAAAATGCGGGAGGGTAAAAAACACTGGGGGGACCCCGCAACAGGGGGAATTAACACCCCCAGCGGGGGGTACACAAAACAGGGGGAGGTAAAACCACCAGTTTGGAGGTACCCCAAAAACGGGCGGGAGGTATCACAACAACTGGAGGTAAAACCCGCAAATGCGGGGGTTTAACCACAACAGCTGGAGGCACACCAAACACCCGGGAAGGTACACCAAGCAGTTTAACAAAAAAACCGGGAAAGGTACACAACAAAAAAAGCGGGAGACACACAACACCGGGGAGGTACAAAAAACACCCTGGAGGCACCAACAGCTGGAGGAAACCCCAAACAGTTTGGGGTACACAAACAGGGGGGTACCAAAAGGGGGCTGGAGGAACAAAAAACAGCTGGAGGTACACACTACCTGGGGTACACAAACAGCTGGGGTACACACAACGGGAGGTACACAAAAACAGCTGGAGGCCACACCGCAAAAACCCCTGGAGGTACACACAAAAGCTGGAGGTACAAACAGCTGGGGGGTACCAAAAAACTGGAGGTACACCAAAACGGGGAGGTACCACAACGGCTGGAGGAAGGGAAAAAAACAAAATGGGGTTTTAAAAAAACAGATGGAGGACACCAACGCTGGGGGTCCCACCCCAAACAGGGGGGGTTTACAAAAAACGGGGGGGGGACACAAAAACAGTTTGGAGGAACCACAACATTTGGAGGTACATCCAAATTTGGAGGACACACAACAGCTGGAGGTACACAAAAACAGCTGGGGGTTAACCCAACCCCGGAGGTGCAAAAAACAGCGGGAGGACACGCAAAGGGTGGGGGTACACCCAGCTGGAAAACCCCAAAAACCAAGGGAACAACAAAAACTAAAAGGTACACAAACAGCTGGAGGCACCCCCAAAAATTGGAGGCCCCCAAAAAAAAGTTTGGAGGTACAAAAACCACTGGAGGTCAAAAACAAAAATTTAAGAAAACCAAAACGGGAGGACCCCAAAAGCTGG
This sequence comes from Cherax quadricarinatus, assembly GCF_026875155.1. NCBI lineage: Eukaryota > Metazoa > Arthropoda > Malacostraca > Decapoda > Parastacidae > Cherax > Cherax quadricarinatus. The sequence goes on along the minus strand of NC_069401.1, from coordinate 114,013,947 downwards.
AGGTAAAACACAACACTGGAGGTTACACAAACAGAAGGGGTTAAAACTGCGGGGAGGTTAACAACATTTGGGGGAGACAAAAACAGGGGGAAAGGACCAAACAGCGGGAGGAACCCCCAACATTTTGGGGGGTAAAACCCAACAGCGAGGTACCCCACAACGCTGGGGGGTACCACAACAATGGGGGTCTCAAAAAAGCTGGGGGTCCCAACAGCTAAGTTACACCAAAAATCGGAGGACACCAACATGGAGGTACCCCAAAAGGGGGATACACACAACGCTGGGGTACAAAAAACAGATACCCCAACAGCGGGGGGTACCCCAAAACCCGCTGGAGGTACACGCAGCCAGGGGGAAGGTACACGCAACAGCGGGAGGAACCACAACAGTGAAGGTACCCCAAACACGGAGGTACCAAACGGCTGGAGGACAAACAAAAACTGGGGGTACCACAAAGCGGGAAGGTACACAAACAGTGGAGGAAACAACAACAGTGGAGGTACAACACAACCAAACATTTGGAAAGGTACACCAAAGCGGAGGTACGCAAAACGCTGGAGGCACACAAAAGCAAAAAGGTTTACAACACCTGGGGGTCCCAAAAAAAGCTGGAGGTACACCAAAGCTGGGGACCACAACAGCTGGAGGAAAACCATCGGGTTAAAGGTACAAAAACTAACAAAAAAGGGGATACAAAAAACAGGGAGGTACAAAACAGGGGAAAGGGAAAAAAAAGGGGCTAGGAAAAAACAAAGGAACAGAGCGGGGGGAAAAACGGGGGGCACACGCCGGGAGGTTCACACCGGGCGGAGGCCCCGCGGGGCCCAAAACCCCAGGCAAAAAGGACAAAAGGGGGCAAAGGCCCGGAGGCAACCAAAAACCCGGGAGTCACCCCGGAGTTCAAACCCCCGGAGGTCCCAACGCTGGGGGAACACACAACACGGGAAAGGAAACACATAAAAGTGGGGAAAAACCAGGAAAACGTTTGGGGGTACAACAACAGGGGAGGTAAACAAAACACCCTTGGAGGAACATTAAAAGGTGGAGGTACACACAAAAAAGCGGGAGGTACCACAAAAGCTGGAGGTCCCAAACGAAAACCCCGCTGGAGGTACCACAACGCGGGAAGAAAACCACCGCTGGGGGTACACCCAAAAACCCTGGAGGAACACAAACCCGGGGAATTTAACACAACAGCTGGGGGTACCAAAACCTTTTGGGGGCCCCCAAAACAGTTTGGAGGACACACTACAGTGGGGGTACCCAACAGCGGAGGTACACAAAAACAACTGGAGGTACACACAAAAACTGGAGGACCAACAACAGCGGGAGGTCCCCAAAAGGGGGCAAAAACATGGGGGTAACACAACAGTGGAGGTACCCCAAAACGCTGGGGGTACACCCCAACAGTTTGGAATCCCAACAAAAGGGGAGGTACACAAACGTTTGGAGGAAACTCACAAAAAAAGCTGGAGGTCCCCACACAAAAAAAGCTGGGGGGGTACACCAACAGTTTGGAGGAACACACAACGCTGGAGGTCTCACAAAACAGCTGGGGGGCCAACCCAAACCCTGGGGGGTCCCGCAAAAGCTGAGGACACGCAACCGGAGGACACACAACAGCTGGAGAAAAAAAAAACCAGCGGGGGGTACCCCAAACGGATACACAAACAGCGGGTGTACCACAACGCTGGGGGAACACGCAAACTGGAGGTGCAAACCCCTAAAACCCCAAGTTTGGAAAGGAACACACAAAAAGCTAAAGGAAAAAAAACACTAAAAAAAGCGGGAGGAACCCCCGGGCCAAACAGCTGGGGGTTTACACACAAAAAATTGGAGGAAACACACAACACTGGAGGTACACACAACAGCTGGGGTACACCCCAAACAGTTTTTTTACCCCCCCATCCCCCCCCCCCCCCCCCCCCCCCCCCCCCCCCCCCCCCCCCCCCCCCCCCCCCCCCCCCCCCCCCCCCCCCACCCCCCCCCCCCCCCCCCCCCCCCCCCCCCCCCCCCCCCCCCCCCCCCCCCCCCCCCCCCCCCCCCCCCCAACCCCCCCCCCCCCCCCCCCCCCCCCCCCCCCCCCCCCCCCCCCCCCCCCCCCCCCCCCCCCCCCCCCCCCCCCCCCCCCCCCCCCCCCCCCCCCCCCCCCCCCCCCCCCCCCCCCCCCCCCCCCCCCCCCCCCCCCCCCCCCCCCCCCCCCCCCCCCCCCCCCCCCCCCCCCCCCCAAAACCCCCCCCCCCCCCCCCCCCCCCCCCCCCCCCCCCCCCCCCCCCCCCCCCCCCCCCCCCCCCCCCCCCCCCCCCCCCCCCCCCCCCCCCCCCCCCCCCCCCCCCCCCCCCCCCCCCCCCCCCCCCCCCCCCCCCCCCCCCCCCCCCCCCCCCCCCCCCCGGGGAGGTACACACCCCGCTGGATGTACCCAAACACTGGGGGTACAACAACAGTTTGGAGGTACAACAAAGCGGGAGGCACCCGCAAAAAGGCTTTAGGTACCCCACTACAGCGGGGGAAACCCCTTACAGTTTGGAGGTACACAAAACAACTGGGGGGGTACACACGAACTGGGGGTTTACACCAACACGGAGGTACACAAAAACACATGGGGGTATACACAACAGATAGAGGTACACAAAAACGCATGGAGGTACACAAAACAGCTTGAGGGAAACTTTACAACAGATGGGGGAAAACTCAAAAACAGTTGGAGGTACACACAACAGTTTGGAGGTACACGAAAACAGCGGGAGGTACACACAAAAAAGCGGGAAAGGTGCTCACAACACTAGGGGTGCATACAACAGCTGGAGGTACACGCGCAGCTGGGGGTACACCCAACAGCTGGAGGAAACACACAAAAGATGGGGAAACACACAACAACAGGGGTTAAACGAAAACAGCTGGAGGTCACGCAACAGCTGGAGGTTTCCCACAAAAAGCTTGAGGTAAAACACAACACTGGAGGTGCACAAAAAACAGCGGGGAACACACTCAACGGGCGGGGGGACACAATGAACCCTGGAGGAAAAAAACAACATCTGGAGGAAAAACAAAACAGCAGGATTTAACAACGTTTGGAAAAGGAAATTCAAAAACCAGCTGGGGGGCACGCAACATTTGGGAAACTTTACCGCAACAGCTGGAGGTAAAACACAACAACTGGAGGTACTCACAAAAAACTGGAAAAAACGCGCAGCTGGGGGAAACCGCAACGGGCTGGGTTAAAACACAACACGGGAGGCACACACAAAAGGGGGAAGGTACACGAAGCAAAATAAAACCAAACAGTTTGGGGTACCCCAAAACAGCGGGGGTTACAGGCAGCAGCTTGAGGTACACAAAAACAGCTGGGGGTTTACACAAACGCTAAAGGTTCACACAACAGCTGGGGGGTACCAAAACAGCTGGGGGGCCACACAACAGGGGAAGGAAAACAAATTTCAGCTGGAGGTAAAACGAAACAGCTGGGGGTACACACAACAGCTGGAGGTCGCACAACAGCTGGGGTAAAACACAAAAAGCTGGAGGAAACAAAACGCGGGGGGGTTACACCCCAACAGTGGAGGTACACACAACTGCAGGAGGTACACACAACTGTGGGGGTTTCCCCAACAGCTGGGGGTCGCCCCAACAGCTGGGGTACTCAGAAAGCTGGGGGCACAAAAACAGCTGAGGTACACGCAGCACCCTGGGGTACACGCAACGTTGGAGATACAAAACAACAGCTGGAGTTACGCAAAACCAGCTGGGGGGTACGCAAAACCAGCGGGGGCCCACACGAAACAGCTGGAGGTACACAAAAGCGGAGGTACACACCAGCTGGAGGTAAACACACAATGGGGGTACCCCACAACAGCTGGAGGTACACAAAAAACATGGGGGGTACAACAACAGATGGGGGTACACAAAACAGTTTGGACGTACATACAAAAAGGGAGGTATACCCAGCAGTTTGGGGAAGTACTCACAAAAACTGGGGGGTACACACAACGCGGGAGGTACACACAACATCTGGGGGTTGCTCCCAAAAATTACAGGGCATAAAACAGGGGGAGGTAACCGGCAACTGGGGGGGTTACACACAGCAGCATTAGGAAACACACAACACTGGGTACACAAACAGCGGGGGACACGAAACAGTGGAGGTACCCCCACAACACGGGAGGCACAAACAGTGGGGGGTACACCAACGCTGGAGGTAGGGCACAACGCTAGAGTCACCCCGCAACACCCTGTAGGTACCACAAGTGTTTGAAGGTACAACAAGACTGGAGGTCCCACAAACATTGGGAAAGGTAAACACAGAGTGGGGGTACCACAACAGTTGGAGGTAAAACAACAGCGGAGGAAAACCCAAAACCCGTTTAAGGGGTAAAACAAAAACAGCTGGGGGAAACACACAACACTGAAGGGGGCCCACAAAAAATAAAGGGTACACACAACACTGGGGGTTACACACAAGAGCTGGAGGTACACTCAAAAATTGAGGTACACACAACAGCTGGGGGTTAAAAACCACAACAGTTTTAAGAAACCAAAACAGCGGGAGGTACACACAACAGTTTGGAAGGTGCACAAAAACAACTGAAGGTACCCCACAACAGTTGGAGTTCCCAAAACAACGGTTTGGGGTACACACAACAGCCGGGGGTTTCTCACAACAGCTGGAGGTACTCACAACAGCTGGAGGTAAACGCAACCCTTTAGGTAAACGCAACACTGGGGGGTCACAAAACAGCTGGGGGGTTCACACAACAGCTGGTGGTACCCCGAACAGCTGGAGGTTACCAACAGTTTAAGGTAAAAAAAAAGTTTGGAGTGACACCAACCTGGAGTACACACAACTGGAGGTAAACAAAACACATGGAGGTACACACAACCCGCGGGAGGTACACCCCAACAGCTGAAGTTAAACGCAGCAGTTTGGGGAAGGTACACGCACAGCTGAAGATACACCAACAGATGGATTTTAAAACCAAACAACGGGGAGGAACAAAAAACCCGCTGGAGGCCACACAACAGTTTGGAGGTACACGCAACGGGTTGTAGGTAACAAAACAGCGGGGAGGTACACAAAACGGGTTTAAAGGGAAAACAAACACTTGATTGCACCCAACAGCTGGAGGTGCACACAACAGCTGGGGGGTATACACAACAGTTGGAGTTAACACAACAGGGGGGGTACAAAACAACAGCGGGAGGTACTAAAAACAGTGGAGGTACACACAATTTCTTAAGGTAAATGAAACAGCGGAGTGACACACAACAGCTGGAGGTCCCACACAGAGTGGGAGGTACACAAAACCCGCTGGATGTACACGAAAAAAAAACCACACAACAGCTGGGGTAGGGCAACAGCGGGAGGTACACCCCCAGCATTTTGAGGTAAAACACAACGCTGGAGTACACACAACAGCTGGAGGTACCAAAAACAGCTGGGTTACACAAAAACACGGAGGTCCCACACAACAGCTGGAGGTACACGCAACTGCTGGGGGTACGCACAGCAGCTGGGGGAAATCAAAAAACAGCGGAGGTACACAAAACAGCTGTGGGTTACCCCACAACAGCTGGGGAAAAACCCCAAAAAAAAAAAGCGGGGGAGGTACCCGCGCTGGGGGTTTACACGAACAGCTGGAGATCCCACACAACTAAAATGGAGGTACACAAAACAGGTGATGTACACACAACGGGCTGGGGTACAAAAAAACAGCTGGAGGTACACAAAAAAGCTGGAGGTACGCTCAACAGTGGGGCACACCCCAAAGGGGATTTACACCCTACAGTTTGGAGGTACACACAAAGCTGGAGGTACACACACAACTGGAGGTACACACAAAGCGGGAGGTCCCACACAACACAGGGAAAGGGGCACACAACAGAGGGGAGGTACACAAAACCCACCCGGGGAAGGGTAAAATAAAAAACAGTTTGGGGGTTACACACAGCAGCTTGGGGGTACACAAAACAGCGGGAGGTACACAAAGCTGGAGGTCCCTCCCCCAAACAGCTAGAGGTGCATAAAATAGCTTGGGGAACACGCAGCAGCGGAGGTACTCCCCGCACATTAGGTACACACACAGCTGGAGGTAAAACTAAAGCGGGAAGGGTCCCCCAGGGGAAAACGTGGAGGTACACCAACAGCTGGTGGTACACAAAAACGTGGAGGTACACACAACAGCTGGAGGTACGCACAACAGCTGAGGACACGAAACCGCGGGAGGACACAAAAAAAGGCGGGAGGTACACAAAAGGGAGCGGGAGGAACACTCAACTTTTGGGAGGTACACAAAATCAGCTGGAGGAAAAACAAAACCCGCTTAAGGTAACAAAACTGGGATTTTCCCACAACAGCTGAAGGTGCACCAACAACTTAAAGGTCCCCAACAACGTTGGAGTTAAACAAAACAGTTTGGGGGTACACACAACAGCTGGAGGTAAAAAACAAAAAGCGGGGATTACACACCAGAAAACTGGAATACACACAAAAAGCTGGGGGGTTTACAAAAAAAAAAAACAACATATGGGGGTACCCCAAAATTCGCGGGAAAGGTAACGAAAAGCTGGAGGTAACAAAAAGGGGAGGGAGGTACACACAAAGCTGGAGGTACAGGGAAAAAACTGGGGGTACACACCAGCTGGAGGTACGCAAAACAGTGGAGGACGAAAAACAGTGGAGTAAAACACAAGAGCGGAGGACCCCAAACATTTTGTAGGTACACCCCAGCAGTTTGGGTTACACACACCAGTTTAAAGGGGTACAACACAACAGCGGGAGGTACAAAAACAGCTGGGGTGCTCCCCAACAGCTAGAGGTGCATAAAACAGCTGGAGGTACACGAAAACCGCTGGGGGTACCCCACGCCTTTAGGTACACACAACTGGAGGTAAAAACAAAAAAAGCTGGGGGTACACGAAACAGCTGGAGGTACACAAAACCCGCTGGAGGTGCCCCACAACAGTTTGGAGGATACACAACAGTTGGAGTTACCACAACATTTTGGGGGTTTACACACAAAAAGCTGGAGTACAAACAAAAAGCTTAAGGTACATAAAAACAGGGGAGTGCACAAAACCCGCTGGGGGAAACACCAGCGCTGGGGGTTCACACAACAGCTGGAGGTCTCACCCCAGTGGGGGGTAAAAGCAACGCTGGAGGTAAAACAAAATTAGTTTGGAGGTACACACAGCAGTGGGGGTACTCTAAGGGTGGAGGTACACACAGCAGCGTGAGGTAAAACACAAAAAACTGGAGGTACACACAACAATGGGGTACCCAAACAAAGGAGGTACACAAAACCAGCGGGAGGTAAACAAAAACCACGGATTAAAACAAAACCACTGGAGGTAACACAACAGCTGGAGGTACACAAAACAGCGGAGGTACACAAAAACAGCGGGGAGGAACACAACAGCTGGAGGAACACACAACAGCTGGAGGTACACAAAAACAGCGGGGAAACACGAAACCCAGCTGGAGGTACACAAAAACAGCTGGGGTACACACAACAGGGGAGGTCCCAACAAAACAGCGGGAAAGGTAAAACAAAACACCCCGGAGGAAACACCAACAGCTGAAGTGAAAAACTTTGGACGCATTTTAACTCAATGGAAAAACACCGAGTATAGGAGGACCATCCTGACTTCACGTCTAAAGAAGCGATATAAACATCATTTTTGGTTTTTATTCAAACACTGCCCCGTATAGTAATTTGTGAACCCCTGAAATTTTAAAGTAACAATTTCAACAGCATACAAGAAAAATAAAGGAAAAATAATTTTGCATTACTAGAAGGCAAAATTCAACAACATTATGGAAGGTTGTTTAATGTCTTTGATGTAAAAAAAATTAGAGATTAAACCGGTACAATAATTTAAAATTTAAAATGTTTTTTTCCTTGGGGGATGGATATTGGGAAAAGTTTTCCTTAGGAGCCTTTCCCAGTGGTTTTTTTTCCGGTGAGAATAAATTTTTGGGTTTTTTTCCGAAAAAGGGGAGATACTTCATGTTTTTTCTGAGTGAGAGATTTCTTCAGTGGGTTTTTTCCAGTGAGAGATACTTCAGGTTTTTGTCCGGGGAGAGATACTTCAGTGTTTTGTCCGAGGGGAGAGATACCCTTTAGGGATTGTCTGAGTGAGAGATACTTTTAGTGTTTTGTCCGAGTGAGAATATTCAGTTTTGTCCGAGGGGAGAAAATACTTCAGTGTTTGTCCGGTGAGAGATACTTCAGATATTGCCTTTTGGGGAGGATACTTCAGGTATTTTTCCCGAGTGAGGAAAATTTAGTGTTTTGTCCGAGTGAGAGTTACTTCAGTGTTTTTTTCCCGGGGTGAGGGGATACTTTTTGTGTTTTGTCCGAGTGGGGAGAACTTTAGTGTTTTGGGCCCAGTGGAGATAAATTCAGCGTATTGCCTGAGTGAGAGAAACTTCCCGTGTTTTTGGGCCCAGTGAAGATACTTCAGTGTTTTGTCCCAGTGAGAGAAAACTTTAGAGTATTGCCTGATTTAGAGATACTTCAGCGTATTGTAGAGTGAGAGATACTTTTTATTTTTTTTCCCAGTGAGAAAACTTCCCTGTTTTGTCCGAGTGAGAGAACTTTAGTGTTTTGTCCCAGTGAAAAGATACTTCAGTGTTTTGTCCGAGTGGGAAAATACTTTTAGGGGTATTGCCTGATGGGAGATACTTCAGTGTTTTTTTTTCCCAATGAAAAGATACTTCATGTTTTTTTCCAGTGGGGAGATAAATTTTGTATTGCCCTTTAGAGAGAAAATACTTCCCCCTGTTTTGTCCGAGTGGAGAAACTTAGTGTTTTGTCCGAGTGAGAGATACTTCAGTGTTTTTTCCGAAGGAAGAATTTCTTTGTTTTTTTGTCCGGGGGAGAGATATTCAGTGTTTTTGGGCCGATGAGAGATACTTCAGTGTTTTGTCCCAGTGAGAGAAAAATTTAGTGTTTTTTCCGAAATGGGGAGATACTTGTGTATTGCCTAGAGAGAGATACTTCAGTGTTTTTGGGCCCCAGTGAGAGAACTTTCCCGTGTTTTTGGGCCGAGTGAGAAAATACTTATTTTTTTGGGCCCAGTGAAGATACTTTTAGGTTTTGTCCCCAGTTTAAGATATTGGTATTGCCTGAGGAGAGATACTTCCCGTGTTTTGGGCCGAGTGAGAGATACCTTTTAGGTTTTGTCCGATGGAGAGGGTACTTCAGCGTATTGCCCGAGAAGAGATACTTTAGGGTTTTTTTTCCGAGTGAGAGATATTTTAGGGGTTTTGTCCGGTTTAGAGATAAATTTAGCGTAATTTTTCTGAGTGAGAAACTTCAGTGTTTTGTCCGAGTGAGGGGAAACCCTTTGCGTATTGCCTGAGGAGAGATAAATTTTTAAATGTTTTTTTCCGATGAGGATACTTTTAGTGTTTTTTTCCCAGTGGGGAGATAAATTTAAACGTATTGCCTGAGGGGAGAGATACTTTAGTGTTTTTTTCCGGGGTGGAAAATACTTCAGCGTATTGTCTTTAGTGAAAAGAACTTTTGTGTTTTGTCCCAGTGAGAGATCTTCAGCGTATTGCCTGAGAGAGAGATCCCTTTAGTGTTTTGTCCGAGTGAGAATACTTGTGTATTGTTCCCAGTTGGGGATACTTCAGCGAAATTTCCCGGGGGTGGAGATACTTCCCTGTTTTTTTCCGGGGTTTAGAGATAAATTTAGTTTTTGTCCCCAGTGAAGGGTACTTCATTTTTTTCCGAGGAGAGTACTTTAGGGGTTTTTTTCCCGGGGAGAAAAATCTTTTAGCGTATTGCCCCGAGAGAGGGGGATACTTCCGTGTTTTGTTTTTGAGTGAGAGATACTTCAGTGTTTTGGGCCGAGTGAGGGGATACCCTTTAGGGGTTTTGTCCGGTGAAAAGATACTTCAAGTATTGCCTGAGTGAAGATACTTCAAAAGGTTTTTTTCTGAGTGAGAGTACTTTAGTGTTTTGGTTTTGAGTGAAAAAGTACCCTTTAGGTATTGTCTGGGGTGAGAGATACTTCAGCGTTAAATTTTCGAGTAGAGATACTTCAGTGTTTTTTTTGATTTAGGATAAATTCAAATGTTTTGGGCTGGGGTTTAAGGGGTACTTCAGTGTTTTGTCTGAGTGAGAATACTTCCCGGTTTTGTCTTGAGTGAGAGATACTTAAACGTATTGTTTGAGTGAGAGATACTTCAGTGTTTTGTTGAGTGAGAGATACTTTTACGGTTTTTGTCTGAGTGAAAGGGTACTTTGGTATTGGGCCGGGGTGAGTATACTTCATGTTTTTTTCGAGTGGAAAAGATACTTCAGTGTTTTGGTTTGGGGGAGAGATACTTCGGGGATTGTCTGGGGTGAGAGATACTTCAGGTTTTGGGCGGGTGAGAGAACTTCAGCGTATTGCTAGTGAGAGATACTTCAGGTATTGTCTGAATTAGAGATACTTTAGGGTATTGCTGATGAGAGATACTTTTTTGTGTTTTGGCTGGAAAAGGGGAGAACTTCAGCGTTTTTGTTGGTGAGAGATTTCTTTTAGCGTTTTTTCCGGGGTGGGGAGATACTTCGTGTTTTTTTCTGAGTGAGGATACTTTTGGGGTTTTTTTTTCTGAGTAGAAAAACTTCCGGTATTGTCCCGAGTTGGGGATACTTCAGGGTATTGTCCCGGGGGGAGGGGAAAATTTCTTCAGCGTAAATTTTTGAGGAGAGATACTTCAGCGTATTGTCTGGTGAAGATACTTCAGGGGTTTTTTCTGAGGAGAGATACTTTCAGCGTTTTTGCTGATGAGAGAAACTTCGTTTTTGTCTAAGTGGGGAGATACTTTGGGGGATTGTTGAGTGAGGTTCCCTTTAGCGTATGCTGGGAGAGTTTCTTCAGGGGGATTTTCTGAGTGGGGAGATACTTCGCGTATTGTCTGAGTGAAAAGATAATTTAGGGTATTGTTGAGTGAGAGATACTTCAGCGATTGTCGAGTGAGAGAACTTAGTGTTTTGTCCGAGTGAGGGGATCTTCAGTGTTTTGGGCTGAGGAGAGATACTTCAGCGGGATTATTGAGTGAAGATACTTCGTGTTTTGTCTGAGTGAGAGATACTTAGTGTATTGTTGAGTGAGGATACCCTTTAGGGGTTTTGTCGAGTAGAATTTCTTCAGCGTATTAACTGAGTGAGAGATACTTCAGTGTTTTGTCGGGGTGAAGAATAATTTTAGTGTAAATTTTTGAGTGGGGAAAATACTTCAGCGAAATTTTCCCGAGTGAAAAGATAAATTAGGGATTTTCTGAGTGAGAGATTTCTTCATCTCTGCTCCTTTTCCCGTATTGCTTCCCAACTTAACACCCCTTAAAAAATTTTACAAATCAAGGTTAAAAGTCTTTTTTTTGTTTTAAAAACAGTAAGAGTGAAGTTTTAAATTATCAGCCAACCAGACGCCCTATTCATCCAACCAATTTAGAGCACCACTTTGCAGTTCAAATTTTCCTACTTAAAAAGGGAAAACTCTAATTTCCAAATCTAGTCTTCAAAACCCAAACAAAGAGCTTTTCCCCTGCAAGACTTTTCCTCTATCTAATCGGGACTCTTCATTATGCAAGCCCCGGTTCTCCAACCAATCAAGCCCTTCACACTGCAAAATCAAAACTAAATCCCGGGCCAAACATTTCCTTCATTTTTCAAGCCATTCCCCCCCCAACCCAAAGGTGGGCTGCCCGGCCCCTTTTCATTTCCCATACTCGCACAACATAACATTTACTTCCATTTTAAAATGGGTAAAAAAGGGTAAAGAATTTTACCAGGGCTCTTGGGCTTTCAGAACCCGCTTTATAAAGGCTTTATCTGCAAAAAAACCCCCAGAAAAACCCAAATTTTTCCCTCCCCCGGATTTCCCGGGCCCCCCTTAAAAAATAGCGCAGGAAAGTTCTGAACACGCGCTAAAGTAAAAAGGAAAACACTATTGGCAGTCACACAATTTGTAGAAAAGGGAAACCGGGGGCAAAAATTAGCCCCAAAACTTTTTGGGAAAGGGATTGCCTATTTGGGCGGGGGGGGGCAGTCTCGGGAAAGTTTGTTTTTTAGGGAAAGTCATTTTGAAATTGGGTTTATTGTTTTGGTGGGTGGGCGAGGGGAAAGTTTGGGGGGAGAATGAAGGGGAGGAAGGGGTGGAGGGGGAGAAGGAAAAAAAAGGGGAGGGGAGGGGAAAATTTAGAGGGATGAGGGGGGAGAGGAAGTAGGGAGGGAAAAAAAATACTTGGGGAAAAAAATGAAGGTATGTCTGTGAAAGGAAAAAAAGGGAGAGAAAGGGGGAGTAAATGGTGGGAAGAGAGGGAGGAAAGGGGTAATAGTTTAAAAAAAAAAAATGGGCTGAGAAAACGGGGGTTTTATTTTAAAAAAAATTGGGGGAAAACCAGGGGTGGGAAAGAGGAAAAGAAAGGTGGTTTATTTCAGAAGATTTGGGAAAAGGGAAAAGCTTGATGAATGGGAAGGTGGAAAAGGGGGAAAAGGGAAAAGAGTCAGTACAGAGTCGTCATAAAATGGGATAGAAAAGGAACGAGGGAAGGGAAAAGAGAAGGTGAAACACACACACACACCACACACCCCAAAAACACACAACACACACAACCACACACACACACACCACACACACACACACACACACACACACACACACACAGGGTGCAGGCCTAGTCGAGAAAAGGCTTCTGAGTTCAACCCCACCAACCGTGCAAAGCCGAAAAACGTGGAAGGGGGAAAGAAGACCCCAGACCCGAGTACAGGCTAGGGGGGGGGCCCGGGCTACAAACCCCCCCCTCAAGGAAAAGGGGGGTTTTTTTGGGGGGGAAATAAACACTGGGCACACTCTTGAGGGGGACTCAACTAAATAACTGTGCATATGGGGGGCCTAGCAAACCTAAGAATTGCATGCCGACATCTCAATAAAGAATCCTCCAGGACCCTACACACTGTGTACGCCAGGACTATACTGGAGTACGCAGCACCAGTTTGAAACCCACACCTAGCCAAGCACATAAGGAAATTAGAGAAAGTACAAAGGTTTGCTACAAGACTTGTCCCGGAGCTAAGGGGGCAGTAGGGCAAAATCTGTAACTCTGTTGTTTACCGTCCGATTTTCTCCAGTTTTGGTACACAAGACAAAGTAGTTTCACTCATTGTTGAAAATATTTATCAAAAATATACCTCAAACAACAACTGAGAAATGACTGATTTATTGAAAATGCCCTTGTGGCCAAACTTTCTCTTATATGGGACTACATAAGGTTGTTTGGACACTTGGTGCCGAGAGAACAATGCTTATACTAATTATCGTTGAGTCCTTTTCTCTAAATAAACTTATCTTTATTTCACAAAAAATAAAGTTTGTTAGTTCCTGGAATATTGCAAAAAAAATCTGCCCTTTACTCCCACATAACTCCCAAAGTATTTGGAATATTTCCAAAATTTGGTCAGCGAAAAATGGAGAAATCATTATTCTACAACTTTTGTGAGTATTATATTCCATTTAATTCAGTAATAAAGCGAGAAGCTTGGCCATTAGGTGAATAAGTTACTTCCGAGATATCGGCCGGGAGCGCCGGCCGGCCCCTGTCTCAAAAAAAACAAAAAAAAATTCGCGAAAATCGCGTTTGTTTGGGTGTATTTCTTAGTAAACTGATGTTCTAGTGCAGTTAGCCTCTTCAAAACACCGTTTTCTCTTACTTGGAGACTAAAGAATACGACCTGGAGAGGAGTAGCTCAATATTTATCAAAATATTCCCGATAATCTTTCGTCATATTAAGGCCTATTTTATTCAGTCTAGAGTATATAACATGTTTGTATGTTATTTATAGTGTTTATTATATCATATTAGATCAATTCTGATAGAAAAATAAGCTGTAGAGTTGATATATAAGCTGATATAAGCGTAATAATGAGTGATTTATCCTGGCGCGGCAACCCTTCCGCGCATCATGATATGATTAATGACTGTTGCTAAATCTAGGGATAAGCTCCGCCTTCAGTTTTATGATGCCAAGTAGTCAGTTATTATATTAGAAAGTATAATGCAAGAAAAAGCGATAAAAAACAAGGAAAAATTTCCAAAATATATATGGGCCGTGAGCAGACTGGCTACCAACATCGCCGTCACCATACCTGATATAAATGGCTATAATTTCTTGTAGAAACGTCGTAGAACATTCATTCTTGTACCATTGTTTTGCCAAAGAGTTGAGCTATTTTGCAGTATATATAACTGAATTTCCATATTTTTTCGATTTTTCGGTGAGCGCGCGCGGAAATTTGCCCTACTGCCCCCTAAGGGACATGTCCTACGAGAAGTGGTTAAGGGAAATCGACCTGACGACGCTGGAGGACAGGCGAGATAGAAGGGATATGATAACGACATGAAAAATACTTACAGGAATCGACAGAGTGGACAGAGACAGTATGTTCCAGAGACGGGAGACAGCAACATTGGGTCAGAATTGGATGTTGAAAACTCAGATGAACCACAGGGATGTTATGAAGTATTTCTTCAGTCACAGAGTTGTCAGGAAGTGGAATAATCTGGGAAGTGATGTAGTGGCAGGATTCACACATAGCTTTAAGAAGAGGTATGATAAAGCTCATGGAGCAGGAAGAGTGACCCAGTAGCGACCAGTAAAGAGGCGGGGCCAGGAGCTGTGAATCGACCCCTGCAACCACAACTAGGTGAGTACACACACACACACACACACACACACACACACACACACACACACACACACACACACACACACACACACACACACACACAAGCCTGGTCTCGCCTTAACAATCGTATTTGTCTCTGACATAACTTTCAGAGGCACTAACACTGGTGACCCTGTGTCGAGTACTATTGAAGAACTCAATTTATTGCAAAATTTTATTTGATATATTAGAATTTTGCTAAAGGTGGCAAACGTCTTGGAATGCATTTTAGGAATAAATACGTGTTTTACAAATCTGCTCACATACATAAAGTGCTTAAGTCAGATTGGCCATATTTTTTCAGCATTTCAGCAATGCATAACTAAAATTTGTCATGAAAATAAGTTTTTCCCTATAAAATAATGAATTTAGTTATTCTCATACAACACTGACGTAATTTCATTTCATACTGAGTCAATATGGCCACTGTAGGACTAGTAAAATTTATTTTGAACACGGATTAATTATTTGATCTTCATGGAAGGGTTTAAACTATATTAAGATAGATTAGTGCTCCAGGTCCATCCTAACTCATTATTCATAATATTTGTCTACATCAAAACTAGTGCTTTTTTAAGTATACCATCGGAAGAATGTTTCAGGTAAATATCTTTCAAGGAAATGTGTTTTTCACCTTTCACACGAAGGCTAAGCATATTTCATACAAATGAATACGAACGTATGATGCTTTCACTAAATATTCTAAAGTCTATTAGCAGTGACAGAAGTCTATTAGAAGTATTATTTCGGGGCGAATTCTGCCTTTCCATGAGGAAAGGCATTTTGAGGATAGCATACACAATTTTGTTAATACCTTCCTCAAAACTTATGGCATTTGGGATCACTCTCTCCCATCCATCGAAACACTAGAAGACTCCAAACGGACATCACCTAATCTTTAAATGCGCCGCGGAAAACAATATGAAGTTCAATGAAGAGAAATTTTAACTACTGCGATATGGAAAGCTCGAAGAAATTAAAACTGTATCGGAGTATAAAACAAATTCCAATCACACAAGAGAGCGAAGACCTAAATGTGAAGGACCTGGAGTGATAAATGTCGAGGATCTCACTTCCAAGGATCACAAAAATGTATATAACAGTTGCTAAAGAAATGATTATGGTGGAAAAAGAGAACTTCAAACAACTAGTGATGCCAAGTCCATGATATTCCTTCAAATCTCTTGCTCTCGCAGAATATTGCTGTAACACTAAGGGTTTCCTCTTCACGTCAGACAAAATTGCAAATCTGAAGAATGTACAGCGAATTCGACTCACGAAATCGTAATGACCGATTGCAAACAAACCATACCACGGGTGGGAAATAGAATCCGAGATGAGAGAGTCTAAAACTCGTGTAATAAAGTTGGTAATAAAGACGTGTAATAAAGCTCCTGGAGAGCGAAACGTTTCCACAATAAAAATGTCACATTTGTTTCACTTGTGTCCTTTTACTTTACATACAGTCATAAAAGTCCAAACCGACACATAGGCCACGGGTCCAGCTGGCTACATTAAATTAATTCAACTAGGAATATTTATACAGCATAGGAAGGTTAGCATAGGCACCACTGTGAATACAAATGCAAGTGGCTAACGCATCGGTCTGGAGTTTTATGACTCTGATCGCGGGTTCCAACCCCACCCGTGGTATGGTTTAATGAACAGAAAAGTTCCACGGCACACATTCTGTAGTAATAGTAAAAAACAATAATAATAACAAAAATAATACGATTTCTACAAGTAAAAATGTACAAGGAGTACTATTACCACCTCCTGCCCATATATACCCATCTTCCTCTCCTTTTCGTTAGTGTACTTTGTAAATGGTCCAAATCGGACCGAAACGTCGTCGTTAGCTCCTCTCTTGTATGTGGGGGGTTATTTGTGTATTGTTCCAGTCACGGTATTGCGCCTTTTTTTATTATTTAAATACCCAAATACTGAAACGGTTGAAGTCCCTCGATTTGCATTCCCTGGAATGCAGTCGAGATACATATATGGTAATATGCACTTCAAAAATCCTAGAGGGACTAGTCCCAAATTTGCACACGAAAATCACTCCCTATGAAAGCAAAAGACTGGGTAGCAGATGCAACATCCTCCCAATGAAAAGCATTAGCACCACGAGTACGCTAAGAGACAACACAAAAAGTGTCAGGGGCCCAAGACTGTTCAACTGTCTCCCAGCTTACATAAGAGAGATTACCATTAGACCCCTGGCTGTCTTCAAGAAGGCGCTGGACAGGTACCTAAAGGCAGTACCTGATCGGCCGGGCTTTGGTTCGTACGCTGGCTAGCGTGCGACCAGGAGCGATATCCTGGTTGACCAGGCCCTGTGTCACCAGATAAGGCACCAATTAATGTTACTTTGTACTGGCCCAGGTCTTCCATCCCCAGTAAACAATAAGAAGCTGTGTAATGAGTTATGAAAAACTCTTCAGAAACACTTTCATCAGAATTTTTGGTTCATGATATTGTAAGCTTCTGCCATAAGAGAATTTCAAGCAAGTGTATTAATTTGATGAATTATGAGATGTTTCAGGATTACTTTCTTCTGAAAGGTTCTTCCAAAAGTGTGTGTTAGAGGTGATATAGTCTCCAGGTCTACAATTTCGCCTACCTTGATTGAGACCGTTAGTGTACATGTCAACTGAAAAAAAAATGTAAAGGACTCTAATAAGGACAATAATTAGAAAGAATTAATACGAAACTGAATATAACATAGATTTGAAATGATATACTTGAAATTTAAACCTTCCATAAAGATCAACCACTTAAATATATGATTAAAATAAAGAAGAACAAGACCCAATATAGTGACTGGAACTATAGACAAATAACCCAGACATACTAGAGAGGAATTTATAACATTGTTTAGGTCCAACCTGGACCATCAACTAGTCAAACACTGTGAACATCAAAATGGTATACAATACCGACAGGTTGGTAGGTAAGACACATAGGCAACAGTTAGGCAACTTTATTCCGAAACGTTTCGCCTACACAGTAGGCTTCTTCAGTCGAATATAGAAAGTAGGCAGGAACAGTAGAGATGTGAAGACGATGTAATCAGTCCATCACCCTTGAAGTCGAAGAATTTGAGGTTGTCAGTCCCTCAGCCTGGATCAGTTCAGTTCCATAGTTCACGAAGGTAAGGGAGCCAGTATTTATACGAAAGGAAGGCAGGAACGGGACAAAAAGGAGGAAAGAATGAAGTCAAGATAGTGGAAGACATAATGCTGATGTGATAGTGCCACCAGATATAATATGAAGCTAGGAAATGATAGTAATCGTAGTAGTAGGCTTGTAAGGCTGAGATATCACCTCATATATGACCTGACACAGTGCACTGAGCGTGGGATCGTAGTGAGCATTTTATTAGGTCACACGTCAAATACAATTTATGAGTGACATGTGGCATTGTTAAAATTCCTACAAATTCTATTAATTAAAAAATTAAATTTAATAATTTATATAATCGTGAACTAATTCATGTATTTATTAAAATTAAATACATTTTTTTTTGAAACTGATGCGCCCTTTCTCTCTATTTTAAGTTCGAACCTCTAAAAAAGCCCAAATAATTTTGAAATTGCAAAAGATTTTTTGTAACTTAAAAATTTTTCCTGTTTTTTCCTTTGATGGTTTATAAATTTTTATGATTTAAAAAAAAATATTCCCCCCAAAAATTTTCCCCATTTTTTTTTAAACTACCCCTAAAAATCTTATTAAAAATATTCCTATTTTAAAGCACTAAAACAAAAACCCGCAATAGTAGACTATAATGGGGAAATTTGCCTTTACAAATATATACCCCATGTTTCACTATGGACAATATGTACAGAAGAATAATAATTAAATTTTGTACCCGGTGACGATGGCCCCAAACGAAGCCAGGAGAGGGGCAAACCCTACTCAACCAGGGTAGGTCGTCTGCCACTGCTTTAGCTTTTGGGGGCCTTTCCCCCTTTAGTGATCTAGAAAACCAAAAACACTCATTTTTAAAGATGGAAACCTTATCGATCATTTTAAACCCCTTAGCACCAGTTCGCTGGTTGGGAGGCAGCTTTTTTGCCGAATAAATTGTAACATTTTTTACACATGTACCCCTTTTGTACAATATGTACAGTTTGAATAAAAATAAATTTTTGTACCACGGGACAGAGGCCAAAACGAAACCAGAGAGAGTGCCCCTACTCAACCCGCGGGAGGTCGTCTGCCCCTGCTTCAGCTTTTTGGGGGCCTTTTCCGTGAGTGTTTTATGAACCAAAACACTCATTTAAAAGATGGATACCTTATAGATCCCTTAAACCCTTAGCACCCAGTTCGGTGGTTGGGGGGGGCCCTTTTTTGCCCAAAAAAAATTTTAACATATTCTTTGGGGTGCCACAGACACAGATGATTAGTAATTTTAAAAAAAAACTGATTACGAAGTTAAAATTTTAAAATTTCCTAGATGGGACAGATACTTATTCCGTATTTGGAAGAATCCCCTTTGTTCAGTTAATTTGTTAAAATTCAACCAAACAATTTAAAAACCAAAGGGAAAAAACCCGTCCCCCAACCCCCTTTACCTATTGTATAAAATTTTTATAAACAAACCCGGTAATCCATTTAAGACCCAATAATTAGCTCCCTAGTTTTGGTTTCCTATAAATTATCCAGATGGCTCGTAGAAATGTTGAGCCCAACTGTTGGCAAAATCTCTAACTTTAATGTTAAATATAATATTGATTCAGTTAAATTAAGCACCATGACTGATTTAAATAATTACAATAGGGTTTTTACTTTGATGTCACCTTCGTTCACAAAAGTTCTAGTTGATAACTTAGGTTTTCTATCTGAAGAACTCGATAATTACAATAAAACCATTGCCTTCAATCATTGAGATAATTAAAGTTTGCGTTGTTAATGTAAAGTTTGTGTT
Source organism: Cherax quadricarinatus (assembly GCF_026875155.1). Classification (NCBI taxonomy): domain Eukaryota; kingdom Metazoa; phylum Arthropoda; class Malacostraca; order Decapoda; family Parastacidae; genus Cherax; species Cherax quadricarinatus. The sequence goes on along the minus strand of NC_069401.1, from coordinate 113,994,299 downwards.
TAATGATGAATTTTGCTCTCAGGAGTTTGGTATAGAAATGGAAAATCCTCTTTCACCTGTCCGCAGCAATTTTAAATACAGGGAATTTATTTTGAAACAAGATTGCTTAACAGAATTCTTCTCGATGAAGCTAAGTGGTACAAATTTGTTGACGTTTTATGCCTAGTGCCTAAGAATATAAATATAAACCCCTTCCTTTCATAATTTCCAAAAACTTTAGTGTTCGGTTTGAACAAAATAATTCACTGCCTTTTTTAGATGTGTTAATTAAGGGGAACGATGATTTTAAGTTCAAAATATACACAAAAATACCAAATTTCTGCTCTCAGGTGCATTATTCATATCATGATTGATTTAAGCTTTCTGTATTCTCATCCATGTTTTTGAGAACTCTTGGAATTTACAGCCCATAGATCGTAGACGTAGAAATTTTGAAGATTTATGAAATAGAGAATGATCTAAAATAAAAAAAGATAATTTTTTTAAACTTACCAGAAATACATTTTACAATACGAAAATGGACAAAAATTTTCAATCAAAAATGGGTTGGTTCTCCCTTACCATGAAAACCTTCATATACTTTCTTCACTCAAGAACTTTTTAATCCAAGTTGTATTGAAAAATCTTGATTTTGTGTGTGTGTGTGTGTGTGTGTGTGTGTGTGTGTGTGTGTGTGTGTGTGTGTGTGTGTGTGGGGTGTGTGTGTGTGGTGTTTTTGTGGTGTGGTGTGTGTGCGCTCTCCTTGTGCATGCATAGAGTCGTCATAGTAAGTGAAATAGTGTGTAAAAAATATTTGATTTTTCAATTAACTTTTCAAACATTCTCAGCTACACAGGTCAGGCTGAGCAAAGAAGGCAAAATTATTCCTCGTAGGAAAATACAAAGATATTTATAGGAGCAGAAATTTATTTATCAACGATTAGCTCAAAGATGTTTTTTTTAACTAATTTGTCAGTGTGTTGAAAAAAAAAACTCATATTTAAGCGAAATATTGTGTAGTGAATGTTCCTTCTGTTACAAGTGTTGTCGTATTGTATTCTACGTCTAACTCCAAGGTAAACTTATTCACTCTAAGGAATATTATTATAATCACATAAAGCGCTAAACCGACAAGGGTCATGCAGCACTGCGGGGCAGAAAACGGTGCCATGATTATAAACAGCTAGGTGGAGAGGACATCAGAGGTGAGGGAAGAAAAGGGCTGGAAGGGAAGTCAAGGATTATGTGACAAATTTCTTGCAGTATAGCAGTTGCTGATAAAAAGTAAAAAAAGTGATCATAAGTCACTTTATATTTTATAATTATTTAATATATATATTATATATATATATATATATATATATATATATTATATTATAATATATATATATATATAATTTTTTTTTTGTCGTGCCGAATAGGCAGAATTTGCGATCTTGGCTTAAATAGCAACGCTCATCTTGCCATATAGGTCAAGTAAAAATTTTGTGTATGAATAATTTCGCGAAAATTATTCTAAAACCTAACGAAAAAATACATTTCACTGTGTTTGTTTAGTATTAAATTACTGTAAACAAATATAAAATATATTTATTTTGCGTTAGGCTAAAATAATTTCTCTTGTTATAAAAAGGGTTAGGTAATTTTTTCTAAGTTCTTTTGGTGCAAAATTAAAAAAAAATTACATTAATATTAATGAAAAAAATACATCTTTAAACGTATAAGAGAAAATTTTAGAATGGACTTAATTTTAAATGAGTTCTTGCTAATTGACCAGTTTTAAATATTCGGCACGACATATATATATATATTTTATATATATTTTATATATATATATTTTATATATATATAATATATATATATATATATATTTTATATATATATTATATATTATTTATGTACAATTCATTTTTCAAATCTGAAAATAAAAATAAAAAATTTTGACTCATTAAGATGCATCAGGATAAAAAAAAAATATAAATTCACCACTTGACGCCAAAGGGATTAAGTCAAAACGTCAAATAGCGTATCTCGTAACGAACAAAAATCAGTTGTAAAAAATTACTTGAAATCAGCAGCTGTCGCTGTGGTATTCAAAAAAAATCTGATCAGCATTCGTAAAAATTACTTAAATTTTACAAAATGTATCACCAATTATGAAAAAAAAGTTACTCCAATATTAAAATAAGTGAGGTTATTTGCATATAACTGTCTTCCCTCTTGGATTAATTAGTATAGAACATTATCGCAATATTTCGTTAAAATAATTAAGAAATCTTGATAAGCAAACTACTTGCAATAAAACTTTATTGGAATTATTTCAAAGCAAATAACGAACAAAAACAAAACCTGTGATTGTGTACCTATATTTCCAGAATGTCTTTGACACTCACATAAAAGCCTAAAGGAAAAATAATGCACGTTATGCCAGTAAAATTACAGGACTGAACTCGAGAATATCTCATGAAAAGGAAGCAGAGAATGTGTTGGCAGGAAGAACTAGGAAGTGGAGAGCTGGAGCATCAAGGCCCCAGATCTACACACTCACACGCACGAACGAACGTGCGCACACACGCATGCACGTACACACACACACACATACACACACACGCACGCACACACACACACACACACACACACACACACACACACACACACACACACACACACACACACACACACACACACACACACGCAAAGTTATGGAGAAGATTATCAGAAGAGTGGTGGAACACCTGGAACGGAACAGGAGTATAAACGCCAACCAGCACGGATTCATGGAAAGCAAATCCTATGTCACAAACCTTCTGGAGTTTTATGAAAAAGTAACAGAAGTAAGACACGAGAGAGAGGGGTGAATTGATTGCATCTTGTCAGACTGCAAGGCCTTTGATTAGTGCAGAAGCTAGAGGATCAGGCGCATATAACAGGAAGGGCACTGCAATGGATCAGAGAATACCTGACAGGGAGGCAACAACGAGACACGGTACGTGATGAGGGATCACAGTGGGCACCTGTGACGAGCAGGGTCCCACAGGGGTCGGTCCTAGGACCAATGCTATTTTTGGTATATGTGAATGACATGATGGAGGGGTTAGACTCAGAAGTGTCCCTGTTTGCAGATGATGTGAAGTTAATGAGGAGAATTAAATCAGATGAGGATCAGGCAGGCCTTCAAAGAGACCTGGACAAACGGGAAACACGGGGGTCCAGCAACTGGCTTCTCGAAATTAACCCCGCCAAATGCAATGTCATGAAGATCGGGGAAGGGCACAGAAGACCGCAGGCGGAGTATAGGTCACACCACACATCGGAGTTTAGGTTAGGTGGCCAAAGACTGCAAACGTCACTCATGGAGAAACATCTTGGGGTTGTATAACACGAGAAATGTCTCCGAAGAAACACATCAACCAGATAACTGCTGCAGCATATGGGCGCCTGGCAAACCTGATAACAGCGTTCCGATACCTTAGAAAGGGAAATCGTTCAAGACACTGTACACCGTGTACGTCAGTCCCATACTGGAGTATGCAGCACCTGTTTGGAACCCGCACTTGATGAAGCACGTCAAGAAATTAGACAAAGTGCAAAGGTTTGTGACAAGGGTTTTAGTTCCAGATCTAGGGGGGAATGTCCTATGAAGAAAGGTTAAGGGAAATCGGTCTGACGACACTGGAGGACAGGAGGGTCAGGGGAGACATGATAACGACATATAAAATACTGCGCGGAATAGACAAGGTGGACAAAGACATAATGTTCCAGGGAGGGGACACAGACACAAGAGGTCACAATTTGGGAAGTTGAAGAATCAAATGAGCCCAAAGGGAAATGTTAGAAAAGTATTTCTTCAGTCATAGAGTTGTCAGGCAGTGGAAAAAGGCCTAGAAATGATGGTAGGGGGGGGAACCAACATAGTTTTAAGACGAGTTTTGATAAAGCTCATGGAGCAGGGAGAGAGAGAGGACCCAGTAGCAACCAGTAAAGAGGCGGGGCCAGGAGCTAAGACTTTACCCCTGCAACCACAAATAGATGAGTACAAATGAGTACACACCCACACACACACACACACACACACACACACACACACACACACACACACACACACACACACACACACACACACACACACACACACACACACCATAGTAGCTACAATTCAGTCTGGGGAACATAAGGAAGGTATTGCAGTGATGTATAACCCACCACAGAACTGCAGGAGGCCAAGAGAGGAATATGAAGAGAACAACAGAGAGATGGTGGGCACACTGGCTGAGGTGGCACGAAGAGCTCAATCGTGCAGAGCGAAGTTACTGGTTATGGGCAATTTCAACCATAGGGAGATCGACTGGGAAAACCAGGAGCCTCACGGGGGTCTTGACACATGGAGAGCCAAGATGATGGATGTGGTACTGGAAAACCTCATGCATCAACACGTCAGGGACACTATTAGAGAGAGAGAGGGGATGAAGATCCAGCAAGACTGGACCTTGTGTTTACCCTGAGCAGTTCAGACATTGGAGACATCACATACGAGAGGCCCCTGGGAGCTAGCGATCACGTGGTTCTGAGTTTTGATTACATAGTAGAGCTGCAAGTGGACAGGGTAAGAGGAGTCGATTGGGAAAAGCCAAACTATAAAATGGGGGACTACACAGGTGTGAGAAACTTCCTGTAGGAGGCTCAGTGGTCCAGAGAGCTGGTAGGAAAGTCAGTGAACGAAATGATGGAATATGCAACAACAAAATGCAAGGAGGCAGAGGAAAGGTTTATTCCCAAGGGCAACAGAATTAATGAGAAGAACAAAGTGAGTCCTTAGTTTACTCGAAAGTGTAGGGAGGAAAAAACTAAGTGCATTAGAGAATGGAAGAGGTACAGAAGGCAAAGAACCTAGGAAAATAAGATCAGTCGAAGAGTCAGAAACGAGTATGCACAGATATGGAGGGAGGCCCAGCGACAGTATGAAAACGACATAGCATCATAAGTCAAGTCTGACCCAAAAAACTGCTGTAAAGCCACATTAGAAGAAAGACAACAGTCAAAGACCAGGTGATCAGGCTGAGGAAAGGTGGGGAACTCACAAGAAACGATCAAGAGGTATATGAGGAGCTCAACAAGAGATTTAAGGAAGTATTCACCGTGGAGACATGAAGGACTCTGGGAAGACAGGACAGAGGGGGACACCAACAGGGAATACACCAACAAGTGCTGGATGACATACACACAACTGAGGAGGTGAAGAAGCTACTAAGTGACCTTGATACCTCAAAGGTAATGGGACCAGACATCTCCCCGTGGGTCTTTAGAGAAGGAGCTGAAATGCTGTCTGTCCCATTAACCACAATCTTCAACACATCCCTTGAAACTGGGCAACTACCTGAGGTATGGAAGACGGCAAATGTAGTTCCCATTTTTAAAAATGGAGACAGAAAAGAGGCGCTAAACTAAAGACCAGTGTCACTGACGTGTATAGTATGCAAAGTAATGGAAAAGATTAATAGGAGGAGAGTGGTGGAGCACCTGGAATGGAAAAAAGAAATAAATGAAAACCAGCAGGGTTTCATGGAAGATAAATCCTGTGTCACAAACCTTCTGGAGTTTTATGATAAAGCAACAGAAGTAAGACACGAGAGAGAGGGGTGGGTTGTTTGCATCTTCTTGGACTGCAAGGCCTTCGACACAGTTCTCACAAGAGATTAGTGCAGAAACTAGAGGATCAAGCACGTATAACGGAAAGGGAACTTAAAGGGATCAGAGAATACCTGACAGGAAGGCAACAACGAGATGAGGTATCACAGTGGGCACCTGTGACGACCGGGGTCCCAAAGGGGTTGGTCCTAGGACCAGTGCTATTTTTGGTATATGTGAATGACACGATGGAAGGGATAGACTAAGAGGTGCCCCTGTTTGCAGATGATGTGAAGTTTAATGAGAAAAATTTAAAAATCAGATTTGGATCAGGAAGGCCTTCAAAGAGACCTGGACAGGCGGACACGTGGTCCAGAAACTGGCTTCCGAATTCAACCCTGCCAAATGCAAAGCCCATGAACAGGAACAGCTGAGCAGAAAACAGACCACTGAGCAAAGGGGCTTCAGCCAGGTAAGGGATTGAAGGCAGGAACACTTCAATGGAAGGAACCAAAACACCTCAGGGGATGCAAAGGGGGAGACAGTGGGAGGACAAAAATGACAGGTTGGTTTTTGTCTATGGGCTCCAGGAAGTAAATAGGGAAAACTATGATGAAAGAAAACAGGAGAAATAAGCGATTGAAGGCATTATGAGAGCAATAGGCAAGGACAACATGACCGAGGTGACAAATTTTCAGAGAATTGGGTGGTTGGCAAGTGGAAGAAAACTCCCTGTCAACGAAATCTTCAAGACAAAATCAGCTCAAACCAGGATCCTGCAGGAGAAAGCATGACTGAGGTACAAACCGGAGTATGGGAGAATGTACCTCAATCAAGACAGAACACAAGAAGAAAGGACGATGCTGAAAGAGAGGGTACAAAGATAAAAGAAGGAACGAGAGGAAATGATGATCAGAACCCGAACCCAGGTGGAAGAGCAAACACATGTACCAGAAACACCCGCCAAAGAACTCAAACTATGATAACCCCAATGCAACTGAACACTCCAAACCAAAACCAACACACTTTTCCCTCTGTCCCCACCCTCATCACATACAGCAACCCCCTATGGGCACTCTGCCCCCACCCCCTCATCACAAACCCCGCTCCCTCCACAAAACCCATAAGCCCCCTCCAGTACTCCTGAATGCAGATGGAATAACGAATAAATATGAGTGGCATGAAAAAATCAATGAGAAGTCCCCAGACATCATAGCAGTCACAGAAACGAAACTCACTGAGACAATAACACACACACTCGTCCCATTGGGATATCAGATCCTGAGGAAAGATAGGAGCAGAGGGGGAAGAGCAGTTGCACTGCTTATAAAATACCGATGGGGATTTGAGGAAATGGAAGGCATGGACAAGATTGGAGGAAGGGATTTCATAGTAGGTACAATTCAGTCTGGGGAACATAAGGTAGTCATTGAGGTGATGTATAACCCACCACAGAACTGCAAGAGGCCAAGAGAGGAATATGAAGAGAGCAACAGAGCGAAGGTGGATACACTGGCTAAGGTGGCAAGAAGAGCTCATTCGAGCAAAGTTAATGGTTATGAGCGATTTCAACCACAGGGAGATCGATTGGTAAAACTTGGAACCACATGGGGGCCCCAAAACATGGAGAGCCAAGATGATGGATGTGGTACTGGAAATCCTCTTGCATCAACACGTCAAGGACACTACCAGAGAGAGACAGAGGAGGATGAACCAGCAAGACTGGACCTCGTATTCACCCTGAGCAGTTCAGACATTGAGGACATCATATACGAGAGGCGCCTTGGAGCTAGTGATCAGGTGGTTCTTTGCTTTGAATAGTAGAGTTACAAGTGTAGAGGGTAACACGAGTTGAATGGGATAAGCCAAACTATAAAAGGGGAGACTACATAGGTATGAGGAACTTCCTGGAGGAGGTTCAGTGAGACAGAGAATTGGTAGGAAAGTCAGTAAATGAAATGATGGAATATGTAACAACAAAATGCAAGGGAGCAGAGGAAAGGTTTGTTCCCAAGGGCAACAGATATAATGGGAAGACCAGAACGAGCCCTTGGTTTACCTGAAGGTGTGGGGAGGCAAAAACTAAGTGCACTAGAGAATGGAAAAAGTACAGAAGGCAAAAGACCCAGGAAAATAAAGAGATTAGTCAAAGAGCCAGAAACGAGTATGCACAGATAAGAAGGGAGACCCAGCGACAGTACGAAAACGACATAGCATCGAAAGTCAAGTCTGACCCGAAATTGCTGTGTAGCCACATTAGGAGGAAGACAACAGTCAAACACCAGGTGATCAGGCTGAGGAAAGAAGGTGGGGAACTCGCAAGAAAAGATCAAGAGGTATGTGAGGAGCTCAACAAGAGATTTAAGGAAGCATTTACAGCAGAGACAGGAAGGACTCTGGGAAGATAGAACAGAAGGGAACACCAACAAGAAATTAACAAGTGTTGGATGACATACACATAACTGAGGAGAAGAAGCTGCTAAGTGACCATGATACCTCAAAGGCGATGGACCGGACATTCCCCCATGGGTCCTGAGAGAGGGAGCAGAGAAGCTGTGTGTGCCACTAACCACGATCTTCAACACATCCCTCGAAACTGGGCAACTACTTGAGGTATGGAAGATGGCAAATGTAGTTATTTTTAAGAAAGGAGACAAAAACGAGGCACTAAACTATAGACCAATGTCACTGATGTGTATAGTATGCAAAGCCATAGAGATTATCAGGAGGATAGTAGTAGAGTACCTGGAACGGAACAAGATTATATATTAAAACCAGCACGGATTCATGGAAGGCAAATCCTGTGTCACAAACCTCCTGAAGTTTTATGAGAAGGTAACAGAGGAAAGACACTAGAGAGAGAGGGCTGGGTTGACTGCATTTTCTTGGACTGCAAGAAGTCCTTCGACACAGTTCCTCACAAGAGATTAGTGAAGAAGCTAGAGGATCAGGTATGTATAACAGGAAAGGCTTTGTAATGGATCAGAGAATACCTGACAGGGAGGCAACAACGTGTCATGGTAAGAGAAGAGGTATCACAATGTGCGCCTGTGACGAGTGGGATTCCGCAGGGGTCAGTCCTAGGACCAGTGCTGTTTTTGGTATATGTGAATGACATGTTGTGTGGTGCAGGGGTCAGCATGGCTGTGTGGTGCAGAGGTCAGCATGGCTGTGTGGTGCAAGGGTCAGTGTGCCTGTGTGGTGCAGGGGTCAGCATTGTTGTGTGGTGCAGGGGTCAGCATGGCTGTGTGGTGCAGGAGTCAGTATGCCTGTGTGGTGCAGGGGAGTGGGTCAGCATTGGTGTGTGGTGCAGGGGTCAGCATGGCTGTGTGGTGCAGAGGTCAGCATGGCTGTGTGGTGCAGGGGTCAGTGTGCATGTGTGGTGCAGGGGTCAGCATTGTTGTGTGGTACAGGGGGATCAGCATTGTTGTGTGGTGCAGGGGTCAGCATGGCTGTGTGGTGCAGGGGTCAGTATGCCTGTGTGGTACAGGGGGGTCAGCATTGTTGTGTGGTACAGGGGGATCAGCATGCCTGTGTGGTGCAGGGGTCAGCATGGCTGTGTGGTGCAGGGGTCAGCATGTCTGTGTGGTGCAGGGGTCAGCATTCCTGTGTGGTGCAGGGGTCAGTATGGCTGTGTGGTGCAGGGGTCAGCATGGCTGTGTGGTGCAGGGGTCAGTATGCCTGTGTGGTGCAGGGGGTCAGCATTGTTGTGTGGTGCAGGGGTGCAGCATGGCTGTGTGGTGCAGAGGTCAGCATGGCTGTGTGGTGCAGGGGTCAGTATGCCTGTGTGGTGCAGGGGGTCAGCATTGTTGTGTGGTGTAGAGGTCAGCATGCCTGTGTGATGTAGAGGTCAGCATGGCTGTGTGGTGCAGGGGTCAGCATGGCTGTGTGATGCAGGGGTCAGCATGGCTGTGTGGTGCAGGGGTCAGTATTCCTGTGTGGTGCAGGGGGTCAGCATTGTTGTGGTGGAGATGGAGGGGTCAGCAATGCTTTTGGTGGGGGGAAGTTTTTAGAGGGGGCAGCATGGCTGTGTGGGGATGGGGGTGGTCAGGGGAATTCCTGTGTGGTGCAGGGGTCAGCATGGCTGTGCGGTGCAGGGGTCAGTATTCCTGTGTGGTGCAGGGGGTCAGCATTGTTGTGTGGTGTAGGGGTCAGCATGGCTGTGTGGTGCAGAGGTCAGCATGGATGTGTGGTGCAGGGGTCAGTATGCCTGTGTGGTGCAGGGGTCAGCATTGTTGTGTGGTGTAGGGGTCAGCATGGCTGTGTGGTGCAGAGGTCAGCATGGCTGTGTGGTGCAGGGGGCAGCATGGCTGTGTGGTGCAGGGGTCAGCATGGCTGTGTGGTGCAGGGGTCAGCATGGCTGTGTGGTGCAGGAGTCAGTATTCCTGTGTGGTGCAGGGGTCAGCATGGCTTTGTGGTGCAGGGGTCATTATTCCTGTGTGGTGCAGGGGGTCAGCATTGTTGTGTGGTGCAGGGGTCAGTATTCCTGTGTGGTGCAGGGGTCAGCATGGCTGTGTGGTGCAGGGGTCAGTATTCCTGTGTGGTGCAGAGGTCAGCATGGCTGTGTGGTGCAGGGGTCAGCATGGCTGTGTGGTGCAGGGGTCAGCATGGCTGTGTGGTGCAGGGGTCAGCATGGCTGCGTGGTGCGGGGGTCAGTATTCCTGTGTGGTGCAGGGGTCAGCATGGCTGTGTGGTGCAGGGGTCAGCATGGCTGTGTGGTGCAGGGGGGTCAGCATGGCTGTGTGGTGCAGGGGGGTCAGCATGGCTGTGTGGTGCAGGGGTCACCACAGCAGGGTGGTGCAGGGGTCACCACAGCAGGGTGATGCAGGGGTCACCACAGCAGGGTGGTGCAGGGGTCAACCACAGCAGGTGGTGCAGGGGTTTACCACAGCAGGGTGGTGCAGGGGGCACCACAGCAGGGTGGTGCAGGGGTCACCACAGCAGGTTTGGTGGGGTCCAAAGTGAGGGGTCACCACAGCAGGGTGGTGCAGGGGGCACCACGCAGGGTGGGGGCAGGGGTCACCACAGCAGGGTGGTGCAGGGGTCACCACAGCAGGGTGGTGCAGGGGTCACCACAGCAGGGTGGTGCAGGGGTCACCACAGCAGGGTGGTGCAGGGGTCACCACAGCAGGGTGGTGCAGGGGTCACTACAGTAGGGTGGTGCAGGGGTCAGCACAGCAGGGTGGTGCAGGGTCAGCACAGCAGGGTGGTGCAGGGGTCACCACGCAGGGTGGTGCAGGGGTCACCCAGCAGGGTGTGCAGGGGTCACCACAGCAGGGTGGGCAGGGGTCACCACAAGGGTGGTGCAGGGGTCACCACGCAGGTGATGCAGGGGCACCACGCAGGGTGGTGCAAGGGGTCCACCACAGCAGGGTGGTGCAGGGGTCACCACAGCAGGGTGGTGCAGGGGTCACCACAGCAGGGTGGTGCAGGGTCACCACAGCAGGGTGGTGCAGGGGTCACCACAGCAGGGTGGTGCAGGGGTCACCACAGCAGGGTGGTGCAGGGGGTCACCACAGCAGGGTGGGGCAGGGGTCACCACAGCAGGGTGGTGCAGGGGTCACCACAGCAGGGTGGTGCAGGGGTCAGCACAGCAGGGTGGTGCAGGGGTCACCACAGCAGGGTGGTGCAGGGGTCACCACCCGCGGGTGGTGCAGGGGTCAGCACAGCAGGGTGGTGCAGGGGTCAGCACAGCAGGGGGGTGCAGGGGTCAGCCCCAGCAGGGTGGTGCAGGGGGGCACCACAGCAGGGTGGTGCAGGGGTCAGCACAGCAGGGTGGTGCAGGGGTCAGCACAGCAGGGTGGTGCAGGGGTCACCACAGTAGGGTGGTGCAGGGGTCACCACAGCAGGGTGGGGGCAGGGGTCACCCCAGCAGGGTGGTGCAGGGGGGCAGCACAGCAGGGTGGTGCAGGGGTCACACAGCAGGGGGGTGCAGGGGTCAGCCCCAGCAGGGTGATGCAGGGGTCACCACAGCAGGGTGGTGCAGGGGTCACCACAGCAGGGTGGTGCAGGGGTCACCACAGCAGGGTGGTGCAGGGGTCACCACAGCAGGGTGGTGCAGGGGTCACCAAGCAGGGTGGTGCAGGGGGTCAGCACAGCAGGGTGGTGCAGGGTCACCACAGCAGGGGGGGGTGCAGGGTCACCACAGCAGGGTGGTGCAGGGGTCACCACAGCAGGGTGGTGCAGGGGTCACCACAGTAGGATGGTGCAGGGGTCACCACAGCAGGTGGGGCAGGGTCAACCCAGGGCACAGGGGTGGTGCAGGGGTCACCACAGCTGGGTGGTGCAGGGGTCACCACAGCAGGGTGGTGCAGGGGTCACCACAGCAGGGTGGTGCAGGGGCCACCACAGCAGGGTGGTGCAGGGGTCACCACAGCAGGGTGGTGCAGGGGTCACCACAGCAGGGTGGTGCAGGGGTCACCACAGCAGCAGCAGTATTTCCTGAAGATATTATACTCATTTTATTTTCACTAATAATTTAAACAACAATAATTATTTATTTATTTGCATAGTTATCATAAACTGGAAAAACATTATTGCTAGATAATGATGATTGTTTAGAAAAGACAGGAATGCGAAGCTGATTGGTTAGCTAATGATTCTTAAAAACCTGTGTGTGTGTGTGTGTGTGTGTGTGTGTGTGTGTGTGTGTGTGTGTGTGTGTGTGTGTGTGTGTGTGTGTGTGTGTGTGTGTGTGTGTGTGTGTGTGTTGTGTGTGTGTGTGTGTGTGTGTGTGTGTGTGTGTGTACTCCCCTAATTGTACTCCCCTAATTGTGGTTGCAGGTGTCGAGAATCAGCTCCTGGCCCTGCCTCTTCACTGACCGCTACTGGGTCGTTTCTCTCCCTGGTTCACGAGCTTTATCATACCTCGTCTTGAAACTATGTATGGTTCCTGCCTCTACTACATCACTTGCCAGACTATTGCAGTTCCCAACAACTCTGTGGCTGAAGAAATACTCCCTAACACCCCTTTGACTCATCTGAGTCTTGAACTTCCAATTGTGATCCTTGTTTCTGTGTCCCATCTCTGGAACATCCTCTGTCCACCTTTTATATTTCACACAGTATTTTGTAGGTCGTATTCATGTCACCTCTGACCCTCCTGTCCTCCAGTGTCGTCAGACCGTGTGTGTGTGTGTGTGTGTGTGTGTGTGTGTTAGTTACCATTTTGTCCTAGGCACATGTCGATTAGACACTAGGCCTGTTGTAGGAGTGTAGGTGTGTAGGTGTGTGTGTGTGTGTGTGTGTGTGTGTGTGTGTATGTGTGTATATATATGTTAGTTACCATTTTGTCCTAGGCACATGTCGATTAGACACTAGGGCCTGTTGTTGTGTTGTTGTTGTTGTTGTGTGTGTGTTGTGTGTGTGTGTGTTGTGTGTGTGTTGTGTGTGTGGTGCGTGTGTGTGTGTGTGTGTGTGTGTGTGTGTGTGTGTGTGTGTGTTGTGTGTGTGTGTGTGTGTGTATACTCACCTATTTGTACTCACCCTATTTGTGGTTGCAGGGGTCGAGTCATAGCTCCCGGCCCCGCCCTTTCGCTGATTGCTACTAGGTCCTCTCTCTCCCTGCTCCATGAGCTCTCTCATACTCGCCTTAAAACTATGTATGGTTCCCGCCTCCACTACTTCACTTTCTAGGCTATTCCACGGCTTGACTACTCTATGACTGAAGGAATACTTCCTAACGTCCCTTTGATTCATCTGAGGGCTTCAACTTCCAATTGTGATTTCTTGTGTCTGGTCCCATCTCTGGAACATTTCCCCTCTTTGTCCACCTCGTCTATTCCACGCAGTATTTTATATGTCGTTATCATGTCTCCCCTGACCCTCCTGTCCTCCAGTGTCGTCAAGGCCGAATTTTCCCCCAAAACCTTTCTTCATAGGGCAATCCCCGTAGCTCTGGGACTAGTTTTTTGCAAACCTTTGCACTTTCCCCTAATTTCTTGACGTGCTTGACTAGGTGTGGATTCCAAACTGGTGCTGCATACTCCAGTATGGCTGACGTAGATGGTATACAGAGTCTTAAGTCTTGTTGCAAACCTTTTCAAATTTCTCTAATTTCTTGACGTGTGTGTTGCGTGTTTGTATGTGTGTATGTGTGTATGTGTATGTGTGTGTATGTGTTTTGTGTGTTGTGTGTATATTTATATATGTGTGTATGTGTGTGTATGTGTGTGTATGTGTATGTGTGTGTCAGTTAGTTACCATTTTGTCCTAGGCACGTGTCGATTAGACACTAGGCCTGTTATATGAGCCGTGTGGTGTGTGTGTGTGTGTGTTTTTGTTGTGTGTGTGTGTGTGTGTGTGTGTGTAGGTGTGTGTGTGTATGGTGTGTATGTGTGTGTGTTGTGTGTGTGTGTGTATGTGTGAGTGTGTGTGAGTGTGTGTTATGTGTGTGGGGTGTGTGTTGGGATATATATATATAATGTGTGTATGTGTTGTATGTGTATGTGTGTGTCAGTTAGTTACCATTTTGTCCTAGGCACATGTCGATTAGACACTAGGCCTGTTGTATATGAGCACGTGTGTGTGTGTGTGTGTGTGTGTGTGTGTGTGTGTGTGTGTGTGTGTGTGGTGTGTGTGTGTGTGTGTGTGTGTGTGTGTGTGTGTGTGTGTGTGTGTGTGGTAGGTGTGTGTGGTATGTGTGTGTATGTGTGTGTGTATGTGTGTGTGTGTTTGTGTGTATGTGTGAGTGTGTGTGAGTGTGTGTGTGTTAGTTACCATTTTGTCCTAGGCAACAACCCATACACTCTAAAACCTCAACCAGAGGTCCACCCATCCATTTCCTGCCGCCCTGCCCTAACCCGCCTGCCGGAGGGCCCAAGAAAGAAGACAGAAGAAAGAAGAAGATGACGACACCCCCAACCGGGGGCCACAGCCGGGTCACCATATGGAGAAGACCCGGGCCGGAAGTACCGGCAAACCTCTTATGAATGAATGAATGAATCCTAACCCGCCGCTATCTTCTGAAGGACAACTGTGAAAACAAGACATAATAAAGACGCATCTCCCGTATCTTGTACCCGAGAATTGGCCTCTGGGACTTTACGACGGGGACGAACCATTACACACGAGAATTACCCATTTGCCACGAGGTACAATATAAATGATGTAATTGTTGTCTTATCCAAACACCCGCCCAAGATGTCCTCTGTCACCGGCGGGAGAGTGAGTGAACGTGTATTGTGGGGTGAAACTTTTCAGGCTCATTGTTGCTATTATTATTAACGCTATTTTTGTTGCGGCAATGATGACAACAGTGAAACAAATGGCAGCGGCACTATACACAAATAACCAGCACATAGGAGAGAGGAGTTTACGACGACGTTTCGGTCCGACTTGGACATTTACAAAGTGGCATCACCACCACCACTAGTAATAGCACCAAAACCAGCACTACCACCACCACTACCAGTAGCATCACATGCTGTACCACCACCACTAGTAGTAACACCAAAAGCAGCAGCACTACCACTAGCAATAACACCAAAAAACAAGCATTTGACTTGTACTTACTGGAGCGCTGGAGAGATACATCATAAACTACAGCTGGAAAATCCTAGAGGGACAGGTCGCTAATCTGCACACAGAAATCACTGCCTAAAAAAAACAGAAGACTTGGCAGGCGATGCAACTTACCCCGAATGAAAAGCAGGGGAGTCATTAGTACACTAAGAGAAAGCACAGTAAGTGTCCGTGTGTGTGTGTGTGTGTGTGTGTGTGTGTGTGTGTGTGTGTGTGTGTGTGTGTGTGTGTGTGTGTGTGTGTGTGTGTAGGTGTGTGTGTGTGTGTGTGTGTGTGTGTGTGTGTGTGTGTGTGTGTGTGTGTAGGTGTGTGTGTGTGTGTGTCTGT
Source organism: Cherax quadricarinatus (assembly GCF_026875155.1). Taxonomy (NCBI): domain Eukaryota; kingdom Metazoa; phylum Arthropoda; class Malacostraca; order Decapoda; family Parastacidae; genus Cherax; species Cherax quadricarinatus. The sequence continues at coordinate 113,978,846 of NC_069401.1, read as the reverse complement.
ACTCACCTAGTTGTACTCACCTAGTTGAGGTTGCGGGGGTCGAGTCCGAGCTCCTGGCCCCGCCTCTTCACTGATCGCTACTAGGTCACTCTCCCTGAGCCGTGAGCTTTATCATACCTCTGCTTAAAGCTATGTATGGATCCTGCCTCCACTACATCGCTTCCCAAACTATTCCACTTACTGACTACTCTGTGGCTGAAGAAATACTTCCTAACATCCCTGTGATTCATCTGTGTCTTTAGCTTCCAACTGTGTCCCCTTGTTACTGTGTCCAATCTCTGGAACATCCTGTCTTTGTCCACCTTGTCAATTCCTCTCAGTATTTTGTATGTTGTTATCATGTCCCCCCTATCTCCCTGTCCTCCAGTGTCGTCAGGTTGATTTCCCTTAACCTCTCCTCGTAGGACATACCTCTTAGCTCTGGGACTAGTCTTGTTGCAAACCTTTGCACTTTCTCTAGTTTCTTTACGTGCTTGGCTAGGTGTGGGTTCCAAACTGGTGCCGCATACTCCAATATGGGCCTAACGTATACGGTGTACAGGGTCCTGAACGATTCCTTATTAAGATGTCGGAATGCTGTTCTGAGGTTTGCTAGGCGCCCATATGCTGCAGCAGTTATTTGGTTGATGTGCGCTTCAGGAGATGTGCCTGGTGTTATACTCACCCCAAGATCTTTTCCTTGAGTGAGGTTTGTAGTCTCTGACCCCCTAGACTGTACTCCGTCTGCGGCCTTCTTTGCCCTTCCCCAATCTTCATGACTTTGCACTTGGTGGGATTGAACTCCAGGAGCCAATTGCTGGACCAGTTCTGCAGCCTGTCCAGATCCCTTTGTAGTTCTGCCTGGTCTTCGATCGAGTGTATTCTTCTCATCAACTTCACGTCATCTGCAAACAGGGACACCTCAGAGTCTATTCCTTCCGTCATGTCGTTCACAAATACCAGAAACAGCACTGGTCCTAGGACTGACCCCTGCGGGACCCCGCTGGTCACAGGTGCCCACTCTGACACCTCGCCACGTACCATGACTCGCTGCTGTCTTCCTGACAAGTATTCCCTGATCCATTGTAGTGCCTTCCCTGTTATCCCTGCTTGGTCCTCCAGTTTTTGCACCAATCTCTTGTGTGGAACTGTGTCAAACGCCTTCTTGCAGTCCAAGAAAATGCAATCCACCCACCCCTCTCTCTCTTGTCTTACTGCTGTCACCATGTCATAGAACTCCAGTAGGTTTGTGACACAGGATTTCCCGTCCCTGAAACCATGCTGGCTGCTGTTGATGAGATCATTCCTTTCTAGGTGTTCCACCACTCTTCTCCTGATAATCTTCTCCATGATTTTGCATACTATACATGTCAGTGACACTGGTCTGTAGTTTAATGCTTCATGTCTGTCTCCTTTTTTAAAGATTGGGACTACATTTGCTGTCTTCCATGCCTCAGGCAATCTCCCTGTTTCGATAGATGTATTGAATATTGTTGTTAGGGGTACACATAGCGCCTCTGCTCCCTCTCTCAATACCCATGGGGAGATGTTATCTGGCCCCATTGCCTTTGAGGTATCTAGCTCACTCAGAAGCCTCTTCACTTCTTCCTCGGTTGTGTGCACTGTGTCCAGCACTTGGTGGTGTGCCCCACCTCTCCGTCTTTCTGGAGTCCCTTCTGTCTCCTCTGTGAACACTTCTTTGAATCTCTTGTTGAGTTCTTCACATACTTCCCGGTCATTTCCTGTTGTCTCTCCTCCTTCCTTCCTTAGCCTGATTACCTGGTCCTTGACTGTTGTTTTCCTCCTGATGTGGCTGTACAACAGTTTCGGGTCAGATTTGGCTTTCGCTGCTATGTCATTTTCATATTGTCTTTGGGCCTCCCTTCTTATCTGTGCATATTTCATTTCTGGCTCTACGACTGTTCTCCTTATTCTCCTGGGTCCTTTGCCTTCTATATTTCTTCCATTCCCTAGCACACTTGGTTTTGCCTCCCTGCACCTTTGGGTAAACCATGGGCTCATCCTGGCTTTTTCATTACTCCTGTTACCCTTGGGTACAAACCTCTCCTCAGCCTCCTTGCATTTTATTGCTACATATTCCATCATCTCATTAACTGGCTTCCCTGCCAGTTCTCTGTCCCACTGAACCCCGTTCAGGTAGTTCCTCATTCCTGTGTAGTCCCCTTTCTTGTAGTTTGGCTTCATTCGTCCTGGCCTTCCTGCTTCTCCCTCCACTTGTAGCTCTACTGTGTATTCGAAGCTTACAACCACATGGTCACTGGCCCCAAGGGGTCTTTCATATGTGATGTCCTCGATATCTGCACTACTGAAGGTGAATACTAAGTCCAGCCTTGCTGGTTCATCCTCTCCTCTCTCTCTTGTAGTGTCCCTTACGTGTTGGTACATGAAGTTCTCCAGTACCACCTCCATCATCTTAGCCCTCCAAGTATCTTGGCCCCCATGTGTGTGTGTGTGTACGTGTACATGCACGTACATGTACACTTTTGGTCTCAGTATACACAAATGAGTGAGAGATAGAGAGAGAGAGAGAGAGAGAGAGAGAGAGAGAGAGAGAGAGAGAGAGAGAGAGAGAGAGAGAGAGAGAGAGAGAGAGAGAGAGAGAGAGGGTGAGAGAGGGAGAGAGAAGGAAAGGTTACTCTGTTGCTGATCTGTTGTTAAACCTCTCCACTAAGTGGCACCAGTCACTGGATGAATCCAAAATCAGCTGTGTGGTAGCACTGGACATTGCTGGTGCTTTCGACCGGGTGTGGCACCAGAGCCTCTTAGCAAAACTTCAAGGACTGGGAATTGCAGGCTCTACGCTATGTCTCCTCAGTGATTACCTTCATGGTAGATCTCTAAGGGTAGTTCTCAATGGAACGGAATCAACAAGACATCCTATTGGGGCAAGTGTTCCACAAGGAAGCGTGCTGGGATCATTGTTATGGAATGTCTACTTCAGCGACCTTCTTCATCTCATCCCAGAATCCCATGCATATGCAGACGACTGTACACTGACATTCACTTATCCAAGAGAAGAAATGCCAGCTGCTCTAAGCTACATCAATCACCAGCTAAGAGCTATATCAGCTTGGGGAAATAGATGACAAGTAACATTTGCACCTGAGAAAACGCAAATGATGATCTCCATAATGGTAATGCTGGTGCAGTAGTAAGGATGAATGGGAGTGTTGGCACCTGGGGAAGAAGTTGATATCCTTGGGGTGAAATTTGACTCCAAACTAACCATGAAGAACCATGTTGTAAATCTTGAAAACAAGGCAGCTAGGAAGCTTACAGCACTTCGCCGTATCTCGCATCTGTTTGACAGTAGGGGTTGCAAGATTCTGTACGAGGTATAAGTATGCTCACACCTTGAGTATGCTCCACTTTCTTGGTTTGCCTGCCCTCCCCCTCTTTCATCTGCGACTGCTTGACAAAGTAGAGAACAGAGCAAGACGTCTCATCCCTCGCCTGGACCCATCCTGGATAGATCTGTCATTTCAGCAGAGCCTTCAACATAAGAGGGATGTGGGTGGCCTTACTGTTATGTAAAAGGCCAATATTGTCATAGTACCACACTTGGATCCACTTCGAGGGCAGCGTGAAACAAGCTTTTATGCCACAAGACGGGCAGAAAGCAACAACTTCACTCTGGCTGTACCCTTCTCCAGAACATCACTCCATCTGAGATCATATATACCCAGGATGACTCGAGTATGGAACACATTCGTACAGCATAATGATGTCAACGAGATAAAGTCAGTTGATCAAATGAAAATGCTGGCCCACAGATGGCTCCAACTTCATCCTGTTCCCTACTTGTATGTCTCATAACAATAAAAATGCTTTCAAATGAGCTGATGTAGGTAACAGCTCTTAGCTTGCCAATAAAGTTAGGAATCCTTAACCTGTAAATAGCTGTCAATAAAGCTAGGGATCCTTAACCTGTAAATAGCTGTCAATAAAGCTAGGGATCCTTAACCTTGTCAAGCCCTGTGTAAAGAGAGAGAGAGAGAGAGAGAGAGAGAGAGAGAGAGAGAGAGAGAGAGAGAGAGAGAGAGAGAGAGAGAAGAGAGGAGAGAGAGAGAGAGAGAGAGAGAGAGAGAGAGAGAGAGAGAGAGACTCATCAGCATATTTACAAAGACTTGATAGAATTCCTTATAATCTATTTCCAAATCGACCATAATATTTGTATTTTTTAAATCAGCTCCCATGATTAAACTTAATCTTAAAGTCTTTTTTATATTAAAAGAGATTTATGAAAGGTTTAATCATAATTCATAACAGAGCAATAAACAACAGTGATAAATTACTTTCATATAATTTAAATTACATGATCTGCAAAGTGTTTCTCATTATCAGGTCACAGACCGGCTAAGGGGGCGTTGGCCCCTGAAACTCCCTCTCGATGTATATACCACGTGTCATGTGTTAGAATTATTTTTTAAACATTATATTCATAGAGTTTATTTGGACATGATATATAGTTGTACAAGGAATCATAGTAGCTGGGTGTACATGCCAAAAGCCCCTTGTTTGCAGAGCATTATGGGAAGGCTTAATATTAACTTAAAATTAACAAGCAATGAAAGGTTCAGTGGTAAAAATTACCATAAACAATTTACAATATGAAGTACAATTGAGTATTTGAAACAATGTTGTCTTGAAGTTTTAAGATTTAAGTAATTGGGAAAATTATTGGTAATGTTAAATAATGAGCGTTGATTATTTAGTCCTGGGTGAGTAAGTGGTTTTTCAGAAAAGTCTTTAATTGATTTTCAGGCCTGGTTACTTTAGTATGTTCTAGTAAAGAATTCTAGATTTTGGGGCACTTTATGTGCATAGAGTTCTTACAATGTGTGATATGTACACGGGGTACATCAACAAGAGATCTGTGTCTTGTGTTATGGTCGTGTGTCCTTTTAAAGGGTTGAAGAGGAAAATTTTGAGTGGAGGGTTATGTTTGCGTGTATTGTTCTATGTATGTAGTAGGCAAAATGAAAAAGTGTGGATGTTCTTTATGGTGAGTAAATGTAGACTTTTGAATAGAGGTGGAGTATGATGTTGAGAGTGGGAATTTGTTATCATTCTGATTGCAGGCCTTTTGCGGGGTTATTGGGAGGCCTTAGGTGATTTGATGTTGTTGATCCCCTGCACAAATTCCATATTGAGATAAGGGTAGATAAGTGACTGATACAGTGCCAGGAGAGCTGATTGGGGAGCATAATACCGAATCTTTGATAGTATACCTACTGTCTTTGAGATTTTCTTGGAAATTTATTGTATGTGTGTCTGGAATTTGAGGCTCCTGTCTAGGTGGATTCCTAGGAATTTTCCCTCTGTGAGTCTTGTGATGGGTGATCCATTTAGTGTTATGTTAAGTGGAACATTTGTAGCTCTGGTTCCAAACTGAATGTAATAGGTTTAGGTTAAGTTTATTCGTCATCGTCCAGGTAGATATTTTCTGCAGTTGAGCATTGACAGTGTTGGCCAGTATGACTGGGTTCGGGTGTGAGAAGACGTATGTAGTGTCATCTGCAAATAATATGGGTTTGATTAGCTATGATGCATTCGGTAGGTCATTGATGTAGACGAGAAAGAGGAGTGGTCCTAGGACACTTCCCTGTGGGACTCCTGTGATTGTTTCTTTTATAATTATTTGTATATTTTATAATTATTATGTGTTTATTTTATAATTATTTGTATATTTTATTATAATTATTACACTTTTGCTCGCATTAGATGTAAAAATGTTTAATTTGTATTTATATTATTAATTTCCGAATTAAATATCTGTATCGTTGCATATTCTTGCTATAATAATTATCGTTTCCAGAAGCTGATGGACTCGCTGCCTCCTGTGACTGCATCAGCTCGGCCACTACTCTGATGATATATTTATTAAAAAAATATTCATTATTTTGGGGTATGTGTCATAATAAATCTGTAAAACGTTTTAGCTAGAGTTTAAAAATAAATTGTTTACCTAGCACTTATTCATAAATGGAAGATTGTTTAATTACGATGAACTACGGGATAGTTAAGCAACAATTCAGTCATTATATTTAAGTATACTTTACAACGTAAACATATATGCTAACATTCGTATATAGTAACATAACGTTGTATAAGAAACTCAGATTTTTTTTTTTTGGTTAAAGGATCGAGTCTCATAAGATGTTATATTTTACTTCTTCCTTGATTTTTTTGGAGTGTTGGGATGGGGGAAGGAGAGTTAGGAAGTTCCGTGAAAATTCACCTATGTCTTTTTATTTAAAAAATATATACGAGTACTTTTTACCTTTCGAGCAAAAATTTACGAAAGTTTTTTTTTTTTTACCCCCAAGTCTCTCAGAATTTACACATCCTTCCAGCTCTTAGGCAGGATTTCTTTTTTAAAATTTTCTAAAATCACAGTCTCAATTTTTTTTCAGAAATCTTTTAAAATATTTATTTATTAATTTCGCCTTTAATTCCCATAACATTATTTATATAGCAAATTTAATCTGAAAAATAGTTTGAGGGAGTGGAAATGTGCGTGTGGTTGCCCATGTGTGTGATGTGCATGTTTGTGTTTACGTAAATGCTAGAATGAGTGGAGAGGATTGTGTGTGTTGTTTGATACAAGGGATTGTGTGTTCTTATTTACACCCGTGAATATGTGTTGGTGTAGTTGTAGTTTACAGATGTAAATTATGTATGTTCGCTTGAGGAACTTCTTGTATCTTGAAAATACAAGGTGGACCCTTGGACACCACATTGCACAGCTTGGAAACTCAAGAGCTAACAGCTTCTAACGACTACTGGTTTCCCACTTAGAAAACGATGGATGTTCATATTACCGGGTCCCAGCCTTGACATCCTACCCTCCATGTGCTATTCCATAACGTGGTCCTTCCCCACTAGCGGCAGCTGACATTCTTGATAATTATTTTTTATTACATGAGAGGCCCATGTCAGGCCTCTTCCCACGGTACCTGCGATAGGATCGGCAGATAGGGCTCAGCTTTAAAGTTTCCTTGTGTATTTTCTGACTGGAGTATGGTTACTAGATCTAGTCATCTGCCAACTCTTCCCTGCTTCAGTTGCTAAATTCTATTCAGCACATATCATTGGTGATTTCTGCACTTGCCCAGTTGAGTCTATGTTGAATCTGGTGGGCTTTTTACCTGGATCTCCACTGCGAAGAGCTGGGCCTGTGCTACTTTTTTTGGTTTCAGCATACATCCATCAGCTCGTCTTTTGCTGTGATCTTTTGTGAAGGGGAGACAGCAAAAACCTTTTACTAGTCGTGTGAGGTTTCTCCTGTTGTTAGGTGTTGAGACGTGGGTCCTCATCCCAGATTGCTTCCTCGATGTGTCTACAATCACTGACGTTGGTTTATCTCCCTGACCCTTTCCCTTTGGAAATAATTAAGGTTCGTCTTTGTTGACAGTAAAAGGAGATTCCCAAGTGTCGAGCTCTGGTGATAAGTAGGCCCAATTTTCTCCTGAGAATGACTGCGTTCACGCTTCAAAAATAAAGCGATTTACTGAGAGCATGGGTGGTGTTGGCTTTTCTTAGAGTTCCTGCAATCCTTTCTGTTGTTGTTTTTAAGGCTGGCGTATGTTGAGCTCTGTTTGTTCTGAATAAAATTAAGAAATCTGTCCCTGTTGGTTCTGTTGGTGCTAAGGCCAATGTTAGTATTCCGGGAATAAAAGGTAATGCCGAGGGCAACGCAGATGTCAAGGCAGAACTCATCTCTCCCATAGCCAACCAGTCAGCAGGTGCTCCTGACCCGGTCTGTAAGGCCTTATGATGTACAACCGAGCGAAGAGCAACCGTTAAGTGTTTGTTCCCAAAGATTTTTCGGTTACCAAGTGCCTGAAAAATCTCTAGACCCTTTTGGAGTCTTTTCTTATTAGTCTCCAAAAGATTTTAACTGAAACTTGTTATATTAAGTTTCATTGTGTGTTTGGCAAGTCTTCCCAACCGGTCACCACATAGACAACCTTGCCCATTACTAATTGGCATATCTGTTATTAAATACTACACAATAGTTTTGTTCAAGCAATGAGTATATACACCACGATATTTGTCACAGTCCCCCCCCCTTTTACTGAGTAAGCCATAACAAGTATTTCATTCATAGGAGCATGTTTGAAATTGTATCGTGACCGAAAAAAATATTCCCAAATGAAACGTGCATGAATTTATACCTTAACAAAGAGCGAATGTGCATTTTCACCGTAAAACAATACAATATGCAAACAATACGTGAATTTTGATTTAATTCAATAAAGTTAGCGATCGTCCAACCGAATGAATTTTGGAAAGCCTTGCTGTAGGTAAACATAATGCAACCAGTAGTAGGCTGTACACACACACACACTCACACACACACACACACACACACACACACACACGACACACACACACACACACACACACAGCACACCATACACACACACGCCCACACACACACACGCCCACACACATCGCCCACACACACACGTACACACACACACACACGCCACATCACACACACACACGCCACACCGCCCACAGACACACACGCCACACACACCATACACACACCCACACACACACCCACACACCACACCCCAACACACCCACCCACCCACCCACAGCACACACACACCCCACACACACACACAACACACACACACACACCACACATACACACACACACACACACACACACAAACACATACATACAGTGCCCTTCCGTATAACAGGAAGGGCACTGTAATGGATCAGAGAATACCTGATAGGGAGGCAACGAAGATGAGTATCACAGTGGCAAACCTGTGACGGACCGGGGTCCCCCAGGGGTCGGTCCTAAACCAGTGCTATTTTTTGTATATGTGAATGACATGATGAAGGGATTAGACTCAGAGATGTCTCCCCTGATCGCAGATGATGTGAAGTTAATGAGGAGAAATAAAATCCAGATTAGGATCAAGCAAGAATCATCAAGAGACCTGGACAGGCTGGACCCTTGGTCCAGCAAGTGGCTTCTTGAAATTCAACCCTGCCAAATGCCAAAGTCATGAAGATCGGAGAGGGCAAAGAAGACCGCTTACAGAGTTAGGCTAGGTGGCCTAAAGACTGCAAACCTCGCTCAAGAGAAAGATCTTGGGGGGGACCAATACACCGAGCAAGTCTCCGAGGCCCACATCAACCATATAACTGTTGCAGCATATGGGCGCCCTGGCAAAAATCTGAGAATATCGTTCCGATACCTTAGTAAGGAATCGTTCAAGACAACTGTACACTGTGTAACAACATGGCCCATACTGAGTATGCAGCACCAGTTTGGACCCACACCTGGCAAGCACGTCACGTAAATAGAGAAGTGCAAAGGTGCAACAAGGCTAATTCCGGAGCTCAGGGGTGTGCCTACGAAGCAAAGTTGAGGGTCGGAGCGCCAGGGAAAACATGAATAACGATATACAAAATACTGCGTGGAATAGATAAGATGGACAGAGACAGGTTGTTTTTCCAGAGAGGGGACACAGAAACAAGGGTCACAATTGAAACGAAGACTCGACGAGTCACATGGATATTAGGAAGTATTTCTTCAGTCATAGAGGCTTCAGGAAGTGGAATAGCCCTAGCAAAGTGAGTAGTGGAGGCATGAACCATACAGAGCTTAAGACGAGAATCACAAAGCTCAGAAGCAGAGAAGGACCTAGTAGCGAACAGTGAAGAGGCGGGGCAAGGAGCCGAGTCTCGACCCATTTGCAACCACAATTAGGTGAGAAACTCACACAGATTGCATTTTTCAAAATTGGAGTGTAAGAAGGCGTTTTGAACAGCTCCTAGAAGGAAGGGGCAAAAGAGATTAGTGCAAAAGCTGGAGGACCAGGCAGGGATAACAGGGAAGGCACTGCAAAGGATCAGGGAATACCTCCCAGGAAGACAGCAGTGAGTCTTGGTACGAGGCGAGGTGTCAGAGTGGACGCCTATGACGAGTGGGGTTCCACAGGCGTCAGTCCTAGGACCGGTGTTGTTTCTGGTATTCGTGAACATGACGGAATAGATTCCAAAATGTCCTTGTTTGCAGATGTGAAGTTGATGAGAAGAATTCAATCGGACGAGGACCAGGCAGAACTACAAAGGGATCTGGACAGGCTGCAGGCCTGGTCCAGCAATTGGATCCTGGAGTTCAACCCCACCAAGTGCAAAGTCATGATTGGGGAAAGGTAAAGAAGATCGCAGATGGAGTTCGGTCTAGGGGGACAGAGACTACAAACCTCAATCCAGGAAAAGGATCTTAGGGTGAGTATAACACCAGGCACATCTCCTAAGGCGCACATCGCCCAAATAACTGCTGGAGCGTATGGGCGCCTAGCAAACCTAACAACAGCATTCCGCCATCTTAATAAGGAATCGTTCAGGACCCTGTACACCGTGTACGTTACGCCTTTATTGGAGTATGCAGTATCAGTTTGGAACCCATACCTATCCAAGCACGAAAAGAAAGAGAAATTACAAATGTTTGCAACAAGAGTATTCCCGGAGCTGCGAGGCATGTCTTAGGAGGAGAGGTTAAGGGAAATCGACGTGACAACACTGAAGGACAGGAGAGATAGGGGGAATATGATAACGACATATAAAATACTGAGAGGAATCGACATAGTGAACAGAGACAGGATCTTCCAGAGATGGGACACAGCAACAAGAGGTCACAGTTGGAAGCTGGAAGGTCAGATGAATCACAGGGATGTTACGAAATATTTTTTCAGACATAAAGTTGTCAGGAAGTGGAATAGTCTGGGAAGTAATGTAGTGGAGGCAGGAGCCATACATAGCTTCAAGAAGAGGTATGATAAAGCTAATGGATCAGGAAGTGAGATCTTGTAGCGACCAGTGAAGAGGGGGGCCAGGAGCTGTGACTCGACCCCTGAAACGACAACTAGGTGAGTACAACTGAGTAACACACACACACACACACACACACACGAGAGATGGGGTGATATGATAACCACATATAAAATACTGAGAGGAATCGACAAGGTGGACAGAGATAGGCTGTTCCAGAGATGGGACACAGTAACAAGGGGTCACAGATGGAAGTTGAAGACTCAGATGAATCACAGGGATGTTTGGAAGTATTTCTTCAGTCACAGAGTAGGAGTAGTGGAATAGTCTGCTAAGTGACGTAGTGGAGTTAGGATCTATACGTAGCTTAAATAAGAGGTATGATAAAGCTCAAGGAGGAGGAAGAGTGACCTATTAGAGACCAGTGAAGAGGCGGGGCCAGGAGCTGTGACTCGACCCCTGCAACCACAACTTGGTGAGTACACACACACACACACAAAAAAAAAAAAAAAAAAAAAAAAAAAAAAAGGTCCTCGGAGCAAGCGATCACGTGGTATTCTGAGTTTTGACAACAGTTACAAGTGGATAGAGAAGCAGGAAGGGCAGGACGAATGAATCCAAACTACAAGAGAGGGGACTACATGGGCATGAGGAACTTCCTGTATGAAGTTCAGTGAACATTGAACTGGCAGAGAAATCAGTAAATGAGATAGAATATATGACAATTTGCAAGGCAGTATAGGAGAGGTTTGTACTCAAGGGCAACACATATAACGAGAAGGACAGGACGAGCCCTTCGTTCACCTGGAGGTGAAGAGATTAAAATCAAATGCAATAGAGTACAGAAGTAGTATAGGAGGCATATGATTCAGGAGAATAAGGAGAGAAGGTGAGCATGAAATGAATATGCACAGGTAAGGAGGGAGACTAAACGACAATATGAAAATGACATAGCAGCGAAAGCCAAGTCCGACCCAAAGCTGTTGTAAAGCCACATCATGAGAAAAACAATTGTAAAGGACCAGGTAATCAGGTTGAAGAATCAGGGGAGCTCACAACAAATGAGCGAGAAGGATGTGAGGAGCTCAACATGAGATTTAAAGAAGTAATTCATAGTGGAGACAGAAAGGACTCCAGAAACACGAAGTGGTAGAGTATTTCATCAAGTGCTGGAGAAGTACACACAACCGTGGAGGAGGTGAAGAGGCTGCCAAACAAACTATATACCTCAAAGGCGATGGGGCCAGATAACATCTCTCCGTGGGTTCCGAGAGATGGAGCAGATGCACTTTGTGTATACCTGAAGAGGGTTTCGAGGGCCAACGCCCCCGCTGCCCGGTGTTTGACCAGATGTCATAGTTGATCAGGGCCTGATCAACCAGGTTGTTACTGTTGGCCGCACGTAACCCAATGTACAAACCACAGTCCTGCTGGTCAGGTACTGACGTTAGGTGCCTGTCCAGCACCTTCTTGACGACAGCCTGGGGTCTTTTGATAATTCCCCTTTTGTATGCTGGGAGACAGATGAACAGTCTTGGGCCCTGTCACGCAGAAATGTGGGATGGCTGGGGGTTTGAGCTTTGTCTAAGGGCAAAGGTAAAAGTTACACACATCTCAAGCATAAACAGGCCACCCCGGGCTATCCCAGTCAAAACAGAAAGCGCTAAACCAGAATGTATTACTTCCATGGGTTGGTTAACAGAGGGTTAGGTAAAAATCCCAATTAGGAAAATATATCTATTTAATCACCATAACATAAAAACCTTAATTCTACACGCCCAAATGAAGGTACACACAGTTGGCTGGAGGTTCAGCCACCAATACACCAGGCTTCGTCAGCGTCAGGCCCGTCATGAAACACCACAAACCTCATTTCTTCATCACTCATACCCACAACACCCTGACCATGTCAGAGCCTGGGTTAACATACAGGTAAGCCATATGAAAGCCTATGGCTTGAATTGGATAAACAAAATGAGTGTATTATTGCAAACTTAACTTAAAATACACAGCATCTCCGACGCCAGCTTCTACCGCCATCTTAACGTCACGTGACCTCCTCCCCCACGCTTACTCTGCGTACCCAAACATCCTTGGAAAAATAAATCACTAACTCCATCTGTATAATTATATTAGGTACTTTACAGTACCTCCAAAAACACATTATGAAATTATAAAATTATTCCTTACAACTACAATATTCATATTATTTTGGCACACTTCCCCACTAATATGTACATACGATGTCATGCAGAACCCTGCATAACACCCCCACCCCCAGACCATAGGTCTCACTCTGCTAGCGAGGTCCCAACGGACACCGCTAGGCAAAAAGAAAAAAAAAGAAAATAAGCCCCACATTAAGGTCTGAGGCAACTGGCAAAATAACTGGGGAATGACCACCATACAATCACGGTCTTTTGGTACTACAAATATGCAATATTTACAAACTGAGATACTAGAGTGCAGACATATGAAACTCGTCGAACATAAAAGTGAATCAAGTTCTATGCCCAACGAGCTCACAGGCACACTCTTAGACAGCTGTTTTAGAAAGGCACCATTACAACACAGCGCTGGCCAGGCGCTGGCGTTGATGCATTTTACCTAAATTACATCAAGCAAACTTATAAACAAGCAAGTAAACTTTGTACAAAAGTGCCCCTGAGGAATGCCATTTTATGAAGTAACACCAAAGTTCAGTATGTTGCAAGGCAGACCAAACTGTATGTGCCACCAAAAAAAAACTTTTAAACAGTAAGTACATTTTCCATGAGTTCAAAGAAAAGAAAAACAGATTTTACATGTTAAATTCTACTTAGAAAGCAACATCACATTATCACTCCCATCTCACAGCAATTTTTGTTGTTAAACAAAACTGGTTCCCCATGACACACCTCTGCGAGAATCAGGAGAGCACAGGAGAGGGGAAAAAATATCAGGCCCCTAAAAACAACGGGTGGATAGGCACATAAATCTTGTTGGTGGGACTGCGGCCGTAAAACCCTGGAGTCATCACTGAAGACCCCCGAAAGGTGGACCTCCCAGGCCGCACTACATGTCATTCCAAGGACCCTGGAGTCACCCCAGTGGTGATCCAAAAAGGAAAAATTGAAAAAGAGTCCTGGAGAACCAAAACACCTCGGATCAAAAGACATGACCCAAACAGTGGAGGGCATCACCGCCAGCCCCACATTCACTAAAACGTTAGGTCCAACAGTCCCTATACCAACATAAAAGAGGCGAGGCATTCCAGCCAACACCTAAAAAACGTAGCATACCTTACCTAGGCATGGTCTTTGATGTGACTACCCCCCTAAATACACACACACTAGGGAATCCTGATACCTCCAGCTCCAGCTCAACCTGCCCTTCTCCTTTGGGTGGCCCAGAGTTCCATCTACTCGTCTACCGCAAATCACTGCAAAATAAGAATAGATAAGCGATCTATACACTAACATTGTGCACTTTAAAATGAGACAAGGCATTAGCAACCACATTCTCCGCCCCTTCACATAATGAATCACCAGATTAAGAGGTTGGAGAAACAAGGCCCACCTCGTAAGTCTCTGATTGTGGTTCCTCATTTAGTGAAGGAAACGTAAGGAATATGGTCACTATACACAATTAAAGGGTGAACTGATTTAGATATATGCACCTCAACATGTTGCACTGCCAACACTAAAGCAAAAACCTCCTTTTCTATGGAGGTATAACTTCTTTGGTGCCTGCTACTTTTTGCTGAGAAGCAGCCGAGTGGCATTACTTCTCCTGCTCTACCCTGCAACAAGACTGACCCAACCTCTGTATCATTTTGCAAAACCCGGGGTGGGTAACTCAGGATTACACATAAAAGATCTTGAGGGTTAATGGCATACAAAATGGTACATGGACAGAGATATTAAAGTTACAAATACGGGTGTGTCCTTGGCACACATGGTCGTGGGAAGCAGATGACGCACCCACTGTTCATTCACACAATTTGCATGTAGTTCATAAAGAGACAAAACCTTATTTTTTAACTGTACCAGGCGGCAGTCAGTGCACGTTTTCAAGGTATCACCTAGTGTGTGACCAGTAAAAAACAACGTCCACCGACTCTCGCTGGATACAAACACAGTCTCTAGAAATAAACACTTCACTTCCTTCAAGGAACCTATTTCACCCCAGCTTACATCATGCCAGACCTGCTGACATTTCACAAATTTGGAAACCTCTACCTCATGGGGTTTAACATGGCCCCATTTTTCAGCATCCCAAAACTCTTTCACTAAGGTGCACCATGGCTGAGGCCAACACTTCAACCAGTTCTTTCAGAAGATCCAAATCTTCCACAATCTCTTACAATTTTCCTGCTTACATTATCTTTCTCAGGGACTTTATCCATCATCATTTTGAAGGCACCACACAGTTCCATCATAGCCTTCCCAGGACCCGGTTCCAATGCCAATCCCATCTCTCCAGCTTCCAGAATGTGTAGCACCACCTCATAGTCCCACGTCATCCTGGGCGGACTGGCAGACTGGTGCACTAGTGCCAACGACCTCATCGTAGCCAAGAATTTTCTGAAACCGAGAAAAAACACCGCTGGGGAAACATCACCATCCTCACGTAGCACATGACTTAATGATTCCAGAGTGCTTCCCCACACGGTAATGAAAGGGAGGGGAATTCCCTCCTCCCAGTCCTGGTACTGGGGAAAACAAATATGCATTGCTCTGAGAGACTGGGACAACCATGGAGCTTTTCTTTGACTCCTAGGATGATATACATTTGTAAATTTAACCTCAAGTAGGCCTCTCAAAACTACATGACATTTCATAAATATGACGTTCTGGGTGATTTGTGCAAAGCCTAAGAGACAAAAATGTTTCACCAGAAATCTCAAAACCACACACAAAATTATTCAGAAAGGGTACAGACTCTGGTAACCTGTTAGAAAAGGAATTTATTAATAACCACTGATTATTTAGCTCTCCCGTCTTAACACTGAAATGCCATTCCTTCAGAATCTGTAAAAAATAGTGACAAAGACACTTTAATAGTTCTGCCGCGTCCACGTAAGCACAGGTCCTCTTAAAAAGAGTCTTGCTCATTTGATCAACTCTGCAAAATAAACACTTGGTAAATTTGGGAACCACATCCTCCGCGACAACTGATAAATGAATAGCGTTCCGGAGGTCACAACCTTCCCGGGCCTCACTCAGCTGCTGCAGAGTCAGGGGATTTTTTCACACATCAGCACCAAGACCACTTCTCCAACCGAGTTCCGGTTGAGCCGGTTCATCACTGCTCAGAGTCTCCTGCATGTCAGACTCAATGAACAGGCTCCCCAGGCCCAAACCATCACCACAGTGTGCAGAAGGGTCACAGTGAGGCACAGCTCCTACCTTGTTCCCCTGTTTAGTCCGAAAGCACATTGAAAAATTTTCAGGTACCCTTGCTCCAATTGGGTCATTACCACCTTGTAAAGCGGGGTCCTGCAAAACCAAACATCTCACTTTTGAGGAGTCCCACAACGTTGTTGCTACAGAAGGTCAACTCCTGCAAAAGGTACATCTTCTGCAATACCTACAGGTAGGTACCCAGACTGGTACTCAGACTCTATCCATAACCTGTGCACTGGAGTCCTGACAGGGACTCCAGTTATCCCTTTAAGAAAAATGTCCAATCCGGTGTAGGTGTCATCCGACACTGGCAATACACCCCTGCGAAGCAAGGTGTATGTGCTACAAGTGTCCCTCAAAGACATAACACCCGTGACCTACCTTCATTTTTGGTGTAAGGCCACAGTAGACTTACTTGAATAGACCTTCATCCGAGGGTCTAAGACAGCTGGTCTTCTTTGGATACCTTGGGGCAAAACTGCAATGCAAGCCACATCATGTGTAATCGGTGTATTTACTGGAGAAGCATCTGTCGCAGCCTGGTCCCTAAGCATCTTTCGACAATATGGCTGCAGGTGGCCCTGTTTATTGCAATATGTACAGTGATAAGGTTTAAAGGCCCCCTGCCCATCTGACCTAGGTTGGATCCCTTGGTTCTGGGGAACTGGGCTCGTCCCACCTGTTCCTTGTAGTCCTGGACCTGTGACAGCTGACTTAAAACCTCCTCGAGTGGGTACTGGAAAATTAGGGTTATTAAAACCCTTGTGGTTATTAGGCTGATAAATGGGTGGCTTAAACTTCTGAAATTTCTATTCCTATTGGTGGGTGGAGAAAACTTACCATTATTAGTATGTGGGGTGTGGTAACTGCTACCAAATTTTTGGTTAGCTAAAAATCTGTCACCAGCTCTAAAGCATTATTAAAATCATCAAGATCCTTCTCCTCAAATATGCCTTAAAGTCAGGAGGAACATTTCTCAAAAGATCCTCTAACAAAATTAAGGTAATTACACCTTCATAATTGCCTACCACCCCCTTTAGGCGACACCACCTATTTTAGAAGTGACATCTTCTCCTTACCATATTCCACCAAAGACTGCCCTGACTGAAACTTTAGTCCTCTGAATTTCTGCCTGTACCTTTCCGGCAACATTTGATAAGCCAGTAAAACTACCTCTTTTAGCTTATGATAATCAGAAAAGGCAGATCCTTCTAAAGAACTAATAGCCTGTAACCCTTTACCAACTAATTGGGTTCTTGCTAATGTCGCCCATTCCTTTTCCGGCCAAACTTGGGATTTGGCCGTACTTTTCAAATAACAGAAAAAACTGGTCTGGGTCTTTCTCTAGGAATTTGGGCACAAATTTTATGGCTTTATCCAAATGAAAAACATCTACCCTCGTGTCTGTGTCTGGGTGAGAAGCAAGCTGCCTCTCTTTAGCTCTTTCTTGAGCCCTAAGCTCCTCTAAGGCTCTCTGTTCCTGGATCTTTGTGCGCTCAATCCTTAACCGTTCCTTTTCTTCTGCAACTAGGGCTAATTTCATTTGTAAAATTACTACTTCCTTATCCAGGTCCCTATCATGGGGATTTGATTCAATGTCACCTTCCAAATGCATGTCATCCTCAGAATTTTCACCAGTGTCAGCCATTTTGAGAAATAATAGCACCAAATCTTACTACCAGCCACAGAACTTACTGATATAAAATAATAAAGCACACAGCAAGGTACATATACTGAAGTAGTATATTCACAAGGAGTTGTCATGTGACTCCCTCAAATTAAACAGGATTGCACACAAAAAGAAAATCCTGGCAGAAAAAAAAATAAGAGCTACAGCATCTGCAAAGGTAAATTATTTCCAGAAATTTAGGTAAGCATATCCCCCTAAAAAATCATTATAGAGTATTAATTAATAATACACCCTAAAACCAGCAATATTATACAGAAAGGTAAATTATTCACAGGGTATTAATTAATAATAACACCCTAAAAACTAGCAATGTTGCACACAAAAGTAAATTATTCACAGGGTATTAATTAATAATAACACCCTAAAAACTAGCAATGTTGCACACAAAAATAAATTATTCACAGGGTATTAATTAATAATAACACCCTAAAAACTAGCAATGTTGTACACAAAAGTAAATTATTCACAGGTATTAATTAATAATACACCCTAAAAAACTAGCAATGTTGCACACAAAAATAAATTATTCACTAGGGATATTAATTAAATAATAACACCCTAAAAACTAGCAATGTTGCAAACAAAGGTAAATTATTATTTTAGTGTGAGTGTTATAGTGAATGCTTCCTCTGACCAACCCAGTAAAGAATGATTATTGACTTTCCAGGTTGCAAACTTGAATTACCACAAAAATTTGATAATTCTCCCATTTACAGGCCCCCATGTTACGCAGAAATGTGGGATGGCTGGGGGCTTGAGCTTTGTCTAAGGGCAAAGGTAAAAGTTACACACATCTCAAGCATAAACAGGCCACCCCGGGCTATCCCAGTCAAAACAGAAAGCGCTAAACCAGAATGTATTACTTCCATGGGTTGGTTAACAGAGGGTTAGGTAAAAATCCCAATTAGGAAAATATATCTATTTAATCACCATAACATAAAAACCTTAATTCTACACGCCCAAATGAAGGTACACACAGCTGGCTGGAGGTTCAGCCACCATTACACCAGGCTTCGTCAGCATCAGGCCGTCATGACACCACAAACCTCATTTCTTCATCACTCATCCCACAGCACCCTGACCATGTCAGAGCCTGGGTTAACATACAGGTAAGCCATATGAAAGCCTATGGCTTGAATTGGATAAACAAAATGAGTGTATTATTGCAAACTTAACTTAAAATACACAGCATCTCCGACGCCAGCTTCTACCGCCATCTTAACGTCACGTGACCTCCTCCCCCACGCTTACTCTGCGTACCCAAACATCCTGGAAATAAATCACTAACTCATTCTGTATAATTATAATTAGAGTACTTTACAGTACCTCCAAAAGCACATTATGAATTATAAAATTATTCCTTACAACTACAATATTCATATTATTTTGGCACACTTCCCCACTAATATGTACATACGATGTCATGCAGAACCCTGCATAACAGGCCCCTCACACTTATTGTGTTGTCTCTTATCGTGCTATTGGCTCCCCTGCTTTTCACTGGGGGGATGTTGCATCGTCTGCAGAGTCTTGCTTTCATTGGAGTGATTTTCGTGTTCGAGTTTGGCACTAATCCCCCTATGATTTTCCAATTATAGACAATCAGATGAGTCTCAGAGATGTTAGGGCGCGTATCTTAAGTCACAGAGTTGTCAGGAATGAAATAGTCTGGAAAGTGAAGTGGAGGCAGGATCCATACATAGCTTTAATGCTCAAGGAGCAGGGAGTAAGGCCCTAGTAGCGACCAGTGAAGAGGTGGGGCCAAGAGCTGTGACTTGGCCCCTGCAATGACAGGTGAGTACACGGTTCCTTATCACCTTAGATATAACCACTGACCCCCCACATACTCCAGAAGGTCGAACACCTGACCAACCCACGCATAATGTGTGTATACATTGTGTTCACACACAGAGAAACTGTTAGTTGGGGACATACCCCATATACCCCATATATGCATGAACACACACACACACACACACACACACACACACACACACACACACACACACACACACACACACACGTGCACACGCATGCACGCATACACACACACAACAGCACACATTTTTTTGGTAACTAGTGTATCACATAAATAGGACCCCATGGAGGAGGATGAAGTGCCAGGGAAACTGAGGAAGATTTGTTTGGAAAGGAAGAATGGACGTTAGAGCTCAAGAGAATGATGGAACAAGACTGGAAAAAGAGGCTAGGCGAGTTTATCACAAAAATGAAGATGGGTTCAGAGAGCAAGAAGTCAGAGCTTCAAGGTGAAGTTGCAGAGGCCAGGATACAGAGCCAAGAAGATGAACTGAAAATGCTGAGGCAGGATACAGAAATAAAGAACAAAAATGGGCATGCCATCAAGGGCAGAACACCAATATCCAGTGAGGGGACTGAGGGAAAGGGAGGAGAGTAGTCCTATACAGAGGCTCTCTCAGGCCACTAGGAAGCCAAGGAAATGTTGAGGAGTAAAACTGGCATGCCGGTGGGTACAGGAACAGCAGTAAGTGAGGGGGGACTGTAGGTAGGAAGGAGATACATCCCCTGCAGGGGCACTATCAATCTACTGAGAGATTCGGGAAATAAAGGAAGCACCCTTTGGGTGTTGCTTAATCGGATCCAGAGATGTGGAGGGAAACCAATGGAATAAGAGAGGAAGAGGTCAGTTTTATTCATAAGTTTGAGGAGGCCAAAGAGAAAACATATGAAAGATGACAGGGAGATGAAAAGAGATGAAAAACCATCAAAAAAGTGGGAGAGGGCATAACTGAGCTGATAAATTTTAAATAGGAGAGAGAAACTGTGTACAACAGGATCCTGCAGCAGAAAACATGGCTAAAGGAGGGAAAACACAGGCGGATGTCCCTTGATAATGACAGAATGTTACAGAGGATGCAAAGACATAAGGGCCAAGAGAGAGAGAGAGAGAGATTAGGAGGATAGAGATAGACAAGGAGCATTCAGACCCATGAGGACCAGCAAACACAACGACCCACAGAACTCCACAACTACCCACAAAGGTGGAGCGCTCATAACCCCACATTTCCAACCACAAACCAACCTTCACAGCAGCCTCCCATAGTATCCTCAGGTCTCAAAATCCACCCCATGGAGGCATCCCAAAACTTCATAGCACTCACTTCATCCAAGCTCACGGGATCTGATATCCAACGGGATATCAGATCCTGAGGAAAGATAGAGGGAACAAGAGTAGAGGAGTTGCACTGCTCATTCAAAATCAGTGGATTTTTTAAGGAGATGGAAGGAGTGGAGAAAAGGGAAGCAAGAGACTAAAAAGTAGGAACACTTCAGACGGGGGGTTCCAAGGTGGTGATTGCAGTGATGTACAACCCACCACAGAATATCAGGAGGCGAAGAGAAGAATATGATAGTTCAACAGAGCAATAGCTGACACACTAGCTGAGGTGGCCAGAAGGGCTCACATGGGCAAGGCAGAGTTACTAGTTGTAGGTGATTTCAATCACAAGGTGACTGACTGAGGAAACCTGGAGCCACATGGGGGACCAGAAATGTAGAGGGCTATGATGGTGGTGGTACTGCAACATGTTAGGGACACTGCCAGAAATAGAGAGAGAGGATGAACCAGCAAGAGTAGATTATATTCATTCACTGGGAGCATCACATATGAAAGGCGCCCCCTCAGAGCTATTAAATCACATAGTCCTGAGGTTTGAATACATTGTTGGATTGAAAGAGGAGAGTGATGTAGCACAAGTAGGATGGGAGAAGCCAAATTGCAAAACAGGATGCTAACACAAGCAAGAGGAGTTTCCTGCATGAGATACAGTGGGAAGAATTGTGGAAAAGTCACTAAATGAATTAATGGAATTCATTACCATGGTATGCAAGGAAGAAGAAGAGAGGTTCCCCAAAAGTGTAGAGAGGCCAAAACTAAGTGCTCTAGAGAATGAAAAAATGTAGAGAAGGCAAAGAACCAAGGAAAACAGAGAAATTAGCCAAAAGAGCCAGTAACGAATATACATGGTTAAGGAGGCCCAGTGGCAATACAAGAATGATACAGCATCGACCACAAATCTGAGCCACAGCTGTTGTACAGCCATATCGGAAGGAAAACAGCAGTGAAGGACTAGGTAATCAGGCTGAGGAAGGAAGGAAGGTGGTGGGAGCAGACATCTCTCCTTGAGTCCTGAGAGGGAGCAGAGAGCACTGTGCA
Source organism: Cherax quadricarinatus (assembly GCF_026875155.1). Classification (NCBI taxonomy): domain Eukaryota; kingdom Metazoa; phylum Arthropoda; class Malacostraca; order Decapoda; family Parastacidae; genus Cherax; species Cherax quadricarinatus. The sequence continues at coordinate 113,956,765 of NC_069401.1, read as the reverse complement.
CGCCGCTACCAACAATCATCACATTTATCGAAGAAGAGCAACTACTTGAGGTGTGGAAGACAGCAAATGTAGTCCCAGTTTTTATGGAGACAGGTAGCCGTAGACTACAGACCTGTGTCACTGGCATGTATAGTATGCAGAGTCATTGAGAAGCTTATCTGAAGAGTGGTGGAGCACCTAGAAAGGAGTGAGCTCATATGATTGCTGTGTCAGAAACCTGGAGTTTTACGACAACTAGTGATGGTACTTGACGAGGTGTCAGAGTGAGCGTCTGTGACGAGCAGGGTTCCACAAGGGTTAGTCCTTGAGCCAGAACGACCCGATTTTTCATATTAAACCATGTCTCAATTATGGCACATACGACAGAGTTACCCGCACTTGCAACTAATCTCAACTCGCCCATCTTTTTTCTAGCTCTACGACTATTTGTTAAATAATTATTAAAATATACATTCTTCTCTTTCCTCTTCATCCCAACTCCTCCATTATCTCTGTGGTTGTCCTTATCACCTAGTGCCGCTGCATTTCCAATATTCTCAAGAACTTTACCTCATTTTGTCTTCACTAAATTCTTAGTGTTTATCCAGCCAGAATCTAATATAAATTGCCCTGAACAACCATTCACTTCCATCTCCTCTTCTCGGCAAATTGCCAGATATTACAGGGCACCCTTCTTTCTTTCTAATTATGTTTAATGCTGTTCTATACTTGCTAACCAAATCTTCACTTCTACGCTTGCCGACATCAGCTCCGAGTCAGACAAGAGGAATTATCCCATCACCATTCATAATGTAGTCAAGACGGCTAATAACATCCTCCATCCCAGTCCCAGGAAAGCAAACTCTCTCCTACTGCTATCCTTAAAACTGAAAGCCCTATTCATACCCCTAATGTAAACCTCCAACAAGTACAATGTTCTTACCTTCCCTGATGTAGCTCGTGTCCTTCCATTTAGTCCACTCGTTCGTTAGACAGTACCCAGAAAGAGTTGGTTTCCACAGAACAGTCCCGGATCTTCATATCTGGATCACCATCATTCCTTCCGATCTTCAAATTCGTTTCTACCTGCCTAACCATTGTCTATCTTTCCTTGCTGAACTGCGGATTTACAATAGGATTACTACGAATCCTCTTGTTTTCCAAAGTTAGTCGTCATACTTCTCGCCTGGCTGTCTCCGACTCATTCTCAACCTGTTGGTACGGCTGCTGAATGGTTCAATTCACAGAGATCATTTACTTTTTTCCCCGTTACAGGTCACCATGCTACTAGACATTTTTTTTTAAACAGTATTCCATACTGTACTGTGTTCATCGTCTATGACGTAATTGTAAAACATGAAATGGCTAATATTTCTTTCTATTGACTTAACAATGACTAGTGGTGTCTGTCAAAGACCCATTGTGACCTCTGTAATCCTACTTTAGCGCTGCCTCTCACAGAAAAAGCTTGAGGTGTACAGTGAACTAGCCACTCAGTCGGTACAATTAAAAACCAGATTCGAACTCCACACGAGAACAAGAAATTGGCGACAGCGGAGACATTTCCACCTGCACCTCTACCTTTACCTCTTGATTCTCGTGCTTTAACATGATATAACGTCAGTTTCCTCCACTACCATTTCCACCTTAACCCCACCATACATTACAACCATCACCACTATCTCCCTTTTCTTCTCATCAGCTTCCTCCTCCTCCACTGTCATCACTTCCACTTCCTTTACCACTACTACCTCCTCATACACTTTTACCATCTTATATACCTTCACCACCCACCACCACCCACAACCACCCACCCACTACCACCCACCATCACGACAACCATCAACCACCAACATCACCAGTGCCACCACCTCCACCTACTCCTACTTCTCCTCCTACACCACCACGTACACCTACACCACCACGTCTTCTTTCCATATCACCTCTGCTACTTCTGACTCCTCCATCACCCAACCCATCGACAAAATTCTTCCGCCAAAAGAGGAATGGAAAGCTGTGCTAGTAAGCGCAGCAACATTGTGTAGGTATGAGGTTGGCTGCAGAAAAGAATGATTACTAGAATAACTAAACAAAATAAGTAATATTTCAGACAAAATTACCATGAGGAAGTTATTTACAATTTTAAAATATACGTAAATTCGCCTATATCATTCAACTTTGTCAGTGCAAAAATTACACAAACCACAAACGCATAGGAAAAATATTATTAAACAAAAATACTAACATGATTAAAAAGCAAAACACAAATACAATCATACCAAGTTGATGAGAAAGCCACAAGTGTATCTTCAAACAGAAACGTTTCACCTACAAAATAATAACAATAATATCTTTATTTCTACAAGTACATGTACAATGTATACAGTCCTAGCTGACATCACACATACTGCTATATAGAAAGCAGAACATCTGCAAATTAGGTCAACTGTCTCATCAACACAAGTAAGTAAACTACCGGTTGCATCATATACCTTTAACACAGACTCTGATAAGTTTAAAACGTACTATACCAATAAAGGGGTAACCCCAAACAGTTGTCAACTAGTAAGTGTATCTTATGACTTCGTGCAAAAAGAACTAAGCAGGTTAAACCCAACTAAGTGCACCGGCCAAGATAACATCCCGTTTAAGTTCCTAAACGATGGTGCCTCTAAATTGCCAATCCTCATTGCTCACATAATAAATATGGCCATCACTATTAATACCGTACCAGAGGGGTTAAGGAGGTCTGTGTTACTAGCTTGAAAACAACAGTAGGTCTGATGTCAGGAACTAAAGGCCTGTTAAATTACTAAATTACTCAGTTTAATATCCAAAATTCTAGAGAGTGCGATGTACTGTCAAGTAGTTAAGTATCTTAATGACAGCAACATGCTCCATATTTACCAATCGGGCTTTAGGAGCTCTTGCTCACCCTACACCTCAGCATTAATTTGATGGAATACATTAAAATTGAAATGTCTATAAGGAACCTAATAGGAGGGTAACCTTAGACATGCAAAAGGCCTTCGACACTGTCAACCACAATATATTATGTAAGAAACTTCAAACTAGCGGCATAGGTTCCGTAGACTGGTTTAAGTCCTACCTTTGCAACAGGACACAAATTGACAAAATCAACAAAACAGAATCAGAACTCATGCCGATAGCAAGGTAGTATTGTGGGTCCCTTATTATTCTTGTGTGTCAAGTGCAAACTCGTACTTTATGCAGATTACAGTGCTCTGTTAGTGTCGGTTAAAGACCCACAAGTTATAGCTAATGTAATAACACTGGAAGTGGAGTCCTACAGCGAATAGTAGTAGACAACAAACTATCGTTACACCTCGAGGAAATCGAAGCCATACTCTTTGGCACGAAACAAACTGAGACGGGTAAATAATTTTAATGTCAGAAATGATGGGGAACCCATCACTTCAGTTTCCTCGGTAAAATACCTGGAAATCCCCTTTGACCCATGCATGTCAGGAGAATTTATAGGAAACAGTGTAGTAAAGAAAGCGAATATCAGTCTGAAGTTCCTCTACAGACAAGCAGTGTCTACCTACTGAGACTCGCGGGACTCTATGTTTAACCTTTATACAATGTCATATTGACTACGATTGCTCTTCATTGTACTCTGCCTCGACAAAAAAACTGAGACTACAAATCACCCAGAACAAAATGGTTAGATTCATCCTGGACCTGGGTCCAAGAGAACATGTTGGCCAGGATGAATTACAACATATGCTGAATGTTGAAGACAGAGTCAAACAACCGAGTTAAATCAAGTTTATAAAATTGCTCACTAACAGTGTCCAGAATATCTTGCTGCCAATTTTGTCAAGACTGGAAATTAAGGAATTCATAGTACTAGGGGGAGAGACAACAACTTTGTAGTACCCACAGTTATTGGCCAGGCTTCAAACACCTTTTACTGTACAGCAATAAAGGAATGGAACAGACTACCAGTACATGTCAAAGCCAGTCATATCATGAACCAGTTCAAGAAGACAGCCTAAAGGTGCCTAATGAATGTAGTGACAGAAAAGTGAAAAGATTCGGAATGATGACACCTAACTGTGTAGGAGTGAGTGTAGAGATGAGTGTAGGGGGTGTGTGTAGGGGTGAGTGTAGAGATGAGTGATGGGGTGAATGTAGGGGTGAGTGTAGGGGTGAGTGTAGGGGTGAGTGTAGGGGGTGAGTGTAGGGGGTGAGTGTAGGGAGTGAGTGTAGGGGTGAGCGTAGGGGTGAGTGTAGGGGGTGAGTGTAGGGGGTGAGTGTATGGGTGAGTGTATGGGTGAGTGTAGGGGGTGAATGTAGGGGTGAATGTAGGGGTGAATGCAGGGGGTGAGTGTAGGGGTGAGTGTAGGGGTGAATGCAGGGGTGAGTGTAGGGGGTGAATGCAGGGGGTGAGTGTAGAGGATGAGTGTAGAGGGTGAGTGTAGAGAGTGAGTGTAGGGGTGAGTGTAGGGGTGAGTGTAGGGATGAGTGTAGGGATGAGTGTAGGGGTGAGTGTAGGGATGAGTGTAGGGGTGAGTGTAGGGGTAGGGGGGAGAGTGTAGTGGGAGGGTGTGGAGCGGGTAGCACTGTTACAAATGCCAGAGAGAATTTAAAGAAATCGTCATGAGCCTAAGAGTTTCTATTGTTTTTCTACAACACAAACAAGGCTTTTGGTTAATGCACATCATTTTTTTCCTCGAGAAAATTATATTAATTTTCGCACCTCTGTCACTAATTCGTGTGGATGAGACATGTGAAGATTAGTGCCTCAGTAAATAACAAAAAAGGCACAATACCGTGACTGGAACGATACACAAATAACCCGCTTACGACAACGTTTCGGTCCGATTTGGACCATTGACAAAGTCACACTAACCAGAGGTAGAGCAGGACGGCTACATATAGACAGGAAGAGGTGGTGGTGATAGTAGTAGTAGTAGTAGTACAAGAATTGTATATAATACCGACAAGATGAAATTAAGACACGTGCACAACACCCGGGCATCCCCATCGTAGACGTTTCGCCATCCAGCCAGCCACTGGATGGCGAAACGTCCACAACAAAGACAACCAGACGCCGCACATGTGTCTCAATTTCATCAGTAGTTGTAGTAGAAGAAGAAGAGGTAGTAGTAGTGGTAGTAGTAGAAGTGGGAAATAAGGAAGACGAGCCTGTCAAATACAAAGGAAGGGGAGCACTGCAAGAGAGCTAGAAACCCACAGAGGGAGAGCAAGCGCACAGAGATGCGTGAAAGGGGGAAGTGGTGAAATAAATGAAGAAGGAACAGAAACACGAGACAGGAGAGAGAAAGACAACCCAGAGGAGAAAAGGAAAGAGGAAAGGGGAAGAGGAAGAAGAAGAAAAAGAAAAAGAAAAAATGAGGATTCAGGTTAAGTCACGGGTGTTCTGAAGTTTGGAGCATTTTACAATGTAGTGGGAGAGGAAGGCATCTACAGAGACGAAGCCAGGGGCTAAGGTTCATACAGGGAAAGTTGTGTATTAGAGAGGATTCAGCTAGACGGCGACTGTTCGAGTTGGAGGTAGGGAAGACAGTTTTAGCAGAAGACCAGTCAATAGGATGGCTATGATCTCTGACGTGACAGAAAAGAGCATTGTTAGTGTCGGCAAGCCTAACACTATTTTTGTGCTCCCTAAGTCTGTCAGAAAGAGGTCGACCAGTTTCTCCGAAGTATTGAAGAGGACAGGAGGAGCAAGAAATAGAGTAAACACCAGGAACATCTGTAGAGGGAGGAGAGGTATGAACGAGATTAGTGCGAAGGGTGTTAGTCTGGCGGAAGGTAAGCTTGATGTCTAAGGGACGGAGAGAATTGTTGAGATTAGAAAGACCGGAAATATAGGGAAGGCAGAGGATAGAAGAGTTCCCATGAGAGGAGAGTTTGGGAGAGAAGAAATTGCGTTTAGCACGTGAGAGGGCAGAGTCTATGAAATGGGAAGGGTAGCCAAGACGGGAGAACGAATTATGAAGAGTGGAAATTTCTGCTGGAAGGAACTGAGGATCACAGATGCGGAGGGCACGGAGAAAGAGGGAGATAAGAACACTTTTCTTGACAGGGGAAGCATGATAGGAGAAGTAGTGAATGTACATGCCACTGTGCATAGGTTTACGGTAAACTGAGAAGGAAAAACCTGTATCTGAGCGGTGGACATGGACATCAAGGAAAGGAAGCAAGGAACTAGATTCCCATTCAGCTTTAAACTTAATGGAAGGGGCAAGATTATTAAGAGCTTCAAGAAAAGGTTGGAAGAGACTGGAGTCATGAGGCCACAGAGCAAAGATGTCATCCACATAGCGGAGCCCCTCCTTCAGAGTGCAGGCACTGTACTTCCCATCTCCAGGACTCAAGTCCGGCCTGCCGGTTTCCCTGAATCCCTTCATAAATGTTACTTTGTTCACACTCCAACAGCACGTCAAGTATTAAAAACCATTTGTCTCCATTCACTCCTGTCAAACACGCTCACGCATGCCTGCTGGAAGTCCAAGCCCCTCGCACACAAAACCTCCTTTACCCCCTCCCTCCAACCTTTCCTAGGCCGACCCCTACCTCGCCTTCCTTCCACTCAGACTATACAC
>NC_069401.1:113933415-113949690 GCF_026875155.1 Cherax quadricarinatus | reverse complement strand
ATTAAGAAAAAAAAGTGAAAAAGGTTTTGACAAAGGTTAGTTCCAGATCAAAGGGAAAATTCCTATAAGAAAGGTTTAAAGGGGAAATCATTCTGAGACAGGGGACAGGAGGGTCAGGGGAGACATGATAACGAATAAAATACTGCGCAGAATAAAACAAGGTGGACAAAGACATGATGTTCCAGGGAGGGGACACAGAAACAAGAGGTTACAATTTTAATTTGAAGAGTCAGATGAGTCAAAGTGATGTTAGAAAGTATTTCTTCAGTCACAGAGTTGTCAGGCAGTGGAATAGCCTAGAAAGTGATGTAGTGGAGGCGGGAACCATACATAGTTTTAAGACGAGTTTTGATGAAGCTCATGGAGCAGGGAGAGAGAGAGGACCCAGTAGCAACCAGTAAAGAGGCGGGGCCAGGAGCTAAGACTTTACCCCTGCAACCACAAATAGATGAGTACAAATGAGTACACACACACACACACACACACACACACACACACACACACACACACACACACACACACACACACACCATAGTAGCTACAATTCAGTCTGGAGAACATAAGGTAGGTATTGCAGTGATGTATAACCCACCACAGAACTGCAGGAGGCCAAGAGAGGAATATAAAGAGAACAGCAGAGCGATGGTGGGCTCACTGGCTGAGGTGGCACGAAGAGCTCAATCGTGCAGAGAGAAGTTACTGGTTATGGTCAATTTCAACCATAGGGAGATCGACTGGGAAAACCAGGAGCCTCACGGGGGTCCTGACACATGGAGAGCCAAGATGATGGATGTGGTACTGGAAAACTTCATGCATCAACACGTCAGGGACACTACTAGAGAGAGAGAGAGGATGAAGAACCAGCAAGACTGGACCTTGTGTTTACCCTGAGCAGTTCAGACATTGGGAACATCACATATGAGAGGCCCCTGGGAGCTAGCGATTACGTGGTTCTGAGTTTTGATTACATAGTAGAGCTGCAAGTGGACAGGGTAAGAGGAGTCGATTGGGAAAAGCCAAACTATAAAAGGGGGGGACTACACAGGTGTGAGAAACTTCCTGCAGGAGGTTCAGTGGTCCAGAGAGCTGGTAGGAAAGTCAGTGAACGAAATGATGGAATATGCAACAACAAAATGCAAGGAGGCAGAGGAAAGGATTATTCCCAAGGGCAACAGAATTAATGGGAAGAACAAAGTGAGTCCTTGGTTTACTCGAAAGTTGTAGGGAGGCAAAAACTAAGTGCATTAGAGAATGGAAGAGGTACAGAAGGCAAAGGACCCAGGAAAATAAGATCAGTCGAAGAGCCAGAAAACGAGTTGCACAGTTTATGGAGGGGGCCCAGCACAGAAATGAAAACGACTTTGGGGCCATCATAAAGTCAAGTCTGACCGAAACTGCTGTAAAGCCACATTAGGAGAAAGCCAACAGCCAAAGACCAGGTGATCAGGCTGAAGAAAGGTGGGAAACTCGCAAGAAACGATCAAGAGATATATGAGGAGCTCAACAAGAGATTTAAGGAAGTATTCACAGTGGAGACTGGAAGGACTCTGGGAAGACAGGACAGAGGAGAGACACCAACAGGGAATACACCACCAAGTGCTGGATGACATACACACAACTGAGGAGGTGAATAAGCTGCTAAGTGATCTTGATACCTCAAAGGTAATGGGACCAGACAACATCTCCTCGTGGGTCCTTAGAGAGGGAGCTGAAATGCTGTCTGTCCCATTGACCACAATCTTCAACACATCCCTTGAAACTGGGCAACTACCTGAGGTATGGAAGACGGCAAATGTAGTTCCCATTTTTAAAAAAAGAGACAGAAAAGAGGCGCTAAACTAAAGACCAGTGTCACTGACGTGTATAGTATGCAAAGTAATGTTAAAGATTATCAGGAGGAGAGTGGTGGAGCACCTGGAATGGAACAAAAGTATAAATGACACCAGCACGGTTTCATGGAAGATAAATCCTGTGTCACAAACCTTGTGGAGTTTTATGATAAAGTAGCAGAAGTAAGAGACGAGAGAGAGGGGTGGGTTGCAAGAAGGCCTTCGACACAGTTCTCACAAGAGATTAGTGCAGAAACTAGAGGATCAAGCACGTATAATGGAAAGGGCACTTCAAGGGATCAGAGAATACCTGACAGGGAGGCAACAACGAGATGAGGTATCACAGTGGTCACCTGTGACGACCGGGGTCCCACAGGGGTCGGTCCTAGGATCAGTGCTATTTTTGGCATATGTGAATGACATGATGGAAGGGATAGACTTAGAGGTGTCCCTGTTTGCAGATGATGTGAAGTTAATGAGAAGAATTAAATCAGATGAGGATCAGGCAGGCCTTCAAAGAGACCTGGACAGGCTGGACACGTGGTCCAGAAACTGGCTTTCCCCGAATTAAAACCCTGCCAAATGCAAAATCTGAACAGGAACAGCTGACAAAAAACAGACCACTGGCAAAGGGCTTCAGCCAGGGAAAGATTGAAGGCAGGAACACTTCAATGGAAGGAACCAAAACACCTAGGGGATGCAAAGGGGAGGACTTTGGGAGGAAAAAAATGACAGGTTGGTTTTTGTCTATGGGCTCTAGGAAGTAAATAGGGAAAACTATGATGAAAGAAAACAGGAGAAATAAGCGATTGAAGGCATTATGAGAGCAATAGGCAAGGACAACATGACCGAGGTGACAAATTTTCAGAGAATTGGGTGGTTGGCAAGTGGAAGAAAACTCCCTGTCAACGAAATCTTCAAGACAAAATCAGCTCAAACCAGGATCCTGCAGGAGAAAGCATGACTGAGGTACAAACCGGAGTATGGGAGAGTGTACCTCAATCGAGACAGAACACAAGAAGAAAGGACGATGCTGAAAGAGAGGGTACAAAGACAAAAGTAGGAACGAGAGGAAATGATGATCAGAACCCGAACCCAGGTGGAAGAGCAAACACATGTACCAGAAACACCCCCAAAGAACTCAAACTATGATAACCCCAATGCAACTGAACACTCCAAACCAAAACCAACACACTTTTCCCTCTGTCCCCACCCTCATCACATACAGCAACCCCCTATGGGCGCACTGCCCCCACCCCATCATCACAAACCCCGCTCCCACCACAAAACCCATAAGCCCCCTCCAGTACTCCTGAATGCAGATGGAATAACGAATAAATATGAGTGGCATGAAAAAATCAATGAGAAGTCCCCAGACATCATAGCAGTCACAGAAACGAAACTCACTGAGACAATAACACACACACTCTTCCCATTGGGATATCAGATACTGAGGAAAGATAGGAACAGATGGGAAAGAGCGGTTGCACTGCGTATAAAATACCGATGGGGATTTGAGGAAATGGAAGGCATGGACAAGATTGGAGGAAGGGATTTCATAGTAGGTACAATTCAGTCTGGGGAACATAAGGTAGTCATTGAGGTGATGTATAACCCACCACAGAACTGCAAGAGGCCAAGAGAGGAATATGAAGAGAGCAACAGAGCGAAGGTGGATACACTGGCTGAGGTGGCAAGAAGAGCTCATTCGAGCAAAGTTAATGGTTATGAGCGATTTCAACCACAGGGAGATCGATTGGTAAAACTTGGAACCACATGGGGGCCCCAAAACATGGAGAGACAAGATGATGGATGTGGTACTGGAAATCCTCTTGCATCAACACGTCAAGGACACTACCAGAGAGAGATAGGGTAGGATGAACCAGCAAGACTGGACCTCGTATTCACCCTGAGCAGTTCAGACATTGAGGACATCACATACGAGAGGCGCCTTGGAGCTAGTGATCAGGTGGTTCTTTGAGCAGGTAAGAGAGTAGCATGCCAAAGCCACTTATATGCATAGCATTACGGGCTGGCTTAAAATTAACTTAAGATTAACTAAGCAATGATGAATTCAGTGATAAGACATTATTGTAAACAGATAACTATAAAATACAAATGAGTATTACAAAGACAGGTCGTATGGTTGCATGCATTGCTGTTCATTCATTAGAATGGAGTATTCTGTTAGGTAGTGTATTTAAAAAAATAACAAAGTTAGGTTTAACATTTGTGTGATATAATTGTGAGTAAAATTTAGGATATACAATTTATATGGTTCAGTTATTCAGTATTTTTTTGGGTTTTTGGGAGTGAGTAAGTGAACTTTGAGAAGAGACTTGAATTTAAAAAACAGGTATGTTTCTTTTATATTTAAAGGTAATGAATTCCAGATTTTAGGGCCTTTTATGTGCATTGAGTTTTTGCATAGCGTGAGATGGACACGAGGAACATCAAAGAGTGATCTGTGCCTTGTGTTATGGTCATGTGTTCTGTTGAGGTTGGCAAGGAGATGTTTGAGGGGAGGGTTAATATCAGAGTTAAGTGTTCTATGTATGTAATAAGTGCAATAATAAGTATGGATGTTTTGTATGGTGAGTAGGTTGAGTGTTTTGAATATTGGTGGAGTGTGCTGCCTGTAGTGAGAATTTGTTATCATTCTAACTTGCTTTGAATAGTAGAGTTACAAGTGTAGAGGGTAACACGAGTTGAATGGGATAAGCCAAACTATAAAAGGGGAGACTACATAGGTATGAGGAACTTCCTGAAGGAGGTTCAGTGGGACAGAGGATTGGTAGGAAAGTCAGTAAATGAAATGATGGAATATGTAACAACAAAATGCAAGTGGGCAGAGGAAAGGTTTGTTCCCAAGGGCAACAGATATAATGGGAAGACCAGAACGAGCCCATGGTTTACCTGAAGGTGTGGGGAGGCAAAAACTGAGTGCACTAGAGAATGGAAAAAGCACAGAAGGCAAAAGACCCAGGAAAATAAAGAGATTAGTCAAAGAGCCAGAAGCGAGTATGCACAGATAAGAAGGGAGGCCCAGCGACAGTAAGAAAACGACATAGAATCGAAAGTCAAGTCTGACCCGAAATTGCTGTGTAGCCACATTAGGAGGAAGACAACAGTCAAACACCAGGTGATCAGGCTGAGGAAAGAAGGTGGGAAACTCGCAAGAAAAGATCAAGAGGTATGTGAGGAGCTCAACACGAGATTCAAGGAGACAGGAAGGACTCTGGGAAGACAGAACAGAAGGGAACAGAAATTAACAAGTGTTGGATGACATACACATAACTGAGGAGGAGGCGAAGCTGCTGCTAAGTGACCATGATACCTCAAAGGCGATGGGACCAGACATTCCCCCGTGGGTCCTGAGAGAGGGAGCAGAGAAGCTGTGTGTGCCACTAACCACGATCTTCAACACATCCCTCGAAACTGGGCAACTACTTGAGGTATGGAAGATGGCAAATGTAGTTATTTTTAAGAAAGGAGACAGAAACGAGGCACTAAACTATAGACCAATGTCACTGATGTGTATAGTATGCAAAGTCATAGAGATTATCAGGAGGATAGTAGTAGAGTACCTGGAACGGAACAAGATTATATATGAAAACCAGCACGGATTCATGGAAGGCAAATCCTGTGTCACAAACCTCCTGAAGTTTTATGAGAAGGTAACAGAGGAAAGACACTAGAGAGAGAGGGCTGGGTTGACTGCATTTTCTTGGACTGCAAGAAGACCTTCGACACAGTTCCTCACAAGAGATTAGTGAAGAAGCTAGAGGATCAGGTATGTATAACAGGAAAGGCTCTGCAATGGATCAGAGAATACCTGACAGGGAGGCAACAACGTGTCATGGTACGAGAAGAGGTATCACAATGTGCGCCTGTGACGAGTGGGGTTCTGCAGGTTTCAGTCCTAGGACCAGTGCTGCTTTTGGTATATGTGAATGACATGACGGAAGCGATAGACTCGGAAGTGTCCTTTGCGGGCATTGAGTGAAGCTAATGGAAGAATTAAATCAATGAAGATTGGCGGGACTCCAAAGAGTCCTGGACAGGCTGGACACGTGGTCCAGCAACTGGTTACTCGAGTTTAACCCAGCCAAATGCAATGTCATGAAGATCGGGGAAGGGCAAAGATGACCGAAGACAGAGCATAGGCTACGTGACCAAAGACTACAATCCTCACTCAAGGAGAAAGATCTTGGAGTGAGTTAAATACCGAGCACGTCTCCGGAAGCACACGTCAACCAGATAACTGCAGAAAACATATGGGCACCTGGCAAACCTGAGAATACGTTCCGATACTTCAAAGAATCGTTCAAGACACTGTACACCGTGTAAGTCAGGTCCATACTGGAGAATGCAGCACCAGTTTGGAACCCACCCCTGATCAAGCACGTCATGAAATTAGAGGAAGTGCAAAGGTTTGCAACAAGGCTAGTTCCAGAGGAAAGAGGAATGTCCTACGAAGATAGGTTAAGGGTAATAAGCCTGACGACACTGGAGGACAGGAGGTTTTGGGAAGACATGATAACGACATACAAAATATTGCGAGCAATAGATAAGGTGGACAAAGACAGGATGTTCCAGAGATCGGACAAAGAAACAAGGGGTCACTATTGGAGGTTAAAGACTCAGATGAGTCAAAGGGATATTAGGAAATATTTCTTCAGTCAAAGAGTTGTCAGGGGTGGGAAAAGTTAGCAAGTGATGTAGTGGAGGCAGGAACCATACATAGATTTAAGAAGAGGTATGATGAAGCTCAAGGAGCAGAGAGAGGGGATCTAGTACCAATCAATGAAGAGACGGGGTCAGGAAACTGAAATTTTCGACCCCTACAACCACAAATAGGCGAGTACACACACACAGACAGACAGACAGACAGACAGACAGACAGCCACAACCACCACACACACACACACACACACACACACACACAACAACACACACACACCACACACACAATCCTGTACAGTTGTGTGTTAGGGCCCATACTGAAGTATGCGGCACCAGTTTGGAACCCACACCTAGCCAAGCACGTAAAGAAACAAGATAAAGTGAAAAGGTTTGCAACAAGACTAGTCCCAGAGTTAAGGGGTATGTCCTACGAGAAGAGGATTATGGAAGTCGACCTGACGACACTGGAGGAGAGGAGAGATAGCGGGGGACATGATAACGACATATAAAATACAAAGAGGAATTGACAAGGTGGACTGAGACAATGTTCCAGAGATGGGACACAGCAACAAGGGGACACAGTTGGAAGTTGAAGACACAGATGAATCATAGGGATGTTAGGAAGCATTTCTTCAGTCACAGAGTAGTAAGGAAGTGGAATAGTTTGGGAAGCGATGTAGTGGAGGCAGGATCCAGTCATAGCTTTAAGAAGAGGTATGATAAAGCTCATGGTGTAGGGAGAGTGACCCAGTGGCCAGTGAAGAGGCGGGGCCAGGAGCTACGAATCGACCCCTGCAACCACAATTAGGTGAGTACAACTAGCTGAGTACACACACACACACACACACACACACACACACACACGCTGTGGTGCGCTGTTCACCATGGCTGTGTGGTGCTGTGTTCAGCATGACTGTGGTGCAGTATTCAGCATGGCTGTGTAGTGTAGTGTTCAACATGGCTGTGTGGCGCAGGGGGTCAGCATGGCTGTACGGTGCAGGGGGTCACCATGGCGTTATGGTGCAGGGGGGCAGCCAAAGGCTGTATGGTGCAGGGGTTCAGATGGCTGTATGGTGCAGGGGTCAGCATGGCTGTGTGGTGCAGGGGTCAGCATGGCTGTGTGGTGCAGGTGTCAGCGTAGCTGTGTGGTGCAGGGGGTCAGCCTGGCTGTGTGGTGCAGGGGGGCAGCATGGCTGTGTGTTGCAGGGGGTCAGCATGGCTGTGTGGTGCAGGGGTCAGCATGGCTGTATGGTGCAGGGGGTCAGCATGGCTGTGTGGTGCAGGGGTCAGCATGGCTGTGGTGCAGGGTTTCAGCATGGCTGTGTGGTGCAGAGGGTCAGCGTAGCTGTGTGGTGCAGGGGTCAGCGTAGCTGTGTGGTGCAGGGGGTCAGCATGGCTGTGTGGTGCAGGGGGGTCAGCATGGCTGTGTGGTGCAGGGGGACAGCATGGCTGTGTGGTGCAGGGGATCAGCATGGCTGTGTGTTGCAGGGGGTCAGCATGGCTGTGTGGTGCAGGGGGTCAGCATTGCTGTGTGGTGCAGGGGGTCGCATGGCTTTTGTTGCAGGGGGTCAGCATGGTTGTGTGGTGCAGGGGGTCAGCATGGCTGTGTGGTGCAGGGGGTCAGCATTGCTGTGTGGTGCAGGGGGTCAGCATGGCTGTGTGGGGGCAGGGGGTCAGCATGGCTGGGGGTGCAGGGGGGCCAGCATTGCTGTGTGGTGCCCCGGGGGGCCAGCATTGCTGTGTGGGTGCAGGGGATCATCTGGCTGTGTGGTGCAGGGGATCAGCATGGCTGTGTGTTGCAGGGGGTCAGCATGGCTGTGTGGTGCAGGTCAGCATTGCTGTGTGGTGCAGGGGGTCAGCATGGCTGTGTGGTGCAGGGGGTCAACATGGCTGTGTGGTGCAGGGGGTCAGCATGGCTGTGTGTTGCAGGGGGTCAGCATGGTTGTGTGGTGCAGGGGGTCAGCATGGCTGTGTGGTGCAGGGGGGTCAGCATTGCTGTGTGGTGCAAGGGGACAGCATGGCTGTGTGGTGCAGGGGATCAGCATGGCTGTGTGTTGCAGGGGGTCAGCATGGCTGTATGGTGCAGGGGTTCAGCATGGCTGTGTGATGCAAGGGGGGCAGCATGGCTGTGTGGTGCAGGAGGTCACCATGGCTGTGTGGTGCAGGGGGTCAGCATGAGTGTGTGTTGCAGGGGGTCAGCATGGTTGTGTGGTGCAGGGGTCAGCATGGCTGTGTGGTGCAGGGGTCAGCATGGCTGTGTGGTGCAGGGGGTCAGCATGGCTGTGTGGTGCAGGGGGCCAGCATGGCTGTGTGTGACAGGGGGTCAGCATGGCTGTGTGGTGCAGGGGGTCAGCATGGCTGTGTGGTGCAGGGGGTCAGCATGGCTGTGTGGTGCAGGGGGTCAGCATGGCTGTGTGGTGCAGGGGGTCAGCATGGCTGTGTGGTGCAGGGGGCCAGCATGGCTGTGTGTTGCAGGGGGTCAGCATGGTTGTGTGGCGCAGGGGGTCAGCATGGCTGTGTGGTGCAGGGGGTCAGCATGGCTGTGTGGTGCAGGGGGTTAGCATGGCTGTGTGGTACACGGGGGCAGCATGGCTGTGTGATGCAGGGATCAGCGTGGCTGTGTGGTGCAGGGGGTCAGCATGGCTATGTGGTGCAGGGTTCAGCGTGGCTGTGTGGTGCAGGAGACAGCATGGCTGTGTGTTGCAGGGGGTCAGCGTGGCTGTGTGGTGCAGGGGTCAGCGTGGCTGTGTGGTGCAGGGGACAGCGTGGCTGTGTGGTGCAGGGGGTCAGCATGGCTGTGTGGTGCAGGGGTCAGCGTGGCTGTGTGGTGCAGGGGTCAGCGTGGCTGTGTGGTGCAGGGGGTCAGCATGGCTGTGTGGTGCAGGGGTCAGCGTGGCTGTGTGGTGCAGGGGTCAGCATGGCTGTGTGGTGCAGGGGTCAGTATGGCTGTGTGGTGCAGGGGTCAGCATGGCTGTGTGGTGCAGCGGGTCAGCATGGCTGTGTGGTGCAGCGGGTCAGCATGGCTGTGTGGTGCAGGGGGTCAGTATGGCTGTGTGGTGCAGGGGTCAGTATGCCTGTGTGGTGCAGGGGGGTCAGCATTGTTGTGTGGTGCAAGCGGGTCAGCATGGCTGTGTGGTGCAGAGGTCAGCATGGCTGTGTGGTGCAGGGGTGTCAGCATTGTTGTGTGGTGCAGGGGTCAGCATGGCTGTGTGGTGCAGGGGTCAGCATGGCTGTGTGGTGCAGGGGTCAGTATGCCTGTGTGGTGCAGGGGGGACAGCATTGTTGTGTGGTGCTGGGGTCAGCATGGCTGTGTGATGCTGGGTTCAAGCATGGCTGTGTGGTGCAGGGGAAGCATGCTGTTGGTGCAGGGTCATATGCCTGGTGGGAGGGCACTTTTCTCACTCTTTTGCGGGGTCAAATCTTTGTCAGGGTCATATCCGGGCACTCAGCAATCTGTTGGGGGGCCCCAGCTTTGGGGGCAGCATCTTTTAGGGGACCACACATTCCACCACACAGGGGTGCAGGGGTCACCCAGCAGGTGGTGCAGGGGTCACCACCGTGTGGTGCAGGGGTCACCACAGCAGGTGGGCAGGGTACCCCCAGCAGGTGGTGCAGGGTCCCACAGCAGGGTGTGCAGGGTCACCACAGCAGGTGGTGCCCGGGTCACCACAGCAGGGTGGTGCAGGGGTACCAAGCAGGGTGGTGCAGGGGTCCCACAGCAGGGTGGGCAGGGGTCACCACAGCAGGGTGGTGCAGGGGTAACACAGCAGGGTGGCAGGGGGGTCACCACAGCAGGTGGTGGGGGTCCACCACAGCAGGGTGGGCAGGGGTCACCAAGCAGGGTGGTGCAGGGGTCACCACAGCAGGGTGGTGCGGGGTTTACCACAGCAGGGTGGTGCCGGGGTCACCACAGCAGGGTGGGGGCGGGGTCACCACAGCTGGTGGTTGGGCACCACAGCAGGGTGGTGCACGGGGTTCACCACAGCAGGGTGGTGCCGGGGTCACCACACAGGGTGGTGCGGGGTCACAACAGCAGGGTGGTGCAGGGGTCACCACAGCAGGGTGGTGCAGGGTCACACAGCAGGGTGGCGAGGGGGCACCACAGCAGGGTGGCGCAGGGGTCACCAAAAACAGGGTGGCGCAGGGTCACCACAGCAGGGTGGTGCAGGGGGCACCACAGCAGGGTGGGCGCAGGGGGCACCACAGCAGGGTGGGGCAGGGTCACCACAGAGGGTGGGCAAAGGGGTCACCACAGCAGGGGTGGGCAGGGGTCACCACAGCAGGGTTGGGGCAGGGTCACCACAGCAGGGTGGTGCGGGGTCACCACAAACAGGGTGGGGCAGGGGTCACCACAGCAGGGTGGTGCAGGGGTCCCCCACAGCAGGGTGGGCAGGGGTCACACAGCAGGGTGGCGCAGGGGTCACCACAGCAGGGTGGCGCAGGGGTCACCACAGCAGGGTGGCGCAGGGGTCACCACAGCAGGGTGGCGCAGGGGTCACCACAGCAGGGTGGTGCAGGGGTCACCACAGCAGGGTGGTGCAGGGGTCACCACAGCAGGGTGGTGCAGGGGTCACCCAGCAGGGTGGTGCAGGGGGCACCACAGGCAGGGTTGGTGCAGGGGTCACCACAGCAGGGTTGGGCAGGGGTCACCACAGCAGGGTGTGCAGGGGTCACCAAGCAGGGGGGCGGGCACCACAGCAGGGTGGTGCAGGGTCACACAGGGAGGGTGGCAGGGTCCCACAGCAGGTGGTGGTGCAGGGGTCCCCCACGCAGGGTGGTGCAGGGGTCACCACAGCAGGGTGGGCAGGGGTCACCACAGCAGCAGGATTTCCCGAAGATATAACTCATTTTTTTCACTAATAATTAAACACAATAATTATTATCATATTTGCATATTATCATAAAACTGGAAAACATCATTGCTAGAAATTTATGATTGTTAAGAAATGAAAGGAATGCAAGCTGATTGGTTAGCTAATGATTCTTAAAAACCTGTGTGTGTGGTGTGGGTGTGGTGTGTGTGTGTGTGGTGGTACTCCCCCAATTGATCCCCTAATGGATTGAGGGTGGAGAAATCAGCTCTTGGCCCCGCCTCTTCCTGACCGCTACTGGGTCGTCTCTCTCCTGGTCCCCGAGCTTTTAATCATACCTCGTCTTGAAATATGTATGGTTCCTGCCTCTACCACAACACTTGCCAGACAATTTGCACTTCCAAACAACTCTGTGGTAAGAAATATCCCTAAACATCCTTTGACTCATCTGAGTCTTGAACTTCACTGTGACCCCTTGTTTTGTGTCCCATTTGGAACTCCTCTGTCCACCTTATCTATTTCACGCCCGTAATTTTGTAGGTCGTTTTCATGTCACCTCTGACCCTCCGTCCCCAGTGTCATCAGACCGTGTGTGTGTGTGTGTGTGTGTGTGTGTTTGTGTGTGTGTGTGTGTGTGTGTGTGTGTGTGTGTGTGGGTGTGTGTGTGTGTGTGTGTGTGGGTGTGGTGTGTGTGTGTGTGTGTGTGTACATGCACGTACACGTACACTTTTGGTCTCAGTACACACTCACAAATGAGAGAGAGAGAGAGAGAGAGAGAGAGAGAGAGAGGAAAGGTTACTCTGCTGCTGATCTGTTGTTAAACCTCTCCACTAAGTGGCACCAGTCACTGGATGAATTCAAAGTCAGCTGTTTGGTAGCACTGGGCATTACTGGTGCTTTCGACCGGGTGTGGCACCAGGGCCTCTTAGCAAAACTTCAAGCACTGGGAATTGCAGGCTCTACGCTGTGTCTCCTCAGTGATTACCTTCATGATAGATCTCTAAGGGTAGCTCTCAATGGAACGGAATCAACAAGACATCCTATTGGGGCAAGTGTTCCACAAGGAAGCGTGCTGGGACCATTGTTATGGAATGTCTACTTCACCGACCTTCTTCATCTCATCCCAGAATTCCATGCATATGCAGACGACTGTACACTGATATTCACTTATCCAAGAGAAGAAATGCCAGCTGCTCTAAGCTACATCAATCACCAGCTAAGAGCTATATCAACTTGGGGAAATAGATGGCAAGTAACATTTGCACCTGAGAAAACGGAAATGATGATCTCTAGGCACCATGATGGTAATGCTGGTGCAGTAGTAAAGATGAATTGGAGTGTTGGCACCTGGGGGAAGAAGTTGATATCCTTGGGGTGAAATTTGACTCCAAACTAACCATGAAGAACCATGTTGTAAATCTTGCAAACAAGGCAGCTAGGAAGCTTACAGCACTTCGCCGTATCTCGCATCTGTTTGACAGTAGGGGTTGCAAGATTCTGTACGAGGCACAAGTACGCTCACACCTTGAGTATGCTCCACTTTCTTGGTTTGCCTGCCCCCCCCCCTCTCATCTGCGACTGCTTGACAAAGTAGAGAACAGAGCAAGACGTCTCATCTCTCGCCTGGACCCATCCAGGATAGATCTGTCATTTCAGCAGAGCCTTCAACACAGGAGGTATGTGGATGGCCTTACTGTTATGTACAAGGCCAATATTGTCAAAGTACCACACTTGGATCCACTTCGAGGACAGCGTGAAACAAGCTTTTATGCCACAAGACGGGCAGAAAGCAGCCACTTCACTCTGGCTGTACCCTTCTCCAGAACATCACTCCATCTGAGATCATATATACCCAGGATGACTCGAGTATGGAGTATGGAACACATTCGTACAGCATAATGATGTCAACGAGATAAAGTCAGTTGATCAAATGAAAATGCTGGCCCACAGATGGCTCCAACTTCATCCTGTTCCCTACTTGTATATCTCATAACAATAAAAATGCTTTCAAATAAGCTGATGTAGGTAACAGCTCTTAGCTTGCCAATAAAGTTAGGAATCCTTAACTTGTAAATAGCTTGTTAATAAAGCTAAGGGTCCTTAACCTTGTCAAACCCTGTGTAAGAGAGAGAGAGAGAGAGAGAGAGAGAGAGAGAGAGAGAGAGAGAGAGAGAGAGAGAGACTCATCAGCATATTTACAAAGACTTGATAGAATTCCTTATAATCTATTTCCAAATCGACCATAATATTTGTATTTTTTAAATCAACTCCCATGATGAAGCTCAATCTTGAAGTCTTTTTTATATTAAAAGAGATTTATGAAAGGTTTAATTATAATTCATAACAGAGCAATAAACAACAGTGATAGATTACTTTCATATAATTTAAATTACATGATCTGCAAAGTGTTTCTCATTATCTGGTCACAGACCGGCTAAGGGGGCGTTGACCCCTGAAACTCCCTCCAGGTATACTACAGGTATTTCTTGATGGTTAATTATACATGGAGCGTGTCGGTTGCACGAGGTTCATAAAGGACGTATGTAACCTATTCACTGCTGGTATAAGCTATTCATAATTCATGAGCACTTTAATCTGTAAAATGGGCATTAAGTTAAACACTGTTTATGTTCACTAAGGGAGAGTTACCTCTCGATGTATATACCACGTGTCATGTGTTAGAATTATTTTTTAAACATTATATTCATAGAGTTTATTTGGACATGATATATAGTTGTACAAGGAATCATAGTAGCTGGGTATACATGCCAAAAGCCCCTTGTATGCAGAGCATTATGGGAAGGCTTAATATTAACTTAAAATTAACAAGCAATGAAAGGTTCAGTGGTAAAAATTACCATAAACAATTTACAAGATGAAGTACAATTGAGTATTTGAAACAATGTCGTCTTGAAGTTTTAAGATTTAAATTAAGTAATTGGGAAAATTATTGGTAATGTTAAATAATGAGTGTTGATTATTTAGTCCTGGGCGAGTAAGTGGTTTTTCAGAAGAGTCTTTAATTGATTTTCAGGCCTGGTTACTTTAGTATGTTCTAGTAATGAATTCTAGATTTTTAGCTAGAGTTTAAAAATAAATTGTTTACTTAGCACTTATTCATAAATGGAAGATTGATTAATTACGATGAACTACAGAATAGTTTGTTAAGCAGCAATTCAGTCATTATATTTAAGTATACTTAACAACGTAAACATATATGCTAACATTCGTATATCGTAACATAACGTTGTATAAGAAACTCAGTTTTTATTTTTGGTTAAAGGATCGAGTCTCATGTTATATTTTACTTCTTCCTTGAATTTTTTTCGAGTATGGATATGGGGGAAGGAGAGTTAGGAAGTTCCGTGAAAATTCACCTATGTCTTTTCATTTAAAAAATGTATACAAGTACTTTTTACCTTTCGAGCAAAAATTTACCCACAAGTCTCTCAGAATTTACACATCCTTCCAGCTCTTAGGCAGGATTTCTTTTAAATCCTCTAAACCCACAGTCTCAATCTTTTTTCAGAAATCTTTAAAAATATTTATTAATACGTCTTTAATTCCCATACATTATTTATGCTGCCTAATTTAATCTGAAAAATAGTTTGAGTGGAAATGTGCGTGTGGTTGCCCATGTGTGTGATGTGCATGTTTGTGTTTACGTAAATGCTAGAATGAGTGGAGAGGATTGTGTGTGTTGTTGTGAGCTTAAGTTTGATACAAGGGATTGTGTGTTCTTATTTACACCCGTGAATACGTATGTGTTGGTGTAGTTGTAGTTTACAGATGTAAATTATGTATGTTCGCTTGAGGAACTTCTTGTATCTTGAAAATACAAGGTGGACCCTTGGACACCAAATTGCACAGCTTGGAAACTCAAGAGCTAACTGCTTCTAACAGCTACTGGTTTCCCACTTAGAAAACGATGGATGTTCATGTTACCGGGTCCCAGCCTTGACATCCTACCCTCTATGTGCTATTCCATAACGTGGTCCTTCCCTACTAGCGGCAGCTGACATTCTTGAGAATTATTTTTTTAATTTCAAAGAGAGGCCCATGTCAGGGCCCCTTCCCACGGTACCTGGGATAGGATCGGCAGATAGGGCTCAGCTTTAAAGTTTCCTTGTGTAGTGTCTGACTGGAGTATGGTTACTGGAAATAGTCCTCTGCCAACTCTTCCCTGATTCAGTTGCTAAATTCTATTCAGCACCTAGTATGGGTGATTTCTGCACTTGCCCAGTTGAGTCTATGTTGAATCTGGTGGGCTTTTTACCTGGATGTTCACTGCGAAGAGCTGGGCCTGTGCTACTTTTTTTGGTTTCAGCATACATCTATCAGCTCGTCTTTCGTTGTGACCTTTTGTGAAGGAGAGACAGCAAAAACCTTTTACTCGTCGTGTGAGGCTTCTCTTGTTGTTAGGTGTTGAGACGTGGGTCCTCATCCCAGAGTGCTTCCTCGATGTGTCTACAATCACTGACGTTGGTTTATCTCCTTGACTTCCTTGGGCATAATTAAGGTTCGTCTTTGTAGACAGTGAACGGAGATTCCCAAGTGTCGAGCTCTGGTGATAAGTATGGCTAATTTCTCTGAGAATGATTGCGATCAAGCTTCAAGAATAAAGCGATTTACTGAGAGCATGGATGGTGTTGGCTTTTCTGTAGAGTTCCCTGCAATCCTTTCTGTTGTTGTTTTTAGGCTGGCTATGTTGGACCTCAGTGGGCCCTGGGACTTGATTCCCAATGAGCTCTGTTTGTTCTGGCATATTAAGAATCTGTCCACTTTGTGGTCCAAAACTTCCGGAAAAATGTGCAGTTCTGTTGGTGCCCTGGCCATGATTGTATTCCGGGAAATAAAAGGGTAGATGCCGAGGCAACGGCAGATGTCAAGGCAAACTCCATCTCTCCCATAGCCACCAGTCAGCGGGGGCTCCGACCCGTCTGTGGGCT
>NC_069401.1:113925941-113932915 GCF_026875155.1 Cherax quadricarinatus | reverse complement strand
TTTGGACTTTTGGTGTTTGCGTCTATTTTGTGGCCAAATTTGTTTTGTACTCTGATGAAGATTTAATTTCCTCATGTTTACCATATCTGAGTAATTGAAATTTCTCATCGTTGAACTTCATATTGTTTTCTGCAGCCCACTGAAAGATTTGGTTGATGTCCGCCTGGAGCCTTGCAGTGTCTGCAATGGAAGACACTGTCATGCAGATTCGGGTGTCATCTGCAAAGGAAGACACGGTGCTGTTTACCTGGAGTTTACCTGGAGAGAGTTCCGGGGGTCAACGCCCCCGCGGCCCGGTCTGAGACCAGGCCTGTGGCTGACATCCTTGTCTATGTCGGATATGAGGATGAGGAACAAGATGGGAGCTAGTACTGTGCCTTGTGGAACAGAGCTTTTCACCGTAGCTGCCTCGGACTTTACTCTGTTGACGACTACTCTCTGTGTTCTGTTAGTGAGGAAATTATAGATCCATCGACCGACTTTTCCTGTTATTCCTTTAGCGCGCATTTTGTGCGCTATTACGCCATGGTCACACTTGTCGAAGGCTTTTGCAAAGTCTGTATATATTACATCTGCATTCTTTTTGTCTTCTAGTGCATTTAGGACCTTGTCGTAGTGATCCAGTAGTTGAGAACAGACAGGAGCGACCTGTTCTAAACCCATGTTGCCCTGGGTTGTGTAACTGATGGGTTTCTAGATGGGTGGTGATCTTGCTTCTTAGGACCCTTTCAAAGATTTTTATATGGGATGTTAGTGCTATTGGTCTGTAGTTCTTTGCTGTTGCTTTACTGCCCCCTTTGTGGAGTGGGGCTATGTCTGTTGTTTTTAGTAACTGAGGGACGACCCCGTGTCCATGCTCCCTCTCCATAGGATGGAAAAGGCTCGTGATAGGGGCTTCTTGCAGTTCTTGATGAACACAGAGTTCCATGAGTCTGGCCCTGGGGCAGAGTGCATGGGCATGTCATTTATCGCCTGTTCGAAGTCATTTGGCGTCAGGATAACATCGGATAGGCTTGTGTTAATCAAATTTTGTGGCTCTCTCATAAAAAATTCATTTTGATCTTCGACTCTCAGTCTGGTTAGCGGCTTGCTAAAAACTGAGTCATATTGGGACTTGAGTAGCTCACTCATTTCCTTGCTGTCATCTGTGTAGGACCCATTTTGTTTAAGTAGGGGCCCAATACTGGGCGTTGTTCTCGATTTTGATTTGGCATAGGAGAAGAAATACTTTGGGTTTCTTTCGATTTCATTTATAGCTTTTAGTTCTTCCGCGATTCCTGACTCCTAAAGGATTCTTTTAGCTTAAGTTCGATGCTTGCTATTTCTCTGACCAGTGTCTCCCCCTGCGCATTTCAGATATATTGACCTCTTTATAGCCGCTCTGTTATTCTTTTCCGTCGCTGTAAAGGGAGCCCTGTCTCTTTCTATTTTACATCTACTCCTCCTTTTTCTTAGAGGAATAAGCCTTGTGCATACATCGAGTGCCACCGAGTTAATCTGTTCTAGGCATAAGTTTGGGTCTGTGTTGCTTAGTATATCTTCCCAGCTTATATCGGTTAGGACTTGGTTTACTTGGTCCCACTTTATGTTTTTGTTATTGAAGTTGAATTTGGTGAATGCTCCCTCGTGACTAGTCTCATTTTGTCGGTCTGAGGCTCCTCGCATACATGTCTGAACCTCAATTATGTTGTGATCTGAGTATATTGTTTTTGATATGGTGACATTTCTTATCAGATCATCATTGTTAGTGAATATGAGGTCTAGTGTATTCTCCAGTCTAGTAGGCTCTATTATTTGCTGGTTTAAATTGAATTTTGTGCAGAGATTTAAAAGCTCGTGTGAGTGTGAGTTTTCATCAGAGCTGCCTCCTGGTGTTATTACTGCAACAATATTATTTGCTATATTCCTCCATTTTAGGTACTAGTAGTACTACCTTGTACATGTACTTGTAGAAATTGCTATTATTGTTATTATTATTGTTATTATTATTGTTATTACTATTACTACAGTATGTGTGCCGTGGAACATTTCTGTTCATTAAACCATACCACGGGTGGGGTTGGAACCCGCGATCAGAGTCATAAAACTCCAGACCGATGCGTTAGCCACTTGCATTTGTATTCACAGTGGTGCCTATGCTAACCTTCCTATGCTGTATAAATATTCCTAGTTGAATTAATCTTAATGTAGCCACCTGGACCAGTGGCCTATGTGTCGGTTTGGACTTTTATGACTGTATGTAAAGTAAAAGGACACAAGTGAAACTAATGTGACATTTTTATTGTGGCAACGTTTCGCTCTCCAACTTTATTACACGAGTTTTATGACTCTCTCATCTCGGATTCTATTCCCACCCGTGGTATGGTTTGTTTGCAATCGTGTCATTACGATTTCGTGAGTCGAATTCGCTGTACATTCTTCAGATTTGCAATTTTGTCTGACGTGAAGAGGACCGTTAGTGTACAGCAATATTCTAGAGAGAACAAGAGATTTGAAGAGAATCATCATGGACTTGGCATCACTAGTTGTGAAGGTTCTCATTATTCACCATATCCTTTTTCTAGCAGATCTGTTATGTACATTGTTGTGATCCTTGGAAGTGAGATCCTCTGACATTATCACTCCCAGGTCCTTCACATTAGGTCTTCGCTCTCTTGTGTGATTGGAATTTGTTTTATACTCCGATACAGTTTTAATTTCTTCGAGCTTTCCATATCGCAGTAGTTAAAATTTCTCTTCATTGAACTTCATATTGTTTTCCGCGGCGCATTTAAAGATTAGGCTGATGTCCGCTTGGAGTCTTCCAGTGTTTTCGATGGATGGGAGTGATCCCAAATGCCATAAGTTTTGAGGAAGGTATTAACAAAATTGTGTATGCTTTCCTCAAAATGCCTTTCCATGATATGTTACATACGAAATAATACTTCTAATAGACTTCTATCACTGCTAATAGACTTAGAATATTTAGTGAAAGCATCATACGTTCGTATTCATTTGTATGAAATATGCTTAGCCTTCGTGTGAAAGGTGAAAAACACATTACCTTGAAAGAAACATTCTTCCGATGGTATACTTAAAAAAGCACTAGTTTTGATGTAGACAAATATTATGAATAATGAGTTACGATGGACCTGGAGCACTAATCTATCTTAATATAGTTTAAACCCTTCCATGAAGATCAAATAATTAATCCGTGTTCAAAATAAATTTTACTAGTCCTACAGTGGCCATATTGACTCAATATGAAATGAAATTACGTCAGTGTTGTATGAGAATAACTAAATTCATTATTTTATAGGGAAAAACTTATTTTCATGACAAATTTTAATTGTGCATTGCTGAAATGCTGAAAAAATATGGCCAATCTGACTTAAAGCGATTAGTGAAATTGAAAGAAATTCGAAATATTTCTTTTCATATGCCAAAAACAAGGCAAATACCACATCTAGTATCGGGCGCTTACTCAGACAGGATGGGACCTACACAGATGACAAGGAAATGAGTTAAATATTGAAATCCCAGTAAGACACTGTGTTTAGTGAGCCACTAATCAATCTGAAGATCGACAATCCAAGTGATTTCTTCATGAGCCTCAAAACTCCATCAATGTATGCCAGATTTCCGACATTATCCTAACTCCGATAGACTATGAAAAAGCCATTGACACCATGCCCATGCACTCAGCTCCAGGCCTAGATTCGTGTAACTCTATGTTCATTAAGAACTGCAAGAAATCCCTCTCACGTGCCCTAAATACACTATGGAGAAGGAGCTTGGACATGGGTGAAATTCCACAATCACTTAAAACAACGGATATAGCCCCACTCCATAAAGGTGGCAGCAAAGCATTAGCTAAGAACTATAGACCAATAGCTCTAACGTCCCACATTATAAAAATCTTCGAAAGAGTGCTAAGCATGATTGCAAACCGCCTGGATTCCCAAAAACTGAACAATCCAGGGCAACATGGGTTCAGGGAAGATCGCTCCTGCCTCTCGCAACTACTTGATCACTATGATATGGTCTTGGATGCACTGGAAGAAAAACAGAATGCAGATGTAATATACAAAGACTTTGCAAACGCGTTTGACAAGTGCGATCATGGCGTAATAGCGCACAAAATACGTGCTAAAGGAATAACTGGCAAAGTGGGGAGATGGATCTTCAACTTCCTGATCAATCGAACACAAGAGAAGTGATCAACAGAGTTAAATCGGAAGCTGCCATAGTGAAAAGCTCTGTTCCACAAGGCACAGTACTCGCCCCAATCCTGTTCCACATCCTCGTATCAGACATAAACAGAGATGCAATCCACAGCACCGTGTCATCCTTTGCAGACGATGCTAGGATCTGCACGAGACTATCATCTCTTGAGGACGCGGTTAACCTTCAAGAAGATATAAACCAAGTTTTCCAATGGGCAACGGAAAACAATATGATGTTCAATGAGGACAAATTCCAACTACTCCATTATGGAAAACTGGAGGAGATAATAACTAAAACAGAATATACTACAAACACTGGCCATACAATAGAACGGAAAAATAATGCAAGGGACCTGGGAGTGGTAATGTCTGAGGATCTCACTTTCAAGGATCACAACAGTGCTACGATCACAACTGCAAAGAAAATGACAGGATGGATAATGAGAACGTTCAAAACGAGAGATGCCAAGCCAATGATGATCCTTTTCAAATCACTTGTTCTCTCTAGGCTGGAATACTGCTGTACATTAACATCTCCATTCAAAGCAGGTGAAATTGCAGATCTAGAGAGTGTACAGAGAACCTTTACTGCATGTATAAGTACTATCAAGCACCTCAACTATTGGGAAGGCTTGGAAGCACTTGTACTCGCTGGAACGCAGAAGAAAGAGATATATCATAATCTACACTTGGAAAATCGTGTAAGGAATGGTCCCGAATCTGCACACAGAAATAACTCCCTACGAAAGTAAAAGACTGGGCAGGCGATGCAAAATACCCCGAATTAAAAGTATGGGCGCCATTGGTACACTAAGAGAAAACATCATAAGTGTCCGGGGTCCAAGACTGTTCAACAGCCTTCCACCAAACATAAGGGAAATTACCAATAGGCCCCTGGCTGCCTTCAAGAGGAAGCTGGACAGATACCTGAAGTCAGTGCCGGATCAGCCGGGTGTGGTTCGTACGTTGGACTACGTGCGGTCAGCAGTAAGAGTCCCGTTGATCCCCGGAATACTCTCCAGGTAGAGGGAGATAGAGGGGGAGAGAGAGAGAGGGAGAGGGAGAGAGAGGGAGGGAGAGAGAGAGGTAGAGGGAGAGAGAGAGGTAGAGGGATAGAGAGAGGTAGAGGGAGAGAGAGAGGTAGAGGGAGAGAGAGAGGTAGAGGGAGAGAGAGAGGTAGAGGGAGAGAAAGAGGTACAGAGAGAGAGAGAGAGGTACAGAGAGAGAGGTACAGAGAGAGAGGTACAGAGAGGTACAGAGGTAGAGACAGAGAGAGGTAGAGAGAGGTAGAGAGAGAGAGGTAGAGAGAGAGGTAGAGAGAGAGAGGGGCATGGAGGCATATTCAACTTCTGGAAGTATGGTCATATAGTAAGTGATAAGGTACAATGATCTTAAATTGTTGAATATAAGAATCTTGAAAAAATACACAGAGGATAGTGCATGGTAGATGATGTAATATATGGATATGATGTATCATGAATCAGTAGCAAGTTATTGCCAGATAAGTGGAAGTTAAGCAGATGAGTATAAATACTCCTAGAAATTGCAGTATAACAAAAATAAGAATGAGTAGTCAATATAAGGCTGCGGAAGATCGTAGTAAAATGAACATATATACAAAACTAGGAGGGGGTTTTAACCGAGTACATCGTGTAGCCACTATCCATTCTGCGTGAGGATAAGTTGGAATAATTAAGACAGTTATATCCCTCGAGTATATGAGGTTTAAGTAGTAAAAATAAATGGGATAAATCTGTCCTAACTTAAAGTTACCGGAAGTGTGAGGTGACTCCTTACACCCCCCACACCACCTGGGCCACAACCATCGCTATCAATAGTTGAAAATGTGACCTAGTATATTATAAAGTATAAAAGACGGAGAAGCACAATGAAAATATCCAGAAAAAGATCTGTGGTTATGTGAGAGAAACGTGGGAAGAAGCATGAGGGAAAGTTGAAATAATGGTGAAGACAGTCGCTCACTATAAGACAGAAGAGATGGAAAAAAAGGCACAAGACATTAAGAAAATGGAAAGATGGATTATGCGTCTATAACAGGAAAACGAGAAACGGAACACCCGGGAAAAATATACATCACGGGTTATACCAGGAACTACATCACCAGAGGTACTAACAAAATACACACCAAAGCCAAAACATTCCAAAAGGTAAATCCTACTTCCTTTTTACAAACATTTAGTGTGTGAAATCAAACAACTAAGAAAGTTATGTCAGTTGTACAGAAACACATACAAAGGATGTTTTGAACGGTGTGATAATAAAAAACTATAACATGTATAGATGTGACAGAACTAATTGGTTACAGGGAGCAGTAGAACTACGTGAAAGATATTTTTTGTTGCTTAGAACTGCTGTATTCATTGTATGATACAGTAGATGTTTTGCGTATTAAAGTTGAACATAGAAATCTGGTAATTATGCTAGTATATGAACCACCGTCGGCAGCGGTAGAGGAACTCACAGATCAGATAGATAGCTGTCTTAAAAGGCTGGAAAATGCCACACTAAATATTGTTCTTCTCGGAGATTCCAACCTCTCAAAAGTAAAATGGAAGATGGCTCAACACAACGTTATACCAGAAACAGTTCCTGGAATCACCCTGGTTCAACAGGTTCATGCCAGGGAATTAATGAGGCTTTGTAAAAAGTTCCAATGGAACCACCATAAAACTAATCCAAGTAGAGATGAAAATAAACTGAATTTGATATTCACAAAGAACGAGGAACTAATCAAACACGAAACAAAAT
>NC_069401.1:113900941-113915941 GCF_026875155.1 Cherax quadricarinatus | reverse complement strand
AGAAAACAGACTAACAAGAGCAGGAAGGAGAGCACCACGAAAAGTGGACAAGTCAGGAAGATTACGGAATCGAGATTGACGAAAGGAATCAAAAGAGCTAATCAGGGAAATACCAGCGCGAGGAGTAGGCGAAGAGGCAAAGGAAAGGCCAAAACCAAGAAGTTCAAGCTCATACTGAGAGAGTGAGACAGAAGACAGATTAGTAACAGTCAGTGAGGGAGAATTTAGACCAAAGGCTAGCTGAGATGAGACGTTGACTGTGGCCTCATGACTCCAGTCTCTTC
Source organism: Cherax quadricarinatus (assembly GCF_026875155.1). NCBI lineage: Eukaryota > Metazoa > Arthropoda > Malacostraca > Decapoda > Parastacidae > Cherax > Cherax quadricarinatus. The sequence goes on along the minus strand of NC_069401.1, from coordinate 113,915,657 downwards.
CAACCTTTTCTTGAAGCTCTTAATAATCTTGCCCCTTCCATTAAGTTTAAAGCTGAATGGGAATCTAATTCCTTGCTTCCTTTCCTTGATGTCCATGTCCACCGCTCAGATACAGGTTTTTCCTTTTCCGTTTACCGTAAACCTATGCACAGTGGCATGTACATTCACTACTTTTCCTATCATGCTTTCCCTGTCAAGAAAAGTGTTCTCCGTGCCCTCCGCATCTGTGATCCTCAGTTCCTTCCAGCAGAAATTTCCACTCTTCATAATTCGTTCTCCCGTCTTGGCTACCCTTCCCATTTCATAGACTCTACCCTCTCACGTGCTAAACGCAATTTCTTCTCTTCCAAACTCTCTACTCATGGGAACTCTTCTATCCTCTGCCTTCCCTACATTTCCGGTCTTTCTAATCTCAACAATTCTCTCCGTCCCTTAGACATCAAGCTTACCTTCCGCCAGACTAACACTCTTCGCACTAATCTCGTTCATACCTCTCCTCCCTCTACAGATGTTTCTGGTGCCTACTCTATTTCTTGCTCCTCCTGTCCTCTTCAATACTTCGGAGAAACTGGTCGATCTCTTTCTGACAGACTTAGGGAGCACAAAAATAGTGTTAGGCTTGCCGACACTAACAATGCTCTTTTCTGTCACGTCAGAGATCATAGCCATCCTATTGACTGGTCTTCTGCTAAAACTGTCTTCCCTACTTCCAACTCGAACAGTCGCCGTCTAGTTTTAATCCTCTTCTAATACACAACTCTTTCCTTGTATGAACCTTAGTCCTGGCTTCGTCTCTGTAGATGCCTTCCTGGCTCCCACCTAACATTGTAAAATGCTCCAAACTTCAGAACACCCTGACTTAACCTTGAAATCCTCATAAACAACATAAAAGGCACAATACCGTGACTGGAACGATACACAAATAAACCCGCACATAAAAGAGAGAACGTTACGACGACGTTCGCGATTCCGACTTGGACCATTGACAAAGTCACACTGAACATGAATCCCATTTTTTTCTTTTTCTTTTTCTTCTTCTTCCTCTTCCTCCCCTTTTCCTCTTACCATTTTCTCCTCTGGGTTGTCTTTCTCTCTGCTGTCCCTCGTGTTTTGTTCTCCTTCATTTTGATATCACCTCTTCCCCTTTCACGCACCTCTGTGCGCTGCTCCTCACCTCCTGTGGGCAATCTAGCTCTCTTGCGCGTGCTCCCCTTCCTTTGTATTTTGACTTTGCTACGTCTTTCCTTATTTCCCACTTCTACCACTACCAACTACTACTACCCTCTTCTTCTACTACTACTACACTACTGATGACATTGAACTCATGTGCGGCGTCCTTGGTTGACTTTGTTGTGGACGTTTCGGCCATCAGTGCTGGCTGGATGGCGAAACGTCTACGATGGGGATGCCCGGGTGTTGTGCATGTGTCTTAATTTCATTTTGTCGGTATTATATACAATTCTTGTACTACTACTACTACTACTACTACTACTGCTACCACCTCTTCCTGCCTATATATAGCCGTCCTGCTCTACCTCTGGTTCGACACACACCAACTCATTCATTGGACACACAGCTCCATCGACGAACGGTCTCGCCTCTCTAATTGCTCCGTGTTGAGTGTGACTATCCTCAGAGTGGTGGTTGCTGGACCTTCGTCTTCACCTTCAGGATTGTTGCGTCGGTGGTTGCCTACCCAAGGGCAGGAATCCTCCCTCTGCACTCCTGGAGTTTACCTGGAGTTTACCTGGAGAGAGTTCCGGGGGTCAACGCCCCCGCGGCCCGGTCTGTGACCAGGCCTCCTGGTGGATCAGAGCCTGATCAACCAGGCTGTTGCTGCTGGCTGCACGCAAACCAACGTACGAGCCACAGCCCAGCTGATCAGGAACTGACTTTATTTGCTTTTCCAGTGCCAGCTTGAAGACTGCCAGGGGTCTGTTGGTAATCCCCCTTATGTGTGCTGGGAGGCAGTTGAACAGTCTCGGGCCCCTGACACTTATTGTATGGTCTCTTAACGTGCTAGTGACACCCCTGCTTTTCATTGGGGGATGGTGCATCGTCTGCCAAGTCTTTTGCTTTCGTAGTGAGTGATTTTCGTGTGCAAGTTCGGTACTAGTCCCTCTAGGATTTTCCAGGTGTATATAATCATGTATCTCTCCCTCCTGCATTCCAGGGAATACAGGTTTAGGAACCTCAAGCGCTCCCAATAATTGAGGTGTTTTATCTCCGTTATGCGCGCCGTGAAAGTTCTCTGTACATTTTCTAGGTCGGCAATTTCACCTGCCTTGAAAGGTGCTGTTAGTGTGCAGCAATATTCCAGCCTAGATAGAACAAGTGACCTGAAGAGTGTCATCATGGGCTTGGCCTCCCTAGTTTTGAAGGTTCTCATTATCCATCCTGTCATTTTTCTAGCAGATGCGAATGATACAATGTTATGGTCCTTGAAGGTGAGATCCTCCGACATGATCACTCCCAGGTCTTTGACGTTGGTGTTTCGCTCTATTTTGTGGCCAGAATTTGTTTTGTACTCTGATGAAGATTTAATTTCCTCATGTTTACCATATCTGAGTAATTGAAATTTCTCATCATTGAACTTCATATTGTTTTCTGCAGCCCACTGAAAGATTTGGTTGATGTCCGCCTGGAGCTTTGCAGTGTCTGCAATGGAAGACACTGTCATGCAGATTCGGGTGTCATCTGCAAAGGAAGACACGGTGCTGTGGCTGACATCGACCGACTTTTCCTGTTATTCCTTTAGCACGCATTTTGTGCGCTATTACGCCATGGTCACACTTGTCGAAGGCTTTTGCAAAGTCTGTATATATTACATCTGCATTCTTTTTGTCTTCTAGTGCATTTAGGACCTTGTCGTAGTGATCCAATAGTTGAGACAGACAGGAGCGACCTGTTCTAAACCCATGTTGCCCTGGGTTGTGTAACTGATGGGTTTCTAGATGGATGGTGATCTTGCTTCTTAGGACCCTTTCAAAGATTTTTATGATATGGGATGTTAGTGCTATTGGTCTGTAGTTCTTTGCTGTTGCTTTACTGCCCCCTTTGTGGAGTGGGGCTATGTCTGTTGTTTTTAGTAACTGTGGGACGACCCCCGTGTCCATGCTCCCTCTCCATAGGATGGAAAAGGCTCGTGATAGGGGCTTCTTGCAGTTCTTGATGAACACAGAGTTCCATGAGTCTGGCCCTGGGGCAGAGTGCATGGGCATGTCATTTATCCTGTTGCTGTCTGTGGCCTCCGCACTCCAGACTGTGCGTGTAGTCTGCACGCTATACAGCCAGTGTTGCCTTTCCTCGCCGTTGTCTGAAATCTCCACGCCTCAGCCTGTATGTGAAGTCTGCTCGCCATTCAGCTAGTGTTGGCTGTCCTCATCGCTCACAGCCAGAGTTGTTCTCTTCACCGAGTGGTGGTTACTGGACCTTCGTCTTCACCATCAGGATTGGTGCGTCGGTGGCTGCCTACCCAAGGGCAGGAAGCCTCCCTCTGCACTCCTGTTGCTGTCTGAGGTCTCCATGCCTCAGACTGTACGTGTGGTCTACACGCCATACAGTTAGTGTTGCCTCTCCTCGCCGCTCACAGCCAGTGTTGCCTCTTTTCATCCAGTGGTGGTTACTGGACCTTCGTCTAGACCAGCAGGATTGGTGCGTCGGTGGTTGTCTACCCAAGGGCAGGAAGCCTCCCTCTGCACTCCTGTTGCTGTCTGAAGTCCCCACGCCTCAGCCTGTACGTGTGGTCTGCACGCCTTACAGCCAGTGTTGCCTCTCCTCACCGTTCAGGGCATACAGTGCTCCATCAAGCTACAGCTCACCTCCTCAGTGTCCTGTGCCTCCAGAGACGGACTCCACAAGAAACTTTAAAGTTATAGCCAGGCAAGTACGTGTGTCTACTTCACACGTACTTGCCTAGCCAATTTTTCTCACAGGATTGGCCCCCACATCTAATTTACGATGCCTGCAATGCCTTCCACCTCCTTTCCCCTTACCACTCCTCTACTGCCAACACCTGCCTCTACTCTGTCTACTCCTGCTTCTAAGGCCTACCCTGCCCCCACCTCTTCCAAGCCCAATTCCTTCTCGCTTAACCTCAAATACTCTAAATCTGATCATGCCACTATCTGTCCTGGAAATTTACTGTACCAGATCACTGTCGCTCCTCAGCATAAAGTCTTTAAAACCAACTCAGGATTCAAACTACTTCTTGACAGACATTCTTACGAAACTTACACCTCAACCGAGACCAGACAAAAACTTCTCAATGCAGGCTTCACTATTATTTGGACTCCTGAGCACCGCGCCAAATGCACAGTGATCGCAAAACACGTAGACTATTCTCTCCTGACTGCCTATGACACAGACAAAGAAGACTTAATCAAAGACATTAGTACTAAGAACAAAGTCTCTGTTGACGATATTTATAGACCTGAAAACTCTACCATCCTCAAAATACGCTGTTCAACTCCTTCTGACGCCTCTACACTCTTCAATCAAGGAATCCTTGCCAAGACCATCCGCATTCCTCCAAACACCCTCTTCACTCCAAACTTTCGCCCCATCACACAATGTCTGAAATGCTACAAATTCGGCCACGACAAAATCTCATACACTTCCACACAAACCTGCTCCAGATGTTCAGCAACTGGGCACTTCTGGAACACTTGCAACCTCCCCCTTAAATGTTCTAACTGCGGTGGGTCACACACTGCAGTTGCAAATTCCTGCCCTACTAGAAAAGACATTCTCTCCACCCTCAGAGAAAGCCAACCTCCCTCCCTCCCCAACCCCTTCCCTGCACCTCCCCCTCCTACAATACCTTCTACACCCTACCCCCAATGCCTGGGTTACCCCACGCACTTGGTCTGCCCCTCCTACTCTACACACTTCAAACACCAACACACAGACTACATTCACTTCTCCTTCTACACCTACACCCACACTAGACTACAAAACTAACTGCCAACTCGCCACTGCTCCCATCTTGCGATGGTTATCTCTCAGCCTACCATCACTACCCAATGTGTCCTTTAACTAATCTTGTCCCTAACAACTCCCTCTTAATTATCCCTCGTCCTGCTTTCTTACTAATGACCTACAACTTACCCTCTCCTCCTCCAGCCCCCACTTCCTACACCACCTAGCTTCCATACCCACCCCTACCCCTCTTCGCAGCTCCACCCCACCACAAACACCCCTACTGCTGCTGCTACGACACCCTCCCCCACTCCTACACTTCACATCCCCAACCAAAGTTTACGCTCCTACCCATACCATAGCTTCCACTTCCTCTCCCCTACCAAAGCATTCCACTTCCTCTGCTCTACCTATCGACCACTCCAACCAGCAAACAACTTTATCCCAGTGTCATCTCCACTCTCAGACAAAATCACACTCAAACCTAAAACTGCCCCAACTTCTGACAGACATACAAAGAACATGAAACAGATCCATCGTCTTCACATCCCCTCCGAAACGTCCGTAACACCTCAAACACACATCCGCTGATGCACCCTAATCACGGTTTTAAATCCAAACTCCTCCGACATTAAATTTGCTATGACGAAACCGTTTAAATCTGTAAGTGATCAGTTCAAGTATTCTTACTACATTAGACACCTAAATGGCCAAACTTAAAACCCAGAAGACCATATTATTTTTGCTAACAGTACCTCCTACAGAATGCCCTCTCAAGTACCTGCCATTATGTAATATCACTGGCACTTACAGTTCCCGTTGACCATAGATGGGGTTTTGCCATCCTTGTCAAATCAACATAAAACTAGTTAATCTTAACTAATCTTTAACTTCACCAACATTGCTTGCAGTCAGTAATACATCCTCTACTGGCCCCTTATCTTTTTCTACCCTATGCTGCCCAAACACTATTATAAACATAAAACCGACCCTTCCTTAGTCCTTACTACACAATCCCCAACTACCAACTCAGCTGACCAATGCCAAACCAACGCCTTTCACCCAGTAAACCAACTTGGTCCCCAATTATCCCTTCACTAACCATAAACACCTAATTCAATCTCGGCCCTGACTCAATACCTTCTCACTCATCACGGCCAGGCCAACCAGACACATTCTGGCAAACCGAGCCAGCTCTCTATTTCCACTACATCTCACCTGGCCCTATCAGGCTCTGACTTCCATCCCGTCTCTTACACATCTCCCCAACCCTATCTCTCCAACCACCTCCTTCTCCTACCAAGACGCTGACCCATGGATGCCTATCCCAAACAACACATAGACAATTTAACCTCACCCTATGTACACAAGCTCAACCTATCTCTGACATCGATACTCAACTTGATCCATCGCGGTACACCATTAACAGCAGCCACAACGCAATACCAAAGAAAACTTCACACCATCGTATTCCTTCAACCGTCACTCAGACAAAAGCACTAATGTACTATTGCTGTTCTTACTGCTCACATGGTTCTGCAGATGAAGGTACGTAGGAGCAATGATACGGCCGTGACTATTTCGCTTTCCAATTGGGAAGGAGTCGTACACACGGCATGTGAGGAGTGACCGCACCATCTGTGAGGGGAGCACTTGTCTGTCAGTCGGTCGGCCTAGTGTGAAGAGGGTCAAGCTCCTCCCCCACGACTGGGTTGGCCTACGAGGGCACACCTAAAATGCCGCGAAATATGAACTGTCAGAGCAGGACGGCTAGGCTGGTGTTCTGACGTACAGGCTGTCTACATTTGCTCAGCTACGCACCTCGCGTCGTCCCGACGCGAAATATGGTGGGCCTAGTATAAAAGAATTACGACTAGCACCCGAGAGTGACTGGCTTTTCGCTACTAGTAAATCAAAAATGGACATAAAAATGCAACAGCAAAAAAATAAAACTCTCCCATCCAGGGGAATGGACAACAGGTGCCCCACTATTATCTCAAGAGGGGTTGCCATCCTTGTCAAATCTACTAAATACAGATTGTCCCAATCCCTTTTAATCCACAACATTGTCCTTGCAGTCAAATTACACACCCACCTGGCCCCTTTATCTTTTTCACCACCTATGCTCGCCCAAACCTATTCTCAACATACACACCTTTCCCTTTTCTTCAACTACACCCAAAACCCCAAATACCTACTAGTGACAGAAGCCAACACCCCCCGCCTTTTTTCACACCAGTAAAACCCAACTTGGTCACCAATTTCTCAACTTTTACAACCATAAACACCCAATTCACTCGGCCCCCGACTTCAAACCTTCTCAATCCACGGGCCAAAAACAAACCAGACATCATTCGGCAAACCCAGCAGCTCCTATTTCAAAACTACATTCACCTGGGCCCCATTACAGGCTTGACACATCCCAGTCATCTTACACATTCCTCCAACCCTATCCTATTCCAACCCACACCTTCTTCCCTACAAGAACGCTGACTGGGATGCTTTCAAACAAAAATAGACAAATTAACCTCACCTATGACACAACAACAAAACCCATCTCTGAATCGATACTCAACTTGATCTCATCCAGGACACCAATTTCAAAGCACCAACAATGCAAAACCAAAGAAAACTCACACCACTCGTTTTTTCCTTCAAACCGCACTAAACAAAAGACTAATTTGTTATTCTGTCTTACTGTGAACAGGGTTTGTCCGATGAAGGTAGCGTAGGTAGCAATGGTACGGCCCTGGACTAGTTTGGCTTTAATTGGGTAGGAGTGAGTACACAACGGGCAGTGTGAGGGAGTGACCGCAAGCCAGTCTGTGGAGGGGGAGCACTTGTGTCTGTCAAGTCGGTCGGCCTAGGTGTGAGAGAGGGTGAGCTCAGCTCCCACAGACGTGGGTGAGCCTACAGAGGGCAGCACCTAAAATGCGCGAATATTGAACTAGTCAGAGCAGACGGCTAGGCTGTGTGTTCTGACAGTACAGGCTGTCTACATTTGCTCGGCCACGCACCTCGCGTCGTCCCGACGCGACAATACTGGTGGGCCCGTAGGTATAAAAGAATTACGTACACTAGCTACCCCAGAGAGGGACTGGCTTTCGCTCACTAGTAAATCAAAAATGGACATAAAAATGCAACAGGCAAAAAAAAAAACTCTCCCATCCAGGGGAAGAGAAAACTGGTTTGCCCGCACTGTTTCATCGAGGAGAGAGTCCGGAGACGTCAGCACTGGAACTAAAATCTTCTATATACAGGTTGTCCGCAGGGCTGAACATCAGTTGACCACTCGTCTACGAACGTTGTTGCACCCTCACATCTGCAAACAATGACTGACAGTAGCATTTCCTAAGGTGTGACATGTGACTCAGAGGGCAGCACTGCCCTGACCGTAATACAGGCTTTTTTTTTTCTTTTTGTTATAAAAACACTGGTGCACATACCTACAATAATACTATATCCATGGAATTCATTACACTCTGGGTACCCTTCTAAAAGTATTTACATAATTACATGATGTTGTCACCTGACTCATTATCGACTAGCTATACAATGTGTGTGCATTTATACCCATTTCTGCAAGCAAACAATTAGCATAACTAGCGTAGGAGTCGGACAAGTCAGTAGGTACGTCAATGTCACAGAAATGTACTGTTGTCCTGGGTCGCAGGCCATAAGTATGGAGCCTTACTGAGCCGTCTTCCGTACCAGTAGTAGTGGGAGAAGGGATAGACGGGTTGTCCCTAGCATTAGTCTGATCGTGGCGTTGCAACGCACGCGCCTCCAGCTCTGCTTCGGCCTGCATATGGTCCACATACTTCATGTGATCAAGGTGGGCTTCCTTGATAGTTCCCGTAGCAATCTCCCTCACCTCGAACTTATTGCCACGGAGCTGTCTTAGGACACGGTAAGGACCCACAAACTTTGGGACAAGTTTGTGCATTCCTGGGGTCTGCACTGGGTTGAGCAACATAACTTTGCAACCTGGTTCCACTTTGCTTTCCTTGGCGGGGGCCCATAGCGCTCAGACGTGAAACCATAAGTAGCTTTCATAAGGTTCTCTCGTACCCACTGGAAGACAAGCTGCGTTGTCCTCATCTTTACTACACTGGGGTTATCAGTATCGTAAGTAGGTCTAGATGGAGCAAACAGAATTTCATATGGTAAGCGCTTGTCATAGCCATACAAAGCAAAATGAGGTGTCTCACCGATCGAGCTGTTGAGGGAGGAATTTAATGTACACTGAACATCTGGGATAGCCTCATCCCATGTAGTACAACTTGGGTTAACGGTTACTCTGAGCACCTCCAGGACTTTGCGATTTGTGCTACCACAACCGCTTCCTCTACAACACACACATATTTAATCAAGTTCGATTAGATCTCACTTACCTTAGAAACAACATTCTACACAGTCTAGACCAAGACCACAACAACCACTGGTCACAACTCATACAACAAGCTGACAAACAGCGTATTAAAAACACTAAAGGCTTCTGGAACTTTATCAAAAAAATAAGAGGCACTACTCCCACCAACAAATTCAAACACATCACCCACAACAACACACACATCTCAGACCCGCAGGCTGCTACCAACATCTTCAAACACATCTGGGAGAATATCTTCCACCCTCACCGACCTCACCCTAACGTTATTCAACACATTCAGAACATAGAACACTGGAACACTACACACACATAAGATACAACACCAGATAGCCACATTCATCTAGACTCTCTTACCTCCTCCCAAGAACTCGACACTCCTTTCACCAACACAGACATTAAAACTCTCCTCAGACACCTTCCTCCCATGGCTCCTGGCGCCTCTGGCCTAAACCATATTATCCTAAAACACCTTCCTGACTCTATCATTACTGCCTACACAAATCTCCTCAATGCCTCCCTTGCCTCTGGATACTTCCCTTCCCTCTTCAAAGCTGCTACTGCTATCCTCCTTCCTAAACCAAAAAAGACCACTCTGATCCTAGAAACTATCGCCCTATCAGCCTCCTCGAAACTTTAGGAAAACTCTTTGAAAAACTCATCAACCATCGCCTTCGCAGATACCTGGAACACAACTCTCTACTTTCTGATGGTCAGTTTGGCTTCAGAACACACAGATCCACACAAGATGCCATTAACATCATTCTCAACTACATCCACATAAACACAGAACAAAGAAACAGGACAGCCCTGGTTGCAAAAGACGTTGAAAAAGCTTTTGACACTGGCACCAAGGGCTCAAGTACAAACTCTGCACTAGCTTTAACCTGCCACTCACTACTCGTAAACTCCTCTGCAACTTCCTAGACGGCCGTACCATGAGAATCAAATTCCAAGGCTGTTACTCTGACTACTTCACACTAAATGGTGGAGTACCCCCAGGGATCTGTCCTCTCCCCTACCCTCTACATTTTATACACTAACGACATTCCAACACCTGTATACCAAAACTCCATCACACTAGCCTATGCAGACGACATTACACAACTTATCACTCATGCCAATATAGTTACACTCACACACAAAACACAATGAGGTCGACAGGATAGCCATCTGGGAACAAAAATGGAGGATCAAAACCAATGCAGCTAAATCCAGCATTACATATTTTAACTACAGAAAACGTGATCCTCAATTACCTGTCGAGCTCAGAACAGCTAACACCCGCACTTACATCCCCATCACACAATCTGTCACTGTCCTTGGCGTTAATCTTGACTTTCCTTCTACGCTTACACGGACACATTCACTCAAGGCATGCAATAGCTAGTAAGGCCCTTGCGGGCCTCTACAAGCTGAAACATGCCTCTCAACGCAACAAACTACACCTCTACAAATCCCTTATACGTCCTCTGATAACTAACTCTCCTCTAGCCCTTTCTCTTGCAGCAAAAACAAACTTACTTAAACTGCCCGCGTGTCCAGAACAAGGCGCTGCGCTGGGTGCTTGATGTCAGATGGGAGGGGCTTCGCCACATGCGAGTCTCTACATGCCCAGTTAGACATCCCTGCGCTGAATCTGTACTGGAAGACGCTCAGTGACAGACAGATTGACAAACTTGTGACACGACATGACTACTGGACCTCTCTCCTTGACGAAGACATTCGCAGACCCACAAACCAACACAACCTTTTCTACTCCTTGCATGATCCTGCTCCTAACCCTATTTACAAATAACCTTGGATTCTCCGAGAGGTACCTTCTATGACAGGTACCATTCTCTGATCCACGTTCGCCTTACCCTTTGGGTTAAGACATGGCTCAGTTCTACACTCCTCTCTAGCTTTAAACGTCGTATGTCCCTTCCTTCCCGCTCATCCCACCGGAGTCCCAACAGAAGAGCCTGAATTTCTCTTCTCAATATCTGGCCCACGATCGCCTTCGCTGCTGGGTTAAGCCCTGGCTCTATTTCTACGACTAAGAACACTCCTCTCCAGCGCTATTCTTCGTCTGTCCCGTCTTCCCCGCTCATCCCATTTGGGATCTTACCTGAACTTTCGTTCGTTCGTTACCTTTCGTTCGTACCTCTGGTTAGTTTTGTCAATGGTCCCAAATCGGACCGAAACGTCGTCGTAAGCTTCTCTCTTTTATGTGCGGGTTATTTGTGTATCGTTCCAGTCACGGTATTGTGCCTTTTTGTTATTTATATTATATATATATATATAATATATATATATATATATTATATATATATATATTATATATATATATATATATATATATATATATATATATATAACAAAAAGATTAGGTGATGAAGATTGGATATCAGATTGGAGGAGAGAGGTATGGAGGAGGTGAATGTTATTCAGATATTTGGGGGTGGACGTGTCAGCGGATGGGTCTATGAAAGATGAGGTGAATCACAGAATTGATGAGGGGAAAAAGAGTGAGTGGTGCACTTAGGAGTCTGTGGGACAAAGAACTTTGTCCTTGGAGGCAAAGAGGGGAATGTATGAGAGTATAGTTTTACCAACGCTCTTATATGGGTGTGAAGCATGGGTGATGAATGTTGCAGCGAGGAGAAGGCTGGAGGCAGTGGAGATGTCATGTCTGAGGGCAATGTGTAGTGTGAATATAATGCAGAGAATTCGTTAGTTTGGAAGTTAGGAGGAGGTGCGGGATTACCAAAACTGTTGTCCCAGAGGCTGAAAGGAAGGGTTGTTGAGGTGGTTCGGACATGTAGAGAGAATGGAGCGAAACAGAATGACTTCAAGAGTGTATCAGTCTGTAGTGGAAGGAAGGCGGGGGGGTAGAGGTCGGCCTAGGAAAGGTTGAAGGGAGGGGGTAAAGGAGGTTTTGTGTGCGAGGGGCTTGGACTTCCAGCAGGCATGCGTGAGCGTGTTTGACAGGAGTGAATGGAGACAAATGGTTTTTAATACTTGACGTGCTGTTGGAGTGTGAGCAAAGTAACATTTATGAAGGGATTCAGGAAAACCGGCAGGCCGGATTTGAGTCCTGGAGATGGGAAGTACAGTGCCTGCACTCTGAAGGAGCGGTGTTAATGTTGCAGTTTAAAAACTGTAGTGTAAAGCACCTTCTGGCAAGACAGTGATGGAGTGAATGATGGTGAAAGTTTTTCTTTTTCGGGCCACCCTGCCTTGGTGGGAATCGGCCAGTGTGTTAATAATAATAATAATAATAATAATAATAATATCTATATATATATATATATTATATATATTATATATATATATATTTTATAATAATATTATAATTTATATATATATATTATATATATATATATATTATATACTATTATATATATATATATATATTTATATTATATATATATATTAAAATAAAATATATATATATATATTATATATATATTTCTTTCAACACACCGGCGTATCCCACGAGGTGGGGTGGCCCAAAAGGAAAAACGAAAGTTTCTCTCTTTTACATTTATAATATATACATGGAGAAGAGGTTATAAACCCTTGCTCCCGCATTTTAGTTCCTCTACAAAAGCATGGCTTACGGAGGAATAATTCTGTTCCATTGCCATGGAGTATAGGAAATAAACAACAAGAACAAGAATATAAGAAAAATATTAGAAAACCCAGAGGGGGTGTGTATATATATGCTTGTACATGTATGTGTAGTGTGACTAAGTGTAAGTAGATGTAGCAAGACATACCTGAAATCTTGCATGTTTATGAGACAGAAAAATGGACACCAGCAATCCTACCATCATGTAAAACAATTACAGGCTTCCGTTTCACACTCACTTGGCAGGACGGTAGTACCCCTGGGCGGTTCCCGGTCTAACAAACCTACTACCTAGATATATATATATATTTTTATAATATATATATATTATATATATATAATAAAATATATATATTATTATATATATATATTAATATATAATATATATATATATATATATATATATATATAATTTATATATATATATTAAACAATGTTGTGCCAAATACAAAAAACTTCGATTTTGGTTTAAATAGCAACGCATTTCTTGCGAATGGGGCAAGCGAAAATTTGGAAATGCAGAAATTTTTCGCAAAAATCATTCGAATCTAGTGAAAAAAAATATATTTCATTGTGTTTATTTTTAAAATTTATTGTAAACCTTTTATCAGTATATCTAGTTGGATTAGGGAAAAATTAAATTGCCCTTTTGTTATGACAAGGTTAGGTTAGTTTCCTATGGTACTTTTGTTACAAAATTATTAATTTTTATATTAACATAAATGAAAAAAAAAATTATTAACACATCGGCCGATTCCCATCAAGGCAGGGTGGCCCGAAAAAGAAAAACTTTCACCATCATTCACTCCATCACTGTCTTGCCAGAAGGGTGCTTTACACTACAGTTTTTAAACTGCAACATTAACACCCCTCCTTCAGAGTGCAGGCACTGTACTTCCCATCTCCAGGACTCAAGTCCGGCCTGCCGGTTTCCCTGAATCCCTTCATAAATGTTACTTTGCTCACACTCCAACAGCACATCAAGTATTAAAAACCATTTGTCTCCATTCACTCCTATCAAACACGCTCACGCATGCCTGCTGGAAGTCCAAGCCCCTCGCACACAAAACAGCCTTTACCCACTCCCTCCAACCCTTCCTATCCCGCCCCCTACCCCCCCTTTCCCCTCCATATATAATATGTATAAGAGAAAATTTTAGAAATGATTTAAATTTTTAAAATGAGTTGTTGCTAATTGACCAAATTTTTAAACTATTCGGCATGACATGTACACATGCGTATGTGTATATATATTAAATTTATATATATATATATATATATATATATATATATAATATATATATATAAAATATATATATATATATATATATATATATATATCACATACACACGTCTGGATGTGTATTTGATCATTAAAAATCGCAAAAACTAGAAATATAATCAGCATAAGAAGCTACAAGAAAGAATTTTCATTAGTTTAAGAGTGTTGTCATATCAGTGGTTCATCAGCGCACTGTATATTGCGTTGAAAGGGGATCAGTTTTGTTCTATTGTTTACCTGAGGCAGCTCATAATTTACTCGGATTACATGTGGACAAGATGGCGCTTGTTAGAGATCTTGTTTGGGGTCTCATTACTTTCATTATGGAGTATTAACCTCATTCCTACTTATCGGTAGTTGGTTCGTTTAATAAAGATTTCTGAACTTTTGCGTTTCAAGGACAAAACTATTGAGTACTTGTAAGAAGTTTTGAAAGTGATTAATGAGGTTTTTCTGTGCGGTTTTGATTTGTGAGCATTCTAGAATTTTTGTTCGACTAAAGCACTGC
>NC_069401.1:113888441-113898441 GCF_026875155.1 Cherax quadricarinatus | reverse complement strand
GGAGGGTTCTGAATATTTCGCGCACTTAAATTTGGTTGCCAGTCATTTCAAGGGATTTTGAAATCTCTACTGAGGATGGAAACCTGTTTGGTGATATCTCTTACTGGTGATGTCTTTGATCGTAGCGGATTGACAGGTAGCTATTAGAATTTTTTTGTTGGAAAGAATGTTCGTGAGTATTCCCCAGTGGAGTTACTAGGGGAGGGACTAGGCATCTTCCCGCTATATCACTTCTAAGGGTTTTAAAAATGTTACTTGCACGGAGTGTACATTCTTTCATGAAGTGACGAGGATATTAAAAACTTAGATAATGTGTGTATTTTGAAGGAGAACATCTATGAAGAAGCTTATGAATATCCAGGCATTATTTTGGGATTGTTGTGTAAATATAAGTACGGAGATCGAGCGGGTTGGTGTGGACTCGAGAACACCCGGGGAAAGAAAGAAGTAGTTGACTTTGAGGATAATTGAAGTGAGGTCTCTGCCTTGTTGGCTTGTGTTGGCGTGCTGGAGTATTGAATCGTTAGGATTTATGATAAGGATGCAACTTTAAAGATCCCCAGGTTACCTTTCAGGAAAATAATCGGGGAAAAACAGTTCGTCTTCGAAATGTTGCATGTATTGATTCCCCAGTAACGGCATAAGTGGGGAACCCACTCGCAATCCGGAAAAGATTATTTTCAAACAAGAAACAAGTAAAGCCAACAGACAATTCAAAGTAGTTTATAAAATCTCTGGCTGGAACAGAAAAGTCTGGCGAGTATTTATACACACATACTCTCTCGCGACGTAATGTTTGTGGCTCTTAATAAAGTCCACAATGTGGACGCAGCGTTGTCAATAAAGCATCGCATTATAATGCATTTTGTCTCTCTTCATTGCAAAGAGCTTGGCCATCGGGTTTTTAAACGACTGTATTGCCATGACGCTTACATATTCAGCCAGTAATTTGTTCCATTCTGCTGTAATTCTGTTTGTAAAAAAAAAGAAAAAAGTAAAAAGTTTACATACGATCGTATTGCATCTTCTACCCAGAATTTTCATGTCATTAATTTGAATCAATTCATTTTCCACTTTAAACAGTTCGTGCTTTAGTGTCTCCACTATTTAATATCTTAATGGTTTTAACACATCTCTTAGTCTCCATTTTTAATGAGAAAAATTACAAGTAAAATCCTATTTTCTTCAAATGGTTTGCTTAATTCTTGATACGTGCATGCCAGGTCTTCTATGTTTTTCTTAAGAATAAATATAATATATATATATATATATATTTATATATATATATATATATATATATATATATATATATAAATATATATATATATATCTATATATATTATCTATATATATATATATATATATATATATATATATTTAAAATATATATATATATTATATAATTATATATATTATGTAATTTGGAGACCAAACCTGGTTGGCATTTTGAAGACGCAGTCTGACGAATGCATCCCAAATTTCTGGGCAAATGAAAGTTAGAGAGGGAGAGAGTGGGAGGGAAGGAGGGAGGGAGAGGTAGAGAGTGGAAGAGAGAGGAGAGGACCCACTAGTAACTCTCCTCTCTTCTCCTTACATGATTTACTCTTCTTGTGCAAATAGAGATTTAAATTCCTCTCAAAGGGGCATCTTTGTTGTAACAATATTGCTACGGCAGATAAAAAAATCTTACCTTCTTGCTACTCAGCGGAGTCTGAGAGACAAGAGTGAGGAAGGAGAGGAAAGAAGAAGAAGAGAAGGAAATGAGCAAGTTAAATAGAGGAAGAGGAGAGAGAGAGAGAGAGAGAAGAGAGAGAGAGAGAGGAGAGGGGGAGAGAGTAGAGAGAGAGAGGAGAGAGAGAGAGAGAGAGATTGTTTATATTTATGTAGTTTGTTTTTAGAAAAAAATCCAAAAAAAGAATCGGTTACTTTCAGCTTGATTTATATCCTTTGTAATATGACAATATAAGTATTATTTTAAACAATATAATTAGAGTTTTATCAGTTATTAGTAAATCTTTAGAAAGGATTATTAAAGTTAGTGTATAAAAACACAAGTTTACTGGTAAACTTGGAGCAGATATTGAACATATTTTATGTTCAAATGTTTCCATCCAATGTTTCTAAAATCAAAATAATTACAAAGTGAAGACAATCACAATAATATCCAAGTATTGCATATATCAAAATACAACCCTTCATGGTCAAAATACAACCCTTCATGGTCAAAATACAACCCTTCATGGTCAAAATACAACCCTTCATGGTCAAAATACAACCCTTCATGGTCAAAATACAACCCTTCATGGTCAAAATACAACCCTTCATGGTCAAAACAATTACTGTGCCATGTGCATGAACATAATGTAAAAACAATAGATCTGTGGAAGACTGACACTAGTCAGGAGGATCCTATCCAATGAATGAATGGAATAACAAATGTAAATCTTAGTACATAAATGATGTCGACATCTCCACATGAGATAAATATCACTGTTCTCGGTCTTCTAGGTTATTTCTTAACCATAATTCCACAAACAGATCAGTACAAATAATATCACTGGTGCTGATTAAATGCTGTAAATACATCAAGAAGGAACTATGACACAGCACAGTAACTTTGAACAGTGAATCAGACATAATCTGTTTAGCAGCATATTAAGTCGGGCAATGTAAAAACACACGAGAAATAAAGACACTGGTAGTACGGCTTATTAAATACAAAGTTTCCGCTATATATATCATATGGAAGATAAGTTGAACTATACCCAAAGGACTAGGGGGGGGGGGGGGGCGAGTGGTGGGAAAATAAGAAAAGTTATCCATGGTGGCAAAAAAGGGAAAGTATCAGAGTATAGTGGGAGCAATGTTCTTATCAAGCATGGGTTGTGAAAGGTTGCAGCATGGTGGGAGGCTGGTGGCAGTGCAGACGCCAAGTTGTGAATGTTGCAGCAAGGTGCAGGCTGGTGGGCAGTGCAGACGTCAAGTTTGAATGTTGCAGCAAGGTGCGGCTGGTTGGCAGATGCAGACATCAAGTTGTGAATGTTGCAGCAAGGTGCAGGCTGGTGGCAGTGCAGACGTCAAGTTGTGAATGTTGCAGCAAGGTGCAGGCTGGTGGCAGTGCAGACGTCAAGGTTGTGAATATTGCAGCAAGGTGCAGGCTGGTGGCGTGCAGACGCCAAGTTGTGAATGTTGGGAGCAAGGTGCAGGCTGGTGGCAGTGCAGACGTCAAGTTTTTGAATTGTTGCAGCAAGTGGGAGGCTTGGTGGCAGTGCAGACCCTCAAGTTGTGAATGTTGCAGCAAGGTGCAGGCTGGTGGTAGTGCAGACGTCAAGTTGTGAATGTTGCAGAAGGTGCAGGCTGGTGGCAGTGCAGACGTTTAAGTTGTGAATGTTGCAGCAAGGTTGCAGGCTGGTGGCAGTGCAGACGTCAAAATTGTGAATGTTGCAGCATGGTGCAGGGTGGTGGCAGTGCAGACGTCAAGTTGTGAATGTTGCAGCATGGGGCAGCTGGTGGTAGTGCAGACGTCAAGTTTGTGAATGTTGCAGCAAGGTGCAGGCTGGTGGCAGTGCAGACGCCAAGTTGTGAATGTTGCAGCAAGGTGCAGGCTTTGGGGGCAGTGCAGACGTCAAGTTGTGAATGTTTGCAGCATGGTGCAGGCTGGTGGCATGCAGACGTCAAGTTGTGAATGTTGCAGCAAGGTGCAGGCTGGTGGCAGTGCGACGTCAAGTTGTGAATGTTGCAGCAAGGTGCAGGCTGGTGGTTATGCAACGTCAAGTTGTGAATGTTGCAGCAAGATGCAGGCTGGTGGTAGTGCAGACGTCAAGTTGTGAATGTTGCAGCAAGGTGCAGCTGGTGGCAGTGCAGGGCGTCAAGTTGTGAATGTTGCAGCAAGGTGCAGGCTGGTGGCAGTGCAGACGTCAAGTTGTGAATGTTGCAGCAAGGTGCAGGCTGGTGGCAGTGCAGACGTCAAGTTGGAATGTTGCAGCAAGGTGCAGGCTGGTGGCAGTGCAGACGTCAAGTTTTGAATTGTTGCAGCAAGGGGCAGGCTTGGTTGCAGTGCAGACGTCAAGTTGTGAATGTTGCAGCAAGGTGCAGGCTGGTGGCAGTGCAGACGTCAAGTTGTGAATGTTGCAGCAAGGGGCAGGCTGGTGGGCAGTGCAGACGTCCCAAATTGTGAATGTTGCAGCAAGGTGCAGGCTGGTGGGAGTGCAGACGTCAAGTTGTGAATGTTGCAGCAAGGTGCAGGCTGGTGGCAGTGCAGACGTCAAGTTGTGAATGTTGCAGCAAGGTGCAGGCTGGTGGCAGTGCAGACGTCAAGTTGTGAATGTTGCAGCAAGGTGCAGGCTGGTGGCAGTGCAGACGTCAAGTTTGAGGGCAATGTGCGGTGTGAATATTTGGCATAGAATTCGTAGCTTTGAAATTAGGAGGAGATGCAGTTACTAAAAGTGTGTGTGAGTTTTGTGTGTGTGTGGTGTGGTGTGTGTGTTGTGTGTGTGTGTGTGTTGTGTGTGTGTGTGTACTCAATTATTGTACTCACCTAGTTGAGGTTGCAGGGGTCGAGTCCTAGCTCCTGGCCCCGCCTCTTCACTGGTCGCTACTAGGTCACTCTCCCTGAACCGTGAGCTTTGTCATACCTTTGCTTAAAGCTATGTATGGATCCTGCCTCCACTGCATCGTTTCCAAACAATTCACTTCCCGAAATACCTGTGGTGAAGAATTACTTCCTAACATCCCCGTGATTCATCTGTGTCTTCAACTTCCAACTGTGTCCCCTTGTTGCTGTGTCCCATCTCTGGAACATCCTGTCTTTGTCCACCTTGTCAATTCCTCTCAGTATTTTGTAAAGTCGTTATCATGTCCCCCCCATCTCTCCTGTCCTACAGTGTCGTCAGGTCGATTTCCCTTAACCTCTCTTCGTAGTACATACCTCTTAGCTCTGGGACTAGTCTTGTTGCAAACCTTTGCACTTTCTCTAGTTCTTTTCGTGCTTGGCTAGGTGTGGGTTCCAGACTGGTGCTGCAATCCAATATGGGCCCAACGTACACGGTGTACAGGATCCTGAACGATTCCTATTAAGATTTCGAATGCGTTCTTGATTTGTTAGCCCCAAAATGCCTGCAGCAGTTATTTTGTTGATGTGTGCCTCAGATGTGCCTGGTGTTATACTCCACCCAAATCTTTTTCCTTTAGTGAGGTTTGTAGTCTCTGGCCCCCTAGACTGTATCCGTCTGCGGTCTTCTTTGTACTCACCTATTTGTGGTTGCAGGCGTCGAGTCCTAGCTCCTGGGCCCCCCTCTTCACCGGTTGCTACTGTGTGTGTGTGTGTGTATAATATATATATATATATATATTATATATATATATAATATATATATATATTATATATATATATATATTAATATATACCCATGTAGGTTCAGCGCTTCTTTTTAGTTACTCCAATAATAATATATATATATATGATGCAAAAATGCGAACAAGCAGTAAAAAGATACAAACAACCACGGGGTTGAATGATAGCTCTAGGCCTTTCGTGTTGCAATCAAAAACATTAGCTTGCAATGTTGCAGAAAAGAGAGGTCCAAGCAAATCTAAAACACAGGAATGTCTTTGCTGGAGTAAAGGAAGAGAGAGAAGAGAGAGAGAGAGAGAGAAGAAGAGGAGAGAGGGGGAGAGGAGAGAGAGAGAGAGAAGAGAAGAGAGAGAGAGAGAGAGAGAGGGAAAGAGAGAGAGAAGAGGGGAGAGAGAGAGGGGAGTAGAGAGAGAGAGAGAGAGAGAGAGAGGAGAGAGAGAGAGAGAGAGAGAGAGAGAGAGAGAGAGAGAGGCTGCTTAGCTGATGGCGACACTGTTGACAAAGACTGGAAGTCCCACACTGAGCTTAACTCCAGGGTAAACACTGTGGAATTCTGTCCTCCTAGAGGTCCCACAACTGACAGAGTTCAAAACACTACCTTTGGGAATACTAACACAATTCTCTGACTCTAC
Organism: Cherax quadricarinatus; assembly: GCF_026875155.1. Taxonomy (NCBI): domain Eukaryota; kingdom Metazoa; phylum Arthropoda; class Malacostraca; order Decapoda; family Parastacidae; genus Cherax; species Cherax quadricarinatus. The sequence continues at coordinate 113,892,456 of NC_069401.1, read as the reverse complement.
CACAGAGGGAACAAATCCTCTTCCCGAGCAGACGTGGAAGCCTTGGATCTGTTAATTCTCCTACACCTGACATCTCTGCTCAAGCCACTGTCCCCCCAGTCTACTTGACAGTGCACATACCCATCTCTGATGCCTACACCTGTCAGCACACCTGCCGATACTATCAAGAATTGTAGTAGTGCTTCGACAGCAAAGTTCTGAGCCAGGAGTTTCTCCACCAGAGAACGGTGCAGTTAGTGATCAGGGACCTATCAAGCACCTGATCACCTACGTGCGCCGAATTACAGAACAGCAGGGACAACATCTGTCAGAACTGGTAGAGGGCGGGGTAGAGACGTGGCGGAGGACTGGAGAGAAGACATATACAGCCGGCTCACCCTCCACTAACACAGTTCCTAAGCGGCAGAATCTGAGGACAAATTCTGCAGAAACACAGGAGGTGCAACAAATCACTAGTCACCCTCCCAGGCACCTAGGCGTTGCTCTCGCTGATCACCTGGAAGGGGCACATCTGCCAACAACTGCCTGCGAGATTACAGGTGTAATTACTACAGCTAGCAGAGAAAGACATAAGGAGGACCAGTGTCGGAAGAAAAAGGGAACTTGACAGCCATGTCCGACCTTTTAGAGCCTGTTTTCTCACACAAACCAGCAGGACTCATGATTGGTAAACACTCTCAACGTCAACCCACTTACTACTCCTAACCCAGCCCAGCAGGTGGGAAGGTTGTGCCTTATACCAAGACCAGAACACAGACCTACATCCCTGGCACTGCCTCAGTACCCTACCTCTCTCAAGGGGCAGGCACCTTACATTCCCTACACACCCACCCACCTCAACAGAACCACATTCATCATGAGGGAGCCCAGTCTATCTGCATCCTGTCGGCCAACATTATAGGTGTCATTACTAAAGTTGGAGAGCTCACACATACTTTGTGCACACTCGACGTCCCGAGCATGATAGCTGTTTGTTGAAAACATTTTTGGATGACAGGACTCCTCCAGAAAATTTTTGCAAGAATTGCTGGCTACACCTCAGGATGAGAAGAAGACAGGCAAGTGCAAGGGGTGTGTTACTGTGTGCTTCTCTAAAAGTTGTTCATGCCCAGACATAGATGTTGCCACCCCTAAACATCTTGAAATGATGTTCTTCAAGCCTCTGTATAAACACTAGTAACTCTGTACTAGCATGGCATGTACAGACCTCCAGTGGCAACACCAACCCTATCACCTTCCTAATGGAAATATTGACTCCCTTCCTGCTACGACACAACTGTCAACATATTATAATTGGTTGGTGACCTCAACCAGCACCTATACAGAGGACTTTGATGACCTTCTTGCATGTGTTTGCACATGAGAAACATTGTGTTTCCCTACTCATATCTCTGGCTCCTCCCTTGACCCAGTAGTGTAGTGATCTGGCAGAAAGGCATAGCCCACTGTCAACCCCTCGCTACGTTGGATCGTCTGACCACAATGCTGTTTTTACCACACTTAAGATCTCAACAGAACGAGGTGATGATCACACGCACAACCTGGCTATGGGAAAGAGGTAAATTGGGCCAGCCCTTTGCTCTGAGCTCGCCACCACCGACTGGAATGCTCTTCTCCAGGGGGATGTTGACAACCAAGTGAAAAGCCGCACTGGACACTCCTTAATCTGCAACAAGAACACATTCCTCACCGCAATATTTGACAAAGCCTATCAGATCAGCCTTGTTTGGCATTTCGTTGTAGAGAGGCTGGCTACTAGCTAAGTACGAAAGCATGGCGAAGTATAAGAGACATCCTACCACCTATAACAGGAACTTCCACATGCCCATGTCCTGTAGCATATGGGTGATGTTCAAAAAGTGGCCATTGTCTAAATGGGAGGTGGACACTAAAGAAAGTTAGCGATCAGTAGGGTAGGCTCCAAAACCTGGTGGTCCCTGGTCAAGGACAGACAAGTTATCTGCCTGATGAACTTATTCCACCTCGGGTAAATCGACAGGAATGGGACCACCTCTCTACTAGTATTCAAGAGAATGCGGACCTCTTTGCTGAACACTTTGCTACGAAAATGCAATGTTCCCTTATCCACAAGGAACCCTCGCTTGCTAGCTGCAAGAACTGTGTCAAAACTGTCATGGTGACAATAAGGCAGAGGAGTGCATTTCCTTCTTTAAATCACTTGAACCAAGAAAAGGCTGTGGGCCCAGACAAGTTGAGCCCAAGATTGTTGAGAAGTATGTGCATACCAGCTAGCAGCACCTCTAACCGCATCTTTCAGCACGCCTGTAACAGTGTAAATGCCTCTCAATGGAAAGAGGCAAATGTAGTCCCTTGTTCACAAAAAGAAAGAGCAGGAGCAAAATCACAACTACAACCAGTTGGGGTGTTTTCCCCCACTCCTGTTCAATCACTGTAAATCCTTGAGACAATATTCTCAAGACAAAAGACAGATTTTTTTGACTACCACTCACTACTTTGGATCGTCAATATGCTTCGGGAAAAGGTTACTCTGCTGCTGATCTGTTTTAAACCTGTCCACTAAGGGGACCGTCACTGGATGAACCCCAAATCACTGTGTGGAGCACGGGAATTTGCGGGCCTTTCAAACCGGGTGTGCACCAGGGCCTCTTACAAAACTTCAAGCACGGGGAAATTGCGGGCTTTTCGTATTTTCCCAGTGATTACCTCATGGTAGATCTCTATGAGTTCTCAAGGAACGGAATCAGCAAGACAATTGGGGGGCAAGTGTTCCACAAGGAAGCGTGCTGGGTCCATTGTTATGGAAGTTACTTAAAACGACCTTCTTCATCTCACCCCAGAATCACATGCATACGGGCCCTGTACACTGACATTCACTTATCCAAGAGAAAAAATGCCAGCTCTCTCAGCCATAAATCACCAGCTGGAGCTGTATGCGGGGGAAACAGAGGGAAAGTAACATTTTCACCTGAAAAACGCAAATGATGATCGTCTCTAGGCACCACGATGGAATTGGGGCAGTAGTAAGGATGAAGGGAGGGTTTGGGCACCTGGAGAAGAAGTTGATATCCTTGGGGTGAAATTTGCTCCAAACTAACCATAAAGAACCATGTTGTAAATTTTGCAACAAGGCAGCCGGAAGCTTACACACTTTGCCGATTCGATCTCTTGCAGTAGGGGGTTGCAAGATCCTGTTTTCGAGGGACAAGTACGCTCACACCTTGGTATCTCCACTTTCTTGGTTTTTCTGCCCCCCCCTATCTGCGACTGCTTGAAGGTAAGGGCAGACAAGACGTCTCATCTCTCGCCCGGGCCCATCCTGGGGAAAATCTGTCATTTCAGCAGAGCCTTCAACATGGGGGGATGGGGGCCTTAGTTATGTAAGGGTAATATTTTCAAAATACCCACTTTTGGGTCCACTTTGAGGACAGGTGAAACAAGTTTTTTGCCCCAACGGGGAGAAAACAGCAACTTCACTCTGGGGTACCCCTTTTCAGAACATCACTCCATTTGGATCATACATACCCAGGAGACTCAGTTGGAACACATTGTACAGCATAAGTGTCAAAGAATAAAGTCAGTTTATAAAAAGAAAAAGCTGGCCCCAGAGGCTCCAACTTTCATCCTGTTCCCTACTTGATGTCTATAAAAATAAAAATGCTTTCAATGAGCTGATGTAGGTAACAGCTCTTAGCTTTCCAAAAAAAAGTTAGGAATCCCTTAACCTGTAAAAAGCTTGTCAATAAAATTAGGGGGCCTTAACCTTTTCAAAACCCCGTGTAAAAAAAAAAAAAAAAAAAAAAAAAAGAGGAAGGCGCCAGGGGAAAAGGAAAAGCCCCCAGGCATACCAATACCCATACCAAAAAAGTGAAATTAAAAAGCATTAGAAAAACACCATCCCCCAAGCATTTTAAAACGTAATAGTAACCTAACGAAGGTACATGGCAATTTTCGAAAAACTAGAGCTAAATGGGTTTATAATGTGGCGACATCTTGGTCTTAGGTCAAAAAATTTTTTGGCACAAATTATCAAAAG
>NC_069401.1:113847527-113887941 GCF_026875155.1 Cherax quadricarinatus | reverse complement strand
TTTGCACTTTTCTTTTTCTTGGTGCTTGACGGGTGTGGATTCCAAACTGGTGTTGCATACCCAGTATGGGCCTGACGTAAATGGTATACAGTCTTAAACGAATCCTTACTGAGGTATCGGAACGCTATCCGTAGGTTTGCCAGGCGCCCGTATGCTGCAGCAGTTATCTGATTGATGTGCGCCTCAGGAGATATGCTCGGTGTTATACTCACCCCCAGATCTTTTTCCTTGAGTGAGGTTTGCAGTCTTTGGGCCATCTAAACTATATTGTGTCTGCGGTCTTCTTTGCCCTTCCCCAATCTTCATGACTTTGCATTGGCAGGGTTAAATTCAAGGAGCCAGTTTGCTGGACAGGCTTGAAGCCTGTCCAGTCTCTTTGTAGTCCTGCCTGATCCTCATCCGATTTGATTCTTCTCATTAACTTCGCATCATCTGCAAACAAGGACACTTCTGAGTCTATCCCTTCCGTTATGTCGTTCACATATACCAAGAACAGCACAGTCCTAGGACTGACCCCTGTGGAACCCCGCTTGTCACAGGCGCCCACTCTGACACCTCGTCGCGTACCATGACCTCGTTGTTGCCTCCCTGTCAGGTATTCTCTGATCCATTGCAGTGCCTTTCCTGTTATGTGTGCCTGATCCTCTAGCTTTTGCAGTAACCTCTTGTGAGGAACTGTGTCGAAGGCCTTCTTGCAGTCCAAAAATATGCAGTCGATCCACCCCTCTCTCTCTTGTCTTACTTCTGTCACCTTGTCATAAAACTCTAGTAGGTTTGGTGACACAGGATTTTCCTTCCCTGAAACCGTGCTGGTTGTCATTATACACTTGTTTATTTCCAGGTGCCCCACCACTCTCCTCCTGATGATCTTCTCCATGACCTTGCATACTATACACGTAAGTGATACAGGTCTGTAGTTTAGTGCCTCATGTCTGTCTCCCTTTTTAAAAATTGGGACTACATTTGCCATTTTCCATACCTCAGGGAGTTGCCCAGTTTCAAATGATGTGTTGAAGATCTTTGTTAATGGCTCACTCAATATCTCTGCTCCCTCTTTAAGGACCCACGGAGAGATGTTGTCTGGTCCCACCGCCTTTGAGGTGTCAAGTTCGCATAGCAGCTTCTTCACCTCCTCCTTGGTTATATGTACCTCATCCAGCACTTGCTTGTGTGCCCCCCTGCTCTGATTTCCTGGAGTCCTACTGGTTTCCACTGTAAATACTTCTTTAAATCTTGTGTTGAGCTCCTGACATACCTCCCGGTCGTTTCTTGTGAATTCCCCATCACCCTTCCTCAGTCTGATTACCTGGTCCTTGACTGTTGTTTTCCTCCTGATGTGGCTGTACAACAGCTTCGGGTCAGTCTTGACTTTCGTTGCTATGTCATTTTCGTATTGCCGCTGAGCTTCCCTTCTTATCTGTGCATATTCGTTTCTGGCTCTTCGGCTAATCTCTTTATTTTCCTGAGTTCTCTGTCTTCTGTACCTTTTCCATTCTCTAGTACACCTAGCTTTTGCCTCCCTACACCTTTGGGTGAACCAAGGACTCGTTCTGTTCTTCCCATTATTTCTGTTTCCCTTGGGAACAAACCTCTCCTCTGCCTCCTTGCATTTTGTTGCCACATAGTCCATCATTTCTTGTACTGGTTTTCCTGTCAGTTCCCTCTCCCACTGAATGTCTTGAAGGAAGTTCCTCAAGCCTGAGTAGTTCCCCCTTTTGTAGTTTGGTTTTCCCACCCTATTCCTGCTGCTTCTCTCCACTTGGAGCTCAACTATGTAGTCGAAGCACAGAACCACATGATCACTAGCTCCCAGGGGCCTTTCATACATGATATCCTCGATGTCAGAACTACTCAAGGTGAATACAAGGTCCAGTCTTGCTGGTTCATCCTCTCCTCTACTCTCTGGTAGTGTCTCTAACATGTTGATGCATGAGGTTTTCCAGTACCACATCCATCATCTTGGCTCTCCATGTTTCGGGACCCCCATGGGGCTCCAGGTTTTTCCCAGTCAATCTCCTTGTGATTGAAAATCACCCATAACTAGTAACTTTGCTCCCCCCATGTGTGCTCTCCTGGCCACCTCGGCTAGTGTGTCGTCCATTGCTCTGTTGCTCTCATCGTATTCTTCTCTTGGCCTCCTGCAGTTCTGTGGTGGGTTGTACATTACTGCAATTATCACCTTATGTCCCTCAGACTGGATTGTTCCTACTAAGTAGTTCCTTTCGCCCGTGCCATCCATTCCTTCCATTTTCTCAAACTCCCACTGGTTTTTAAGGGAGCAGTGCAACTCCTCCCCCCCCCTCTCCTCCCTCTGTCTTTCCTGAGGATTTGATATCCGGTTGGAAAGATTGAATCTGTTTTATTTTTGGTGAGTTTTGTTTCTGTTGAGTGCTATTATGTCGGGGGATGTCTCCTTGATTTCTTTCGTGTCACTCCTCATACTTATTTGTTATTCCATCTGCATTTGTATACCACACCTTCAACTTCTTTTCTAAGTTTTGTGGTTGGAGGTGTATTGGGGTTGGGGAAGTGGGAGACCTGATAAGGAACTAGGGTGGTTGCTGTGGGGTGGATTTTTGTAATGCAGTGGGTGGGGGCATTGGATGTGGCATGGGTTTTTTTGGTTTAGAGTGTTTGGTTGCACTGGGGTTGACCTGGTTGGGAGGCTTCTATAGGAAGTTGTGAGGGAGGCTGCATTTGATCTTCCTGTGTCTGGGATCTCCTGTCTGTCTTCTCCATCCCCTCTCTTTCCTCCTTTCGCCTTTGTACCATCTCTCTCTGTTTCTGCCTTTTTGCTTGTGTTCTGTCGCGGTCGAGATACACCTTCCTGTATGCCGGCATGTCCCTTAATCGTGCTTTCTCCTGCAGGATCCTGTTCCGAGTCGATTCTGCCTTGAAGGTCACTTTCACTGGCCGGGTTCTTTTTTTTACATACCCCCCTATTCTCCGAAAATTTTCCAGCTGGGTCAGTATACCTGCCTGTTGGTGTAGAGTGTGGGGAGTATACCTGCCTGTTGGTGTAGAGTGTGGAGAGTATACCTGCCTGTTGGTGTAGAGTGTGGAGAGTATACCTGCTTGTTGGTGTAGAGTGTGGAGAGTATACCTGCCTGTTGGTGTAGAGTGTGGAGAGTATACCTGCCTGTTGGTGTAGAGTGTGGAGAGTATACCTGCCTGTTGTTGTAGAGTGTGGAGAGTATACCTGCCTGTTGGTGTAGAGTGTGGAGAGTATACCTGCCTGTTGGTGTAGAGTGTGGAGAGTATACCTGCTTGTTGGTGTAGAGTGTGGAGAGTATACCTGCCTGTTGGTGTAGAGTGTGGAGTATACCCTGCTGTTGGGGGTAGAGTGGGAGAGTATACCTGCCTGTTGGTGTAGAGTGTGGAGAGTATACCTGACAGTCTCCGCCAGGTGTTGTCTTCTGCGCTTTAAAACCACTTGTTTATGTTGTATTAATTTGTATGTGATATATGGATGACCTGGTATGTGATATAAGGATGACCTGGTATGTGATATAAGGATGACCTGGTATGTGATAAAAGGATGACAATGTATGATACAAGGATGATCTGGTATATAATACAAGGATGACCAGGTATGTAATATAAGGATAACCTGGTATGGAATATAAGGATGACCTGGTATATGATATAAGGATGACCTGGCATGTGTTATAAGGATGACCTGGTATGTAATGTAAGGATAACCAGGCATGTGTTTATAAGGACAATCTGGTATGTGACATAAAGATGACCTGTTATGGAAAATAAGCATGACCTGGTATGAGATATAAGGATGACCTGATATGGAATATAAGGATTACCTGGTATGTGATATAAGGATGACCTTGTATGTGATATAATGATGACCTGGTATGGAATATAAGGATGACCTTGTATGGGATATAAGGTTGACCTGTTATTGGATATGTGGATGGCCTGGTATGGAATATTAGGGTGACCTGTGAGGTATATAACAATGACCTGGTATGGGATATAAGAGTGAACGGGTACGGATATAAGGATACCTGGTATGGAATATAAGGATGGCCTGGTATGGGATATAAGGATGACCTGGTATGGGATATGACAATGACCTGGCATGGGATATAAGGATGATCTGGTATGGGAGATAAGGATGACCTGGTATTGGATAAAAAGATGACCTGGTATGGGATATAAGGATGACCTGGTATGGGGTATATGGATGACTTGGTATGGGATATAAGGATGACCTGGTATGGGATATAAGGACGACTTGGTATGGGTTTATAAGGATGACCTGGTATGGAATATAAGGATGACCTGGTATGGAATATAAGGAAATGACCTGGTATGGGATATAAGGATGACTTGGTATGGAATATAAGGATGACCTGGTATGGGATATAAGGATGACCTGGTAAGGGATATAAGGATGACTTGGTATGGGATATAAGGATAAACTGGTATGGGATATAAGGATGACCTGGTGGAATATAAGAATGCCCTGTTTGCGATATAAGAAGGGACCTGGTATGGAATAAAAGGATGACCGGGTAAGGGATAAAAGAAGACCTGATATGGGATATAAGGATGATCTGCTAAGGGATATAAGGATCACCTGGCATGGGTATATGGATGTACTGGTATGGGATATAAGGATCACCTGGTATGGGTATATGGATGACCTGGTATGGGATATAAGGGATGACCTGGTATTGGTTTATAGGATGCCCTGGTATGGGTATATGGATGACCTGGTATAGGATATAAGGATCACTTGGAATGGGATAAAAGGGATGACCTGGTATGGATATAAGATGACTTGGTATGGGATATAAGGATGACCTGGAATGGAATATAAGGATACCTGGTATGGAATATAAGGATGATCTGGTATGGGATATAAGGTTGACCTATTATTGGATATGTGAAGTGCCTGTATTAAAATTTAAAGGGGTGACCTGGTGTGGGATATAAGGATGGCCTGTAGGAATTTTAAGGATGACCTGGTATGGGATATAAGGTTGATCTGGTTTGGATATAAGGATGATCTGGTGTGCGATATTAAGATGACCTGGTGTGTGATATAAGGATGGTCCGGTATGGTAAGTGATATAAGGGTTACCTGGTATGGGATAATAAGGAGAACTGGTGTGTGATATAAGGATGACTTGGTATGGGATATAAGTTTGACCAGGTATGGGATATAAGGATGAACTGGTGTGATATAAGGATGACTTGGTATGGGATATAAGTTTGACCTGGAAATGGATATAAGGATGACCTGGTATGGCATGAAAAAAATGGCTTGGTATAGCATATGAGATGACCTGGTTTTGGCTATAAGAATGATCTGGTATGGCATATGAGAATGACTGTAGGCATATAAGAATGACCTGGTATAGCATATGAGAATGACCTGGTATGGCCTATAAGAATGACCTGGTATGGCATATAAAAAATGTAGGTCACATCAAACTCCAGACACAACACAATGGAAGAAAAAAAACGTAGGCAACACACCTGAGCTGACCAAACACAATTGTCACAAAACTGTTTTCTTTTCTATCATAATTTAATCTCGTGTATGTACTTTGTGGCCAAGAAATTAACACACAGTTTATTAAGTATCCTTTACTATAAATCCTCATTAACTATTAAAATTTCAACTCACTTCAACAATTCTTTTCCACCGTCTTCAATCCATCTTCAACCATCTTCACATCTTCAGCTCATCTTCAGCTTATCATAAACCCGTCTCTTCCCACAACTCACTTCCAACCATCCACATTATGTGTGTCTATACTGGAGTGGAACAACATTTTGCGTTTTTATGGAATGTTCAATGAGCTTTTCTATTCCAGATCACAGTGTTCAATATGTGTTCCCTTTCTGATCAAATTGTTCATTAAATGTTTCTAAGTCATATAAAGGGTACCAGATCGACATTTCATTTTTCCAACCGGGCTTACGGAAATCTTGTCTCAGATCAAGTAATTGATGGGTTAACACAAACTTCTTACATTTTTTACTCAAGGGGTCCCCCACTTATTTCTACATGGTTACTCTTTAGGTCCCCCTTAAACCAGGGTCTGCCTCGACGGCCGGTGATATCCTTTTTCGTCTTTCCCAGGTCCGCGTGCCCAGGAGTCCCGCCTTGTGTCCCCTCAGGTATCCTCCCTTCCCCACTTCCCCAGGGTCTGCCTCGACGGCCGGTGAGTATCCTTTTTCGTCTTTCCCAGGTCCGCGTGTCCAGGAGTCCGCCTGTGTCCCCTCAGGTATCCTCCCTTCCCCACTTCCCCAGGGTCTGCCTCGACGGCCGGTGAGTATCCTTTTTCGTCTTTCCCAGGTCCGCGGGGTCCCAGGAGTCCGCCTGCGTCCCCTCAGGCATCCTCCCTTCCCCACTTCCCCAGGGTCTGCCTCGACGGCCGGTGTGTGTCCTTTTTCGTCTCTCCCAGGTCCGCGTGTCCAGGAGTCCGCCTGTGTCCCCTCAGGCATCCTCCCTTCCCCACTTCCCCAGGGTCTGCCTCGACGGCCGGTGAGTGTCCTTTTTCGTGGTTCCAGGAGTCCACCTGTGTGACGCCAGGTGCTCCCCCTTCCCCACTACCCCCACACCCCAACCTTGCACCCCCCCCGGGTCCGGGGTTCCAGGAGTTCACCTGTGCGAAGGCCAGGTGCTCCCCCTACCCCACTACCCCCACACCCCAACCTTGCACCCCCCCCGGGTCCGTGGTTCCAGGAGTTCACCTGTGCGAAGGCCAGGTGCTCCCCCTTCCCCACTTCCCCCCACTTCCCCCACACCCCAACCTTGCACATCCCCCCCCGGGTCCGTGGTTCCAGGAGTCCACCTGTGTGACGCCAGGTGCTCCCCTTCCCCATACCCCCACACCCCAACCTTGCACCCCCCCGGTCCTGGTTCAGGATTTTCACCTGTGCGAAGGCCAGGTGCCCCCCCTTCCCACTTCCCCCACACCCCAACCTTGCACTCCCCCCCGGCCCCGGGGTTTCCTGGAGTCCACCCTGTGTGACGCCAGGTGCTCCCCCTTCCCCACTACCCCCACACCCCAACCTTGCAACCCCCCCCGGGTCCGTGGTTCCAGGAGTTCACCTGTGCGAAGGCCAGGTGCCCCCCCTTCCCCACTACCCACACCCCAACCTTGCAACCCCCCCCTCGGGTCCGTGGTTCCTGGAGTTCACCTGTGCGAAGGCCAGGTGCTCCCCCTTCCCCACTACCCCCACACACCCCAACCTTGCACACCCCCCCCCCGGGTCCGTGGTTTCCAGGAGTTCCCCTGTGCGAAGGCCGGGTCTCCCCTTCCCCACTTCCCCCCCCCACCCCAACCTTGCACTCCCCCCCCGGGTCCGTGGTTCCAGGAGTCCACCTGTGTGACGCCAGGTGCTCCCCCTTCCCCACTTCCCCTACACCCCAACCTTGCACTCCCCCCTCGGGTCCGTGGTTCCAGGAGTCCACCTGTGTGACGCCAGGTGCTCCCCCTTCCCCCATACCCCCACCCCCCAAACCCTTGCACCCCCCCCGGTCCGTGGTTCCAGGAGTTTCACCTGTGCGAAGGCAGGTGCCCCCCCTTCCCCACTTCCCCCACACCCCAACCTTGCACCCCCCCCCGGGTCCGGGGTTCCAGGAGTCCACCTGTGTGACGCCAGTGCTCCCCCTTCCCCCACTACCCCCACACCCCAAAACCTTGCACTCCCCCCCCCGGGTCCGTGGTTCCAGGAGTTCACCTGTGCGAAGGCCAGGCGAACTCCTGAACCACTTCCCCAAGGTATCCTAGCTTTCCCAGGTCCATGTGTCCAGGAATCCATCCGTGGGCCCCCGGATGTCTCCCCTTCCTCACTTCCCTTAGGATATCTTCCAGTCTCAGCCATGATAGATTGTGTAAGTGTTTTTACATGTACTTGTACCTAAGTAAACTTACTTAACTTACACATACACTTGTTTTTACACTCATTTGCGCATTTCCGTAAACGAAGCTTGTTGGTTCACCATCATTCATACACTCGTAAAACTGCGCACATGAGCACACACACACACACACACACACACACACACACGTACTCATATACAACAGGCCTAGTGTCTAATCGACATGTGCCTAGGAAAAAAATTGGGAAACTAACACACACCACAAAACACACACACACACACACACACACACACACCACACACACACCACACATGAAAAAAACACACTCACTCCCTCTTACGCTAATATGTATGTAATCACAAATACACACACACACACACACGTATGTACACAAATTTGTACCCGTCCATATATGCACTCTAACTCACGGTTGTTAAAATTATGTTTGTCTTTTAAAATAAAATCGAAAACTTGGAAGGGAGAAAAACAATCAGTCTACCTAAATGTTCGGTAAATCAGAAACTTTATTTTATCAATATTGTGATGAAGAATGTTGGTTTTCGGTATTTTAAGACATCCATTATGAAAGGTGTGAAAAGTTACTAGTTTTAGACACTTGTGGGTCAGGTAAAGTTTCTAGTTTTAGACACTTGTGGGTCAGGTAAAATTACTAGTTTTAGACACTTGTGGGTCAGGAAGTTACTATTTGAGACACTTGTGGGTCAGTAAAGTTACTAGTTTGAGACCCTTGTGGGTCGGTAAAGTTGCTAGTTTGAGGGCACTTGTGGGTCAGTAAAGTTACTAGGTTTAGACACTTGTGGGTCAGTAAAGTTGCTAGTTTGAGACACTTGTGGGTCAGGTAAAGTTGCTAGTTTGAGACACTTTGGGTCAGGTAAGTTGCTAGTTGAGACAAATTGGGTCAGGTAAAGTTGCTAGTTTGAGACACTTGTGGGTCAGGTAAAGTTACTAGTTTGAGACACTTGTGGGTCAGGTAAAGTTGCTAGTTGGAGACACTTGTGGGTCAGGTAATGTTTTTTAGTTTGAGACACTTGTGGGGCAGGTAAAGTTACTATTTTAGACACTTGAGGTCAGGTAAAGTTGCTAGTTTGAGACACTTGTGGGTCAGGTAAAATTGCTAGTTTGAGACACTTGTGGGTCATTAAAGTTACTAGTTTGAGACACTTTGGGTCAGGTAAAGTTGCTAGTTTGAGACACTTGTGGGGAGGTAAAATTACTAGTTTGAGACACTTTGGGTCAGGTAAAGTTGCTAGTTTTAGACACTTGTGGGTCGGTAAAGTTACAGTTTGAGACACTTGTGGGGAGGTAAAGTTGCTAGTTTGAGACACTTGTGGGTCAGGTAAAGTTGCTAGTTTGAGACACTTGTGGGTCAGGTAAAGTTACTAGTTTGAGACACTTGTGGGTCAGGTAAAGTTACTAGTTTGAGACACTTGTGGGTCAGGTAAAGTTACTAGTTTGAGACACTTGTGGGTTTAGGTAAAGTTTCTAGTTTTAGACACTTGTGGGTCAGGTAAAGTTACTTTTTTTGAGACACTTGTGGGTCAGGTAAAGTTACTAGTTTGAGACCCCTTTGGGTCAGGGAAAGTTACTAGTTTTTAGACACTTGTTTGGGGGAGGTAAAGTTGCTAGTTTGAGACACTTGTGGGTCAGGGATAAATTGCTAGTTTTAGACAACTTGTGGGTTTAGGTAAAGTTGCTAGTTTGAGACACTTGTGGGGGCAGGGAAAGTTACTAAATTTGAGACCCCTTGTGGGTCAGGTAAAGTTGCTAGTTTGAGACACTTGTGGGTCAGGTAAAGTTTACTAGTTTGAGACACTTGTGGGTCAGGTAAAGAAGACAATATTATGAATTATCTTATGCAAAGATAAAAATTTAAGTAAAAATAATTTTAAAAAAATTTTTAAACAAGTTTGTCTTTATTCTCCATATTTTCACTTCCTCACACACACACACACACACACAAAACACACACACACACACACACACACACACACACACACACACCACACACACCACACACCGACACACACACACAACACACACACACACACACACACACACCGACACACACACACACACACACACACACACACCACACACACACACACACACACACACACAACACCGACACACACACACACACAACACACACCTACAACACACCCCACAAAACCTACACACACACACACAAGTACACCCCACACACACACACACACACAACACACACACACACACACACACACACACACACCGACACACACACACACCGACACCACAACACACACACACACACCTACACACACCACACACACACACACACACACACACCTACACACAAAACAAGTACACACACACACACCCCACACACACACACACACACACACACACACACACACACACACACACACACACACACACAAACCCACACACACCCCACACACACACACACACACACACACCACACACACACAACCGGGTTTGTTCCAGAGCTAAGGGGAAGTCCTATGAAGAAAGATTAAGGGAAATCGGCCTGCGACACTGGAGGACAGGAGGGTCAGGGGGGACATGATAACGACATATAAAATACTGCGGTGGAATAGACAAGGTGGACAAAAGACAGGATGTTCCCGGGAGGGGACACAGAAACAAGGGCCACAATTGGAAGTTGAAGACACAAATGAGTCAGAGAGATTGTAGGAAGTATTTCTTCAGTCATAGGTTGTAAGGCAGTGGAATAGCCTAGAAAATGACGTAGTGGAGGCAGGAAAACCCTACACAGTTTTAAGACGAGGTTTGATAAAGCTCATGGAGCGGGGAGAGAGAGGGCCTAGTAGCAACCGGTGAAGAGGCGGGGCCAGGAGCTAGGACTCGACCCCTGCAACCACAAATAGGTGAGTACAAATAGGTGAGTACACACACACACACTTAAACGTTATGGGATGAAAATTTTAAAAATAGAATTAAGGTGGTGGTTCTTTCACACTGGGGCAGTACGACTCTGTCTAAGATACTGTGTTATGTTGTAATGTTCTGTGATGTGAGAATGTCAAGCAAAATGTAAAATTAATGTTGTGTTGTAATGTGATGAGATGTTTAAATGTTAGCAGTATTATACCATGAATGTTGTGCCACACAATGGTATTTCTTCAGTCCTAATGTTTTATGTTATAAAAAATATTTACGTTAATGTTTAGGTGATGTTTAACTCGTAGCTGAATATTATTCTGTTCATAGTATTTAAAAGTAGTTAACTTCCATTTATGAATAACTGTTAACTTGATTATTTTTCAGTTAAAATTTTCTTAAAAGTTGTATTGATTCATAATTTAAATAATCTGGTTCCTACATGATACCTTATAAATTATACCACACTGATTCACATTGAAAAACTTACTTATACTCACATGTAAACATTTTATGGCATTAATTTTTTTTACAATTGAACGGTTATTATTTTACTGAATCCGTATCAGCTCAGATGTTTGTAAATATCATTGAGTGTCCTACAATAGCATAAGAGAAAATTTTTGCTGAGGTATAACTTCTTTCAGGCTACCATTAACTTCAGTCTTGAAGCTGAGGCTGTCACTCATCTGCGTCCACGCTGCATCTGTCATGTATGAGCATCCTATCTATGTACTTGCTTGAGGGGTATCTTATTTCAAATTGTGATTTCCCGCAAGGATAAAATTCGTTAGGGAACATATCAAACTGTAAAAAAGTCGAGATCGTCACCAAAACTCACAAACTCTTGTTATAATCCAGATTATTTTTTTTTTTTTTTTTTTTTTTTTTTTTTTATCAGCAGGAAGTAGGATGATCTCGGTGACTTTCAGATTAAATAACAGAACAAAAAGTAATTCTTAGTTAAAAAAAAAAACAGGAAAAGGAATGAAGAGAGTGAAGTGTGGAGCTGGTGAGAGTGAAGTCTTGACCTGGTGAGAGTGAGAACACCGGAGATCGTCCCCACAATCTGGCTACAGTTCTTCATGTTTACTTACTTTAAGGAAGGTGTCTCGCCCAGTTTTGATGGATAGTTAATGAATTTCTTGTTTCTTCTTTCTGTTCTGGTTTGCATATAAGATAACGGGTAAATCTTAAAAACTTTCGAAGTTCAGTGTTTACAATCATTGTAATTTTTTCAATGTTTGTTCTTTAAATTTCACATGGCGAAGTTGTTTAAAATTCTGTCTCTGTAAGACCTGTCTTAAGAAGACAAGAGAAGGTGACTCTATTTGACCTAAGATAAACCTTTGGACCCTAAGATAAAAACTATGGGCCTAAGATAATACTATGGCCTAAGACAACACTATGGACCTAAGATAACACTATGGACATAGGAAAACACATGAACTTAAGATAACACTATAAACTTAGGATAATACATTGGACCTAAGATGACACTATTGACCTTAGATAACATTACGGACCAAGATGACACTTTTTGTCCTAAGATGACACTGTGGGGCCTAAGATAAAAACTATGGACGTAAGATAACACTATGGACCTAAGATACCACTATGGACCTATGATAACACTATGGACCTAAGATTGATTCAAGATAACACTATGGACCTAAGATAATACTATGGACCTAAGATGACACTATGGACCTTAGATAACACTATGAGCCTAAAATAACACTATGGACCTTAGATAACACTATGGACCTAAGATAACACTATGGACCTTATATAACATTATGAACCTAAGATAACACTATGGACCTTAGCACTATGGACCTAAGATAACACTATGGCCCTAAGATAACACTATGGACCTTATATAACATTATCTACGAGTAGCCATCTAGGAAGTTGTGAGGGACCTTTGAGTAACTATTTAGGAAGCTGTGAAGGACCTATGAGTAACCATCTGTTATGCTCTTAGCTATTGCGCTATTCCTTATTTCCTTCGTTTTCTTGTTCATCGTCTTCTTATTCCATGTAGCATGGTTATTTACCTGTCCAACATTTAGAACTTTGCATTTGTCAATATTAAACTGCATCTGCCACTTCTCCGACCATTGCATCAGTCTATTCAAATCATCCTGGAGTGCTCTCGTGTCCCCATTAGAATGAACTGGACGGCCTATTTTGGTGTCATCAGCAAATTTGCTTATGTCGCTATTTATTCCCTCATCTATGTCGTTTATGTAAATTGTGAACAACAACGGGCCCAACACTGACCCCTGAGGAACACCGCTTGTGACGTGCCCCCATTCTGATTTCTCCCCATTTATGCAAACTCTCTGCTGTCTATTTGTCAGCCATGCCTCTACCCAGGAAAAAATTTCTCCTCCTATTCTGTGTGCCTTGAGTTTCCTCAATAGCCTCTGGTGTGGAACTCTATCGAAAGCTTTACTGAAGTCCATATACAAATATCATATTCATTACCATGATCTACCTCCTCAAACACCTTAGTGAAAAAAGTTAGTAAATTCGTAAGACAGGAACGCCCCTTTGTAAAACCGTGTTGAGAATCATTAATCAATCTGTGCCTGTCAAGATGGCTACGAATTGCTTCGGCAATTATTGATTCATAAATTTTCGCACTATGGAGGTAAGGCTTATTGGTCTATAGCTCGAAGCAAGGACCTGTCACCTGCCTTGTAAATTGATATTACATTTGCCATTTTCCACTTATCAGGCACTATGCCAGTTTGTAGTAATATGTTAAAAAGATTAGCCAAAGGTATGCTATGTTCCTCTTTACATTCCTTTAACACCCTTGCAAACAGTTCATCAGGACCTGGGGATTTGTTAGGTTTAGTTTCTCTATTTGTCTGAGGACCATGTCACTAGTTACAGCAATCGTACATAGTTTATGATCATCCTGTTCCACATAATCTATTATTTCAGGAATATCGCTAGTATTTTCTGGGTGAAAACTGAGAGGAAGTAGGTATTTAGAATTTCAATCATATCCTTATCACTGTCAGTGATCTGACCAGAGTACTCTTAAGTGGGCCAGTCTTGTCCCTAATCTTACTTCTGTATACCTGAAGAATCCTTTAGGGTTAATTATTGAATCCCTTGTACCTTAGCCTCATAATCCCTTTTTGCTTTTCTTATTCCTTTCTTTATTTCTCTCTTTAATTGAATACATTGGTTTCTTAACTGCCCATCCCCTCTTTTGATACGCCTATATATGCCTCTCTTTTAACCAGTGAAATGTTTTAATCTATTGTCATCCTTGGATCATTTGTTAGTTCTAATTCCCTACTCTGAACAAAATTGTCTGCAGCTAGAACCTATGCTCTGAAAAACGTCAATTGCAACCAAGATCACTACCTGACCCATAGTCAGGACTTCCCAATTAGCCCACCCCAGGCAATTTCAGTCACATGAAGTCGGCCAAGCGAAAATCTGGGACAGAGATTTGATTGCAGTTATCTAGATAATTCCATGATATATTAAAACTAAGTGATTTGTGATCACTTTCCCCAACTCATCATTAACCTCAAGATTATTAATTAGTGAATCTTTGTTGGCAAGAACCAAGTCAAGCAGATTGTTTCCTCTAGTTCAGTGGTTCCCAAACTGGGGTAAAATTACCCCCTGGGGAATTTAACCATTTTATTGGGAGGTAATGGAGGGGTGACAAAAAAAAGTTATGAATTATGAAAATCAAGAAAACAATGCAGTACCCGGAAATGAGGATTATTGTTAAACTTTGTCTAGATATGAAAGTTAGTAAAGTAAGTAAGTAAGTAATAAAGTTACAACCAACATAACAAATAAACATCAAAACTAATATACAGTATTAGAAAAGAAGAAATATATAGCTAAGTGTGTGGAAACCCAAAAGTATTTGACAAGTAATGCTCAGACAAAAGTCAACTCAGTACCCAGATTCGACCTGTCCAGTACGCGTCCACATCACTTCCTAGCTCTCCCTATTTCACACATGTCAGTTTATCTTGAGCATCAGCCGAGGTAGACATAAGCTGGTACAATGTTACTCCCTGTGCATATAACAGTTAGTATTACCCACTGTTACTGTGAAATTGTTAGCTATCTAATTTTAATATATAATGTTGTGGTTCTTAAGTTTTCAATGGTTGCTAGATAGCAGAGTATGCGACTTTTACGTTCAACGTTTATCCAATTTTCATCATAATAACACACATTTTGTAAAAGGGCTAATCACATCTTTACATATGCATGTTAAATTGGGTAACAAGCTGAAAAAGTTTGAACCACTTCTTCTAGTTGGTTCTGTCCAACTTTTAAAAAACAATCCTGAACAGTCATCAAGAAAGTCCAGACTCAAGTTCCTGATCATAATTGTTCAATCAATTGTCTACATTAACAATTCCATTTACAAATTCTTAATATCTACATGCCTTATGAATTCTTCATTCCATAACATACTGCCTCCCTATCAAGTTCGGGCCATAAATCACATCCATAATAATTTGTCATGTCCTCGAGAACTGTACATCAAAAAAGTTCTTGTTCGATGTCTCTAATCTTAATATCATGTCTAAGACAACAATTTAAATTTTCTCTCATCAATACATGTCCACTTCCCACATCTATCCGTTGACCTGTCCAGTGTGCAATGTTTATATAACCTGTACTTGATCTTCTCAGAACATTCTCCTATCTTTCATTAACAGTCTCTTCATATCTAATAATAATCATATTCCTACACTTCGCAATATCTTACTCATATATCATTTCTCTGGACTTCTACCTATGTATCAGTTAAACTTTACATGCTAAATCATTTCCGTTCCCTCTTCTAATCCTCTTTGAATTTGATCAATTTGATTTGCCATTCTACAACTATTTGAATATGTCTTTTACATTCCTGAGTATCCTCGTGTAATACTTGTTTTCTAACCCTAATTTCGTGCAGCACCTGATTGTTTCCCACAAACATCCCATACTCTATAATGCCACAGTTTAATTTCTAGACAAGTCATCAATTACCCTCTCAATGAATTGGCTAATGCAACCACTCCTCAACCAAGAGATGACATCCCATCCTTAGCATACATATCACGTTTGTCAAAGAATAAGTCCCAGTTTAAATATGGATTGCAAGTTCCTTGCAGATAGCTGTCTAAGACCAGAAATTATAAGTCCAATTGCACCTAGAATCCATTCATTGCCCACTCCCTTTCTTGGCAAGATCTACATATACTGGATCTTCCGCTCCATTAGACCAACTACTTCTATGGCTGACCTGATACATGCTGCAGCTCCTCTCCTGCCTTCCACAAATGTCATTTCCCCAGCACTAAGACGATAATGGGCTTGTTCCCAATTTCCTGCATTAATATTATCCAACTGCTGACTATTCACCAACACCAAGCTCCAGAAGACACACTCTCCTGTCACCTTTCTGTCTCTGTTACAAAATGCACGGTCCATATATCTTACCTGAGAATTGCCTACTATTTAAATATTCTTACCTTGATTAGCAGGGGAATCAGTGGTACCTTCAACCTCACTAACCACTGAAGTACGCTCGTCTTGGAGAGCACAGAATCGATTTCCTACCTTCACATCTTCTCTATTAACTCTCCTCATCTTCCTTCTTCCTGAACTGTGAACCACTTGCCACTTAGAGCGGCTGCCACTATCACTGCTGGCGACCATTCCTTCCTTACCAGATAAATCCATCTCACACTCACTCCCAAACTCATCTATACGAAGCTTCAGCTTCCTATTTTCCTCCTGAAGAAGTAGAATCTCCTTCTTCAACACTTGAACCTGAGTTTCTAAAACACTACAACAAGCCATGGTGCTTGTTTTATTAACTCATCTGATGCTATGGAGGAGGATACGAAAACTGATAAGGCAATCTGGGAGGATTTGCGTACTCCCAGCCCAAGTCTATCTTATATTTATGTGTTTGTGCATGTATGTAAGGCTCTAAGTTACTTCCGCTTCCACTGACCGATATGGACGACGCCCTGGTTGGGAATCATTTCTTTAGCCACAAAGACGAAAGCAATAGTGAATTCTTTCGAATGAAACTGGACCGTTTAGTATCAAGGAAGCTACTGAGTGCTGCTTGCGTTGAATTCCCAGGTAATTCCTGAAAAACCTGAAAAGGAATTATTAGAACATTTGGTTTTCACATCATGAAACTATTGCTTGCTCACGAGGTTAGGCATAAATTATTTAAAAAATACTGTCTTCCTAATTCGAGCAAGAAAACAGAGGAGTATGCATGAACGTCATCTGCTCATGACCTACTGTAGGAAGTTCTCTCTTATCATACGTTGTATGAACAGGAAAGTGGTCACCTACTATATCTCATCACAATGTTGTCACATCATCAGTCTTCCCTCTAGACTCAGTGTATGAATCAATATGTCAGGTGATCCATATCCTGTCTCACGAACCAGCAAATAGTCATCATACTGATGTCATACTAGTGTTAACACCAAAATATGGATGTATTTTGTAGGATTGTAGTGTGCGAGGCTGAGCACCTCATTAGGTGCGTGGTTATGGTAGGTGGCTGTGTTGAGTTTATATGCTGCGTGGGTATGGTAGGTGGCTGTGTTGAGTTTATATGCTGCGTGGGTATGGTAGGTGGCTGTGCTGAGTTTATATGCTGCGTGGGTTTGGGTAGGTGGCTGTGTTGAGTTTTTATGTCCCGTGGGTTGGTAAGTGGCGTGTTGAGTTTATATATGCGGGGGTAGGGTAAGTGGCTGTGTTGATTTTTTGTGCGTGGGTTGGTAAGGGGTGTGTTGGTTTATATGCAGCGTGGGTAGGTAAGTGGCTGTTTGATTTTATAGTGCGTGGGTATGGTAGGTGGCTGTTTTGAGTTTTTGCTGGGGGTATGGTAAAGTGGCAGTTTTGGGTTTTTTTGCTGCGGGGGTATGGTAAGGGGCTTGTTGAGTTTTATCCCTGCGTGGGTATTTTTAAGTGGCTGTGTTGAGTTTATATGCTGCGTGGGTATGGTAGGTGGCGTGTTGATTTTATATACTGCGGGGTATTTAAGTGGTGTGTTGATTTTATTGCTGCGTGGGTATGGAAAGTGGGTGTTGAGTTTATTGCTGCGTGGGTATGGTAAGTGGCGTGTTGATTTATATGCGCGTGGGTATGGTAGGGGGCTGTGTTGGTTTATTGCTGCGTGGGTATGGTAACGGGCTGTGTTGAGTTTATTGCTGCGGGGGTATGGAAAGTGGCGTGTGATTTATATGCTGCGGGGTATGGCAAGTGGCTGTGTTGATTTTATATGTGCGTGGGTTGGTAGGTGGCTGTGTTGATTTTATATAGCGGGGGTTTTGGGGTAAGTGGCTGTGTTGAGTTTATTGCTGCTGGGTAGGTAGGTGGTTGCGTTGGTTTATATGCTGCGTGGGTTGGTAGGTGGTGCTTTGGTTTATATGCTGCGTGGGGTATGGTAGGGGAGTTTTTGGTTTTTTGCTGCGGGGGTTGGTAAGTGGCTGTGTTTGGTTTATATGTGCGGGGGTATGGTAAGGTCTGTTGGGTTTTATATGCGCGTGGGTTGGTAAGTGAGGTGTTGGTTTATTGCTGCGTGGGTATGGGGGGGGTGTGTTGAGTTAATGCTGCGTGGGTATGGTAAGTGGCTGTGTGAGTTTTAGTGGTGGGTATGGTAGTGGCTTTGTTTTGGGTTTTATTGCTGCGTGGGTATGGTAGGGGCTGTTTTGGTTTTATGCTGCTGGGTTGGTAGGTGGCTGTGTTAGTTTAATGTGCGTGGGTTGGTAAGTTGTGTTGATTTATATGTGCGTGGGTTGGTGGGTGGCTGCGTTGATTTTATTGCGCGTGGGTTGGTAAGTGGCTGTTTTTAGTTTATAGCTCGGGTATGGTAAGTGGCGTTTTGGGTTTTTAATGCTGCGTGGGTATGGTAGGTGGCTGTGTTGGTTTTATGCTGCGGGGGTATGGTGGTGGCTGTTTTTGGTTTATATGCTGCTGGGTATGGAAAATGGCGTTTTGAGTTATATGGGTGGGTAGGGTTGGTGTGTTGATTTTTTTTTTTTTGCTGGTGGGTTTTATGGTGGGTGGCTTTTTGAGTTTTATGCTGCGTGGGGTATGGTAAGTGGCTGTGTTGGTTTACATGCTGCGTGGTTGGTAGGTGGCTGTGTTGGTTTTATGTGCGTGGGTTTGGAAAGTGGCTGTGTTGAGTTTACATGCTGCGTGGGTATGGTGGTGGCTGTGTTGAGTTTATATGCTGCGGGGGTATGATAAGTGGGCAAAATCCTGAGATCCTAATTAACCCGCCCCTTCAGTGCCCAAATATTAGAAAGACTAATTAATGGGGGAATCCGGGACCACTCTACTTTTAAAATGGAATTATTGGTGCTTCGTAAGCATATTTCTACCCTCCCCCACTCGTGTGAATCTTATACCCCCTGCTCTCTTAAAAAAAAGTAAAAAAAAAAATTCAGTATTAATCCTTACGGACGTAAGTTTTTAAAAATCACTTTCCGCTCTCGCCAGCAAAATTCACGGGGCGGAGTCCAGCCAGTCTCTATAGTGTTAACGTGACGGAAAAATCCCGGCTATTTGGTTAGTTTTAGGAAATTACTTCGCGTTTTTTATCCGGTTTTTTAAAAAGGTGCGGAAGTTCCTTTCCCGGGGCCGTTTAAAGCAAACAGAAATGGGAACACAAAAGTGGAAACCCACGCCTTTTTTCTTCGACTTTTTTCCCATAACAATGTTCAGTGCATCGCCCCCAGTGTGCCCCCTGCTGTCTTGTACTGGTGCTTTGACCCCTGCTGTTTTTCTGGTGCTGTGACCCCCTGCGTCTTGTACTGTGTACTGTGCCCCCTTGCTGTTTGTACTGTGTGTGTGAACCCCTGCGTCTTGTACTGGCGTGACCCCCCTGCTGTCTTGTATGTGTGCTTTGACACCCCTTCGTCTTGTACTGGTGCTGTGACCCCCCCTGTGTTTGTCTGTTGCTGTGACACCCCTGCTGTCTTGTACTGTGTGCTGTCACACTCCTGCTGTCTTGTACTGTTGCGTCCATCCTGGTCTTTTTACTGTCTGCGTCACACTCCTGGCTTGCCTGTCTGCTGTGAATTTCCCTGCTTTCTTGATGGTTTGCTGGGGACACTTCTGCTTTTTGAGTGTTGCGGTGACCCCCTGCTTTCTTAACTGTTGCTGTGACCCCCCTGCTGTCTTGTATGTCTGCTGTGCCCCCCCCTGCTGTTTGTATGTGCGCTGGAAACCCCTGCTTTTTTGAGTGTCTGTGTGACTCACTTGCTTTCTTGTGTGTCGGGTTTGTAAACCTCTGCTTTCTGATGTGTTGCTGTGAACCTTGCTTTCTTGATGTGTCTGCTGTGAACCTCGTTTCTTGATGTGTTGCTGTGCCCCCCCTGCTTTTTGGGCTTTTGTACTGTGCGCTGTGCCCCCCTGCTGTTTGATGGTTGCTGCGACCACTTGCCTTTTGATGTGTCTGGGGTTTTGACACACCTGCTTTTTTATGTTTTGTTGTGACCACCTGTTATTTGATGTTTCTCCCTGTGACCCCCCGCTTTTTTTACTGTCTGCTGTGACCCCTATGTCTTGTACTGTTGCTGGGCCCCCTGCTTTTCGTAGTGTCTGTTGTGACCCTTTGCTTTCTTGTCGTGTTGCTGAGCCACCTGCTTCTTGTGTGCCCCGCTGTGACCCCCCTACTTTTTGTGGTCTGCGTGACACCCTACTTGTGTGTTTGCTGTGACCCCCCTGCTTTCCTGATGTGTCTGCTGTGACCCCCCTGTTTTCTTGACGTGTCTGTTGTGCCCTCTGCTTTCTGTGTTTTGTGTGACAACCTGCTTTTTTGATGTTTCGGGTGACACCCCTTTTCTTTTTTGTCTGCTGTGACCCCCCTGCTGTCTTGTACTGTCTGCTGTGCCACCCGCTTCTTGTTGTGTCTGTTTGTGACCCCCTGCTTTCTTGATGTGTCTGTGTGACACACTGTTTCTTGATGTGTTGCTGTGACCCCCTGCTTTTTGATGTTGCTGTGACAAATGCTTTCTTGAGTTTCTGCTGTGCCCCCCTTTTGTCTTGTACTGTGTGTGACACCGTGCTGTCTTGTACTTCTCTGTGACCCTGCTTTTTTATACTGTTGTTTTGACCCCCATGATGTATCTGTTGTAAACCCCCCTGCTTTTTTGTCTGTCTGCTGTGACACCCTATGTCTTGAAATGTCTGCTGTGACCCTGCTTTTTCGTAGTGTTTTTTGTGGACCCCTTTGTTTTTCTTGTCGTGTTGCTGTAGCACCCCTGTTTTCTTGTAGTGTCCGCTGTGCCCCCCTACTTTCTTGTAGTGTCTCCCGGGGACCCCCCTACTTGTAGTGTCTGCTGTGACCCCCCTGCTTTCTGATTTTTCTGTGGCACCCCTGCTTTTTTGAGTGTCTGTTGTGACACTCTGCTTTCGTGATGTGTCGGGGCTGTGACCCCTCTGCTTTTTTGATGTTTTGCTGTGCCCAAAATTTTTTCTTGATGTTTCTGCTGTAAACCCCTGCTTTCTTATATTGTTGCTGGACCCCCCTGCTGTCTTGTCTGTTGCTGGCCACCCTGCTTTCTTGATGTGTTTGCTGTGACAACCGCTTTCTTGATGTGTCTGCTGTGACACACCTGCTTTTTTGATGTGTCTGCTGTGACACCTGCTTTCTTGATGTGCGCTGGACACCCTTCTTTTTGTAGTGTCTGCTGTGACACCCCTGCTTTTTTTGTAGGTATGCTTGGCACTCCGGTTTCTCGTAGTGTGTGCTGGGAAAAAACCCCTGTTTTTTGTGTGTTGCTTTTCACCTTGTTTTCTTTGTGTTGCTGCGAGCCCTTGCTTTTTTGTATTGTCTGTGTGACACCCATGTTTTCTTGTGTCTTCTGTGCACCCATTTTTTCTTGACGTGTCTGCTGTGACACCCCTGCTTTCTTGTAGTGTCTGCTGTAACAATCCTGCTTTCTTGTAGTGTCTGCTGTGGTACCCCTGCTTTCTTGAGTGTCTGTGTGCATCTCTGCGTTTGTGTGGATACCGTGACCCTCTGCTTTTTTGTAGTGTCTGCTGTGACACCTCTGCTTTCTTGTGTGTATGCTGTAGCACCCCTGCTTTTTAGTAGAGCATCTACTGCGACTCCCTGCTTTCTTGTGCTGTCTGCTGTTACCCCTGCTTTTCATAGGTATTCTGCTGTGTCATTTGTTTCTTTTTTGGTGTCTGCTGTGACACCCTGCATTTCTAGGGTGTTCCCGGCCCCTTACTTTCTTAAAAAGCATCTGCCCACGGATAGTTTTGCCCCTTTTTGGATTTCTCTCCTTTTGTTCCCCCCATTCGGCTAAGATTTTTTTTAAGTGCAGAACCCGGACTTACGCCCGGATTCGAAAGGGACGGATGTGGGAATTTTATGTTAGCATGACATGTAGAAGTCGTATTTTGTACAAATTCTTTTATTCTGGAAACTTTTGATTATTCATTTTTTTTTCTACTTGGTTTATTAATTTCATTATCATAACAGTTTTCCTTACTTGTAGGTGTCACAAAGGCCTACAATTAAAATTTTATAGGGTTATAGGCTAGGAAACAATTAACTTGTTATCACTTTTTCAAAAATTTTCTCTTACCTTCTAGTCTTTTTATGATTTTAAAATACGTTTTTAATTTTTTGTGATAATACAAGGTGAAAAGTTACTGTCCCTGTTAACCCCAGTAAAATGGGTACCTGGGTTTTAGTGACTGTTTTGGTCGTACCCTGAGACAAAAATGCCCTAATTTGCCTAAAATTCAGATGACAAGCATGTCATTGTGTCAGCTAGGACTGTATCCCTTATAATGACTTGTAAAAAGAATTATTGCATTTGTTTTATTGTGGTAAAGGTTCGTACAGCACGCAGCCGCTACGCTAACTGATGCGTACGATGGGTATTTTGTATTTACGTACGTTTTTTTTTTCTATTTATAGTGATTTTGTTGGTGGTGTTGAGTTGGGTTGAAAAATTATAGGACAGAGTGGAGGCAGAAGATTTATTTGGGGAAAGTTTGTCTTTGCGGTTTTTTAATAGCACAGTTTCTCTGTTTAAATTTCCATCACTGTAAATCTGTCAATGTTACTCCGAAATCGTAATGCACGATTGCAAAAAAACCCATCCACAGGCGGGTTTTAAACCCGGGTCAGGAGTTTAAAATCCAGACCGTGGCGTTAGCCTGGCCAGCTAGCACAAAAAGTTCGTCCAACAGGTATATTTCTACCCATAGGAGGTTAGCATACACCACTGTGCCCACAAATGAAAGGGTTTTTTAAGAGAATCTCCAGCTAACGTGGACGTGACCGGGGTTCAAACCGCCGTGGTTGGTTTGTTTGCAATGTGTCTTTACGATTTCGTGAGTCATGTTGACGACGTGAGGGATTGAGTGGGTTTCATCAGGGCCCCGTGTTGGAGTTCTCGGTAAAAACTTGCATTTGTGGTCACGTGGTGCCTATGCAAACCTTTTATGGTGTAGAAATATCCCAAATTGGGGCGAATCTTATTGTGGCTAGTGGTCCGTGGCAAACGCGGGTTGGTGTTTTGAGACTCGTTGGGGGTTAAAACCCCGCCGTTTTTTGGTTTATGTCAATGTTGTTTTCCTTACCTATCCTCATTTTCCCCCGGGGACAAAAAATTTTTTTTTTAGATATTTGGATATAATTTATTTGTTACACTTTTTTTAAAATTCCTTTTTGAAAAAAAAATTATAAAAAACCGCCTTTTAAAAAGTATCTTTGCAGTTTCACGTCCATCCCAAACACGTGGGGTAAACCCAAAAAGTAATTACACAGACGGTTAGATATAGGCATAAAAAACTTGCCTCTGGGGTTTCGAAAGTGGGGGGACTATGGTCCCCAAGGTTGAGGGAGGTTGGTAAGACACTAGGCAACTTTATTCCGAAACGTTTCGCCTACACCGTGGGCTTCTCATTTGAGCCAGAAAGTGGGAGGAACAGTAGAGATGTGAAGAGAGAAATCAGTCCATCCCCCTTGAACCCGTAAAAATTGAGGTTGTCAGGGAGGTGAGAGTAGTGTAGTTAGAATGCAGCCTAGAGACCCCGTCTCTTAGACAAAAATTTTACTTTGAAAAAGTTGCCAAGGTGTTTTTCTGTCCCAAAGTTGCCAGGTGTTGCAGTGTTGACGTTGAATATCAAAATGGTATAAAAACCGACGGGTTTGGTAGGAAAGACACATAGGCAACAGTTGGGCAACTTTACCCCGAAAACGTTTCGCCTAACAGTGGCTTCTTAGTCGAGCAAAAAGTAGGCAAAAACGGTAGGTTTTAAAGACGAGGTGATCAGTCCATCCCCTTGAAGTCGTGATTTGACGTTGTCAATCCTCAGCGAAATATTTTTCTTATTTTTGGCCCAATTTCAATTAAATTTTTATAATGATTTAAAAAAGCAATTGAAGCCTAACACGTTTTGTTAAAAAAGATAAATAAAAAAAATAATAGTCCCCCATTCTATGGGCACAAATTCCCCCTTTTCTAAAAAAATTGGTTTAAGCGTCAATGTTCTTTTGAATCAGATGAAAGTAAGGGATAGATAATTTTGGGCATAAACGCGTTTGAGCAAAAAATGTCAGTGATTGCATTATAAAAAAATTGTTGAATTTTTTTAAAGGAAAAAAAACATTAAAAAGCAAAGCGGTAAAAGATTGGCAAATCCCGTTTCTACTAGTTAGAACCATCATTTCTATAACGTGGAAAAAATATGACACTTTAAATTTTTTCCCCAAAAAAGCGGAAAAAAAACCCAGTAATTTTTTCCCTGAGTTTAATATATTCTTTTTTCTGTAAAAACTCTAGGGTCATGGCCCCGCCAATTTAGTATTTTACACACCTAAACACATGTTGAAAACACACGGTGATGAGCTATTATCACTTTCCCCTAAATTTGAATGGAGTTCTCAGAGAATTGCAATGTAGTGTATTTAGAATAAAAACAATCATAAAAATTGTAATATTTGGAGGAAAAAAAAAAAAAATTTGCCACCATGCTTTTTATGAAAGGAACAAAAAAAAATTAATTTTTGGAAAAAAACTATTTAGAAATATGATAGAAACAAGTGTAATCAGTATGTTGCCAAAATTATGTCAAAAGGTTTTTTTTCCCTTTTTTTAAATTTTCCCTTTTTTTTCACCCCTAATAATTCGCACCCCTTGAGTCGCGGAAAACTGCATGATCGAGGCTGGGCCAACCGCTTCCGGGGTAAATTGTTGTGTAAAATGATTAGAAAACCAGAAAGTTGGAATTTACACACTGGGGAAAAATTTTGGGAATCTTTTTGGAAAAAGTTTTCCCAAATGTTATCCAAGTGTCTAAATTTCGGGGGTAAGATGTCCCCGATATTGTTTCTAGTGCTAAAGACGTCGTTGTAGTGTTTTCAGCATGTTCGCGAAGTTAAATATAGTGCAAGTTGATTAGTTGATAAATTGGGGTTTTTTAAACTATAGTCTAAAGAGGATCTTAAAAAACTACATGAGGTGACTCACGAAATCGAAAATAAAAACAAAGCAAGAAACACTGGCCCCAACTGGTTTGTGGTTTACTTTTTAAAATGTTCCCCCAAACATGAACATTTATTCCCCTAAAATTGATTTTAAAGGAAAACTCTCTTTGTAATACCGAGAGACTTGCCCCCGTGTATATTCATGAAAAAAAAAATGGTAGTAACAAATGTAAATTGGTGTAGAAAATTTTTAAAACCCTGCAAACATTATGCTTGTGAATTTTTTAAAAACCCAAAGGGTCTAGTGTTTGGTAAATCTTTTAAAAACCAGTTTTTTTAAATGCCCTTCGTGTGTAAGGGGCTTTTGTTCAAAGAATGGGTACGCAACCCTTCAAAGGGACCCAACCTTTTTACCTTTTGGGCCCTTAAATAGGAAAGAGCTTCCATATATTTTTTTTTAAATTTTTTATTTTATTTCATTATCTTTACCCCAGTGTCATGAGCTATTTTTTTTCTGGCTTGGGACATTGTCCTGGGGAATGTTGGTGCTTGGGTTCTTGAACCTTGGACATATTGAAGCCTGAGGAAAGTTGTTCCCTGTAGTATGTTGGTGCCCAGGCATATTGGTCCCTAGAACTTATTGTATTTGCCAAAATTTAAAAATATCCTCCCTGCCTGCTGTTACAGGTAGTTACCTAAAAAACTTTCCCGCGAAAGGGTGCTATCCCCGTTTTATTACCGTATTAAATGAGGGATTCACCCCACCTAGATTGTTACTCAGTTGAAAAAAGTTTCAATCCATTTTCTTCCCCATTTATAAAAAAGGGATTCACCCCAATATTATTATCAGTTTAAAAAAAGTTACGCACTTTTAAAGTTGTAAAAAAAGGATTCACTCCAAGATTTTAATTCAGTTTTTTACAAAAATTTCTGATTAGTGAAAATTTTAAAGAGAAAATAAAATTAATCCAAAAATATTTCACGTAAAGAAAAAACGATTAAGTGTACGGTAATACCAGATTTTAGATCTAAAAATCTTGAATCCTAAATACGCGATTACTAAATCATTTTGTTGATTAAGAAAATGAAAAATTTTGTGCGAATATCACGCATTTTCGACGAATGTAGTTTTTAGGGTATTTCGGGGCTTATTTTACCTGTTAGCGAGACTTCCTTTATTTTTTAGAGTGAAATAAGAAAAAACTAAATTTTTAAAATACGCTAATATGTGGAAAAATGTCATAGTATCAGTAAACAAAACTGCTAAAAATATTTTGTGGCTCTGTCGTTGAAGATCTTGAGTCTCGTTGCAACATCAGCAGAATTGCAAAATTGAGGGGTCCCTTTACCTTTGAGCGTGTTTCCCTTACTGCAAGTTTGATGGATCTTTAAAA
Organism: Cherax quadricarinatus; assembly: GCF_026875155.1. Taxonomy (NCBI): domain Eukaryota; kingdom Metazoa; phylum Arthropoda; class Malacostraca; order Decapoda; family Parastacidae; genus Cherax; species Cherax quadricarinatus. The sequence goes on along the minus strand of NC_069401.1, from coordinate 113,861,281 downwards.
AATGCTTGTCCGTCACCTCAGATAGACTTCAAGATAAAAGCAAAATGTGAGTTAAGGAAAAGGTTTGAGTCGCTGTTGGCTCAGTCGTTAACTTTACAGTGTTTTCCCCCAGTGCTAGCCAGCGTTAACTTCACAGTAGTTGATCACCAGTGCAAACCAGTTTGTTTAAATTCCCGCAGTTGATCCACCGTGTCAGCTCGTCGTTGTTAATTCCCGAGTTGTCCACCGTGTCAGCTCGTCGTTGTTAACTTCCCGTAGTTGATCCCCGTGCCTGAAGTTTCTCTTGTGGCCCAGGGAAAACCCCTTTTGGGGGATGCCCAAAATGTTAAATCCCTCATTTATTTTCCCTTGAAAATTTCTCCATTTATGATTCGGGAAACAGGAAAATATGTGAATCTAACATACCTTCCTTTAAATTTTGGGGAACATTGTGTTTTTTAAAAATTCATAAAAGTGTTTCAAACCCGAATGATCCCTTTTTTCCCAATGCCTTGACCGTTTTTTTTAAATGATAACAAACTCGTGTGTATTAGCGGCCATAAATCTTGTCCACTGAAACAATGGGCATTGACTACACTGAAAGGGTAAGTAAAGTGTTAGCCAAGCGTTACTGCTCTCCCAGGGGCCGTCCCTTAAAATTTGTTCTCCAACATGCTTTTTAAAAGGGGGAAACAAAAAAGTTGTAGATCCGCATATGCATTCTGAACAGTTACATAAAAGATTTTATTATAATTTTTTCAAAAAAAAGAATTTTTTGATACCCCCAAAAAAAATTTAAACTATTTTACAGCACCTAAAAATATAAAATTACAATTTTTGTGTCTATTTTTTTTTTTTTTTTAAAGGACGTTTATATAAAATAATACTTTTAAAAAAAATTTTTGAGCTTCTTTGTTTTCCCAAAAAATGTAATCGTTCAAAGTTGTTTTGCAATATTGATAAGAAAAATAAAAAATTTTTTTAAAAGTTAAACTTAATGGGGGGGGTTATATAATAAAATTTTGAAAATTTACAAAGTATCACTGTTAACAGGAACTGAAGTTCTTCAAGCCACTTAAAGACAAGGTTTGTCCTGTCTCAACTCCCCATTTTAAACCAATGCTTTGTCTCAGTCAAGTGTCTACGGCAGTTTGTCTTTTGTCTCACCTCAGACACCACGGTCTTCAATGAGAAAATTTGATTCCCAGGAAAGTTTTTTCATAACTTTGTTTTCCCCCACACAAAAAACCCTCATAATTTCTCCCGTTAAAGGGTATTCCTGCCCACAGCGCGGCTTTGCCGACACAAGGTTTTCTGGCTAGCTCTGTTTACCCTGGGATTTTTTGGTTTCACACGGGGAGTTCTCTTTTTTAATCGACTTGAAGTAGAGGTAAAGACGGTAAATTTACGAAGTGTATGTACACTGCTACTAGCAGTATACATAAGTGTTTCCCCGTGCAAAATGTCGTGCCTATGAGGTATTGTAGTGCAAGATTTTTATCCCGGTTCTATCTCCCTTTAAATTTCCCTCCCTTTATTGGTTGGTGTGAAAAATTTTTATCGTATCCCCTTCCGAGGGGGAATGATAACCCTTTGGGGGTAAAACGTTTCCTTGTTAAAATGACTATCAAATGTTATGTCCCCTATTATGCTGTCACGGCTCGTTAGTATTGATGTTTTCATTTTTTCTACAGTCAATGAGCAGAATGTTTTCACTTGCGCCATTTTTCAAAATTTTTGACAGTTTCTTTGGGCTTAGTACTTGATAATGAGTGGTTGAGTCAGGAGTGCAGGGGGAACATCTCGTTTTGTCCCCCCCTCACCGAGCCCGTGCCGATGGCACTTAACTTATCAGTTTTCTGAATATAAAAATAAACACACCACACAACCCCCAACACAAAAACACACCACACACCCACACCAGGAAGAAGATCAAAAACAGCCTCCCCCACAACTTCCCATAGAAGCCTCCCAAACCCGGTCAAAACCCCAAAAACTTAAATCAAAACACCCATGCCAATCCAATGCCCCCCCCATACACTACAAAATTACCCCCAAACAACAATCATAGTTCCTTACCAGGTCTCCCCCTTCCCCCAACCCCAATATACCTCCCCGACCACAGTTTAGAAAAAAAGTTGAAGGTGTGGTATACAAATGCGAGGAATAACAAAAAAAGTTGAGGAAAATGGCAGAAAGAATCAAAGAGCTCCCCAGACATAATAGCACTACAGAAGCAAAACTCACCGAATAAAAAACAGATTCAAACTTTCCATCCCGGATATCAAACCCAGGAAAGAAGAGAGAGGGAGGGAGGAGGAGTTTTCACTGCTGATTAAAAACCAGGGGGTTTTGAGAAAATTTTGGGAAAGGAAAGGATGGCACGGGCGAAAGGGGGTACTTAGTAGAACAATCCAGTTAGCGAATAAGGTGTAATTGCATAATGTACAACCACCACAGAACTGCAGGGGCCCAAAAGAAGAATCGATGAAGCACAGACAATGATCGACACACTAGGAGGTGGCCAGGAGAGCACCCCACGGGGGAGCAAAAGTTATAGTTTGGGTGATTTCAATACAAAGGGGATTGGGGAAAACCCGGAGCCCCAGGGGTCCCCAAACATGGAGAGCCAAGATGAGGGTGTGGTACTGGAAAACCTAGCTCAAAATGTTAGAGACACTACCGAGGAGAGGGGGAGGATGAACCGCAAGGTTGGACCTTTTATTTCCCCCGAGTAGTTCGGACATCGAGGGTATATGATGAAAGGCCCCTGGGGGTAGTGATATGTGGTTTTGTGCTTGACTACTAGTTGAGTCCAGTGGAGAGAGTGCAGGAAAAAGGTGGGAAAAACCAAAATCCAAAAAGGGGGGGGGAACTACTAGGAGAGGACTTCCCTTTAAGACATTCAGTGGGGGAGGGAACTGACAGGAAAACCGTACAAGAAATGATGGCTATGTAGAAAAAAATGCAAGGGGGCAGGGGAGGGTTTTTTCCCCGGGGGAAAAAGAAAAAAATGGGAACGAACGAGTCTTGGTTCACCCCAAAAGGGGTGGGAGGCAAAAAATAGGTGTACTAGAGAATGGAAAAAAGGGAAAGAAGCAGAGAACTCAGGAAAAAAAAGAAATCAGCCCAAGGCCCCGAAAGAATAGCAAGATAAGAAGGAGGGTCAGAGCAAAATTTAAAATGACATAAAATAAAAAACAAAAAAACTGACCCAAAACTGTTGTACAGCCCCAGGAGGAAAAAAACAGTCAAGGACCAGGTAATCAGACTGAGGAAGGGTGATGGGGAATTTAAAGAAACGACCGAGAGGTTTGTCAGGGTAACACAAGATTTAAAGAGGTATTTACAGTGGAAACCAGTAGGACCAAGAAACGAACGGGGGGCCACCGAAATGCTGGATGAGGTCCCTATAACCAAAGGGGGAGGTGAAGACGTGCTATGCGAATTGACACCTAAAGGCGGTGGGGAAGACAAAATCTCTCCATGGGTCCTTAAAAAGGGAGCAGAAATATTGTGTGAGCATTTAAAAAAGATCTTCAACACATCTTTGAAACTGGGGAATCCCTGGGTTGGAAAATGGCAAAAAAGTGTCCCAATTTTTAAAAAGGGAGACAGAATGAGGCACAAACTACGCCCGGGATCAATAACGTGTATGTATGCAAGGGCATGGAGAAGTTATCAGGGGGGGTGGGGGGGCCCTGGAAAAAAACAAGTGTTAATTGACAACCCGCCGGTTTCAGGGAAGGAAAAAACCTGGTCAAAACCTATAGAGTTTTTTGACAAGGTGAAGAAGTAAGACAAGGAAAAGAGGGGTGGATCGACTGCGTTTTTTGGACTGAAGAAGGCCTTCGCACAGTTCCTACAAGAGGTTACTGCAAAAAGTAGAGGACCGGCCACATAACAGGAAAGGCCGAATGGATCAGGAATACCGACAGGGGGGCAACAACGAGTCATGGTACGCGACGGGTGTCAGAGTGGGCGCCCGTGACAAGCGGGGGGTTTCCCCAGGGGTCGTCCTAGGCCGTGCTGTTCTTTGGTATTGGAAAGACATAACGGAAGGATAGACCAGAGGTGTCCTTGTTTGCAGAATGTGAAGTTAAGAGAAAATCAATCGGACGAGGTCAGGGGGATACAAAGAGACTGGGAAAGGTAAAGCCTTGGGCCCGAACTGGTCCTTGAATTTAACCCCGCAAATGCAAAGTCATGAAATTGGGGAAGGGCAAAGAAAAACCGCGAACAATATAGTTTTTGTGGCCAAAGACTGCAAACCTTCAAGGAAAAAGATCTGGGGGTGAGTATAACCCGAGATATCTCCTGATGCGACATCAATCAGTAACTGTGCCCGCTTCGGGCGCCCGACAAACCCTAGGATAGCGTTCCGATACCTCAGTAAGGATTCGTTTAAGACTCGTTACCATTACGTCAGGCCCCTACTGGAGTATGCACACAGTTTGGAATCCCACCTAGTCAGCACTCAGAAAATTGGGAAAGTGAAAGTTTGCCAAGGGCTAGTCCCCGAGCTACGGGGTTGTCCTATGAAGAAAGGTTTAGGGAAATGGCCCCCTTCGCATGGAGGACGGGGGGTCAGGGGGGACTGATAACGACATATAAAATACTGCCGGATAGACGAGGTGGACAAAAACGGGATGTTCCAGAGATGGGCACGACACAAGAGGTCACAAATTTGGGAAATTGAAACTAGATGAATCAAAGGGTGTTTAGGAAGTATTTCTTGTCATAGAGTAGTCGGCCCTGGAAAAGCCTAGAAAGTGTGTAGTGGAGGCAGGAAAACCCTACATAGTTTTTTTTGGCGAGGGATGATAGAGCTCATGGGGGAGGAGAGAGGGCCTAGTAGCAATAGCGAAGAGGCGGGGCCCGGAGCTGTGACTCGACCCCCGCAACACAAATAGGGAGTACAAATAGGTGAGTACACACACACAACAAACAGTTTACGGCATTTTAAGTGCGGTTAAAAGGTGTATTAGAGAGAGAATGAGAATGAATAAATTTACAAAAATGATAGATCTGTCGAGGCTGATAATGGACCAGATTTCGGGAGCGTTTTACCCCCTTAATACCCTTCAGGCAAGCGGGAAAAACATATGCTTAGAAATCCAAAAAAAAAGCATTTGTGCCAGTTTTTTTGAAGCTCAGCTGGTCTTCAGGTCGGCACCAAGGAATTCTTTGGGTTGGCCCAACAACCCGCTTGATCGCGTATGGGAAAAATTGTAAATAAATGAACCTTATGGAAAAATGTTCATTCGAAGTAAAAAAAGCAATTCGTTGTAACAGGATTTCGTAATAATATTTTGCCTATTTTAAGGCAAAAGTTTTGTTGGGGGTGGAGATTTTAGGCAGAATATCGTCGCTGAACCAACCTGTGTTGGTGTCTTGACTGGAAAGCCTCTGGTATACCCGTGAGTGTACTGGGCGGAAACCCCTCGTGTACCTGTGTTGGCTGTCCGGGAAAAACCTCTGGTAACCTGTGGTGGTGTTACTGAACAAACCCCGGTGAACCGTGTTGGCTGTCCTGAGAAAACTTCTGGACACCTGTGTTGGTGTCACTAAGCAAATTGGTACCCTGTGTTGGCTGTCCTGAGTAACCTTGGTAACCCGTGTTGGCTGTCACTGAGCAACCTCTGGTACACCTGTGTTGGGTGTCATGACTGGCAAGTCTGGGTACACCTGTGTTGGTGTACTGAACAACCCCCTGGCACACCCGTGTTAGGGATCCCCTTTGGGTGTATCAGAAAAACGGTTCGGGAATTTTTACGGTTTTTGGTGTCATTTAGAAAATTTCCAATAGCAGAGATTTTTTGAAATGTTATCAGTGCTTACACACACACACACACACCACACAAATACACAACACACACCAACACACAAAACCACACACACACACAAGAGGTCCATTGGAAGTTGAAGATCGATGAATCAAAAGGGTTTGGAAGTATTTCTTCAGTCATAGGTAGAGGGCCCTGGAATAGCTAGAAAATGACGTGTGGAGGCGGGAACCATAATGTTTTAAGGCGAGGTTGAAGAGCCAGGGGGCAGGGAGGGAGGACCCCAGTGAAACAGCGAAGGGGGGGGGCCCGGAGCTGTGATGACCCCCGCAACCCCAAATAGGTGAGTACAAATGGGATACACCAGTTTAAATAAAAGTAAAGAAGAGCGGGCGACGGGTGGGTTGTTGTATCTTCTTTGGGCTGCCCAAGAAAGGCCCTTTGCACAGTTCCCCAAAGGATTAGTGGAAACTAGGGATCGGCGCTTTTAAAAGGGAAGGGGACTTCAATGGATCGAGAATACCTGACGGGAGGCAAAACGAGGCATAGGCGTGATGAGGTATCCAGTGGGCACCCGTGACGGCTGGGTCCCACAGGGGTCGGTCCTAGGGCAGTGATTTTTGGTATAAAATGAATGACTGATGGAAAGGGGTTTGACTCAGCGGTGTCCCCCTCGCAGATATAGAAGTTAATGAGGAGAAATAAAACGATGAGGTCAGGAGACCTTTAAAGAGACCGGAGAAAGGGTGGACACGTGGTCCAGCAATGGCTTCTCGAATTCAACCCCGCCAAAAGAAAATTATGAAGATTGGAGAAAAGCAAAAAGCCCCAGGGGAGTATAGGCTAGGTGGCCAACGACTGCAAACCCGCTCAAGGGAAATATCTTGGGGTGTTAAACACGACACGTTCCCCGGGAAACCTATCAGCCGATAACGTTGCAGATAGGGCGCCTGCAAATGGATTGGATTCCCATACCTAAATAAGGATCTTTCAAAAACACTGTACACAGTGTACTCAGGCTCTTCTGGAGTATGCAGCATAGTTTGGAACCCACCCGGGTCAAGCACGTCAAAAAATTACAGAAAAATGCAAAGGTTTGCGGGAAAGGGGAGTTCCCGAGTAAAAGGGGGAAATTCTATGAGAAAAAGGTTTTAGGGAAATCGGCCTGACTCATGGAGGACAGGAGGGATGGGGGAAGATAACGACATAAAAATACTGCGTGGAATAGACAAGGTGGACAGAGACAAGTGTTCAGAGAAGGGGCCCCGAAAAAGGGGTCATTGGAAGCTGAAGATGATGAGTCACAGGGATGTTAGGAAGCAGTTCTTCGTACAGAGTGATCGGAAGTGGAAACTGTTGGGGGAGCGATGTAGTGGAGGCGGTAAACCCTCATAGTTTAAGACGAGGGGGATGATAAAGCTCTGGAGCAGGGAGAGAGGACCCAGTAGCGTTCAGTCTCGCCCCCGCAAAATACAATTAGGTGTTACACACACACACACCGCACACGCTCGCGCACGAAATAGAAAAGTGGACAAAGAAGGATGTTCCAGAGATGGGGCACAGAAACAAGGGGTCCAATTGGGAAACTGAAGACTCAGATTAAACAAAGGGATGTTTTTGGAAATATCACTTCAGTCAAAGAGTTGTCAGGAAAGTGATTATGGAGGGGGAACCATACATAGTTTTTTAAAACGAGGTTTTAAAAGCTCATGGGGGAGGAAAAAGAGAGGACTAGTGCAATCAGGAAGAGGCGGGGGCAGAAGTATGAATGACCCATGCAACCACAAATAGGTGAGTATATACTTCAAAGGTCACCTATGGTTGTGTAAACAAAAGGTGACAGTTGTCAGCTTGTGGCCAGTGCCCACATTTACCAATGAACATGATGAAAAAAGGGTTGTCGGTGGCCACTTTTCACAACTTTATTTTCTTTCTCTAAGTCTTGTTTGTTTGGTTTTTAAATTCAGTTGCCCCGTGTCCATATTAAGAGGTTAAAAATCACTTGGGATGACCCGGGCTTTACTGGTGCAATCCCTTGGGCATACCTTTTCCTTTGAAAGCTAAGGGCTAATTAAAAATCTTAAAAAATGCTAAGAGTTTAATTATAACTTCAACATGGAATTTTTTTTCACATTGCCACCAAATATTGTTTCAATTTTAAGGGCACAAAAATATTTTTTTAAAAAAAAAAATGAAAATAATTTGTTTTGGCTCTTGTCATAATTAAAAAATCGATCCTGCCTAAGTTTAGTTAATATTTCTTCTCGCGTTCCCCCTCTTCTGAAAGGGCCCAAGCATGTTTTTGTTCTATTTTTCCTGAGGCAGCTCCTAATTTTCTTTCGGATTACGTGGGCAAGATGGCGCTTTTTAGAGATCTTTTTAGGATCTTGTTTGGGGTTCATTTTTCATTATGGAGTTTGTTAACCTATTCCCCCTTATCGGTAGTTGGTTGTTTTAAAAAAGATTTCTGAACTTTTTCGTTTCTGGACAAAAAAATTGAGTATTGTAAAAAGTTTTGAAAGTGATTAATGAGTTTTTTCTGTGCGGTTTTGATTTGTGGCATTCAGAATTTTTTTTCGACTCAAGCATGCATGACTTTTTTCCGGAGCCCTCTGGTGTCAGTTTCATTTTCTTTCTTTTTCCCGTTGGGGTTTTGGTAATGAATATACTTTGGGGATTTTTTTTAAACTTTTTCCCTTTTTTTCTTATTCCTCGTATTCGTTTCAGTTCTTTCCCATTGAAGCCCGGGTAGCCCCAGATGGGGATGCGGAGGACTATCAAATTTACTGAAAATAGTTTGGCCTCTCTTTTTCCCCTTTGTTTATTTTCCCTTTACAGCTAAAACCTAATGACCCGATGGGTGTAAGAAAAGTTCTTTTTCAAACCCCCTGGGCGAGGGAAGAGTTCAATGGGGCTCTCAATACATTTAAAATTTTATTACCTCCAGGCCCGGGTTAGCCTAGAAGGTAGTGGTCGACTGTAAATTTTCGGCGCGCTTGAGCCCTCGTCCCTCTTCTGTTTTTTCATTTTTTATTACAACTGTATAAATAGGGAGGTACCACCCCCTAGAATGGTTGGGGGCCCTCATCTTCAGAGAAAAGAATAAAAGTATTTTGGGTAAATCAAAATTTTTCCTTGAGCTGTTTGAATATTTTCTTCTTCCCTTCCCCATATTCTATATTCTATGTGGCTTTATTTGTATATAAAAATAATTAAAAAAAAAATAAAAAGGAAAGGGGATAACATAAATGCACCTCAGAGCCTACATCTTAATGTTTATCCGCGAAGTGTTTAAGAAGTTCGTGAGCAAACACTAAAATTATTAATGTTTCGGTCCAGGGATCTGATCAAGAAAAACGGACAATTTATTTTCTAATAAATATATCCTGGTCTTCACGTGTTATCACTTTGTCGGTATTAATTACTACGTTTTATATCAGCATGAAAACCCTGAGCTTCATATAGCCGCTTCAGTGTAATCACTCGCCTGGTCCTCGCTGATATTTCTCTCCAAAAACCTTTTCCTTCTCAAAAAAAATGTATAATGAGGGGTACGAAGAGAAAAAAAAAGGTAGTTGGCTTGACCAGTATATCCCTGCCTAGTTATTTATTAGAATATCATAAGTCACTATGAAGTGAAGGAAAATCAAAGGCAAGAAATTACTAGTTTATAAGCTTGGAATAAACGAAACATTGGAGTGTAGTTAGTAGACGACTTTAAGATGGGGGATTTGAAGACAATGGATTTCACATAAAAGTTATAACGTGATGTCTTAGATAAGAAGAAAATCTGAGAGCAGGAAATGGTGTCTTAAAATAGGAGGAAAAAAAATATTTAGGAATTTCTCCCAAGATTCTGGGAAAAACTCCATGACAGCTCGAGGAGACGTAACTGTTGGCAAGGAAGGGTGGAGAGAGAGACAGAGGAGAGAGGAAGTGAGAGAAGAGAGAGAGAAGAGAGAGAGAGAGAGGAGAGAGAGAGAGAGAGAGAGAGAGAGAGAGAGGAGAGAGAGAGAGAGAGAGAGAGAGAGAGAGAGAGAGAGAGAGAGAGAGAGAAGAGAGACAGACAGACAGACAGACAGACAGACAGACAGACAGACACAGACGGACGGACAGAGACAGACAGGCAGCTCAAATAGTAAATGAGAAAGATAGATTGCATTCGACCTCCATTCCAGGGATATTTGCTGAAATTAACTATATCCAAATTAAAGGCTATCGCTTATTACTTGTGCCTGAGACAAAAAGAGCAAATCAGTAGGCTCTCTCCCTGCCCTCCACACCTTCCTTTCCCTGCCGGCATTAAAGGAAGGAAAAAGTATATTATACATATTGGAAAAAAAAGCAGGATTGGAATTTACGAAACAGATGGAAAGCGTAAGCTACTGTTTCTATTATAACTAGTTTAACTGGACTTCCATGACTAAAACTATTAACTTGGCTCGTTGTCATCTGATAGTTATGATGCCATGTCGGAACAGGTAATGAGGAATCCGATGATTCCAGGTGCTATCACTCTATTTACTTATTTACAGAGAGCTTGAGGTAAACTGCTTAAAAAATGAATTGAATGCAGTATAATGTAATCCTTGACTGAAAACGTTTCGCCCATTCAATGGACTTTATCATGCCGCAAACAGATCTAACTAAGAAGAGAGAATACACGTATATATAGGTAGCGTAGTAACGTGAAGACTCAGGTGAGGGATGTTGAAGATAACTTCTTGCGCAGGCTAATGACAAGCTAGATAAATATATAGCAGAGCAGAGGTTGAATTTGACAACCTCCATATCATTGGCCAGTAGGCCTACTGCAGTGTTCCTCATACGATGACCTGTTTCTATGTGGGATAACGAGGGAGAACTTTCCTGGCAACTGGTACACTTATGATGTAGAGGCCGTTTTTATTTATTTATTTTGGTTGAAATTTTAGAATATGCTGATAGTTTAAGATTCCAAGACGTTGCTTCTCTGCATGACTTCCTCCTTGGTATGAGTCGTTCTATTTTGTAATTAATTAAACTGTTGTGAAAGTTTGTGTAAAACACAGGCGTTCTTAAAATCTGTCGCTCTACAACTGTACTGATGTTCAGAAATGCTTTTGGAGGGTTCTGAATATTTCGCGCACTTAAATTTGGTTGCAGTCATTTCAAGGGATTTTGAAATCTCTACTGAGGATGGAACCTGTTGGTGATATCTCTTACTGGTGATGTCTTTGATCGTAGCGGATTGACAGGTAGCTACTTAGAATTTTGTGTTGGAAAGAATGTTCGTGAGTATTCGCAGTGGAGTTACTAGGGAGGACTAGGCATCTTCCCGCTATATCACTTCTAAATGAGTTTAAAATGTTACTTGCACGGAGTGTACATTCTTTCATGAAGTGACGAGAATATTGAAACTTAGATAATGTGTGTATGTTGAAGGAGAACATCTACGAAGAAGCTTATGAATATGCCAGGCATTATTTTGGGATTGATGTGTAAATATAAGTACAGGAGATCGAGCTGGTTGGTGGTGGACTCGAGAACATCAGGGAAAGAAAGAATGTAGTTGACTTTGAGGATAACTTGAAGTGAGGTCTCTGCCTTGTTGAGCTTGTGTTGGCGTGCTGGAGTATTGAATCGCTCTAGGAGTTATGATAAGGATGCCAACATTAAGATGCCAGGTTACCGTCAGGAAAATAATCGAGGAAAACAGTTCGTCTTCGAAATGTTGTATGTATTGATTTTCGCCAGTACGGCACTAATGTGGTGGAACCCACTCGCAATCCGAAAAGATTATTTTCAAACAGAAAACATGTAAAGCCAACAACAATTCAAAGTAGTTTATAAATCTCTGGCTGAACAGAAAAGTCTGGCGAGTATTTATGACACACATACCTCTCGCGACGTAATGTTTGTGGCTCTTAATAAAGTCCACAATGTGGACGCAGCGTTGTCAATAAAGCATCGCATTATACTGCATTTGTCTCTCTTCATTGCAAAGAGCTTGGCCATCTGGTTCTTAAACGACTGTATTGCCTTGACGCTTACATATTCAGCCAGTAATTTGTTCCATTCTGCTGTAATTCTGTTTGTAAAAAAAAAAAAGTAAAAAGTTTACATACGATCGTATTGCATCTTCTACCCAGAATTTTCATGTCATTAATTTGAATCAATTCATTTTCCACTTTAAACAGTTCGTGCTTTAGTCGTCTCCACTATTTAATATCTTAATGGTTTTATCACATCTCTTAGTCTCCATTTCTTAAGTGAGAAAATTACAAGTATATCCTATCTTACTTCAAATGGTTTGCTTAATGTCTTGATACGTGCATGCCAGGTCTTCTATGTTTTTCTTAAGAATAATAATATATATATATATATATATATATAATATATATATATATATATATATATATATATATATATATATATATATATATATATATATATATAATATATATTATGTAATTTGGAGACCAAACCTGGTTGGCGTTTTGAAGACGCAGTCTGACGAATGCATCCAAGTTTCTGGCAAATGAAAGTTAGAGAGGGAGAGAGTGGGAGGGAAGGAGGGAGGGAGAGATAGAGAGTGGGAGAGAGAGAGGAGAGGACCCACTAGTAACCCTCCTCTCTTCTCCTTACATGATTTACTCTTCTTGTGCAAATAGAGATTTAATGCCTCTCAGGGACCTCTTTGTTGTAACATATTGCTACGGCAGATAAAAAAAATCTTACCTTCTTGCTACTCAGCGGAGTCTGAGAGACAAGAGTGAGGAAGGAGAGGAAAGGAGAAGAAGAGAAGGAAAGAGAAGGAAATGAGCAAGTTAAATAGGAGAGAGAGAGAGAGAGAGAGAGAGAGAGAGAGAGAGAGAGAGAGAGAGAGAGAGAGAGAGAGAGAGAGAGAGAGATTGTTATATATTTATGTAGTTTGTTTTTAGAAAAAATCCATAAAAAAGAATCGGTTACTTTCAGCTTGATTTATATCGTTTGTAATATGATAATATAAGTATTATTTTAAACAATATAATTAGAGTTTTATCAGTTATTAGTAAATGTTTAGAAAGTATTATTAAAGTTAGTGTAAAAAAACACAAGTTTACTGGTAAACTTGGAGCAGATATTGAACACATTTTATGTTCAAATGTTTCCATCCAATGTTTCTAAAATCAAAATAATTACAAAGTGAAGACAATCACAATAATATCCAAGTATTGCATATATCAAAATACAACCCTTCATGGTCAAAACAATTACTGTGCCATGTGCATGAACATAGTGTAAAAACAATAGATCTGTGGAAGACTGACACTAGTCAGGAGGATCCTATCCAATGAATGAATGGAATAACAAATGTAAATCTTAGTACATAAATGAGGTCGACATCTCCACATGAGATAAATATCACTGTTCTCGGTCTTCTAGGTTATTTCTTAACCCTAATTCCTCAAACAGATCAGTACAAATAATATCACTGGTGCTGATTAAATGCTGTAAATACATCAGGAAGGAACTATGACACAGCACAGTAACTTTGAACAGTGAATCAGACATAATCTGTTTAGCAGCATATTAAGTCGGGCAATGTAAATCACACTGAGAATAAAGACACTGGTAGTAGCTGCTTATTTAAATACAAAGTTTCCGCTATATATATCATATGGAAGATAAGTTGAACTATACCAATGAGACTAGGGAGGGGGGGGGGCGAGTGGTGGAAACTAAGAACGTTATCCATGGTGGCAAAAAAGGGAATGTATCGGAGTATAGTGGTAGCAATGTTCTTATCAAGCATGGGTTGTGAATGTTGCAGCAAGGTGCAGGCTGGTGGCAGTGCAGACGTCAAGTTGTGAATGTTGCAGCAAGGTGCAGGCTGGTGGCAGTGCAGACGTCAAGTTGTGAATGTTGCAGCAAGGTGCAGGCTGGTGGCAGTGCAGACGTCAAGTTGTGAATGTTGCAGCAAGGTGCAGGCTGGTGGCAGTGCAGACGTCAAGTTTGAGGGCATGT
>NC_069401.1:113830800-113847027 GCF_026875155.1 Cherax quadricarinatus | reverse complement strand
AATCTGCCTTTTAACTCGCTCTTTCCTGGTGACCGTAAAAAAAGCGGAGAGCTCTATTCTGGACCCGTTGTAACTTCAGCATGTTGGTCTTTGTTGCTAACGACATTGGGACACATGGGTATTCGAGTGTTGGTCTTATCATCATTTTATACAGATGTTTTTTGACATATGTAGGGGCTTCATTAAACCTAAAGAGACTGCTAAGACCGGCTTTGGCTATGTTGATCTTTTTACTGACGTGAGATGTTGAGTGGAGCAGCCTGTCTATTTCATATCCCAAGATCTTATTAAGATTTCTAATGGCTACAGGTGAACCTCTGATGGAGATACCCCCTTTATCTTCGATGGTTGATGCAAAACATCCTATCGTGCTAACCATGACTTTGTCAGGGTTAGTCGTAATTCTCCATTTCTTTTCCCAATTAGATGTTCGACGAAGTTCAATATTCATTTTTTCTATGACTTTTTTATACTTGTATTTTCCTGTTACCGGAGTTGATGAGACGACATGGATAACATCATCTGCAAACTGTGTTATAATTGTATTATTAAACTCTGGTTGAGGAAGATCATTCACATAAATATTGAATAGAATTGGACTAAGAGAAGAACCTTGTGGGACACCAGCTGTCGGCATAAAAGGCTCTGTTGACCTGCCATGAAAGGTGGGAATGATTTTTCTTTGAGTTAGGAAGTTACATATAAATCTGAGAAATGTCCAGTTATGATCAGGTAGGTCAATAAGTTTGTATATAAGACCATCATGCCATAAGCTATCAAAAGCTTTATGAACATCTTTGGTGGCAATTAGGGCAAGATTGTCCTGATGTTTTAGACTCGCTACTGTATCATAAATAATATTTATTGCATGATGGGGTACCTCTATGTGTTCTAAAGCCAAACTGTTTTTCAGTAAAAAGGCGATTAAACTCCATTTAGTAGTTCAGTCTGTTGGAAATGATCTTCTCAAGAACTTTTCCAGTGACTTCAAGTAAGGATATAGGTCTATAGTTCCCTGGTTGATGGATGTCTTTATTGGGTTTAGCAAGAAAGATCATCCTAGCAGTCTTAAAAACAACTGGAAAATGTCCGGAGGCTAAGATGGATTTTAACCAAAGACTGTTTACAATTTCTGGGTAGGAACTTTATTTGTTTCATTGTTATTCCAGATAGACCAGGGGCTCTATTTCGCATTCTTCCAATAACCTGACTCATCTCCAGTAATGTAATAGGTCTAGTAAGCGAGTGGGCGTCTTCAAGAGTTGATGTATCGATGGAAGGTAGTGGTTGTAGATCATCTAAGTTCTCATCTCTCCATTCATTTACCAACTGATAGTGATTATTGTTAAATCGACGACTGTTATTGTGGGAGAGAATTTTCTCCCATACATCAACCATCAAATTAGCTTGGTCCTGTGGATCATCAAGTTTAATCTCAACATCGTCATCATCATCAGTGAAGGTATGAATTAGGTAGTTAGGAGCCTGGTTGCTTTGCCCCTAAAAGTTGTCGGATCTTACTCCAAAATTTTCCTGGCTCACGTTTATACTGATTAGCTTGGAGAACTAGCAATTTCCATAAGTAACGTTTGTGTTGACTAATCATGTTAATTAATTCTTGCCTCAATCTGTGCAATGTAGCTGCTGGTGGTTGTCGCGTTTGAAGATTGCCTTCGATCTGTTGATAATTCTTAAAGGCGTCTTTTATTTTCCTAGTAGGTTTATATTGTTGGTAGATCTTTGTGGAAGCTAATTGGCAAGTTGCATTAGAAGCATCAGTTATTCGATTGTGAAGGGACCATATCGCGTCGTCAATTGCAGTGGAAGGTAGATTTTCCAACGACATAATTTCATCTTCACCCAGAAATGCCCTGAAGGGGTATTCTAAATGGAGAACTTTGTAATTGTATTAAAATAGGGATATGATCAGATCCTACGTTTCCACCAGGAGAGATACGACAATGAAAGAGGTCACAGTCTCTGTTTGTCAGGATTATATCTGGTGTCCCTGGATGAGGACTAATATACGATTTAAAGAATGGACCTTCAAATGACAAGTTTCTGGCAGTCATGTTTTTAAAATTTTTTGTTTTCCTTTTAAGTCCCCCAGGGGTTTCCCAATCCACGCTAAAGAGGCAGGTGATGAGCATTAAAAAATCCCCCGGAAGAATTGTTGGAATTTTCTGCTTAATATCCTAGGTAGGGGAAATTTGATTTATATATTGTTGTCTGGGGGGGACTTTCAATTTGGGATGTTTCGATTTTTACATATATATATACATATATTTTTCATGTAACTTTATATAATATATATATTTATAATATATATTAATATATAATTATATATATTTATAAAATATATAATTAATATTATAATATTTTATTTTAAAATATATTTTATAAAATAATATATATTTTATAATATTATATATTTTATATTATATATAATTTATATATATATATATTTATATATATATATACATAATTATATATATTATATATTTATATATTTTTTAAATCAATTATATATTACCTAAAAATTTATATATATATATTTTTAAAATAATATATATAAATATATATATATATATATATATATATATATTTATTTATAATATATATTATATATTATTTAATAATAAAATAAAATTTTTAATAATATTAATATAAATTATATATATATTTATAATTTTATATAATATTATATAATTTTTAATATATATATATAATATTATTTATGATATATCATATAATATATAATATATTATTATATATATTATAATATATAAAAATATTTTTTTTTACATTATATATATTATATATTAAAAATTTTTTAAAAATTAATACATTTTTCATTATTATTTTATATTATTATATATATAATATATATATATTTATATATAATATATATATATATAATAATAAAATATATATTTTTATATATATATATATAATATTAATATATATAATATATGACTTATATATATATTATATATATATATATATATATTATATATAATTTTATTAATTATTTTATTAAAATAATAATATATTATATATTTTTATTTTATATATTATTATATATAATAAAATTAATAAAAATTTATTATATTATATAAAATTATATATTTATTTTATATAAAATATATATATATATTATAAAAATTTTTATAGTATATTTTATAATATATATTATATTATATATTAAAATATATATATATTATATATATATATATAAATTTAATATATAATATATATTTTATATATATTATATATAATTTATATATTATAAATATATTATATAATTATATTAATTTTAATAAAATTTTATAAATATATATAATATATAATATAATTTATAATATATATTTTTAATAAATTTATATATAAAAATATATTTTATATATTTTTATATATATATATATAAAAAATATTATATATAAAATTATATATATATATATATATTATAATTTTAAAACATATATATAATTATATATTTATTATATATATATATATATATAATATTTTTATAATAAAAAATAATTATATAATTTTTTTGATGTAGGGCAATGACAGAGTTTGTTGGATTATGTATTGGTAGATAAAAGACTGTTGAGTAGACTTCAGGATGTACATGTTTATAGAGGGGCCACAGATATATCAGATCACTTTCTAGTTGTAGCTACACTGAGAGTAAAAGGTAGATGGGATACAAGGAGAATAGAAGCATCAGGGAAGAGAGAGGTGAAGGTTTATAAACTAAAAGAGGAGGCAGTTAGGGTAAGATATAAACAGCTATTGGAGGATAGATGGGCTAATGAGAGCATAGGCAATGGGGTCGAAGAGGTATAGGGTAGGTTTAAAAATGTAGTGTTAGAGTGTTCAGCAGAAGTTCGTGGTTACAGGAAAGTGGGTGCGGGAGGGAAGAGGAGCGATTTGTGGAATAATGATGTGAAGAGAGTAGTAAGGGAGAAAAAGTTAGCATATGAGAAGTTTTTACAAAGTAGATGTGATGAAAGGAGGGAAGAGTATATGGAGAAAAAGAGAGAGGTTGAGAAAGTGGTGAAGCAATGTAAAAAGAGAGCAAATGAGAGAGTGGGTGAGATGTTATCAACAAATTTTGTTGAAAATAAGAAAAAGTTTTGGAGTGAGATTAACAAGTTAAGAAAGCCTAGAGAACAAATGGATTTGTCAGTTAAAAATAGGAGAGGAGAGTTATTAAATGGAGAGTTAGAGGTATTGGGAAGATGGAGGGAATATTTTGAGAAATTGTTAAATGTTGATGAAGATAGGGAAGCTGTGATTTCGTGTATAGGGCAAGGAGGAACAACATCTTGTAGGAGTGAGGAAGAGCCAGTTGTGAGTGTGGGGAAAGTTCGTGAGGCAGTAGGTGAAATGAAAGGGGGTAAGGCAGCCGGGATTGATGGGATAAAGATATAAATGTTAAAAGCAGGTGGGGATATAGTTTTGGAGTGGTTGGTGCAATTATTTAATAAATGTATGGAAGAGGGTAAGGTACCTAGGGATTGGCAGAGATCATGCATAGTTCCTTTGTATAAAGTCGAAGGGAATAAAAGAGAGTGCAAAAATTATAGGGGGATAAGTCTTTTTAGTATACCTGGCAAAGTGTATGGTAGAGTTATTATTGAAAGAATTAAGAGTAAGACGGAGAATAGGATAGCAGATGAACAAGGAGGCTTTAGGAAAGGTAGGGGGTGTGTGGACCAGGTGTTTACAGTGAAACATATAAGTGAACAGTATTTAGATAAGGCTAAAGAGGTCTTTGTGGCATTTATGGATTTGGAAAAGGCGTACGACAGGGTGGATAGGGGGGCAATGTGGCAGATGTTGCAGGTGTATGGTGTAGGAGGTAGGTTACTGAAAACAGTGAAGAGCTTTTACGTGGATAGTGAGGCTCAAGTTAGAGTACGTAGGAAAGAGGAAAATTATTTCCCAGTAAAAGTAGGCCTTAGACAAGGATGTGTGATATCACCGTGGTTGTTTAATATATTTATAGATGGGGTTGTAAGAGAAGTAAATGCGAGAGTCTTGGCAAGAGGCGTGGAGTTAAAAGATAAAGAATCACACATAAAGTGGGAGTTGTCACAGTTGCTCTTTGCTGATGACACTTTGCTCTTGGGAGATTCTGAAGAGAAGTTGCAGAGATTGGTGGATGAATTTGGTAGTGTGTGCAAAAGAAGAAAATTGAAAGTGAATACAGGAAAGAGTAAGGTTATGAGGATAACAAAAAGATTAGGTGATGAAAGATTGGATATCAGATTGGAGGGAGAGTAGTATGGAGGAGGTGAATGTATTCAGATATTTGGGAGTGGACGTGTCAGCGGATGGGTCTATGAAAGATGAGGTGAATCATAGAATTGATGAGGGGAAAAAGGGTGAGTGGTGCACTTAGGAGTCTGTGGAGACAAAGAACTTTGTCCTTGGAGGCAAAGAGGGGAATGTATGAGAGTATAGTTTACCAACGCTCTTATATGGGTGTGAAGCATGGGCGATGAATGTGTGCAGCGAGGAGAAGGCTGGAGGCAGTGGAGATGTCATGTTTGAGGGCAATGTGTGGTGTGAATATAATGCAGAGAATTCGTAGTTTGGAAGTTAGGAGGAGGTGCGGGATTACCAAAACTGTTGTCCAGAGGGCTGAGGAAGGGTTGTTGAGGTGGTTCGGACATGTAGAGAGAATGGAGCGAAACAGAATGACTTCAAGAGTGTATCAGTCTGTAGTGGAAGGAAGGCGGGGGGTAGGGGTCGGCCTAGGAAAGGTTGGAGGGAGGGGGTAAAGGAGGTTTTGTGTGCGAGGGGCTTGGACTTCCAGCGGGCATGCGTGAACGTGTTTGATAGGAGTGAATGGAGCCCAAATGTTTTTAATACTTGCCCGTGCTTTTGGGATTTGTGAGCAAAGTAACATTTATGAAGGGGTTCAGTGAAACCGGCAGGCCGGACTTGAGTCCTGGAGATGGGAAGTACAGTGCCTGCACTCTGAAGGAGGGGTGTTAATGTTGCAGTTTAAAAACTGTAGTGTAAAGCACCCTTCTGGCAAGACAGTGATGGAGTGAATGATGGTGAAAGTTTTTCTTTTTCGGGCCACCCTGCCTTGGTGGGAATCGGCCAGTGTGATAATAAAATAAAAAAATAAAGCAATTAATACTATTAAGCATGACTTTTTTTTGCTTTAACAAAAATTAATAAAAATATTAAATGTCATTATTATATTAGATGAAAGAAGACTTAATACACAATAAATGCATCATATATTCATATATATATATATATATATATATATATATATATATATATATATATTATATAATTTTATATTATATATATATATATATATATATATATTATATATTACAGTGTCGTGCCGAATACATAAAACTTCGATTTTGGCTTAAATAGCATCGCATTTCTTGCCGAATAGGGCAAGCGAGAATTTGTGCATGCAGTAATTTCGCAAAAATAATTCTTAATCTAGTGAAAAAAGTATATTTCATTGTGTTTATTATTAAATTATTGTAAACTTTTATCAGATATATTTAGTTGGATTAGGCTAAATTAAATTGTCCTTGTTATGAGAAGGTTAGGTAAGTTTCCTATGGTACTTTTGTTACAAAATTATTAATTTTTTATATTAACATAAATTAAAAAAAAATTATTAACACATCGGCCGATTCCCACCAAGGCTGGATGGCCCGAAAAAGAAAAACTTTCATCATCTTTCACTCCATCACTGTCTTGCCAGAAGGGTGCTTTATACTACTGCAACACTAACACCCTCTTTCAAAGTGCAGGCACTGTACTTCCCATCTCCAGGACTCAAGTCCGGCCTGCCGGTTTCCCTGAATCCCTTCATAAATGATACTTTGCTCACACTCCAACAGCACATCAAGTATTAAAAACCATTTGTCTCCATTCACTCTTATCAAATACGCTCATGCACGCTTGCTGGAAGTCCAAGCCCCTCGCACACAAAACAGCCTTTACCCACTCCCTCCAACCCTTCCTATGCCGACCCCTACCCCGCCTTCCCTCCACTATATATATATGTATAAGAGAAAATTTTAGAAATGACTTAATTTTAAATGAGTTGTTGCTAATTGACCAATTTTACCTATTCGGCATGACATGTCCACATGCGTATATATATATATATAATATATATATATATATATATATATATATAAAAAATATATATATATATATATATATTATATTATATATATTATAACACATACACACGATGGATGGTAATTTGATCTTTTAAAAATCGGTAAAACTAGAATATAATTGCATAAGAAGCTACAAAAAAGAATTTTCATTAGTTTAAGAGTGTTCTCTATCAGTGCTTCATCAGCACACAGTATATTGCGTTGAAAGGGGATCATTTTTTGTTCTATTGTTTCCTGAGGCAGCTCCTAATTTACTCTTCGGAATTACATGTGGACAAGATGGCGCTTGTTAAAAATCTTTTTTATGGATCTTGTTTGGGGTCACATTACTTTCATTATGGAGTGTTAACCTCTTTCCCTACTTATGGGTAGTTGGTTCGTTTAAAAAAGATTTTCCGAACTTTTGCGTTTCAAGGACAAAATATTGAGTACTTGTAAGAAGTTTTGAAAGTGTTTAAAAGAGTTTTTTCTGTGCGGTTTTGATTTGTGAGCATTCTAGAATTTTTGTTCGACTTAAGCACTGCATGTCAGTATTTTCCAGGGAGTCCCTCTGGTGTCAGTGCCCACCCTTTCTTTCTCTCTTCCAGTTGGGTCTAGGAAATGAATGCTACTTCTGGAGGATTTTTTAATCTTTCCTTTTCAATCTTATCTCCTCGTATATCAGTTTCAGTTCTTTCCTATTAGAAGCCGGGTAGCCGAGATGGTATAGCGGAGGAATTTATCAATTTACTGACAATAGTTCGAGCCTCTCGTTACCCTTCTGTTTATTCCTTGACAGCTAAAACCTAATGCCCCTGATGGTGTAAGAAGAGTTCTATTATCAATGCTCCTGGCCGGGGGAAACGAGTTAAATTGGGGCCTCTCACATACATAATATTATATTACCCCCAAGGGCCGGGTTAGCCTAGAAGGTAGTGTGTCCCCCCCCCCCCCCCCCCGGGACTGTCAATTTACGGACCGCGCTTCGAGCCCCTCGTCCACTCTTCTGTTTATTCATTAGCGGTTATTACAACTGTATAAAATAGGGAGGTACCACCTTTTAGAATTGGACTGGGGACCCTCATCCTCAGAGAAAAAAAATAACGTAACTTCAGGGTTTAAACTCAAGATTCTTCTTGAGCTGTTTGAATATTTTCTTCTTCCATCCCCCCTATATTGTATATTCTATGTGAGCTTTATTTGTATATAAAATAACATTAAAAAGATCAATGGAAAGGAGACTAACATAAATGGCATCTCAGAGCCTACATCTTAATGCTTCATCAGCCGAAGTGTTTAAGAAGATACGTGAGCAAACACTAAAATATATTACAAAAGTTTCGGTTCAGGGATCATGATCAAGATAACAGGACCGAATCATTTTCTAATAAATATATCCTGGTCTTCACGTGTTATCACTTTGTCGGTATTAATTACAACGTTTTATATCAGCATGAAAACCCTGAGCTTCACATAGCCGCTTCAGTGTAATCACTCGCCTGGTCCTCGCTCATATTTCTCTCCAAAAACCTTTTCCTTCTCAAAAAAATGTATAATGAGGGGTACGAAGAGAAAAAAATAGGTAGTTGGTTTGACCAGTATATCCCTGCCTAGTTATTTATTGGAATATCATAAGTCACTATGAAGTGAAGGAAAATCAAAGGCAAGAAATTATTAGTTTATAAGCTTGGAATGAACGAAACATTGAAGTGTATTTAGTAGACGACTTTAAGATGAGGGATTTGAA
Source organism: Cherax quadricarinatus (assembly GCF_026875155.1). Lineage (NCBI taxonomy): Eukaryota > Metazoa > Arthropoda > Malacostraca > Decapoda > Parastacidae > Cherax > Cherax quadricarinatus. The sequence goes on along the minus strand of NC_069401.1, from coordinate 113,838,117 downwards.
GACAATGGATTTCACATAAAAGTTATAACGTGATGTCTTAGATAAGAAGAAAATCTGAGAGCAGGAAATGGTGTCTTAAAATAGGAGGAAAAAGAAAATATTTAGGAATCTCTCCCAAGATTCTGGGAAAAACTCCATGACAGCTTGAGGAGACGTAACTGTTGGCAAGGAAGGGTGGAGAGAGAGAGAGAGAGAGAGACAGACAGACAAACAGACAGACACAGACGGACGGACAGAGACAGACAGGCAGCTCAAATAGTAAATGAGAAAGATAGATTGCATTCGACCTCCATTCCAGAGATATTTGCTGAAATTAACTATATCCAAATTAAAGGCTATCGCTTATTACTTGTGCCTGAGACAAAAAGAGCAAATCAGTAGGCTCTCTCCCTGCCCTCCACACCTTCCTTTCCCTGCCGGCATTAAAAGAAGGAAAAAGTATATTATACATATTGGAAAAAAGGCAGGATTAGAATTTACGAAACAGATGGAAAGCGTAAGCTACTGTTTCTATTATAACTAGTTTAACTGGACTGCCATGACTAAAACTATTAACTTGGCTCGTTGTCATCTGATAGTTGTGATGCCATGTCGGAACAGGTAATGGAATCTGATGATTCCAGGTGCCCTTCACATACGTTTTTTAAACCTTATTTTACAGGGCTTTGAGGTAAACTGCTAAAAAAACCAGCACAATGAAAAAAAATGAATTGAATGCAGTATAATGCAATCCTTGACTGAAAACGTTTCGCCCATTCAATGGACTTTATCATGCCGCAAACAGTCTAACTGAGAAGAGAGAATACACGTATATATGGGTAGCGTAGTGACGTGAAGACTCAGGTGAGGGATGTTGAAGATAACTTCTTGCGCAGGCTAATGGCAAACTAGATAAATATATAGCAGAGCAGAGGTTTGAATTTGAAACCTCCATATCATTGGCCAGTAGGCTACTGCAGTTTTCCCTCATACGATGACCTGTTTCTATGTGGGATAACGAGGGAGAACTTTCCTGGCAACGGGTAACCTATGTGTAGAAGCCGTTTTTATTATTTATTTATTTTGGTTGAAATTTTAGAATATGCTGATAGTTTAAGATTCCAAGACGTTGCTTCTCTGCATGACTTCCTCCTTGTATAAAGTCGTTCTATTTTTTTAATTAATTAAACTGTTGTGAAAGTTTGTGTAAAACACAGGCGTTCTTAAAATCTGTCTCTACTACTGTACTGATGTTCAGAAATGCTTTTGGAGGGTTCTGAATATTTAGCGCACTTAAATAGGGTTTTGCAGTCATTTCAAGGGATTTTGAAATCTCTACTGAGGATGGAACCTGTGGTGATATCTCTTACGGGTGAGTCTTTGATCGTAGCGGATTGACAGGTAGCTACTTAGAATTTTGTGTTGGAAAGAATGTTCGTGAGTATTCGCAGTGGAGTTACTAGGGAGGACTAGGCATCTTCCCGCTATATCACTTCAAAAATGAGTTTAAAATGTTACTTGCACGGTGTGTACAAACTTTCATGAAGTGACGAGGATATTGAAACTTAGATAAAGTGTGTATGTTGAAGGAGAACATCTATGAAGAAGCTTATGAATATGCCAGGCATTATTTTGGGATTGTTGTGTAAATATAAGTACAGGAATCGAGTGGTTGGTGGTGGACTCGAGACATCAGGGGAAAAAAAAAAATGTAGTTGACTTTGGGATAACTTTAAGTGAGGTCTCTGCCTTGTTGAGTTTGTGTTGGCGTGCTGGAGTATTGAATCTCTAGGAGTTATTATATGGATGCCAACATTAAGATGCCAGGTTACCGTCAGGCAAATAATCGAGGAAAACAGATCGTCTTTGAAATGTTGTATGTATTGATTCGCCAGTACGGCCCCTAAGTGGGGAACCCACTCGCAATCCGGAAAAGATTATTTTCAAACAAGAAACATGTAAAGGGCCAACAGACAATTCAAAGTAGTTTATAAAATCTCTGGCTGGAACAGAAAAGTCTGGCGATATTATACACACATACTCTCTCGCGACGTAATGTTTGTGGCTCTTAATAAAGTCACAATGTGGACGCGCGTTGTCAATAAAGCATCGCAAATTTTACTGCATTGTCTCTCTTTCATTGCAAAGAGCTTGGCCCTCTGGTTTTTTCCCTTAAACGACTGTATTGCCTTGACGCTTACTATTCACCAGTAAATTTATTCCATTCTGCGTAATTCTGTTTGTAAAAAAAAAAAAAAGTATAAAGTTTACATACGATCGTTATTGCATCTTCTACCCAGAATTTTCATGTCATTAATTTGATCAATTCATTTTCCCCCTTTAAACAGTTCGTGCTTTGTGTCTCCACTATTTAATTTTCTTAATGGTTTTAACACATCTCTTAGTCTCCATTTCTTAAGTGAGAAAATTACAAGTATATCCTATCTTTCTTCAAATGGTTTGCTTAATGTCTTGATACGTGCTTTCCAGGTCTTCTATGTTTTCTTTATATATTATAAATATATTATATATATATATATATATATATATATATATATATTATAATATTATATATATATATATATAATTTTAATGTAATTTGGAGACCAAACCTGGTTGGCATTTTTAAGACGCAGTCTTCAAATTTCCATCCAAGTTTCTGGCAATGCATCCAAGTTTCTGGCAAATGAAAGTTAGAGAGGGAGAGAGTGGGAGGGAAGGAGGGAGGGAGAGATAGAGAGTGGGAGAGAGAGAGGAGAGGACCCACTAGTAACCCTCCTCTCTTTTCCTTACATGATTTACTCTTCTTGTTTCAAATAGAGATTTAATGCCTCTCAGGGACCTCTTTGTTTTAACATATTGCTACGGGAGATAAAAAAAATCTTACCTTCTTGCTACTCGCGGAGTCTGAGAGACAAGAGTGAGGAAGGAGAGGAAAGGAGAAGAAGAGAAGGAAAAGAAGGAAATGAGCAAGTTAAATAGGAGAGAGAGAGAGAGAGGAGAGAGAGAGGGAGAGAGAGAGAGAGGGGGAGAGAGAGAGGAGAGAGAGAGAGATTGTTTATATATTTATGTAGTTTGTTTTTAGAAAAAATCCATAAAAAAGAATCGGTTACTTTCAGCTTGATTTATATCGTTTGTAATATGATAATATAAGTATTATTTTAAACAATATAATTAGAGTTTTATCAGTTATTAGTAAATGTTTAGAAAGTATTATTTAAAATTAGTGTATAAAAACACAAGTTTTTCTGGTAAACTTGGAGCAGATATTGAACACATTTTATGTTCAAATGTTTCCATCCAATGTTTCTAAAATCAAAATAATTACAAAGTTAAGACAATCACAATAATATCCAAGTATTGCATATATCAAAATACAACCCTTCATGGTCAAAATACAACCCTTCATGGTCAAAATACAACCCTTCATGGTCAAAATACAACCCTTCATGGTCAAAATACAACCCTTCATGGTCAAAATACAACCCTTCATGGTCAAAATACAACCCTTCATGGTCAAAATACAACCCTTCATGGTCAAAACAATTACTGTGCCATGTGCATGAACATAGTGTAAAAACAATAGATCTGTGGAAGACTGACACTAGTCAGGAGGATCCTATCCAATGAATGAATGGAATAACAAATGTAAATCTTAGTACATAAATGAGGTCGACAACTCCACATGAGATAAATATCACTGTTCTCGGTCTTGTAGGTTATTTCTTAACCCTAATTCCACAAACAGATCAGTACAAATAATATCACTGGTGCTGATTAAATGCTGTAAATACATCAAGAAGGAACTATGACACAGCACAGTAACTTTGAACAGTGAATCAGACATAATCTGTTCAGCAGCATATTAAGTCGGGCAATGTAAATCACACTGAGAATAAAGACACTGGTAGTAGCGGCTTATTTAAATACAAAGTTTCCGTTATATATATCATATGGAAGATAAGTTGAACTATACCAATGAGGGGAGGCGAGTGGTGGAAACTAAGAACGTTATCCATGGTGGCAAAAAAGGGAAAGTATCGGAGTACAGTGGTAGCAATGTTCTTATCAAGCATGGGTTGTGAATGTTGCAGCAAGGTGCAGGCTGGTGGCAGTGCAGACGTCAAGTTGTGAATGTTGCAGCAAGGTGCAGGCTGGTGGCAGTGCAGACGTCAAGTTTGAGGGCAATGTGCGGTGTGAATATTTGGCATAGAATTCGTAGCTTTGAAATTAGGAGAAGATGCAGGTACTAAAAGTGTGTGTGTGTGTGTGTGTGTGTGTGTGTGTGTGTGTGTGTGTGTGTGTGTGTGTGTGTGTGTGTGTGTGTGTGTGTGTGTGTGTGTGTGTGTACTCAATTAGTTGTACTCACCTAGTTGAGGTTGCAGGGGTCGAGTCCTAGCTCCTGGCCCCGCCTCTTCACTGGTCGCTACTATGTCACTCTCCCTGAACCGTGAGCTTTGTCATACCTTTGTTTAAAGCTATGTATGGATCCTGCCTCCACTGCATCGTTCCCAAACAATTCCACTTCCTGACTACTCTGTGGCTGAAGAATTACTTCCTAACATCCCTGTGATTCATCTGTGTCTTCAACTTCCAACTGTGTCCCCTTGTTGCTGTGTCCCATCTCTGGAATATCCTTGTCAATTCCTCTCAGTATTTTCTATGTCGTTATCATGTCCCCCCTATCTCTCCTGTCCTCCAGTGTCGTCAAGTCGATTTCCCTTAACCTCTCTTCGTAGTACATACCTCTTAGCTCTGGGACTAGTCTTGTTGCAAACCTTTGCACTTTCTCTAGTTTCTTTACGTGCTTGGCTAGGTGTGGGTTCCAGACTGGTGCTGCATACTCCAATATGGGCCTAACGTACACGGTGTACAGGATGCTGAACGATTCCTTATTAAGATGTCGGAATGCTGTTCTGAGGTTTGTTAGGCGCCCATATGCTGCAGCAGTTATTTTGGTTGATATACTCACCTAGTTGTACTCACCTAGTTGAGGTTGCGGGGGTCGAGTCCGAGCTCCTGGCCCCGCCTCTTCACTGAACGCTACTAGGTCACTCTCCCTGAGCAGTGAGCTTTATCATACCTCTGCTTAAAGCTATGTATGGATCCTGCCTCCACTACATCGCTTCCCAAACTATTCCACTTACTGACTACTCTGTGGCTGAAGAAATACTTCCTAACATCCCTGTGATTCATCTGTGTCTTCAGCTTCCAACTGTGTCCCCTTGTTACTGTGTCCAATCTCTGGAACATCCTGTCTTTGTCCACCTTGTCAATTCCTCTCGTATTTTGCATGTCGTTATTTTATGTCCCCTTATCTCTCCTGTCCTCCATGTCGTCAGGTTGATTTCCCTTAACCTTCCTCATAGGACATACCTTAGCTCTGGGACTAGTCCCTTGTTGCAAACCTTTGCAACTTTCTCTAGTTTCTTTACGTGCTTGGCTAGGTGTGGGTTCCAAACTGGTGCCGCATACTCCAATTTGGGCCTAACGTAAAACGGTGTACAGGGTCCTGAATGATTCCTTATTAAGATGTCGGAATGCTGTTCTGAGGTTTGCTAGGCGCCCATATGCTGAGCAGTTATTTGGTTGATGTGCGCTTCAGGAGATGTGCCTGGTGTATACTCACCCCAAGATCTTTTTCCTTGATTTAGGTTTTTAGTCTCTGGCCCCTAGACTGTACTCCGTCTGCGGTCTTCTTTGCCCTTCCCCAATCTTCATTTACTTTGCACTTGGTGGGATTGAACTCCAGGAGCCAATTGCTGGACCAGGTCTGCAGCCTGTCCAGACCCCTTTGTAGTTCTCCCGGGTTTCGATGGGAGTGAATTCTTCTCTTCAACTACACGTCATCTGCCAACGGGACACCTCAGAGTTTTTTCCCTTCCGTCATGTCTTTCAAAAATACCAGAAACAGCACTGGCCCTAGGATCCCCTGGGGACCCCGCTGGTAAAGGGTCCCCACTCTGACCCCTCCCCACGTACCTGATCGCGTTTCTTCCAAAAAGTTTTCCCCTATCCATTGAGTGCCTTCCCCTGTTATCCCTGTTTGGGTCCCCGTTTTGCACCAATCTTTGTGTGGAACTGTTTCAAACGCCTTTCGCAGCAAAAAATGAAACCCACCCCCCCCTCTCTCTCTTTCTTACTGCTGTCACATGTCATTGAACTCCAGTGGGTTTGTGGACACGGATTTCCCCCCCCTGAAACCAGTTGGCTGCTGTGATGAGATCGTTGCTTTCTAGGTGTTCCCCCACTCGTTCCCGATAATTTCTCCTTGTTTTTTGTATATACATGTAGTGACATGGTCGTTTTTAAATGTTCATGTCTGTCTTTTTTTTTTAAAGTTTGGGGACTAATTTGCTGTTTCCTGCCTCAGGAAATTTCCCCCTTTTGTTTCGTTAATGTATTGGATTGTTGTTAGGGGTACAATAGGCCCTTGCTCCCTCTCTCAATACCCCTGGGGAGATGTTTCTGGCCCATTGCTTTAGGTATCTGCTCATCAGAAACCTCTTACTTCTTCCCGGTTTGTGCACTGTGTCCAGCACATGGTGGGTGCCCCCCTCTCCCTTTTGGGCCCCTTCTGTCTCCTCTGTGAAACTTCTTTGAATCTCTTGTTGAGTTCCTCACTACTTTACGGCATTTCTTGTTGTCTCTCTCCTTTTCCTTAGCCTGTTCCCGGTCCTTGATGTTGTTTTCCTCCCGATGTGGTGTACAAAGTTTGGGGCAGATTTTGGGTTTCGTGCTATGTCGTTTTCATTTGTTTTGGGCCTCCCTTCTTTTCTGTGCATATTCGTTTCTGGCTTACGACTGTTCTCCCTTTTTCTCCGGGTCCCTTTTCCTTTATATTTTTTTCCATTCCAGCACACTTGGTTTTGCCTCCCCGCACTTTGGGTAAACCATGGGCTCTCTGGCTTTTTCATTATTCCCGTTACCCTTGGGTACAAACCTTCCTCGGCCCCCTTGCATTTTGTTGCTACAAAAATGCCCCAGGAGTGTGCCTGGTGTTTACTACCCCCGATTTTTCCTGGTGAGGTTTTTTTAGTCTCTGCCCCCCAGACTGTATCCCTTGCGGTCTTCTTTGAATCACCTTTTGTGGTTGCAGGGGTGGGGTCCTAGCTCCTGGCCCCCCTCTTCACCCGGGTTTCTACGTGTGTGGTGTGTGTGTGTTGTATATTTAATATATATATTATATATATTATTTTATATATATTTTAAAATAATATATATTATTATATATATAATATATATTACCCATGTAGGTTTAGCCTTCTTTTTAGTTATCCAATAATAAAATATAATATGATGCAAAAATGCGAAAAAAAGATACAAGATAAAAAAACA
>NC_069401.1:113814856-113827356 GCF_026875155.1 Cherax quadricarinatus | reverse complement strand
TTCGGCCAATTGCAGTAGGCAACACATTACGCCGCCTCGTATCCAAAGCTGCTGTCCGAAGTATTCGTGCACAGGCAGCCATGATGCTTCAACCAAACCAGCTTGGCTTTGGGGTCTCTCAAGGAAGTGAAGCAGCGGTTCATGCAACAAGGCGTATATCAACAACCTGCCTGAGGACAATGCAGTGGTAAAATTAGATTTCAAGAATGTGTTCAATCTCCTGAAAAGAGACGTGGTATTAGCAGCAGTACAAGAACATTTCCCTGGTCTCTTCCCTTTTGTTTCAGCCGGGTATAGCAAGGAATCAATGCTTCTCTTTGGAGAGCATGAAATTACATCATCGGAGGGTGTCCAACAAGGAGATCCTCTTGCACCATTTCTCTTCTGTATAGCAGTTAGGGAAATCACAGTCAGACTGACCAGCGAGCTAAACATCTGGTTCCTAGATGATGGCACACTAGCAGGTACAAAAGAGTCCCTCCTACATGACCTTACACAGGTAATGACACGGGGACAGGAAATGGTCTCATCCTGAATCCATCCAAATGTGAAATCATCTCAGTCAGTCAACAAGTGATAAATGCAGTGAGATCAAAACTACCAGGAGCAGCAGTCATTGCCCCCACAAATAGTGTCTTGCTAGGAGCACCTCTGGGAAGCAGTGCCATTGACACAATTCTCAGGAAGAAATTGGAAGAGTTAAGGAGAATGGAACAACGAATAGGCATCTGGACACCCACGATGCCTTGTACCTTCTCACAAAGTGCTTGAGTCTGCCCAGGTTGACATATTTCCTAAGATGTGCACCTTCATATGATAACCCTATACTGCACGAATATGACAGTAATCTGAGGCAGATTTTTACGAAAGTACTTAACCTTACTCTAGAAGACGGGCAGTGAACCAAACTACACTGTCGTATTGTATACCATTTTGATGTTCATCTTGTCGACACTGCAACACGTGGCATCTTGGTACAGAAAACACCTTGGACAAGCTTTTCAAGTGAGAAGTGTTGGATCTGAGAGGGACATGACCTCTCAGTGGCCTCTCACTACTATACTACTACTACTACTAACTACTACTACCCTGCACCTCTCCTTCCGACAGTATTTAAGTCTCCGCACTGTCGCTTGATCTTCAGATAGTTCCTGACTATGGAACTGAACTTCTCCAGGCCGAGGGACTGACAACCTCAAATTCTACGACTTTAAGGGTGATGGACTGATTACATCGTCTTCACATCTCTACATCTAAGAATGTAAGTTTAGAGTCCACTTCTTTCTTAACGGTGAATTTAAGAGACTGGACCAAAGCGTTAAGTCTTGATAATATTGTACCCAAGAACATATCTGACCTAAGACACAAGATGTCGCCCACATATATGAACCATTTAGCTCTAGTTTTTCATAATTGCCATGTCACCTTCGTTAGGTTACTATTACAGTATTAATGCTTGTGGGATGGCTGTTTTTCTAATGCTATAATTTCACTCTTTCTGGCTATGGGTATTGGTATGCCTGGGGGCTTTTCCTGCCTCCTGCCGCCTCTCTCTCTCTCTCTCTCTCTCTCTCTCTCTCTCTCCTTTACTCCAGCACAGACATTCCCTGTGATCAGATTTACTTGGACCTCCTCTTTTCTGCAACATTGCAAGCTAATGTGTTGATTGCAACACGAAAGGCCTAGAGCTATCATTCAACCCCGTGGTTGTTTGTATCTTGTACATATATATATATATATATTTTATTATTGGAGTAACTAACAAGAAGCGCTAAACCTACATTGGTTTATATATATATATATATATATATATATATATATATATATATATTATATATATATAATATATATATATATATATATACATACACACACATACAGTAGCAACCGGTGAAGAGGCGGGGCCAGGAGCTAGGACTCGACCCCTGCAACCACAAATAGGTGAGTACAAAGAAGACCGCAGACGGAGTACAGTCTATTGGGCCAGAGACTACAAACCTCACTCAAGGAAAAAGATCTTGGGGTGAGTATAACACCAGGCACATCTCCTGAGGCACATATCAACCAAAATAACTGCTGCAGCATATGGGCGCCTAACAAACCTCAGAACAGCATTCCGACATCTTAATAAGGAATCGTTCAGGATCCTGTACACCGTGTACGTTAGGCCCATATTGGAGTATGCGGCATCAGTCTGGAACCCACACCTAGCCAAGCACGTAAAGAAACTAGAGAAAGTGCAAAGGTTTGCAACGAGACTAGTCCCAGAGCTAAGAGTTATGTACTACGAAGAGAGGTTAAGGGAAATCGACCTGACGACACTGGAGGACAGGAGAGATAGGGGGGACATGATAACGACATACAAAATACTGAGAGGAATTGACAAGGTGGACAAAGACAGGATGTTCCAGAGATGGGACACAGCAACAAGGGGACACAGTTGGAAGTTGAAGACACAGATGAATCACAGGGATGTTAGGAAGTAATTCTTCAGCCACAGAGTAGTCAGGAAGTGGAATTGTTTGGGAACGATGCAGTGGAGTCAGGATCCACACATAGCTTTAAGCAAAGGTATGACAAAGCTCACGGTTCAGGGAGAGTGACCTAGTAGCGACCAGTGAAGAGGCGGGGCCAGGAGCTAGGACTCGACCCCTGCAACCTCAACTAGGTGAGTACAACTAATTGAGTACACACACACACACACACCCACACACACACACACACACACACTTTTAGTAACTGCATCTCCTCCTAATTTCAAAGCTACGAATTCTATGCCAAATATTCACACCGTACTTTGCCCTCAAACTTGACGTCTGCACTGCCCCCAGCCTGCACCTTGCTGCAACATTCACAACTTAACGTCTGCACTGCCACCAGCCTGCACCCTGCTGCAACATTCACAACTTGACGTCTGCGCTGCCACCAGCCTGCACCTTGCTGCAACATTCACAACTTGACGTCTGCACTGCCACCAGCCTGCACCTTGCTGCAACATTCACAACTTGACGTCTGCACTGCCACCAGCCTGCACCTTGCTGCAACATTCACAACTTGACGTCTGCGCTGCCACCAGCCTGCACCTTGCTGCAACATTCACAACTTGACGTCTGCACTGCCACCAGCCTGCACCTTGCTGCAACATTCACAACTTGACGTCTGCACTGCCACCAGCCTGCACCTTGCTGCAACATTCACAACTTGACGTCTGCACTGCCACCAGCCTGCACCTTGCTGCAACATTCACAGCTTGACGTCTGCACTGCCACCAGCCTGCACCTTGCTGCAACATTCACAACTTGACGTCTGCACTGCCACCAGCCTGCACCTTGCTGCAACATTCACAACCCATGCTTGATAAGAACATTGCTACCACTATACTCTGATACATTCCCTTTTTTGTCACCATGGATAACGTTCTTAGTTTCCACCACTCGCCTCCCCCCCCCCCTCCCTAGTCTCATTGGTATAGTTCAACTTATCTTCCATATGATATATATAGCGGAAACTTTGTATTTAAATAAGCCGCTACTACCAGTGTCTTTATTCTCAGTGTGATTTACATTGCCAGACTTAATATGCTGCTAAACAGATTATGTCTGATTCACTGTTCAAAGTTACTGTGCTGTGTCATAGTTACTTCCTGATGTATTTACAGCATTTAATCAGCACCAGTGATATTATTTGTACTGATCTGTTTGTGGAATTAGGGTTAAGAAATAACCTACAAGACCGAGAACAGTGATATTTATCTCATGTGGAGATGTCGACCTCATTTATGTACTAAGATTTACATTTGTTATTCCATTCATTCATTGGATAGGATCCTCCTGACTAGTGTCAGTCTTCCACAGATCTATTGTTTTTACACTACGTTCATGCACATGGCACAGTAATTGTTTTGACCATGAAGGGTTGTATTTTGATATATGCAATACTTGGATATTATTGTGATTGTCTTCACTTTGTAATTATTTTGATTTTAGAAACATTGGATGGAAACATTTGAACTTAAAATGTGTTCAATATCTGCTCCAAGTTTACCAGTAAACTTGTGTTTTTATACACTAACTTTAATAATCCTTTCTAAAGATTTACTAATAACTGATAAAACTCTAATTATATTGTTTAAAATAATACTTATATTATCATATTACAAACGATATAAATCAAGCTGAAAGTAACCGATTCTTTTTTATGGATTTTTTCTAAAAACAAACTACATAAATATATAACAATCTCTCTCTCTCTCTCTCTCTCCTCTCCTCCTCTCTCTCTCCATCTCTCCTCTCTCTCTCTCTCTCTCTCTCTCTCTCTCTCTCTCTCTCTCTCTCTCCTATTTAACTTGCTCATTTCCTTCTCTTTCCTTCTCTTCTTCTCCTTTCCTCTCCTTCCTCACTCTTGTCTCTCAGACTCCGCTGAGTAGCAAGAAGGTAAGATTTTTTTTATCTGCCGTAGCAATATGTTACAACAAAGAGGTCCCTGAGAGGCATTAAATCTCTATTTGCACAAGAAGAGTAAATCATGTAAGGAGAAGAGAGGAGGGTTACTAGTGGGTCCTCTCCTCTCTCTCTCCCACTCTCTATCTCTCCCTCCCTCCTTCCCTCCCACTCTCTCCCTCTCTAACTTTCATTTGCCAGAAACTTGGATGCATTCGTCAGACTGCGTCTTCAAAATGCCAACCAGGTTTGGTCTCCAAATTACATAATATATATATATATATATATATATATATATATATATATATATATATATATATATATATATATATATATATAATATATATATATATTATTCTTAAGAAAAACATAGAAGACCTGGCATGCACGTATCAAGACATTAAGCAAACCATTTGAAGAAAGATAGGATATACTTGTAATTTTCTCACTTAAGAAATGGAGACTAAGAGATGTGTTAAAACCATTAAGATATTAAATAGTGGAGACACTAAAGCACGAACTGTTTAAAGTGGAAAATGAGTTGATTCAAATTAATGACATGAAAATTCTGGGTAGAAGATGCAATACCATCGTATGTAAACTTTTTACTTTTTTTTTTTTTTTACAAACAGAATTACAGCTGAATATGTAAGCGTCAAGGCAATACAGTCTTTTAAGAACCAGATGGCCAAGCTCTTTGCAATGAAGAGAGACAAATGCAGTATAATGCGATGCTTTATTGACAACGCTGCGTCCACATTGTGGACTTTATTAAGAGCCACAAACATAACGTCGCGAGAGAGTATGTGTGTATAAATACTCGCCAGACTTTTCTGTTCCAGCCAGAGATTTTATAAACTACTTTGAATTGTCTGTTGGCTTTACATGTTTCTTGTTTGAAAATAATCTTTTCCGGATTGCGAGTGGGTTCCCCACTTAGTGCCGTACTGGCGAATCAATACATACAACATTTCGAAGACGAACTGTTTTCCTCGATTATTTTCCTGACGGTAACCTGGCATCTTAATGTTGGCATCCTTATCATAACTCCTAGACGATTCAATACTCCAGCACTCCAACACAAGTTCAACAAGGCAGAGACCTCACTTCAAGTTATCCTCAAAGTCAACTACATTCTTTCTTTCCCTGATGTTCTCGAGTCCACCCCAACCAGCTCGATCTCCTGTACTTATATTTACACAACAATCCCAAAATAATGCCTGGCATATTCATAAGCTTCTTCATAGATGTTCTCCTTCAACATACACACATTATCTAAGTTTCAATATCCTCGACACTTCATGAAAGAATGTACACTCCGTGCAAGTAACATTTTAAACTCATTTAGAAGTGATATAGCGGGAAGATGCCTAGTCCTTCCTAGTAACTCCACTGCGAATACTCACGAACATTCTTTCCAACACAAAATTCTAAGTAGCTACCTGTCAATCCGCTACGATCAAAGACATCACCAGTAAGAGATATCACCAACAGGTTCCATCCTCAGTAGAGATTTCAAAATCCCTTGAAATGACTGCAACCAAATTTAAGTGCGCGAAATATTCAGAATCCTCCAAAAGCATTTCTGAACATCAGTACAGTAGTAGAGCGACAGATTTTAAGAACGCCTGTGTTTTACACAAACTTTCACAACAGTTTAATTAGTTACAAAATAGAACGACTCATACCAAGGAGGAAGTCATGCAGAGAAGCAACGTCTTGGAATCTTAAACTATCAGCATATTCTAAAATTTCAACCAAAATAAATAAATAAAAACGGCTTCTACATCATAGGTGTACCAGTTGCCAGGAAAGTTCTCCCTCGTTATCCCAAATAGAAACAGGTCATCGTATGAGGAACACTGCAGAAGCCCTACTGGCCAATGATATGGAGGTTGTCAAATTCAACCTCTGCTCTGCTATATATTTATCTAGCTTGTCATTAGCTTGCGCAAGAAGTTATCTTCAACATCCCTCACCTGAGTCTTCACGTCACTACGCTACCTATATATACGTGTATTCTCTCTTCTCAGTTAGATCTGTTTGCGGCATGATAAAGTTCATTGAATGGGCGAAACGTTTTCAGTCAAGGATTGCATTATACTGCATTCAATTCATTTTTTTTCATTGTGCTGGTATTTTAAGCAGTTTACCTCAAGCTCTCTGTAAATATAAGGTTAAAATACGTATGTGATAGGGCACCTGGAATCATCAGATTCCTCATTACCTGTTCCGACATGGCATCACAACTATCAGATGACAACGAGCCAAGTTAATAGTTTTAGTCATGGCAGTCCAGTTAAACTAGTTATAATAGAAACAGTAGCTTACGCTTTCCATCTGTTTCGTAAATTCCAATCCTGCCTTTTTTCCAATATGTATAATATACTTTTTCCTTCCTTTAATGCCGGCAGGGAAAGGAAGGAGTGGAGGGCAGGGAGAGAGCCTACTGATTTGCTCTTTTTGCCTCAGGCACAAGTAATAAGCGATAGCCTTTAATTTGGATATAGTTAATTTCAGCAAATATCCCTGGAATGGAGGTCGAATGCAATCTATCTTTCTCATTTACTATTTGAGCTGCCTGTCTGTCTCTGTCCGTCCGTCTGTGTCTGTCTGTCTGTTTGTCTGTCTGTCTGTCTGTCTGTCTGTCTCTCTCTCTCTCTCTCTCTCTCTCTCTCTCTCTCTCTCTCTCTCTCTCTCTCTCTCTCTCTCTCTCTATCTATCTATCTGTCTATCTCTCTCTCCACCCTTCCTTGCCAACAGTTACGTCTCCTCGAGCTGTCATGGAGTTTTTCCCAGAATCTTGGGAGAATTTTCCTAAATATTTTCTTTTTCCTCCTATTTTAAGACACCATTTCCTGCTCTCAGATTTTCTTCTTATCTAAGACATCACGTTATAACTTTTATGTGAAATTCATTGTCTTCAAATCCCCCATCTTAAAGTCGTCTACTAAATACACTCCAATGTTTCGTTCATTCCAAGCTTATAAACTAGTAATTTCTTGCCTTTGATTTTCCTTCACTTCATAGTGACTTATGATATTCCAATAAATAACTAGGCAGGGATATACTGGTCAAGCCAACTACCTTTTTTTTCTCTTCGTACCCCTCATTATACATTTTTTTGCGAAGGAAAAGGTTTTTGGAGAGAAATATCAGCGAGGACCAGGCGAGTGATTACACTGAAGCGGCTATATGAAGCTCAGGGTTTTCATGCTGATATAAAACGTAGTAATTAATACCGACAAAGTGATAACACGTGAAGACCAGGATATATTTATTAGAAAATGATTCGGTCCTGTTATCTTGATCATGATTCCTGGACCGAAACTTTTGTAATATATTTTAGTGTTTGCTCACGTATCTTCTTAAACACTTCGGCGGATGAAGCATTAAGATGTAGGCTCTGAGATGTCATTTATGTTATTCTCCTTTCCATTGTATCTTTTTTAATGTATTTTATATACAAATAAAGCTCACATAGAATATAGAATATAGGGGATGGAAGAAGAAAATATTCAAACAGCTCAAGGAAGAATCTTGAGTTTACCCTGAAGTACGTTTATTCTTTTCTCTGAGGATGAGGGTCCCCAGTCCAATTCTAGAGGTGGTACCTCCCTATTTTATACAGTTGTAATAACCGCTAATGAATAAACAGAAGAGTGGACGAGGGGCTCGAAGCGCGGTCCGTAAATTGACAGTCTGACACACTACCTTCTAGGCTAACCCGGCCCTTGGAGGTAATATAATATTATGTATGTGAGAGGCCCCAATTGAACTCGTTCCCTCGGCCCAGGAGCTTTGATAATAGAACTCTTCTTACACCCATCAGGGTGATTAGGTTTTAGCTGTCAAGGAATAAACAGAGGGGTAACGAAAGGCTCGAACTATTGTCAGTAAATTGATAGTCATCCGCTATACCATCTCGGCTACCCGGGCTTCTAATAGGAAAGAACTGAAACTGATATACGAGGAGATAAGATTGAAAAGGAAAGATTAAAAAATCCTCCAGAAGTATTATTCATTACCTAGACCCAACTGGAAGAGAGAAAGAAAGGATGAAACTGACACCAGAGGGACTCCCTGGAAAATACTGTCATGCAGTGCTTGAGTCGAACAAAAATTCTAGAATGCTCACAAATCAAAACCGCACAGAAAAAACTCATTAATCACTTTCAAAACTTCTTACAAGTACTCAATAGTTTTGTCCTTGAAACGCAAAAGTTCAGAAATCTTTATTAAACGAACCAACTACCGATAAGTAGGAATGAGGTTAACACTCCATAATGAAAGTAATGAGACCCCAAACAAGATCCCTAACAAGATCTCTAACAAGCGCCATCTTGTCCACATGTAATCCGAAGAGTAAATTAGGAGCTGCCTCAGGTAAACAATAGAACAAAAACTGATCCCCTTTCAACGCAATATACTGTGCGCTGATGAACCACTGATATGACAACACTCTTAAACTAATGAAAATTCTTTTTTTGTGGCTTCTTATGCTGATTATATTTCTAGTTTTTGCGATTTTTAATGATCAAATACACATCCAGACGTGTGTATTTTGTTTTATATATATATATATAATATATATAATATATATATATATATATATAAAATATATATATATATATATATATATATATATATATATATATATATATATATATATATATATATATATATACACACATACGCATGTGTACATGTCATGCCGAATAGGCAAAATTGGTCAATTAGCAACAACTCATTTAAAATTAAGTCATTTCTAAAATTTTCTCTAAACATATATATATGGTGGAGGGAAGGCGGGGTAGGGGTCGCATAGGAAGGGTTGGAGGGAGTGGGGAAAGGCTGTTTTGTGTGCGAGGGGCTTGGACTTCCAGCAAGCGTGCATGAGCGTACTTGATAAGAGTGAATGAAGACAAATGGTTTTTTAAAACTTTATGTGCTGTTGGAGTGTGACAATTTAACATTTACGAAGGGATTCAGGAAACCGGCGGGCCGGACTTGAGACCTGGAGATTGGGAATACAGTGCTTGCCCCTCGAAGGAGGTGTTAATGTTGCACTTTAAAAACTGTATGTAATCACCCTCCTGGCAAGACAGTGATGGAGTAAAGATGATGAAAGTTTTTCTTTTTCCGGGCCACCCTGCCTTGGTGGAATCGCCATGTGTTAATAATTTTTTTTTCATTTATGTTAATATAAATTTAAATAATTTTGTAACAAAAGTACCATAGGAAACCCTTACCTAACTCGTCGAATAACAAGACAATTTAATTTAGCCTAATCCAACTAAATATATCTGATAAAATTACAATAATTTAATAATAACACAATGAAATAATTTTTTTCACTAATTCAGAAGATTTTTGCGAAATTACTGCATTCACAAATTATCGCTTGGGCCCTATTCGGCAAGAAATGCGTTGCTATTAAGCCCAAAATCGAAGTTTTTGTATTCGGCGCGACATTGTATATCTATATATAATATATATATATATATATATATATATATATATATATATATATATATATATATATATATATATATATAATATATATAATATTATATATATTATATATATATACGTGTATAATATATATATATATATATATAAAATTAATATATATATATATATATAATATATAATATATATATATATATATTATATGTTATTTTTTTATTATCACACTGGCCGATTCCCACCAAGGCAGGGTGGCCCGAAAAAGAAAAACTTTCATCATCATTCACTCCATCACTGTCTTGCCAGAAGGGTGCTTTGCACTACAGTTTTTAAACTGCAACATTAACACCCCTCCTTCAGAGTGCAGGCACTGTACTTCCCATCACCAGGACTCAAGTCCGGCCTGCCGGTTTCCCTGAACCCCTTCATAAATGTTACTTTGCTCACACTCCAACAGCACGTCAAGTATTAAAAACCATTTGTCTCCATTCACTCCTATCAAACACGCTCATGCATGCCTGCTGGAAGTCCAAGCCCCTCGCACACAAAACCTCCTTTACCCCCTCCCTCCAACCTTTCCTAGGCCGACCCCTACCCCGCCTTCCTTCCACTACAGACTGATACACTCTTGAAGTTATTCTGTTTCGCTCCATTCTCTACACATGTCCGAACCACCTCAACAACCCTTCCTCAGCCCTCTGGACAACAGTTTTGGTAATCCCGCACCTCCTCCTAACTTCCAAACTACGAATTCTCTGCATTATATTCACACCACACATTGCTCTCAGACATGACATCTCCACTGCCTCCAGCCTTCTCCTCGCTGCAACATTCATCACCCATGCTTCACACCCATATAAGAGCGTTGGTAAAACTATACTCTCATACATTCCCTCTTTGCCTCCAAGGACAAAGTTCTTTGTCTCCACAGACTCCTAAGTGCACCACTCACCCTTTTCCCTCATCAATTCTATGATATATATATATATATATATATATATATATATATATATATATATATATATATATATATATATATATATATATATATATGTATATATATATATATATATATATATATATATATATATATAATATATATATATATATATATATATATATATATATATTATCATCATCACACTGGCCAATTCCAACGAAGGCAGGGTGGCCAGAAAAAGAAAAACTTTCACCATCATTCACTCCATCACTGTCTTGCCAGAAGGGTGCTTTACACTACAGTTATTAAACTGCAACATTAACACCCCTCCTTCAGAGTGCAGGCACTGTACTTCCCATCACCAGGACTCAAGTCCGGCCTGCCGGTTTCCCTGAACCCCTTCATAAATGTTACTTTGCTCACACTCCAACAGCACGTCAAGTATTAAAAACCATTTGTCTCCATTCACTCCTGTCAAACACGCTCACGCATGCCTGCTGGAAGTCCAAGCCCCTCGCACACAAAACCTCCTTTACCCCCTCCCTTCAACCTTTCCTAGGCCGACCCCTACCCCGCCTTCCTTCCACTACAGACTGATACACTCTTGAAGTCATTCTGTTTCGCTCCATTCTTTCTACATGTCCGAACCACCTCACCAACCCTTCCTCAGCTCTCTGGGCAACAGTTTTGGTAATCCCGCACCTCCTCCTAACTTCCAAACTACGAATTCTCTGCATTATATTCACACCACACATTGCCCTCAGACATGACATCTCCACTGCCTCCAGCCTTCTCCTCGCTGCAACATTCATCACCATGCTTCACACCCATATAAGGGCGTTGGTAAAACTATACTCTCATACATTCCCCTCTTTGCCTCCAAGGACAAAGTTCTTTGTCTCCACAGACTCCTAAGTGCACCACTCACCCTTTTCCCCTCATCAATTCTATGATTCACCTCATCTTTCATAGACCCATCCGCTGACACGTCCACCCCCAAATATCTGAATACATTCACCTCCTCCAAACCCTCTCCCTCCAATCTGATATCCAATCTTTCATCACCTAATCTTTTTGTTATATATATATATATATATATATATTTTATATATAATATATATATAATATATATATATATATATATAAGTAGTGGATTTTTCCACTGAGCGAGGTATTCCGGAAAAGGCCTTCCACTGAGCGAGGTATCCGGTTTAGGGGCCTCCCACTGAGCGAGGTATCCGGTTTAGGCCTTCCACTGAGCGAGGTATCCGGTCTAGGACCAGCGGCTGGAGGGTCACCTTTTCACACTTAAGTGTTACTTCCGGTTTGACCTTGACCTCGCCCTCGAGACTACCTCACCCTTGACCCCCAACCAATACCCCCGCCCACGACCCCCCTTCGCGACCCCCTTCGCGACCCCCCTTCGCGACCCACCGCGCGCCGCGCGCGGCCCGCCCGCGAGCCGCCCGCGCGCCCGCCGCGCCCTTCGCGACCCCCCCCGCGCCTTCTGCTGCGCCTTCTGCAGCGTCGTCCGGATCGCCCCCGCGCCTCGAATTTTTTTTCTTATGATCTCCTTGGATCAAGTTTTTTGGATTCCCCCCTATGGGGTTTCGAATTTTTTTTGAATTTCATTTTCTTGTGCTCTCCACCCT
>NC_069401.1:113787808-113814356 GCF_026875155.1 Cherax quadricarinatus | reverse complement strand
ACCAAAACCCCAAAAAAACTCGATCAAGGACTTATTTCTACTGAGTCTATCTCCAAATATAAGATAAATAAATATAAAACTAAAAAAGTAGAACACTTTTTGTGAAACACACAAAACAGGTACATATGACATCAATATACAATAAAAACGTTAGATATTACATTCATTTATACAAAATACATGTTACACACACACACATTTCCTCCACTAGTGCCCTCAAACGTGTTCATCTTTATATATTTTACTAATTTCACATAGAATGTCGCTCACAAACACATTTAAACTGCTAAATAAGTTAAAAAAAACTTGTTTCTCAGTATAAATTCATAGTGTAACTAAGGGGAAAATTCCAAAATTGTAATTAATTAGCCCCCGAGGTGGCCGAGCTGTGTACGATCTTCGTCTCGTCCAGCTGGTCAAACGGTTCCAGGCTGTCTTGGTGGATGTAATTACTGGACGCAGTTACTGTGTGTCCCTTCCAGTAATTCCACCCACCTGGACAGTCATACCGTAGACCAGTAGACAAGCCCCAAGTTTCCCATTCAGCAAGGTCACTGAGGGTGGCAACCGCTGACTTGGGGAAGTGGGAAGGGAGTCCACTCATGACAAAGTGGATTCCTGGAGACACTGATCCGGGGAAGGCACCGCCGACCTTAGGTAAGTGGGGAAGGGGAAACATCCGGGAGCGAACGGATGGATTCCTGGATACATGAGCTTGGGGAAGGTTGTAGTTGAGGCTGGCCTTAGGTAAGTGGGGAAGGGGAGACATCCGAACGGATGGATTCCTGGATACATAAACCTGGGAAAGGCATGAATACGTGCAGTTGAGGCTGACCTTGGGGAAGTGGGGAAGGGAAGACATCCGGCGGTAGACGGATCGATTCCTGGATACATGAACCTGGGTAAAGCAAGAATACAGCTGACTTTGGGGAAGTGGGGAAGGGATTCCACCTGAGGTGACACAAAGTAACTCCTGGAGACACTGATCTGGGGAAGGCACTGACCTAACTAGCTGACCTTAGGTAAGTGGGGAAGGGAAGACATCCGGGAGCGAGAGCGGATGGATTCCTGGATACATAAACTTGGGGAAGGTTGTTGTTGAGGCTAACCTTGGGTAAGTGGGGAAGGGGAGACATCTGGGAGCGAACGGATGGATTCCTGGATACATGAACTTGGGGAAAGCATGAATACATGCAGTTGATGCTGACCTTGGGGAAGTGGGGAAGGGAAGACATCTGGCGGTAGACGGAGGGTTTTCCTGGATAAAATGAACCTGGGGTAGGCATGAATACAGGTTGGTGAGCTGACCTTGGGAAAGTGAGAAGGGGAAACATCCGGGGGCGGACGGATGAATTCCTGGATACATAACCCAGGGAAGGCTGAGGCTGGAAGGCAGAGAGAGAGAGGCGAGGCTGACCTTAGGGAAGTGAGGAAGGGTAGACATCCGGGGGCCCACGGATGGATTCCTGGACACATGAACCTGGGGAATCCGAGGGGGGGGGGGACCTTAAAGACGAACCGCTGGCCTCCACGGGCAAGGTCTGGTAACTCAAGATAACTCTGAGGCTGACAGTGGTCGCAAATTATTAATGTTTTTATAATTCAAGATTTGCTAATTTGGATTCAAAAGCGTCTCCCAGGTGGTATTATTTCCACTCCAGCCACTCTCATAGGAGCCACGGTAGTGTTCTTATTTTTTTTCTTTCACCGGAGTTAAACATTAATAAAAATAACATTAATAAAAATATTGTTCTTATTTTTGATTAACACAACAGAGATAACATTGCAACAACTAAAAATTTGGGCAGTAATATATGTTTGAGAGTCGTTGAGCGATGTGAAGATGACAGGTCTCCTGGGTACACATGTCTGGTACTCTAACATAACGTAGGTCATCTGGAAAAGACCCGGGCCGGGACAATACCGTGGGTGTTGCTGGAGTGAGACCCAACAGTTAGGTGTCTTCAATCAAAAAGGGTTTCGCCTACACAGTAGCTTCTTCAGTTTAATATAGAGGCAGCAGCAGAGGCAGTGAATGTAAGGCTGATGTAATTATAATCATGCGTGATCCCAGAAAGGTATCCCCGTGATCCCAGAAAGGTATCCCCGTGATCCCAAAAAGGTACCCCGTGATCCCAAAAGGTATCCCCGTGATCCCAGAAAGGGTATCCCCGTGATCCCAGAAAGGTATCCCCGTGATCCCAGAAAGGTATCCCCGTGATCCCAGAAAGGTATCCCCGTGATCCCAGAAAGGTATCCCCGTGATCCCAGAAAGGTATCCCCGTGATCCCAGAAAGGTATCCCCGTGATCCCAGAAAGGTATCCCCGTACTGCATAAACCTTATTGTTCATCTCTGTTGTTGTACATTTTTTCTTTGCTACTGTACTGCATTTCTGTACTGCACTCTACCGTTCTTTTGTTTTAATTTTCTGTGCTGGTCGTCTCTGTTACTGTACTGGTCGTCTCTGTTACTGTACTGGTCGTCTCTGTTACTGTACTCATTCTTCTGTGTTACTGTACTGGTCTTCTGTGTTACTGTACTGGTCGTTTCTGTTTACTGTACTGGTCTTCTCTTTTACTGAACTATATTTGTTCTTCTGTGTGTCTGTACTGGTCTTCTGTGCTACCCAGTGTCAGGAACGCCTTCCTATTGAACAAAAGAAAGGAAAAATAACAAATGAATAACTTGGATGGATAATAATTATGTTTTTCTAAGGTTTTTAAATTAACAATAAATAAAATAAATATTGGCCGCTGTGGTTCCAGTAGGGTGTTGGGACATGAGAATCTTTTGCCCGGATGGGCTTCTGATGATGTTTTAGAAGAAATGGTGTTGGTTATCCTGGGGGGCGGTGTTCGTCCCATGTTCTGAAAATCCTGTCACTACTTGGTTGTATCACCACAATTCAGATTTTAGGGTGAGGAGTCGTAATTGTCCCACTACATCCTTAGACAGGGATCTTGCTCCAATTAACAAGCGTCTACCCTGGTTGACCAGGTCAGCAGCAGAGCTGATAATAAAGAAAACACTGGTTATATAAGTGTTAAATAAGTATGACAATGAAGAAAGACAAAAGGGTGATATTCTACTTCAATGTCATGACTTGTAACCATGTAAAATTAGTAAACAATGAACAGAAACACTCCTTGTAGATCACCGTACCGATCATGAGAAAAGTGGAGGTGAAGTTATTCTTCAAACTTCAACCCACACCAGGTAAGGTTAATACTACCCGGAATAGAAATTAAAGCAACTCAGACGCTAGGAACTGAAGTTTAGCCTCTGCCCACTAGATGGAAGAGTGGGCGGTAACACGCTAGTGGTTCCTGGGTGTCTGAACAACCATACCTCTCACTTTTTTAAGGGTTTTTTCCTCAAAATATCCCCTTTCCTAAACTTATAGTCCGGAAGCAGCATGTTAAGTTACAGAGGGAAAAGTACTATGTACACCCTCGGTTCAGCCAATCCGAGAAGTGGTTTTCCGAGTCATATACATATATATGAACAACTTTAATCTTATAAGACTGGATAGCCCATCTTTAAAAGTCGGCTACTTGAACCTTTGAAGTTTTCCAGGTACAAACAGTGGCTTGCGATCTGTTTCAAGCACAAAGGGTTTTTTCCTTATAAGTAGTAGTTGAACCCACTTACACCCCATACCAATGCATAACGTTCCTTCCCCCACAGTGGAGTAGTTTTCTTCCCTCGCAGAAGCTTCTTAACTGGGGAAAAATAAGGGAAGTAATCTCATCATAAATACTGTAGTGGAACACCCCGAGTCCTGAATGGAAGGCATCCGTTTGGAGACAAAAGACTTTATTAATAACTGGTAATTTTAGAACAGGAGGATTGAAAAGTATTCTTTACTTTGTTCGAAGCTTTCTACAGCCTCTTCAGAACAAACAAGAGGTTCCTTTACATACTTTTTAAATAGTCTGTGAGAATGGAAGTCAGACCTTTAAATTATGTACAAAAATTATCTTTTGAAATTTACTGACCCAAGGAAACTTCTTAGCAATTTTGTTTTGTAGTTAGGAAGGAGCTTTCTAGAACTGCTTTCGTCTTCTTAGGGAAAAGGTGATAAATTACGTCAGAAATAATAAAACCGAGGTATTGTACTTTGAAAAGCCAAGAAAACCAAATTCTGTGGTTTGATTGTAAGGCAATGAGCTCTTAGTTTTTTTTAAAACCAGCGACAGTGTAGTAAGATGATCCTCCCAGACATAAATCATGATGTAAATATTATCGAAATACACTGAAACATTCTTGAGGTCAGAAAGGAATATTCTCATACGTGGCACACGCGGTGACCAAGCCGTAAGTCACTGTGCGATATTGCATTAGGGAAAGCCGTGTATGGTTTAGAGTCTAGGTGTAATGACACTTGATGGTACGCTTGTGAGATGTCTAATTCAGAGAAAAATTTACAAGTCATGATCGATTACTGACATTCGTTCAACGTCCCATTTAGTGATAACATTTAATAACGAAAATCTTGAGCCAGTCGTTAAGAATTGTCTGATTTCTTAACCATGACAACTGCTGAACAGAAAGCTGATTTAGAAGGTTCTATGATATTTAACTTTTAAGAGTTTGTCAACTTCGTTATCAAATGTTTTTGGTAAGTGAACCCTAACAGGATAGATTTCCCGTCTTTCTGGTCATGAGACAGAAAAGAGGCCAGCAATCCTGCCATCAGGGAAAAACAGTTACAGGTTTCCGCTTCACAGTCATCTGGAAGGGGCGGTAGTACTCCCCTGGGTGGTTGCTGTCTTTCCAACCTACTATATATTTTAAATATATAAATATATTATATATATATATAATATATATATATTTTAAAATATATTTTTTTTATATATATAAAATATAACATATATATACAATATATATATATATAATATAAATAATATATATACATATATATATACCTTTTATTTTATATATATATAATATATATATACATAATATAAACATAATATATATATATATATATATAAAACATATATATATACATATATATATACATATATATATATATATATATATATATACATATATATATATATATATATAATATATATAAAAATATATATTAATATAATATAATATATATACATATATTTTATACATAAATATATATATACATATTTTATATATACATATATATATAATAAATATACTATATTTTTAAAATTTTTTATATATAAAAATATATATATATAATATATATATATATAATATATATTTAAAAAATATATATAAATTTTTATTCCTAAAATAATACAACCTTAAAATTACATTTAAATTAAATAAATATTTTCATAATAATTTTGATAAAATTTAAAATTTAATTTTTTATTATATCACCTTATAAATTTTTAAAAGGGGAAAATTCCAAATAAATATATGAAAAACATAATTTTTAAGGAATAATACAATTAGGAAATAATGTTTTCCCAATTAAAAGGGAATAAAAAATTTAAAATTTTATCCCGTTTTTAAAATTTATTTTTTATATTTTTTATTAATTCCGATTTTCAAATTAAAAACAGACTGGGGGGAAATGAATAAAAACCTGAACCTTTCCCCGGGAAAGGGTTCCCTTGGGGTTTAAACTTTACCCAACTAACCAATACCCTTGGGGTAGTTTGGTACCACGGTTTTGTCCCAAGGCGAGCCTTTCAGGAGAAGGTTTGTGTTATTTCCCCCGCATGCTCCCTTTTAAAATTCCTTGCAAGGTTTAAAATAAATAAAAAATAATTTGGGTAAAATTAATAAAAATTTAAATAAATTTTAAATTTAATATAAATTATTTTAATATATTTTTAAAATTTATTTTTTATATATTTAATTTATTTTAAATTTAAAAATTATTTATAATAAAATTAATTTTTAATTTTTATTATTAAATAATTTAAAAAAATATTTATTTAATTAATTTTTATTTTAATTTTTTAAAATTATTTTTTATATTTATTTTAAATTTTATTTTATATTTAAAAAAATATATATATATATATTATATATATATATATATATTATATAATATTTATATATAAAATAAAATATATTTATATATATATAATTTTAAAAATATATATTATTATTTATATATAATATATAATATAATATAAAAATTTTATATAAAATTATATTTTTAAATAAAATTTTAAATTTTATATATATATTAAAAATATATAAAATTTATATATATTAAAATATATTTATTTTTTAATTTAAAATATATATATATTTAAAATTTTAAAAAATTTTTAATATATATATAAATTTTTTTTTATAATGATATATATATATTAAAATTTTATATAATAATTTTATATATAATATATATATATATATCAAATATATATTTATTATATAAAATAATTTATATATTATATAATTATATAAATTAAATATATAATATTATATAAATATTTTTATATATTTTAAATTTAAAATTTTATTTATAAATATATAATATATATAAAAATTATATATATTGATATTATATATAAATTAATATATATATATATATATATATATATTTTAATATATATTATATATTTTTTAAATATATTTTATAAAATATATATATATTATTTTAAATTTTAATATATATTTTATATTATAATTTTATTTTTTATTTTTATAATATTATAAAAATTTATATTATAATATATATATTTATATTTTTTATATTTAAAAATTTTTATATTAATTTTAAATATAAATATAAAAAATGTATATATTATAATTTTATATATATAAAATTATATATATAAAATTAATAATATATATATATTTAAAATATATATATATAAAATTTTATATATATATATAAAATTTTTTTATATATATTATTTTATTTTTTATATTTTATAAAATTATTTTATATTTTTATATATATTTTATATATATATTTTATATATTTTTTAATTTTTTCCATATTTTTTAAAATTTAAAATTATATTTTTAAATAAATTTTAAATATGTTATATTTTTAATTATATATATATATATATATATTTTAATTTTATATTTTTAAAAATAGGGTATATATTCATATATATATAAAATTTATATATTTTAATTATATTATTATATATTCATTTTTATATAATATTTTAAATAATTTATATATATTTTATGTATAAAATTTAATATTTTTAAATATATATATATTTTTTATATATATTTTATATTTTTTATATATTTTTAATTTTATAAATTTTTTATATATAAATATGTAAAATAAAATTTTATTTTTAATTTTATATATTTATATATTTTACCCCCCCATTTTTTTATATTTTTTTATTTTTAATATATATATTATTTTTTATATATATATTTTATATATAAATTTTAATTTATATATTCATATAAAATATATATTTTATTTTTAATTTTTTATATATATTTTTATATATTTTTATAAATTTTTATTATATATTAATATTTTATTTTTATATTTATATATTTTATATATATATTAAAATATTATATATTTTTATAATATATAGTTATATATTCATATATATAAAAATATATAATATAAAATTTTTATAAATATATATATATATTAAATATATTAAATATATTTTAATATTTTTGTATATATTTTATAACATATATATGTTATTTTATTTAATATATATTTTATATATATATTTTATTTTGTTTATATTCATATATAAATATAATGTTATTTTCATATAATTATGTATATTTTTAAAATTTTACCTTTTAAAATTTTATATTTTATAAAATTTTATTTTTATATAATATATATTTTTAAAATTATAATATATTTTATAAAAATATATAATATAATTTTTTTATTTTAAAAATATGGGTAAATATATAAAATATTTTAAATTTAATATAATAAAAATAAAATATACCATATATATATATATATTTATATTTTTAATTTTATATTTTAAATATATATAAAATATATATATATATATAGGTTATATATATATAAAATATATATATATATTATTTATATATTTATATATTAGGTATATAAAATATATACATAATTTTATAATATATATATATATATATTAAAATTTATATTTTATATATTTTATACCTATATATATATAAATATATATTTATATATATATATATATATATATTTTAAATATATACCTTTATAAAATATATTTTTAAAATATATATTTTTTAAAATTTTAATATATATTTTTTATATATTTTATATACCTATTTATATATATATATATATATATTTATACATTTATATTATTTATATATTATATATATTATATATTAAATATTTTATAATATATACCTATTTTATAAATATATATATAATATATATAAAATTTATAATATTTACCTATATTTATATATATTTATTTTTAAATATATAAAACCAAATATATTATATTAAATATATATATAATACCTATATATATATATATAATATATTTTTTATATATATATATTATATATATACCTAAAAATATATATAATTTATTATTAATGTAAAATTAAATTCCCTTATATTATACCTAAAAAAAATTTTATATATATATATATATATTAATAATAAAATTTTATATATAATACCTATATATATAAAATTTAAAAAATTATTTTGTATATATAATCCCTATAAAATTTTCCTATATATATTTATTATTTTAAAATTATATATAATACCTTTATTTTATATAAAATATATATATATATATTATAAATAGTTATACCTATTATTATACCTATATAAAATATATATATATATATAATATTTAATTTAAAATTTTATATTTTGTATATATAGGTTCTTTTTATTTTTATCACACTGGCCGATTCCCCCCAAAGGGGGCCGGGGGGTGGCCCGAAAAAAAAAAAAAAAATTTTACCGCTTTCACCCCCATCACGGGGTTTGTCCAGGGGTGCTTTCCTACATTTTTTTAAAACTGCAACTTAAACCACCCCCCCTTAGGGTTTTGGCCCAGGCCCCTGTCCTTCCCATCTCCGGGCCAAAATCCGGCCGGGGTTTTTCCCTGCCCCCCTTCATAAATGTTACTTTGCTCAAAACCCCAAACCCAAGCAGGGTCAAGAATTAAAAAAAAATTTTTTTTTTTTTTTTTTTTTTTCCTTTTCCCAAATTACTCCAAACTAAAACACCCCCCGCATGCCTGCGGGAAGCCCAAAGCCCCTCGCCCCCAAAAAAAACCCCCTTTTTCCCCCTCCCCCCAAAACCCCTTCCCCTTGGCCCCCCCCTACCCCCCCCTTTTCCCTTCCCATTTACAAAAAAATTACACCCCTTGAAGTCTTTTGGGCTTCGTTTCCAATTCCCTACATGCCCAAAACCACCTAAACCCCCCCTTTCCCTCAGCCCTCTGGACAAAAATTTTTGGGTAACCCCGGGCACCTCCTCCAAATTTTCCAAACTACAAATTTTCTCTGCTTTAAATTTTCACACCACCCCAATTTGGCCCCCCAGACATGACATTCCACTGCCCCCACCCTTTTCTCCCGGGGGGAAACATTCATCCCCCACGTTTCCCAAAACCCTTTTAATAAGAGCGGGTTTTTTAAAACAAATACCCCCATTTTTTTCCCCCTCTTTGCCCCCAAAGGGCCCCAAATTTTCTTTGCCCTCCACGACTCCTAAGTCCCCCCAACTCACTTTTTTTTTTTCCCTAAACAATTCTTGCCCACCTCACCCTTTAAAAGGGCCCCAACCGCTGAAAATTTCCACTCCCAAATTCGGGAATTTACTTTCCCACCTCCCCCAAATACTCTTTTCCTTTCCCCAATTGATATTAAAATTTTCTTTCATCACCAAAATTTTTTTGTTACCCTATAACCTTACTTTTTCCCCTGAAATTCCCCTTTAATTTTCTTCTTTTGCACCCCCCTACCAAATTCATCCACCAAAACCCCTGCAGCTTCTGTTCAGAAACCCCCCAAAAAGCACAGTGGTTTTATCAGCAAAAATGAGGCCCCGTGAAAAAACTCCCACTTTGTGTGGTTTATTCTTTACTTTTTAAATCCCCGCCTCTTTCCAAAACCCTCGCATTTTTCTTTTTCTTACAAAACCCCCTCTATAAAAAAAATTAAAAAAACCACGGTGACATCACCATCCCCGGGCCCATGGCCCACTTTTACTGGGAAAAAAAAATTTTTCCTTTTTCCTTCATATTTAACTTGACCTCACTATCCTCCCTAAAAACTCTTTAAATGCTTCGTAACCTACCTCCCACAAACCAAAACACTTTTTACAAACTGCCAAAAATTGCCCCCCTATTTTCCCCCCTGTTCCCTTCGCCTTTTTCCCCAAAACCATTAAATTTCCCCAAAGACCCCTTTAGCCCCTTTTTTTCTAAATATGTTTTTAAATTATATTTTTACTGTAAACACCGGGGCCACACACCCCCCACCTTTCCTTTTAAAGCCTCCTTGTTCATCTGCTATCCCCAAATTTTCCGTTTTTCCTTAATTTTTTTCAATTTTTTAAATTACAATTTCATTTACCAGGTACAAATCAAACAGACCCTTTTTCCCCCCCATTAAAATTTTTTTACTCTCTTTTTTTCCCCTTTTCCCCTTTTTTTCAAAGGGGAATAGGGATGCATCTGGGCCCTTTCCCCAGGTACCTTTCCCCTCTTCCCCTACATTTATTAAAAAAATTGCACCAAAAACTCCCCAAAACTTTTATTCCCCCCCTTTCTTTTTTTTCATTTCATCTTTATCCCACAATCCCCGGGTGCCTTACCCCCTTTCATTTTTACCTACTGCCTTTACAACTTTTTCCCCACCCCTCAAAAACTGGTCTTCCTTTACTCCTAAAGGGTGCTTTTCTCCTTTTCCCTATACACGAAATCACAGCTTCCCAACTTCATCAATTTAAACCCAAATTCCCTAAAATTTTTTCCCCCCCAACCCTTTCCCCTTTTTTCTAACTCTCCCTTTAATAACTCTCCTCTCCTATTTTTAACTGACAAATCCATTTGTTTCCTTAGGGGGTTTCTTAACCCTTTTTAATCTCACCCAAAATTTTTCTTTTTTTTCAACAAAAATTTTGTTGAAAATCTCCCCCTCTTTTCTTTATTTGCTCCCCTTTTTACATTGGGTTTTACCAATCTTTAACCTCTCTCTTTTTCTCCCTTACTCTTCCCTCCTTTCATCACTTTTTTACTTTGTAAAAAAAATTCTCCCAAAAACTAACCTTTTTTTCCCTTACTACTCTCTTTACTCATCATTCCCCAATCGCCCTCTTCCCTCCCCGCAAACCCCCTTTCCGGAACCCAAAAAACTTCTGCTGAACACTCAAAACTACATTTTTAAAAAACCCCCCCATTTTCCTCTTCGACCCCATTGCCCATCTCTCAATTTTTCCCCTCTATCCTGGGAATAGCTGTTTTTATCTTACCCTAACGCCTCCCCCTTTTTTTTTAAAACCTTACCTCTTTTCCCCGATGTTTTTATTCTCCTGTATCCCCTCTACCTTTTACTCTCAGTGTAGCAAAACCCAGAAAATGATCTGAATATTGTGGCCCCCTAAAAAAACTGTAATCCCCGAAAATTACTCAACAGTCCTTTTTTTCCCACCAATTTAAAAAACCAACCCAAAATACGTCCCTTTCGCCCCCATCATACGTGTTTTTTTCTTATTTATCCTCTTTTTTTTTTAAAAAAATGTAATTTCCTAAAAACAAAACCCCCCTTTTTATACAAATTTTAATCAAAAAAGGGTCCCCTTTCATTTTCACCGGGGACCCCAAAATTACCTACCACACCCCCCCCCTAAAAGTTTTCCTTCCCTTTTGCATTCAGGTCCCCTTTCCACAATTTTTCCCCTCACTTGGGTTTCCCAAAAGGGTCCTTTTAAATTACTTAACATCCCCAAAAATTTTCCCCTCTCTCCTCTTTTCATTTTCCCTTTTTTCTCCCGGTGCATTTCCCCGCTTTTTTATGACCCAATTCCGCCCTCCAAAACCCTTTTTTTTTAATCCACATAATTCTTGAAAAATTTTAAAATTCCCTATTTCTTTTCTCCTTCCATAATGATCATTTTAAAAATTTTTTCGCTTCCCCTTCATTTGCTCTAACTCCCCTCAGATACTTTCCCGATTTAACCCATTTATTTTTTCCCCCCCCTTTAAACTCTCCTACCCCCCTTTTGCTTTGTTTCGCTTAGGGGCCAGGACATCCCAATTCCCTTTTTTTTCTTTTTATCAGCAATCATCTGTTTCTTGTCATCCCCCAACCCACATCCCAAAGCCCAAATTTTTTGGGTTTTCCCCGTTTTTATTTAAAAATTTTTTTTTTTTCTCTTTTTTAGTTTAAATGTAAAAAAGGAAAAGGGGTTTTTTTCCCCGCCCTTGCTCCCGGGGATTTTAGTGCCTCATACGACAAAGCATGGCTTAAAGGAGGAAAAAATTCTTTTCCATTCCCCCCAAAAAAGTAGAAAAAAAAAATAAAAAAAAACAAGAGTAAATTTAGAAAAAAGGAGAAAAAAAAACCTAGAAATTTTAGTATTAATTTTAGTTTTCAGTGCGTGTCTGTGAAATGTGACCAAAGTGTAAGTAGGAGTAGCAAGATCCCTGTTATCTAGCGTGTTTAAAGAACGAAAAAAAAAACCAGCAATTTTACCATCATGCAAAACAATTTCAGGTTTTTTTTTTCACAGTATCCCGGCAAAAAGGTAGTACTTCCCCCGGGTGGGTTTCTGTCTAAACCAAACCCACTACATATATTTTTTATATATTTTAAAATAAATATATTTTTAAAATTTTATATATATTTTTATATATATAAAAAATTATATATATTTAAAAACCCTATATATTATACATATATATGTTTTATATAAAATATAAATATATATAAAATATATATATAATATATATAAAATTTCACATATATATTTAAAAAATATATATATATTTATATATATATTATATAATATATATTTTTTTTTATAACAATATTTATATATATATATATATATTTATAATATATATATATTATAATTTATATATTTTTAAAATATATTTAAATATAATTAAAAAAGTCGGGGGGGGCCCTCTCCCCCCGAGGCAGGGTGACCCCAAAAAAAAAGAAAATCCCTAAAAAGAAAATTCCTTCATCCCTTTTAGCTACTGAAACATTTCACTGTTTTTGCAGAGGTGGGTCGAATTTTAAAAAGTTTAGAAGCTTATAGTATATTGAAAATTCAACATATCCTTCCCAAAATGCCAAATCCAAAAACCCCCCCTTTAAAAATGCAGGGATTGGGACTTCCCATTTTTCCCGTACTCAAGTCCGGCTAAAATAAAAAAACGGGTTTCCCTAAATCCCTTTTACTAATTTTTAGCCTGCTTTACACTCCAACAGGGTTTCCCGCTCCCCAAATACCTTCGTCGCCATTTTACCCCCATCTAACCGCTCCCCCCCGAAAGCTTTGGGGTGGGTGTCCCAAGGGCCCCCCCCCCACAAAAACCTCCTTTTTCCCCTCCCCCCCAACCTAGTCGAGGACACCCCCACCCTTCCTTTTCCCCCACAGATTTTTTACTTTTTCCTTTTCTTTTCTACTTTGAAAACCCTTTTTTCTCCCAAATGACCCAAAAATTTCCTCAACAACCCCCTTTAGCCCTCTGATATTTTATTAAAAATCCACACCCTTTTCCTAATTTCTACACTTTCCCAATTTTCGCATAAAATTTAAAAACCACACATTGCCCCTTTGGGCAGGACATCTCCACTTTCCTCCAAAAAAGGTTACTGCGCAATTTTCAACCCAAGCTTTAAGCCCCTATAAGAGTGTTTGGGACCACTATACTTTCATACATTTTCCCTTTTTTTTGCTTCCATAGATAAAGTTTTTTGTCTCCACATTTTACCCCAATTTCACAAATACCTTTTTTTTTTCCTTCATAATTCTATGGTTTTAAACCCCATCCTTAAAAAATCCATCCACTGAAAGTTAAATCCCAAAAACGAAAAAACCCTTCACTTCTTCCCTCCCCCCTTTTTCTCCAATTTGGGTTCCAATTTTTTTTTATCTAAATAAATTTTAACCCCATTACCTAATTCCTTTTTTTGAAAACCCCCTTTAAAAATTTCTACCCTTTACACAAAACCCCAAAAACCCTCCCCCTAAAAATTTGCAAATTTTTTTTTAGAAAAATCCCATAAGCACAGTAACATCAGCAAAAAGTAACTTGTCAATTCCCCTTTTGTACTTGATTGCCCCTAATTTAATCCCCCCCTCTCCCGAAACCCCCCCTAGCAATTTCTTCCCTTTTTCAAACCCCCTCTATAAATATAAAAAACAACCATTGGGGACATTACACATCCCTGTTTAAGACCTACCTTTTTCCGGGAAATAGTCTCCCCCTTCCCAACAACCCCCAACCTGAGCCTCCCTTTCTCTTTTAAAAAATCTTTACAGCATTTGTAATTTCCCCCTATTCCAAAATACTTGCAACATCTGCCACATTGCTCCCTATCCACTTTTATCATATTTCCTTTTCCCAAAACCATAATGAAAAAAAAACTTTTCCCTACCTTTATTTTAAAAACTGTTAAAATATATGTTCCAAAAGTAAACACTTGATTTTACCCCATCCCCTACCCAAATCTGAAACCTCCTTGCTTTATTTCCCCAAAAAAAACCCCACTCTGTCTTACCTTAATTTTTATCAATAATTTCCCTACCGTACACTTTTTTCCGGGATACTCGTAAACTTATTCCCTATTTTTTTGCAATTTCTTTTGTCCCCCTTCCCTTTATATAAAGGAACTATACATGCTCTCTGCCAATCCCTAGGTACCTTTCCCTCTTTCATACATTTATTAAACAAAAATACCAACCACTCCAACACTATACCCCCCCCCCCTGCTTTTAACATTTCTGTCATGATCCCGTCAGTTCTAGCTGCTTTACCCCCTTTCATTCTACGTAATGCCTCACGCACCTCCCCCACACTCACATCCTGCTCTTCTGCACTCCTAAAAGATGGTATACCTCCCTGGCCAGTGCACGAAATTACCGCTTCCCTTTCTTCGTCGACATTTAAAAGTTCCTCAAATTATTCCCGCCATGTACCCAATACCTCCATCTCCCCATCTACTAACTCCCCTACTCTGTTTTTAACTGACAAATTCATTCTTATTTTCATCAAAATTTCTTGAGTGCCTCTCCCATTCTATCATCTGCTCTCCTTTTGCACTCTCTTCACCTTTCTTTTACTCTCTGTATACTCTGCTCTTCTTATAACACTTCTGCTTTGTAAAAACCTCTCATAAGCTACCTTTTTCTCTTTTATCACACCCATTACTTCATCATTCCACCAATCACTCTTCTTATATTTATTACTACAACTACATGTACATGGTATGCAGGCCTAGCTGACATCAATGACATACTAATGTATACAAAGCCCTTTGTTATGCTGAGCATTTCGGGCAAATTAAGTCAGTTTTGACCCAGGATACTACACACAACAGTCGACTAACACCCAGGTACTTATTTTACACTGATGGGTGAACAGGGACAGTAGATGTCTTATGGAAACACATCCCTAATGTTTTCCAGCCGTACCGGAGGAGATTCGAACACCGGACCTCAGTGTGGAGCTAAGTGCACTAGCGATCGAGCTACGGGACACCTCGAGCTACGGGACACCTCGAGCTACGGGACACCTCGAGCTACGGGACACCTCAAAGGGAGACGACTAAGTTTATCTGTGCCACAATCTTCTGAGGCAGACGCTGGATATAATATTTATGACTTTACATACCAAATCTATAGATACATCTGGTAATTGTCTCAGGCATTTTCGAACCTCTAAAAAATGGGCCCGTTAAAAGGGACTCATTTAAAGAAGTTATCCTATGTAATCCACACATACGTATGTCGCCATGTATGATAATTTATGTATAATAATTTATGTATTTATGTGTATCTGTACCTGAAGAAACTTAACCATTTACACCTGTAATTTCAAGAAAGACGGCCACAGTTATTCATCCCAAAGAATTCTGAGACAAACGCTGGTTCAACTATCAGAAAAGGTAAGAGAAATAGACCCTAATTTCTGGGTGTGGCACTACATTTAAGACAGTCCAATGTATTTGTATAAGCGCCAGATTTTTGACTATGTACAATTGCCACAACTAAAGCGAATCTAATTTGAACAACCAGCCACTGTTATTGTATAATGAATGATTATCATGCTTAATAATTGCCGAATCAACAATTTTCCTTTCAAGACAAGAGGAACAAAGGGCAATGACTCTTACTCTTACGCGTTCAACTCCTGTACAGAAAGCATCGTATAACAGTGTTATATCCTAGCATCTAGAGGTTTGATAGACTCTCCCACAAAGGATAAGTTGCAATCAATTCTATAGACACCTCCAGCACACTGTTGGGCAGAATTCGTTATCAGAATGCTTCTAACAGTCCGTGAATTCTTATAAACTACTTGTGTATAAATCTTTCAAGGGCGATCGGCAGGAAAGATATATTTTCATTGTATGGGAGAACTAGCAAGTTCTTGATCTGAGGTGTTATCCTGGGCTCTCTTCTCTGATACGTTTTCCTAGCTGCCAGCATGGCAGATTCCACGAACTCCTTAAAATACCGCAGTTTCATGGCAATGTCAAATATTTTCCTAATTTCTAGATCTAGGAACTCCGAGCTGCACACACTGTAAGCTCCTAGAAATATAGCAAGACATAGTAAGACATACACTCGTTATAACTCTTGTCTCGTGGTTGGAATAGTAGTGAATGCATGAGCACACATTGGTGGCTTTTTTATATACTTTATATACTGCAAACTTAAACTTTCTATCAACTCGGTGTATCAACACATCTAAGAATGTAAGTTTAGAGTCCACTTCTTTCTTAACGGTGAATTTAAGAGACTGGACCAAAGCGTTAAGTCTTGATAATATTGTAGCCAAGAACATATCTGACCTAAGACACAAGATGTCGCCCACATATATGAACCATTTAGCTCTAGTTTTTCATAATTGCCATGTCACCTTCGTTAGGTTACTATTACAGTATTAATGCTTGTGGGATGGCTGTTTTTCTAATGCTATAACTTCACTCTTTCTGGCTATGGGTATTGGTATGCCTGGGGGCTTTCCTGCCTCTCTCGCCCTCTCTCTCTCTCTCTCTCTCTCTCTCTCTCTCTCTCTCTCTCTCTCTCTCTCTCTCTCCCTCTCTCCTTTACTCCAGCAAAGACATTCCCTGTGATCAGATTTACTTGGACCTCTCTTTTCTTCAACATTGCAAGCTAATGTGTTGATTGCAACACGAAAGGCCTAGAGCTATCATTCAACCCCGTGGTTGTTTGTATCTTGTACTGCTTGTTCGCATTTTTGCATCATATATATATTTTATTATTGGAGTAACTAAAAAGAGCGCTGAACCTACATGGGTGTATATATATATATATTATATATATATATAATATATATATATATATATTATATATATATATTATATATAATATATATATATATATATAATACAAAATAATAAACAACTCACACACACACACACACACAGTAGCAACCGGTGAAGAGGCGGGGCCAGGAGCTAGGACTCGACCCCTGCAACCACAAATAGGTGAGTACAAAGAAGACCGCAGACGGAGTACAGTCTAGGGGGCCAGAGACTACAAACCTCACTAAAGGAAAAAGATCTTGGGGTGAGTATAACACCAGGCACATCCTAGGCACACATCAACCAAAATAACTGCTGCAGCATATGGGCGCCTAACAAACCTCAGAACAGCATTCCGACATCTTAATAAGGAATCGTTCAGGATCCTGTACACCGTGTACGTTAGGCCCATATTGAGTATGCAGCACCAGTCTGGAACCCACACCTAGCCAAGCACGTAAAGAAACTAGAGAAAGTGCAAAGGTTTGCAACAAGACTAGTCCCAGAGCTAAGAGGTATGTCCTACAAGAAGGTTAAGGAAATCGACCTGACGACACTGGAGGACGAGAGATAGGGGGACATGATAACGACATACAAAATACTGAGAGGAATTGACAAAGGTGGACAAAGACAGGATGTTCCAGAGATGGACACAGCAACAAGGGGACCACAGTTGGAAGTTGAAGACACAGATGAATCACAGGGAGTTAGGAAGTAATTCTTCACCACAGAGTAGTCAGGAAGTGGAATTGTTTGGAACGATGCATGGAGGCAGGACCTACATAGTTTAAGCAAAGGTATGACAAGCTCACGGTTCAGGAAGTGACCTAGTACGACATAAGAGGCGGGGCCAGGAGCTAGGACTCGACCCTGCAACCTCAACTTGAGTACAACTAATGAGTACACACACACCACACACACACACACACACACTTTTAGTAACTGCATCTCCTTCTAATTTCAAAGCTACGAATTCTATGCCAAATATTCACACCGCACATTGCCCTCAAACTTGACGTCTGCACTGCCACCAGCCTGCACCTTGCTGCAACATTCACAACTTGACGTCTGCACTGCCACCAGCCTGCACCTTGCTGCAACATTCACAACTTGACGTCTGCACTGCCACCACCTGCACCTTGCTGCAACATTCACAACTTGCGTCTGCACGCCAGCCGCACCTTGCTGCAACATTCACAACCTTGCTCTGCACTCCACAGCCTGACATTGCTAAATTCACAACTATACTCTGATACATTCCCTTTTTTGCCACCATGAAACGTTCTTAGTTTCCACCCACTCGCCCTTCTCCCCCCTTCACTCTAGTCTCATTTGCTATAGTTCAACTTATCTTCCACTATGATATTATAGCGAAACTTTTGCTATTTAAATAACCGCACTACCATGTCTTTATTCTGCAGTGTGATTTACATTGCCCGACTTAATATGCTGCTAAAGATTATGTCTGATTCACTGTTCAAAGATTACTGTGCTGTGTCATAGTTCCTTCCTGATGTTTTACAGCATTTAATCAGCACCAGTGATATTATTTGTACTGATCTGTTTGTGAATTAGGGTTAAGAAATAACCTACAAGACCGAGAACAGTGATATTTATCTCATGTGGAGATGTCGACCTCATTTATGTACTAAGATTTAATTTGTTATTCCATTCATTCATTGGATAGATCCTCCTGACTAGTTGTCAGTCTTCACAGATCTAATTGTTTTTACACTATGTTCATGCACATGCACAGTATTGTTTTGACCATGAAGGGTTGTATTTTGATATATGCAATACTTGGATATTATTGTGATTGTCTTCACTTTGTAATTATTTTGATTTTAGAAACATTGGATGGAAACATTTGAACATAAAATGTTCAATATCTGCTCCAAGTTTACCAGTAAACTTGTGTTTTTATACACTAACTTTAATAATCCTTTCTAAAGATTTACTAATAACTGATAAAACTCTAATTATATTGTTTAAAATAATACTTTTATTATCATATTACAACGATATAAATCAAGCTGAAAAGTAACCGATTCTTTTTTATGGATTTTTTCTAAAAACAAACTACATAAATTATATAACAATCTCTCTCTCTCTCTCTCTCTCTCTCTCTCTCTCTCTCTTCTCCTCTCTCTCTTATCTATTATACTTCTTCTCTCTCACTCTCTCTCTCTCTCTCTCTCTCTCTCTCTCTCTCTTTCTAACTCTGCTCCATTATTCCTTCTCTTTTCCTTCTTCTTCTTCTCCTTTCCTCTCCTTCCTCACTCTTGTCTCTCAGACTCCGTCTGAGTAGCAGAAGGAGTAAGATTTTTTTTATCTCGTAGCATATGTTACAACAAAGAGGTCCCTGAGAGGCATTAAATCTCTATTTGCACAAGAAGAGTAAATCATGTAAGGAGAGAGAGAGAGGGTTACTAGTGGGTCCTCCTCTCTCTCTCCCACTCTCTATCTCTCCCTCCCTCTTCCCTCCACTCTCTCCTCTCTAACTTTCATTTGCCAGAAACTTGGATGCATTCGTCAGACTGCGTCTTCAAAATGCCAACCAGTTGGTCTCCAAATTACATAATATATATAATATATATATATATATATATATATAATATAATATATATATATATATATAATATATATATATATATTAATATATATATATATAATATATATATAATTATATTCTTAAGAAAAACATAGAAGACCTGGCATGCAACGTATCAAGACATTAAGCAAACCATTTGAAGAAAGATAGGATATACTTGTAATTTTCTCACTTAAGAAATGGAGACTAAGAGATGTGTTAAAACCATTAAGATATTAAATAGTGGAGACACTAAAGCACGAACTGTTTAAAGTGGAAAATGAATTGATTCAAATTAATGACATGAAAATTCTGGGTAGAAGATGCAATACGATCGTATGTAAACTTTTTACTTTTTTTTTTTACAAACAGAATTACAGCAGAATGGAACAAATTACTGGCTGAATATGTAAGCGTCAAGGCAATACAGTCGTTTAAGAACCAGATGGCCAAGCTCTTTGCAATGAAGAGAGACAAATGCAGTATAATGCGATGCTTTATTGACAACGCTGCGTCCACATTGTGGACTTTATTAAGAGCCACAAACATTACGTCGCGAGAGAGTATGTGTGTATAAATACTCGCCAGACTTTTCTGTTCC
Source organism: Cherax quadricarinatus (assembly GCF_026875155.1). NCBI lineage: Eukaryota > Metazoa > Arthropoda > Malacostraca > Decapoda > Parastacidae > Cherax > Cherax quadricarinatus. The sequence continues at coordinate 113,793,706 of NC_069401.1, read as the reverse complement.
AGCCAGAGATTTTATAAACTACTTTGAATTGTCTGTTGGCTTTACATGTTTCTTGTTTGAAAATAATCTTTTCCGGATTGCGAGTGGGTTCCCCACTTAGTGCCGTACTGGCGAATCAATACATACAACATTTCGAAGACGAACTGTTTTCCTCGATTATTTTCCTGACGGTAACCTGGCATCTTAATGTTGGCATCCTTATCATAACTCCTAGACGATTCAATACTCCAGCACGCCAACACAAGCTCAACAAGGCAGAGACCTCACTTCAAGTTATCCTCAAAGTCAACTACATTCTTTCTTTCCCTGATGTTCTCGAGTCCACCACCAACCAGCTCGATCTCCTGTACTTATATTTACACAACAATCCCAAAATAATGCCTGGCATATTCATAAGCTTCTTCATAGATGTTCTCCTTCAACATACACACATTATCTAAGTTTCAATATCCTCGTCACTTCATGAAAGAATGTACACTCCGTGCAAGTAACATTTTAAACTCATTTAGAAGTGATATAGCGGGAAGATGCCTAGTCCTCCCTAGTAACTCCACTGCGAATACTCACGAACATTCTTTCCAACACAAAATTCTAAGTAGCTACCTGTCAATCCGCTACGATCAAAGACATCACCAGTAAGAGATATCACCAACAGGTTCCATCCTCAGTAGAGATTTCAAAATCCCTTGAAATGACTGCAACCAAATTTAAGTGCGCGAAATATTCAGAACCCTCCAAAAGCATTTCTGAACATCAGTACAGTAGTAGAGCGACAGATTTTAAGAACGCCTGTGTTTTACACAAACTTTCACAACAGTTTAATTAATTACAAAATAGAACGACTCATACCAAGGAGGAAGTCATGCAGAGAAGCAACGTCTTGGAATCTTAAACTATCAGCATATTCTAAAATTTCAACCAAAATAAATAAATAAATAAAAACGGCTTCTACATCATAGGTGTACCAGTTGCCAGGAAAGTTCTCCCTCGTTATCCCACATAGAAACAGGTCATCGTATGAGGAACACTGCAGTAGGCCTACTGGCCAATGATATGGAGGTTGTCAAATTCAACCTCTGCTCTGCTATATATTTATCTAGCTTGTCATTAGCCTGCGCAAGAAGTTATCTTCAACATCCCTCACCTGAGTCTTCACGTCACTACGCTACCTATATATACGTGTATTCTCTCTTCTCAGTTAGATCTGTTTGCGGCATGATAAAGTCCATTGAATGGGCGAAACGTTTTCAGTCAAGGATTGCATTATACTGCATTCAGTTCCCTTTTTTTCATTGTGCTGGTATTTTAAGCAGTTTACCTCAAGCTCTCTGTAAATATAAGGTTAAAATACGTATGTGATAGGGCACCTGGAATCATCAGATTCCTCATTACCTGTTCCGACATGGCATCACAACTATCAGATGACAACGAGCCAAGTTAATAGTTTTAGTCATGGCAGTCCAGTTAAACTAGTTATAATAGAAACAGTAGCTTACGCTTTCCATCTGTTTCGTAAATTCCAATCCTGCCTTTTTTCCAATATGTATAATATACTTTTTCCTTCCTTTAATGCCGGCAGGGAAAGGAAGGTGTGGAGGGCAGGGAGAGAGCCTACTGATTTGCTCTTTTTGTCTCAGGCACAAGTAATAAGCGATAGCCTTTAATTTGGATATAGTTAATTTCAGCAAATATCCCTGGAATGGAGGTCGAATGCAATCTATCTTTCTCATTTACTATTTGAGTGCTGCGCCCGTCGTCTGTCTGTCTGTCTGTCCTGTCTGTCTGTCTGTCTGTCTGTCTGTCTCTCTTCTTCTCTCTCTCTCTCTCTCTCTCTCTCTCTCTCTCTCCACCCTTCCTTGCCAACAGTTACGTCTCCTCAAGCTGTCATGGAGTTTTTCCCAGAATCTTGGGAGAAATTCCTAAATATTTTCTTTTTCCTCCTATTTTAAGACACCATTTCCTGCTCTCAGATTTTCTTCTTATCTAAGACATCACGTTATAACTTTTATGTGAAATCCATTGTCTTCAAATCCCCCATCTTAAAGTCGTCTACTAAATACACTTCAATGTTTCGTTCATTCCAAGCTTATAAACTAGTAATTTCTTGCCTTTGATTTTCCTTCACTTCATAGTGACTTATGATATTCCAATAAATAACTAGGCAGGGATATACTGGTCAAGCCAACTACCTTTTTTTTTCTCTTCGTACCCCTCATTATACATTTTTTTGAGAAGGAAAAGGTTTTTGGAGAGAAATATCAGCGAGGACCAGGCGAGTGATTACACTGAAGCGGCTATATGAAGCTCAGGGTTTTCATGCTGATATAAAACGTAGTAATTAATACCGACAAAGTGATAACACGTGAAGACCAGGATATATTTATTAGAAAATGATTCGGTCCTGTTATCTTGATCATGATCCCTGGACCGAAACTTTTGTAATATATTTTAGTGTTTGCTCACGTATCTTCTTAAACACTTCGGCGGATGAAGCATTAAGATGTAGGCTCTGAGATGTCATTTATGTTATTCTCCTTTCCATTGTATCTTTTTTAATGTATTTTATATACAAATAAAGCTCACATAGAATATAGAATATAGGGGGATGGAAGAAGAAAATATTCAAACAGCTCAAGGAAGAATCTTGAGTTTACCCTGAAGTACGTTTATTCTTTTCTCTGAGGATGAGGGTCCCCAGTCCAATTCTAGAGGTGGTACCTCCCTATTTTATACAGTTGTAATAACCGCTAATGAATAAACAGAAGAGTGGACGAGGGGCTCGAAGCGCGGTCCGTAAATTGACAGTCTGACACACTACCTTCTAGGCTAACCCGGCCCTTGGAGGTAATATAATATTATGTATGTGAGAGGCCCCAATTGAACTCGTTCCCTCGGCCCAGGAGCTTTGATAATAGAACTCTTCTTACACCCATCAGGGTCATTAGGTTTTAGCTGTCAAGGAATAAACAGAAGGGTAACGAGAGGCTCGAACTATTGTCAGTAAATTGATAGTCCTCCGCTATACCATCTCGGCTACCCGGGCTTCTAATAGGAAAGAACTGAAACTGATATACGAGGAGATAAGATTGAAAAGGAAAGATTAAAAAATCCTCCAGAAGTAGTATTCATTACCTAGACCCAACTGGAAGAGAGAAAGAAAGGATGAAACTGACACCAGAGGGACTCCCTGGAAAATACTGTCATGCAGTGCTTGAGTCGAACAAAAATTCTAGAATGCTCACAAATCAAAACCGCACAGAAAAAACTCATTAATCACTTTCAAAACTTCTTACAAGTACTCAATAGTTTTGTTCCTAAACGCAAAAGTTTAGAAATCGTTTAATTAATAAACGAACCAACTACCGATAAGTAGGAATGGAGGGTTGAACACTTCCGATAATGAAAGTAATGAAGACCCCCAACACTATGCCCAAACAAGATCTCTAACAAGCGCCATCTTTCCACAGTAATCCGAAGAGTAAATTAGGAGCTGCCTCAGGTAAATAATAAACAAAAACAGATCCCCTTTCAACGCAATAAACTGTGGCTCTGATGAACCACTGATATGACAACACTTGCCTAAAACTACAGTAAAATTCTTTCTTGTAGCTCTTAAATGCTGATTATATTTCTAGTTTTGCGTATAAATATATTAAAATATATATATATAATATATATCTATATAATTATATATAAATAAATATCTATATATATAAATTTATAAATATACACATCCGCCAATGTTTACATTCATGCCGAAATAGGTTAAAATTGGTCAATTAGCAACACTTCATTTTAAATTAAGTCATTTTCTAAAATTTTTCTCTTATACATAAATATATATAGTGGGGGAAGGCGGGGAGGGGTCGGCTACAGGAAGGGTTGGAGGAGGAGTTAAAGGCTGTTTTTGTGTGCAAGGGGGCTTGACTTTCCAGTCAAGCGTGCATGAGCTGTATTAGATAAAGTGAATGGATACAAATGGTTTTTAATACTTGATGTGCTGTTGGAGTGTGAGCAAAGTAACATTTATGAAGGGATTCAGGGAAACCGGCAGGCCGGACTTGAGTCCTGGAGATGGGAAGTACAGTGCCTGCACTCTGAAGGAGGGGTGTTAATGTTGCAGTTTAAAAACTGTAGTGTAAAGCACCCTTCTGGCAAGACAGTGATGGAGTGAATGATGGTGAAAGTTTTTCTTTTTCGGGCCACCCAGCCTTGGTGGGAATCGGCGGATGTGTTAATAATTTTTTTTTCATTTATGTTAATATAAAAATTAATAATTTTGAAACAAAAGTACCATAGGAAACTTACCTAACCTTATCATAACAAGGACAATTTAATTTAGCCTAATCCAACTAAATATATCTGATAAAAAATTACAATAATTTAATAATAAACACAATGAAATATATTTTTTTTCACTAGATTCAGTATGAATTTTGCGAAATTACTGCATGCACAAATTTTCGCTTGCCCTATTCGGCAAGAAATGCGTTGCTATTTAAGCCAAAATCGAAGATTTATGTATTCGGCACGACATTGTATATATATATATTATATATATATTATATATATATATATATATATTTATATATAATATATATATATATATATTATATAATATATATATATATATTATATATATATATTATATATATATAATATATATATATATATATATAATATATATATATATATATATATATATATATATATATATATATATATATATATATATATATATATATATATATATATATATATATATATATATTATATATATATTATTATATATATAATATATATATATATATATATATATATATATATATATATATATATATATAAATATATATATATATATATATATATATATATTATATATATATATATATATATATATATATATATATATATATATATATATATATATATATATATATATATATATATATATATATATATATATATATATATTATATATATATATATATATATATATATTATATATCTATATATATATATATATATATATATATATATATATATATATATATATATATATATATATATATATATATATATATAATATATATATTATATATATATATATATATATATATATATATATGAATACATGATGCATTTATTGTGTATTAAGTCTTCTTTCATCTAATATAATAATGACATTTAATAGTATTTTTATTAATAGTTAAAGCAAAAAAGTCATGCTTAATAGTATTATATGCTTTATATTTTTTTTTATTATCACACTGGCCGATTCCCACCAAGGCAGGGTGGCCCGAAAAAGAAAAACATTCACCATCATTCACTCCATCACTGTCTTGCCAGAAGGGTGCTTTACACTACAGTTTTTAAACTGCAACATTAACACCCCTCCTTCAGAGTGCAGGCACTGTACTTCCCATCTCCAGGACTCAAGTCCGGCCTGCCGGTTTCCCTGAATCCCTTCATAAATGTTACTTTGCTCACACTCCAACAGCACATCAAGTATTAAAAACCATTTGTCTCCATTCACTCCTATCAAACACGCTCACGCATGCCTGCAGGAAGTCCAAGCCCCTCGCACACAAACCTCCTTTACCCCCTCCCTCCAACCTTTCCTAGGCCGACCCCTACCCCGCCTTCCTTCCACTACAGACAGATACACTCTTGAAGTCATTCTGTTTCGCTCCATTCTCTCCACATGTCCGAACACCTCAACAACCCTTCCTCAGCCCTGTGGACAACAGTTTTGGTAATCCCGCACCTCCTCCTAACTTCCAAACTACGAATTTCTGCATTATATTCACACCACACATTGCCCTCAGACATGACATCTCCACTGCCTCCAGCATTCTCCTCGCTGCAACATTCATCCCCCATGCTTCACACCCATAT
>NC_069401.1:113757808-113782808 GCF_026875155.1 Cherax quadricarinatus | reverse complement strand
TAGAAGTTCACTGATAAAAGATTTGTTGTTGGTGGATGGCTTTAGGCCCTGCATATTAGCAAATACGAATAATGTCGTATTCTGAGTTTGTTGGGGGGATTTTGTTGTTGGTATCAGTAGCTGTGGCTCTGGAGGGCCATGGGGTGCCACTGGTTGTGCCTCCAGTCCAACAAGGTCCCAAGGTGGTGGACTATTTTTATTTCCATCCATTTTCTGTCTTCATTTCATGCTACTAAAAATCACCTGGAATGGGGGTGTTGTAATTACTATTGTCTTTTGAGGTCTGTACCTCTTGGTCCCTTTTAGATGGTATGCAGGGCAGTTGTTGTAGCACTGTTTCGGAGGACTGAAGAGTGCCACATTTTTGGCGAAAGAATATGCCGGAGGTAGAACGACACACTCCTTTAAACAGGAGGTCACGACATATTTTGATATACTCAAAACTGAATGTCCGGTTTGTTTTTCCTGACATTCCATGCTTACAGGTGCCCCAAACAGAATTTGCACCATTTCGCTTTGGTTGGGTAGGTGTGTTCTCAATATGTGCAGTAGTCAAGCCAGAGCTACCCCCTCCTGCTTCCAGGGAACATTCACTTTCCCCAGTGGAAGACTCCACCACTACATCTGTAACGTGAGCTATGGTATTGTGCAGTGATGGTTGTATATTTAATTAAGGTTTTAGTGGTGACTATGGTAGAATCCATAGCAGAGTCTGGACTAGCACTAAGGTTGGGAGCTGAGTCTGAGTCAGCACGAGGGCTGGGGACCGAATCTGGGCTTGCAGTAATAGTGAGGGTTGGGCTAGCTGACTTTTTTGTTTCCTGTATTTTTTTTCACTGGGTGACTATTTAATTTTGAATCATTTGTTGTGGTATGGACATTCTGCATTTTTTTATTCACTCCTCCAATCTCTTCCTCCCATGTTGTATATATCTTGGGTAAAATGTCTTGTTTATTTTTATTATTTAGTACCTTCCTGTTACCTGTCCTTAGTTCCATATTTTTATTGCACATCCAAAAGCACCTTGCTAGTTCGATGTCATATTATGATGCAGTGTTTATTCTTGCACAAGAAATATGATACTTGGAAAAGCATAGATTGCATGACCCTGGATTTCTTTCAAATGATTTTTTTACATGTCCCACAGTAACACTGTACTGACATCCTACCCGTATTCTACTTCACTCTGTATGCCTCGAAAAAAAATTATTTCCACTATACCTTTCTGCTCTGGTGACAGTAATGTGTGAGATGTATTTTTGGAAACCGAGGCTTGCGGCTTGTGGGTGAATTATTAGGGGAGGGGGAAGGGGTGATTACATTATAGCTGTGGGTAGCGGGTGGGAGTCGGATAAAGGTCACGTTACATCACGTTTTCCTCCTGTGGTTGGACATGTATGGGCTCGATACGGCGTATGCTGTCAGTGGCCCCTGAAACCCAACAGTTGGACATGTATCATATTTTTCTCTCTATTTAATTTTGTTTTGTTCACTGTATAACTTTCCAGATTCATTCTTCGCTGAGCACTCGTATATATTTTAATTTCTTGATCTTAATGACTTCCTCACACTGATCTATGTTTACTTATAGACCCAAACAATTTCTTGCATTGGCACCATAAATCGTAAAACAGCTGTTATGGGAACACTGGATGGCACTGCACTTTCACTATACTGTCACTCTAACATCCTACTATTAAAATCCAAGTTTTTCGTATTTCCATAAGGTCTTACTCTATGGTATCACTGGATTATACGTAGGGTATATTGTGGGAAGGATTTTTTTTAACGTATTGACTTGAAAAGTAGAATCCTGCGACTGCTGGCAACTGTTTGCAACACTAGTTGTAAATAATGTACCAATATTTTGCTCTTAATTTCACCACATTAACTGAGGTTACTTATCTATACACTACAGTACTACTGTCATATACGCTGCTTCACTATGTATTTTACTCAGTTTTCAGTTGGGCTTTCTTTTCTCTCTCTCTCTCTCTCCTCTCTCTCTCTCTCTCCTCTCTCTCTCTCTCTCTCCTCTCTCTCTCTCTCTCTCTCTCTCTCTCTCTCTCTCTCTCTCTCTAAAAAAAAAAAAAAAAAGTTTATTCAGACACGACACTCTGGCTCCCTAACTCCCCTCAAATATGGCACTATGGCATACTTTTTCCTTTATTATGGCACAGTTGTTGCTATTATTTGCTAGATGATATTGCAGCTCTGAAGATATGTACTGTATAGGTTCACTGGCACAGTTTTATGTTGTAGGAAGATCCCATGTTCTATAAGTGTCTCAATTTTCAACTTGTCGGTTTTTTAAACCATTCATCACAACTGTCAGACACTGCAGTATCATGGGAACTTGCTACAAAGACTTCTTCCACACTTGTCCAACCTTTGGACGAAGACCTACTTCGACTAGTGGATGGTTCCACTAAGATCCCGCCTCCTCCTGCTTCGCCTCACCTGACTACAGTATATGAGCCACGTCTACTGCCCTATGCTGTACATTCTACAAGATTGATGGACTGAACACAGATTCCAGGCTGAGGGACTGATTATCTCATACCCCTCATCTCCTTACATCTTTCTGCTTTGTATTGGACTGATGAAGCCACTGTGTGGCGAAACGTTTCCTGAATAAAGATTCCCATATGTTGCATAAGAGTCTCAATCTTCAACTTGTCGGTTTTTTAAATCATTCATCACAACTCACAGACCTGACTATCAGTAAACATACTAAATGTAAAGTCTACTACTACTACTACTACCTCCACCTCTTCCTGCCTATATATAGCCGTCCTGCTCCACCTCTGTTAGTGTGACTTTGTCAATGGTCCAAGTCGGACCGAAACGTCGTCGTAAGCTTCTCTCTTTTATGTGCGGGTTATTTGTGTATCGTTCCAGTCACGGTATTGTGCCTTTTTGTTATTTAAGTAAAGCCTTTTTTTGCAACTAAAGTTAATTTTGTCTTCCATAGGAGGAGGTGCAAGTATCTCCTCATCGTCGGGACCAACTGTCCCCGGGCCTAGCCATATTCCCCGCCCTCACAGGGCTCGTAGGGAGAGGCTAGGCCTCTCTGGTATGCCATCCCCACCCCAAGGAGGCTAATGGGAATAGGAATGGCAGTCTTGTAAGCTGTTAGCTCTGGCTCAGGCACCTACCCTGCCCTAGAAGGATTGGGAATGGTGTCGATCCCATTGTTATTAAATGATCGCCATGTTAAACTTACAGTTGTAAATCAATATTTGTAATTATATACACATCAATGTAATTTAAATATAATGAAAGAAGTCTCAGTTTAGCTTAAGGTTCCTGACAAGTAATTACTAAAATATATTTAATTTGTAAATATTAAAGAAAATTATTTTTATATTACTTTCGTTTTTTATTCATCTCTCCTGGATGTACGTAATCTCTTTCTGATTGTAAATGTTTTGCTGGTTTTTAAATAATTTTAGTGACTATTATTATGACCGGTATACAGGCCATTCTGAGTGGAAAATTCTCTCGATCAACCAGGTTGTTAAAGGTGGAATGTAGTAACTGGAGACTTCCATATATGGGTTCTGGAGTCTGTTGTATGAAAAAACTTTCACGTGTGTGTGTTAGAAGCTGCCGTATCAGAAGACTTGCAAATGTACTTGAGAATTTTGAAGCAGAAGAATCTGTCCTCTCACGTGCGTGTACTGGATGATTTTGTACCAGAAGAGACCGTCCTGCTACCATGGGTGTACTGGAAAAATACTCAGGTGTGTTGACTGGAATTAGTTGCAATGGAATATTGTTGTCATCTTCCAATGTGTGGAAGAACTGGCGAAGGTCGGTCCTTACGATTTCCTTCTCTGGCACTTCCAACTGTGACACCATCTGCAGGGTTTACCTGCTGGGTTTTCTCCTGGTGGTGCTCAGTGAGCGTAAGTACCTGGCGGCTCCCTCAAGGAAGGTTCCTTGATGCTGGTGAGGGGCTCTTGATCTTTGGAACTGGATCTGTGCTACAGTTCCCTGAATTAAGCCTGAATACCTTCCATCCCCCCACAGGCGCTGTATAATCCTACGGGTATAGCGCTTCCCTCTTGATTATAATAATTGGGCGACTCACTCGACGACGACCAGGTAACGTTATCTCTGGAAGTGTCGAGCAGAGATGACCTAATGAAGTCTCAGCCAGTGATGGAACGTAAGAAGAGCGGCTGCTCCAGCTCTTGGAACCTTAACTCGGATGCCACTCTTTTCCCAAAAAGTCGATGAGCTCCAGCTCATGGATCCTTTCATTCAAGTTTCATAGCTCTTGGCAGTCGTTTGTCAAATATTTAAAAAAATAAATCAGGAAGGCACTCACTGGCTTATTAATCATTTTTAATGATGTATTTAAATATAATTATACCAATCTGTAAGTAATAAAATATAATCAAGCTTTTTCCTCCATTAGATATCTTAACATTCCAAATACAAGGTTTTCTTTATTATATAAACATAGAAATATTAGAAGAGAAGGAAGAAGAGAGGAAGGTTAAGTAGGAGGGCGAGAGAGAGAGAGGGAGAAGATAGGGAGAGAAGAACTGAGAAACAATGAACTGAGTGGTTCATGTAAATTGCTTCATTGCTTGACCTCACTACCTGACCTATACTTGTTCCTGTTACGCCATCTTCCAAGAAGCGTAGGTAATACAGGGTGAGATATATATATATATATATATATATATATATATATATATATATTATATATATATATATATATAATATATATATATAATATATATATATATATATATATGTTTATTAATGTTTTATTGTAATTTTTAGTTTTACTGATATACGTCACAGGTGAACAGGACAATTTAGGTTTTAATGTCACCATGCCAAACATCTGTTTATTAACATGATAATATCGTTCAGTGATGTTGGCAACTTCTTTTACTAAAGGAGTAAGTATTAAATAACTCGAAGGTAATAAAAAGATAAATATTTTCTTTTTTCAAGATTTTTCATTCACATAAAATACGGTGAATAAATACTAACACACTGCATATTTTCCATAGCGTCAGGTTTCTGTTAATCTCGTTCGATGTGTACGTGACTCGTCGATTATTTTCTCGTATCAATAAACACCAAACGCTCAGTCCTCTCCATTTGATGATATCTACATCAGTACTTGTTCTATTTCATGGAGATCTAGCCAGGCGGAGTACATACTTCCAATAATTAAAGAAGCAACTCGTTTTGTGTGTTAGGGTAATACTGGTGACATGTCTCTCGAGGTGATACGCCCCCCCCGCATACCCCCCAAGAGAGGTTTTGTCTGCAGAAGTTTTCACGGTTAGTTTGTTTGGAGTAGTATTCGAAACAGGAACCTTTCTTTTAAAATATACTACTGTCCAGTGCTGTATAGCTGCGTTGGCTCACAAACCTCGGTAGAAGTTGATGATTTTATCAATGCGTTATTCTGATATCTTTTCAAAACACACAGTTTCCTGTAAAGAGCAAAAAAATGAGAGATCGTGTCACTTACACACAACCCACACACACACATACACACACACACACAACACACACAACACACACACACACACACACACACACACACACACACACACACACACAACACACAACACACACACAAGAGGAGAGGGGTGGGTGGATTCGCATTTTCTTGGACTGCAAGAAGGCGTTTGACACAGTTCCACAAGAGATTGGTGCAAAACTGGAGACCAAGAGGGATAAAACAGGGAAGGCACACATACAATGGAATCAGGGAATACTGTCGGAGACAGCAGCGAGTCTCATGGTTACGTGGCGAGGTGTCAGGAGTGGGCACTGTGACCAGGCGGGGTCCGCAGGGGTCAGTCCTAGGAACAGTGCTGTTTCTGGTATTTGTGGAATTACTGACGGGGAATAGACTCTGAGTGTCCCTGTTTGCAGTGACGTGTGAAGTTGAAGAGAAAGAATTCACTCGATCGAAGAACAGGCAAGAACTACAAAGGGATCTGGACTGGCTGCAGACCTGGTCCAGCAATTGCCTCCTGGAGTTCCAATCCACCAAGTGCAAAGTCATGAAGATTGGGGAAGGGAAAAGAAGGCCGCAGACGGAGTACAGTCTAGGGGGTCAGGAGACTACAAACCTCACTCAAGGAAAAGATCTTGGGGTATGAGTATAACACCAGGCACATCTCCTGAAGTGCAATCAACCAAATAACTGACTCAGCATATGGGCGCTAGCAAACCTCAGAAACAGCATTCCGACATTCTTAATAAGGAATCATTCAGACCCTGTACACGTGTACGTTAGGCCCATTTTTGAGTATGCGGCACAGTTGGAACCCACACCTCAGCCTAGCACGTGAAGAAATAGAGAAAGTGCAAAGGTTTGCAACAAGATGTCCCAGAGCTAAGAGTATGTCCTACGAAGGAGAGGTTAAGGGAAATCAACCTGACGACCACTGGAGGACAGGTGAGATTACGGGGGGGACATGTAACGACATACCAAATATGAGATAGGAATTGTACAAGGTGGACAAAGACAGGAGTTCCAGAGATTGGACACAGTATACAAGGGGACACAGTGGAAGCTGAAGACTCAGATAAATCACAGGGATGTTAGGAAGGTATTCTTCAGCCACAGAGTAGTCAGTAAGTGGAATAGTTTGGGAAGCGATGTAGTGGAGGCAGGATCCATACTTAGCTTTAAGCAGAGGTTTGATAAGCTCAAGGCTCAGGGAGAAGTGGACCTAGTAGCGATCAGTGAAGAGGCGGGGCCAGGAGCCGGGACTCGACCCCCGCAACCTCAACTAGGTGAGTACACACACACACGGGAAATACCTATCAGGAAAGAAACGAGAGAGTTACGTGACGAGGTATCGGTATCGAGTGCGAAATGCGGGGCCTCCACATGGGACAGTCTTGGGCCGATGATCTTTCTCGTATTTGTGATGACATAACGGAAGGGGTGGATTCAGAGGTGTCCTTGTTTGTGACACTGAAGCTAATTCAGAGAATTAAGCAGACTTAATCAGGTAGGACTACAAAGGAATCTGGGACCGATGGAAAGAAGGGTTCCGACAGATGGGGTTACTGACTCACAAAATCTAATGGACACGATTGCAAACAAAACCATACCACGGGCGGGATTTGAACCCGACGGTCAGAGAGTCTCAGAACTCCAGACCGTAGGCGTTTGCCACTGAACAGCTTGCACAATAAGATTCGTCCACTAGGCTATTTCTACACAATAGGAAGGTTAGCATAGGCACCACTGTGACCACAAAGTGCAAGTTGTTACAGAACGAGTCTACGCTAGCGTGGCAGTGACGAACTCTAGCTCAAGGTCCCCTCACTGCCGTCATCATGACTCACGAAATCGTAATGACACGATTGCAAACAAAACCCATACCACGGGCGGGATTTGAACCGTCACTGCCGTCATGGTGGACGGCAGTGAGAGATTGAGCTAGAAGTCGTCACGGTCACGCTTAGCTGGAGATTCGTTGTAAAAACTTGCATTTGTGGTCACAGTGGGTGCCTATGATAAACCTTCCTATGGTGTAGAAATTTACCTAGTTGGAACGAATCTTATTGTGGCTAGCTGGTCCAGTTGGCTAACGCGCGACGGTCTGGAGTTTTGAGACTCTCTGACCGCGGGTTCAAATCCCGCCCGTGGTATGGTATGTTTTGATGGCTACTGGAGTTTAACCCGCAATAAATCATAAGAATGTTGGGAATGGCAAAGAAGACCTCAGACGGAAAGTACATACTACGGGGTACCAAATAACCCCGCACATAAAAGAGAGAAAGCTTACGACGGACATTTCGGTCCGACTTTTTTTTTTTTTGCTATTTTACTACGGCGTTAAAAAGGTTGTGATATCGATCAGGAAAATGGACTTGGGGTGAGTATCAAACGGGCACATCTGAAGAACACACATCAACCAAATAATTGCTGCAGATTTGGGAGCATGGCCAAACCTAGAAATAGCGTTTCAGTACCTATGTAAGAATCATTCAAAGACACTATATGTGTTAGTCAGGCCCATACTGGAGAATGCAGCACCAGTATGAACCCACACATGGTCGAGCACGCCAAAAAATTAGAGAAAGTGCATGGGATGCTTGATAATAAGACTGTCCTGAGTTAAAGTTTTATGCCCTATGAGGAGAGGTTTAAAGTGAAATCAACCTGATGGCACAGGAGGACAGCAAGGGATAGGGAAAACACATATAACAACATCTAAGATATTGAGAGGAATTGACAAGGTGGGCAGGAACAGATTGTTCCAAATTAAGGATGGGAAACAGCAACGGAGGTGTCACAATTGGGATGTTGAAAACTCGACGAAGTCACAGGGATGTAGGAAGTATTTCTTCAGTAATAGAAATTGGCTCAGGAAGTGGAATAATTTGGGACAGGATGCAGTGGAGGCAAAAATTCATTCACATTTCTTTAGAAAAGTAACGATAAAGCTCTTGGAATAGGGAAAAGAGCTGACCTAGTGCGCCACAGAGAGCGGCGGGATCAGGCGCTATGAATCCACCCCGTCAACCACAAATAGGCGAGTATAAATAGGTGAGTACACACATTACATACACCCACCCCACCAACCACACACACACACAAACACAACACAAAAACACACACACAAAAACACACACACACACACACACCACACACCCACCTACACACACACACACACACACACACACACACACACACACACTGTGCACCATATAGTCTAGCCCATACTGGAGTATGCAAAGTACAGTTTGCGAATCCACACATGGTCAAGCACGTCAAGAAATTAGAGAAAGTGCAAAGTTTGCACTAAGGGGATTGTCTCCGAAATAAAGGTTAAAGGAAATTGACTGACGACATGGGAAAGACAGGAGGCTCAGGAGAACATGATAACGACATGTAAAATACTGAGCAGAATAGACAAGGTTTGACAAAGACAGGATGTTTAGAGAGGGGACACAGAAACAAGGGGTCACAATAGGAAGCTGAAGACTCAAATGAGTCAAAGGGATGTTTGGAAGCATTTCTTCAGTCATAGAGTTGTCAGGCCGTGAGAATAGCCTAGAAAGTGCGTAGGGAGGCGGGGGGAACCATACAATAGTTTTAAGATGAGGTTCGATAAAGCTTCATGAGCAGGGAGAGAGAGGCCCTATTAGAAAAAACAATCAGTGAGAGGCGGGGCCCAGGAGCTATCGGAGCTCTGTAACACACATAGGTGAGTACACACACAACGTGACGAGGTATCAGCGTGGGTTGCCTGTGAGGCGGGGTGTCACAGGGGTGAGTCCTAGGACCGGTGCTGTTTCTGATATATGTAAACGACATGGCAGAAGAATAGGCTGAGAAATGTCCGTTTGCCCAGATGATGTCAACCTGATGAGAAGAATTCAATCGGACGAGGGATTTGCTAGTTAAGACAAAAATCGCAAGTTTTACTATGGTCACCTACTATAAACCTACTCACCAGTTGCCTGTCATATCCCAAAATTTACCTACTTCCTGTATGCTCCCCAGCCTTCATGCAGGTCTGAAAATCAAGAAATATGACTTCTTCTTAAGACCATGCTTAGAAAGTGTATTGAATCTTTCCCTCGAAAGATGGACAGTGGTTGCAAGCCTCACTTCCAATCAGACTTGAGGGGCTGGAGTACGCAAATCCTCCAGATTGCCCTACACATGTGACCCATCACACGTGTGGTTAGGGTAGACAAACACAGGAAAGACTTTCACAAACTGGTAAACATAAACATCAAGCAAAGACAGCAGTGAATTAGATTCCATTCAGTTCTGAAGTTGACAGGGGAGCAAGATGATGATGAGATCAACGAGGAGTTAGAAGAGACTAAATCAAGTGTAAAAGTCAGAGGACAAAAGTGCAAACTAATGTGGACACTTTATTGTGGCCACGTTTCGCTCTCCAGGTGCTTTGTTCAAGCCATTACAAACAGTACATGGACACAGATGGTATATATAGGCTCAGAGTGAGGTGCAATAATAGTGGTAGTTAGTAGTTAGTGACATAAGTTGTAGTAGTAGTAGAATACTAAGAACATAAGAAAGGAGGACCACTGCAGCAGGCTGTTGACCCATGAAACATCAAAAATGGTTAACAATACCGACAGGTTGGTAGGAAAGACACGTAAGCAACAGTTAGGCAACTTTATTCCGAAACGTTTCGCCTACACAGTAGGTTTCTTCAGTCGAATACAGAAAGTAGGCAGGAACATCTATACTGTTCCTGCCTACTTTCTGTATTCGACTGAAGAAGCCTACTGTGTAGGCGAAACGTTTCGGAATAAAGTTGAGTGGTGACGTGTACTTAGCTCTGTGAAGACCTGTTTGCGCGCTCTCTACGAATTGAAGCAAGATGCCCTCCATCGAGCAACTTTACCAACAGCTTATGGAAGAATTGAGGATGGCGAAGATGGAGATTAGGCGACTAACTGAGGAAAACAAGAATATTCGTAGTAGTCCTCCTGTTTTGAGTCCTCAGGTCAAGAAAGGAAACTGGTCAGTGGCTGGACAGCAGGGAACGAAGTTGACGATCAAGAAGACGAATGGAAAGGTAGAAACGATGAAGAAGAAAGAGACTGCTCTGGAAACTGTTGTGGAAACATCTAATGCTTTCTCCGTGCTACCCGACGAATGTGAGTCGACTACTGGGAACGTCACGACGAACGACACCAAGAAAGGTAAGAATATTGTTGTTGTTGGGGATAGCCAAGTTAGGTATATGGATAAGGAGTTCTGCTTGAAGGACAGGAGTAGGAGACAGAGAGTTTGCTTTCCTGGGGCTGGGATGGAGGATATTGTTAGCCGTGTGGATGACATCATGAGAGGTAATGGGAGCAATCCTTTTATCTGTCTCAGTGCTGGAAGCAACGATGTTGGCAGACGTAGGAGTGAAGACCTGATTAGCAGGTATAGGTCAGCAATAGAAATAATTAGGAGGAAGGGTGGGAACCCTGTCATATGTGGTATTTTGCCAAGGAGAGGATTTGGGAAAATGAATGGTTGTCCAGGGCAATTGGTGTCAATTGCTGGCTGGACAAATACTGTAAGGAAAATGCGGTAACATTCATTGACAACTGGGACCTCTTCCATGGCAGAAATGACATGTATGCCACGGATGGGGTTCACTTATCTAGGTCTCGGGTGGGAGCACTGACAACTGCAGTGGAGGGAGCTGTTAGGACTTTAAACTAGGAATAGTTAGTGGTATGGGTTTTGGCAGGAAAACAGTGAAGTCCCAGTGTAGTAATATTATGAGTTCTAGGGGAACTAGTAATAATAAGAACGAGGTAGATATTGAAAAGCAAGTGGCATTGGGTGATAAGGACAGTAATAGGTTTAGTAGAAAAACAGAAATGAGCAGGAAGGGTAAAGAGAAAAGAGAGTCTTTCAATGTTTATTAAGCTAATAGCCGTAATAGCCGTAAGATGGACGAGTTGAGATTAGTTGCTAGTGCAGGTAACATTGATGTATTTGCCTTAACTGAGACATGGTTTAATTCAAAAAGTCGGGATATGCGTGCAGAATGTCACATTCAGGGTTTTAAATTGTTCCAAGTAGATAGAAGTATCGGGAAGGGGGTGGGGTGGCATTGCATGTCCGAGATCGCTTGAACTGTTGCATAAAAACGGGTATTAAGTCTGAAGTAACACATACAGAGTCTGTTTGGATAGAATTTTCAGAGGGGCATGAAAAACTGATTTTAGGAGTGATATACCGTCCCCCAAACTTAGATAGGGACCAAGGGAGACTACTATGGGAGGAAATTGTTAAGGCCACAAGGCACGATAATGTAGTAATTCTAGGAGACTTTAACTTTAGTCATATCGATTGGAATTTCTTGACTGGGAATTTAGAATCATACGACTTCTTAGAAGTAGTTCTGGATTGTTTTTTGAAGCAGTTTGTGACAGAACCTACAAGGGGAAATAACCTGCTTGACTTAGTTCTGGCAAACAATTTAATTTATAAATTTCAGAGGAACTGGGTGCTAGCGACCACAAATCAATTACATTTAGCATTGAATGGAAGTACGATGGTAGCGATAACTCAGTAACAGTCCCAGATTTTCGCTTAGCAGATTACGATGGGCTTAGAGAACACTTATCATCTGTTGACTGGGGTAACGAAGAGAGCTATCAATATGACAGTTTTCTGAACATTATACATGCTGCTCAAAGAACGTTTATCCCATATGAAGAAATTAGATCAAATAGAAATGACCCAAAATGGATGAATAATAGGCTCAAATATCTACTAGGGCATAAGAAAGGAATTTATAGGCATATCAAAAGAGGTGAGGGTCATCTTATGAATCAGTATATTGACATTAAGAGGGACATTAAAAAGGGGATAAGAAAGCTAAAGGGACTATGAAATTAAAGTTGCTAGGGATTCTAAAACTAACCCCAAGAGTTTTTTCCAGGTCTATAGAACAAAAGTTAGAGATAAGATAGGTCCCCTTAAAAATAACTATGGGCATCTTACTGACAAAGAGAATGAAATGTGCTCGAATTTAAATAATTATTTTCTCTCAGTTTTTACACAGGAAGACACTAACAATATTCCAGTAATTAATTTTTATTGTGGGCTAGAAGATAAATTATGTAACATCACAGTCACTAGTGAGATGGTTGTGAAGCAGATAGACAGACTGATGCAAAATAAGTCGCCGGGTCCTGATGAGGTTTTTTCAAGGGTTCTTAAGGAATGCAAAATGGAACTCTGTGAACCATTAACTAATAATTTTAATTTATCTCTTCAAACAAGTGTAGTGTCTGATATGTGGAAGATGGCTAATGTAATTCCTATTTTTAAAACAGGGGACAAGTCGTTACCGTCAAATTACCGCCCAATAAGCCTGACCTCAATTGTAGGCAAATTACTAGAGTCAATTATAGCTGAGATTATAAGAAGCCATCTCGATAAGCATAGCTTGATTAATGATACTCAGCATGGATTCACAAGAGGCCGGTCTTGTCTAACTAATTTATTAACTTTCTTCAGTAAAGCTTTTGAGGCTTTTGAAGACGATAAAGAATTTGATATTATTTACTTAGATTTTAGTAAGGCTTTTGATAGAGTTCCGCGCCATAGACTGTTAAAGAAAGTGGCAGCTCATGGCATTGGGGGAAAAGTGCTCTCGTGGATCGAGTCATGGCTCACAGACAGGAAGCAGAGAGTGTCCATAAATGGGGTTAAATCCGAGTGGGGATCTGTAACAAGTGGCGTTCCACAGGGCCCGTTGTTGTTTTTAATATATATCAATGATCTTGATGAGGGAATTACTAGTGATATGAGCAAATTCGCCGATGACACATAAGAACATAAGAACATAAGAAAGGAGGAACACTGCAGCAGGCCTGTTGGCCCATACTAGGCAAGTCCTTTACAATTCATCCCACTAACAAAACATTTGCCCAACCCAGTTTTCAATGCTACCCAAGAAATAAGCTCTGATGTGCAAGTCCCACTCAAATCCAACCCCTCCCACTCATGTACTTATCCAACCTAAATTTGAAACTACCCAAAATCCTAGCCTCAATAACCCAACTGGGTAGACTGCTCCACTCATCAACTACCCTATTTCCAAACCAACACTTTCCTATGTCCTTTCTAAATCTAAACTTATCTAATTTAAATCCATTGCTGCGGGTTTTCTCTTGGAGAGATATCCTCAAGACCTTATTAATATCCCCTTTATTAATACCTATCTTCCACTTATACACTTCGATCATGTCTTCCCTCATTCTTCGTCTAACAAGTGAATGTAATTTAAGAATCTTCAATCTTTCTTGTAAGGAAGATTTCTAATGCTATGTATTAATTTAGTCATCCTACGCTGAATGTTTTCTAACGAATTTATGCGTAGAAGTGAGGATTTAGTTAGAAAGTTCAGGACAGCTATAGACATAATTAGGAAGAAGTGGCGGCGCCTGTTATATGTGGCATTTTGCCAAGAAGAGGTGTTGGTAATGAATGGTTGTCCAGAGCAATTGGTATTAATTGTTGGCTCGATAAACACTGTAAGGATAATGCAGTACCATTCATTGGTAACTGGGACAGGGATGGGGTTCACTTATCCAGGGTAGGTGTGGGTTTTCTTGCTAACTCAGTTGAGGGGGTTGTTAGGACTTTAAACTAGGATTAGTTAGAGGTATGGGTTTAGAAATGTTAAATAATGAGTATGGATATATTGACTTATGCTCTGATATTAAGAATCTTAATAGTAACTGTCATGGAGTAACTCTGGGTAATGATAATTTCAGAAATTGTGTAAAAACAAAGATGAATAGGAAAAATGTGCAGAAGAAAAAACATATGATGGTATTTTATGCTAACAGTCGAAGTGCAAGAAATAAAATTAATGAACTACGTTTGGTAGCATATGCTGGGAACTTTGATATCATTGCATTAACTGAAACGTGGTATGCTTTAAAGAGTCGGGATATGACTGCTGAGTGTAATATTCAGGGATTTAAGTTGTTCAATGTAGATAGATGTAATGGGAAGGGGGAAGGAGTTGCATTGTATGTTCGAGAAAATATTAATTGTTGCATAAAAACAGGTATAAAAATAGATGGAGCAGTAACAGAGTCTATTTGGGTAGAGTTCGTGGAGGGTCAAGAAAAACTAATTCTAGGTGTAATATACCGACCTCCAGGCTTGGATCACGATAGAGGGAGACTTCTTTGGGACGAAATTGTTAGGGCTTCTGGACACAGTAACATAGTCATAGTAGGGGACTTTAACTTTAGTCAAATTGACTGGAATTCTTTGACAGGTAATCTAGAGTCCAGTGACTTTATGGAAACAGTTCAGGACTGTTTTCTGAAACAGAGCGTAACTGAGCCTACCGGGGGTAATAATTTACTAGACCTAGTCTTGTCAAATAAGGAAACACTCGTGAATAATCTGGAGATCACTGAAAAGCTTGGCACAAGTGATCACAAATCCATCACTTTTAGCATTAATTGGGAATGCAAGAATAATGATAATACAGTAAAAATCCCTGATTTTCGTTCTGCCGATTATAATGGACTTAGGGAACATCTGTCTAATCTTGATTGGGGTTATCTAGCTAATGATTTTATTGACGATAATCATACTTATGAATATGAAGGGATCTGCTTTTATGATTGTTTTCTTAATAATGTACACAGTGCCCAGAGTATATACATTCCCCAGAGATAAATTAGGTCTAATAATAACGATTCCAAATGGGTTAACAGGAGGCTAAAGCATATATTAAACAGAAAAGGGGAATTTATAGGCTCATCAGAAGAGGAGAGGTTAACCTTACTGACCAATATGTTCAGCTTAAAAGAGAAGTAAAAAAGGCGATTAGAAAGGCTAAACGTGACTATGAAATTAGAGTTGCTAATGAATCAAAGACTAATCCAAAGGGGTTCTTTCAAGTGTATAGGACGAAGGTGAAGGAAAAAGTAGGACCTCTGAAAACTGGGAATGGACAGCTGACGGATAATGAACTGGAAATGTGTTCCTTATTTAATGACTATTTTTTGTCAGTTTTTACACAGGAAGATGTAAATGAGATTCCAGTAATTAACAATTATTTAGTTATGGAACTAGTCTTGCTGCAAACCTTTACACTTTCTCTAATTTCTTGACGTGCTTGACCAGGTGTGGGTTCCAAGTTTGTGCCTGACGTACACGGTGTACAGAGTCTTGAACGATTCCTTTTTGAGGAAACCGGAACGCAAATCTTTGGGTCGCCAGGCGGCCATATGCTGCAGCAGTTATTCAAATTCAAAGTTTTTCTTATAAGGATTAAAATTTGCTGAGTTTACAGGAATTTGGTTTTTGTGTGTGGTTTACATGTAGAAAAAATAGTGATTACAGAGTGTACCCCTAGAATGCTTAGCATGGCTAGGCATTTCGGACAGACTTAGTTTTATTCTTAATTGTAAAATATTACAAATTATGAGGTAAGTTGGTATTATGGCTAAGTGACAAAAATACTAGTTTGTGAGTTTGGGCAATGTGAATGCTTTTGTTTTGGCACAGTACATAGTTTCTGTATTGGAGTATCACAGGATTCATTATTTTTAAGATTGAGATTAATATTTCTGTTTATGGTCAAATGAGTGAGTGAGTGTAAGTGGAACACCAGGTGGTATTCGTGTAGTTAGTTGAGGGGGGTTTTATCAGGGAGATAAGAGTTTTCTAATGGTAGTTTTGAAGGTGATGAATGTGTCTGCAGTTCTAGAGTTCTCAGGTAGGGTTTTCCCAGATTTTAGGGCCTTTGACATACATTGAATTTTTGTATGGGTTTTTGTCGGACGGGGGGAAAATGTCGTAGAGATGTTTGTGTCTGGTGTTTATGCCTGTGGTTCGGGTCACAACTATCAAGAAAGCTTTTTAGGTCAAGGTTGATATTAGAGTTTAAAGGCCCTGTAGATGTAAATTGCACAGTAGTAAGTGTGGATGTACTGAACAGGGAGTAAGTTTAGGGCTATGAAGAGTGGGGGGTGTGTTGCCAGGGATGGGATTTAGTGATTATTCTTACCTGCAGCTTTTTGTTGGGTTATTATTTGGGTTTAGGTGTGTTGCTGCAGTTGATCCCCAAGCACAAATAGCATAGGTGAGGTATGGATAAATAAGTGAGTGGTATAGTGTGAGAAGGGCATTTTGCGGCACGTAGTATCGTATCTTGGAGAGGATCCCAACCGTTTTGGGTACTTTTTTGGTTTATATGCTGATATGGTGCTGAAATTCAGTTGTGTCAAGTTATAAGCCTAGGAATTTGCCCCATTAAATCTGGTAATATAGAGTGTTGTCAATCTTAATGTGCATCACCTGCTCTGCTACCAAACATAATAATAGTAGGTTTTGTCCAGTGTTAAGCGTAAGTTTTATTGGCTGTCCCATCCAAGTCGAAATTTTGATCACTCCTCATTCACAATGGTGTTGAGGGTGGCAAGATTAGGGTGAGAGATGACATAAGTCGTGACGTCCAAGCAAAGAGAATGGGTTTCAGGTGTTGGGATAACGTTTTGGGAAGGGTCATGATTAACGCTCAGGAATGCTCGGGTTATTATACTCACCCCAAGATCTTTTTCCTTGTGTGACTGTGTGTTTATGTGTGAATGTTTGTGTCCTGCTGACAGCTGAGAGTTACGGCAACCGGTGCGATAACTGCGGGTTGGCTGCCCTCCCCGCTCCCTGGAAGTGAATCATTATTCTGAATGTCAGGGATCTTTTAACTAAATGCTATATTACCTTCCTCTGTTCCATCTAACTATGTATTATTTCACTCTGTCCTTATCGTAACCAGCGTCTCTCATTCCTTTGTGTCCTAACACTTAATTCAATTACTTCCCTTCACTTTCAACTCACTTGAATAATTGAACTATATTACTTAACTCATGTGTACCACCGCACACTGCATTTCATTCACTCTTGTGTACCACCACATGCTTCTTTCACTCTTTGTGTACGCACCACACCTGCATTCTTTCACTCTTGTGTAACCACCACACTGCAATCCTTTCACTCTTGTTTACCACCACACTGCAATCTTTCACTTTGTTACCCCCACACACTGCAATCTTTCACTCTTGTGTAACCACCACACGCAATCTTCACTCTGTGTAATCCACCGACCACTGCAACTTTCACTCTTGTGTACCACCAACACAACATTCTTTCACTCTTGTGTCCACCACACTGCAATCTTTCACTCTTGTATACCACAACAATGCAATCTTTCAATCTTGTGTACCATGAACACTGCATTATTCACTCTCCTTTACCATAACACGTATTCTTATCACTCTTCCGTACCATAACACTGCAATGAAATCCTACCCATGTGGGCCCTTCATGGCCACCTCGGCAAATAAACTTCACCCACTGCTCTATTGCTTTTAATCTTACTCCTATCTTAGTCTCTTGCTGCTCGCGTGAGTTGTACATCACCGCCATTGTCACCTTTGGTTTCCATCTGAAGCGTTTCCTAACTGTGAAGTCCGTCTGTTTCCCCCCTCTATCCAGTCTTCCCATTTCTTCAATAACTCCAACTGATTTTTAATGAGCTTTGCAACTCCTCTTTCCCTATGTGTTTTCTCTTCTTTCCTCAGGACTGATATCTATCTGAAAAAGAACGAATTTGTTCTCATCTCCCATGAGCTTTGTACTTCCGTGATTGCTATGATGTTGGGGATAGCCTTCTTGTCACTCCTCGAACTTATTTGTTATTCCAAATCGTTAGTGTATCAGAACCTAGCTTCCTTTCAGTACGTATTTGAGGAGGGAAGGTCCTGGGGTGACTGGAGGTGTGAAGGCAGGGCGGGTATTATGAAAAGGCTGCAGTGAATAGTGATATAAGTGATGTGTGAAGCTGTGAGGTGTGGTTTGTTTGTGTTGTTTGGGTGGTATGGGGTGGGAGAGGGTAATGGGTGTGTGTTGATCATTTGTGTTTTGGTATTCCCGCCTGAGGCTTAGCTTTCCCGTGTGTCAATTGCTTGCCCTGTCTCTTTCCTTCCACTGGTTATATTTTCACTCTCGCTCTTAGTATCCATTCATTTTGTGTTCGTTATTGGTCGTGCAACACTTGCTGATATTCTCGGGAGTCTTTCCAACAGTAAGTTTTCTGTTGTATCCTGTTCTGTGCCACTCTGTTTTGAATGTCAGTTTGAATGGTGATTAATTCCCCTCAAATAACCCCATCTGTGCAACTTTGAGAAAGAAAGGATACAGCAATGTACCATTGGAAAATCATAGAGAGATTAGTACCAAACTGGCACACAAAAATCAACTCCCTACGAGAGCAAAAGAAAAGATCAGGTAGAGGCAACATTTCCCCCAATGAAAATGCAGGGCACCACGAGTACAATAAGAGACAATACATAAGTGTCAGACCCCAAGACTGTTCAACGCCTCCCAGGATACATAAGGGGGATTACCAATAGACCCCTGGGCTGTCATCACGAATGGGCTGCCCAGTGCACCAAAATTAAGTACCTGACAGCCTTGCTTGTGGTTTGTAAACGTCGGTTTACGTACGAACAGCAGAACAGCCAGGTTTGATCATACCCTGATCATCCACGAGACCTGGATCTCAGACTGGAGCCGAAAATCCTCTCCAGGTGTACTCAGGTGTACTCTCCTGTTATTGTTGATGATGCACTCATCTCTTTTTCCTCCAAATGCTTTCATCATATAGGTCGTCCCATTCAGCCTCCTGAAGCCTATGAAAAATTACTGTACCTCTCCTCTCTTCTTCCAATTTCTTATCCCTCCATATTTCTGATCCGATTTTAAGCACTCCTTTGTTTTTTTATCTCATCTCCCGGACACCCCGGTGGCCTGGTATTATACCTCTGCACGAAACTTCCATCTCCTGCCCCCTTCCTTCATCCCGTGCTGTCCGCTTATGTTTCTATTTCCACCATCTTCTCCTTTCGGGCCTCATCTTTATAAGCCATACCACGGGCGGGATTTGAAACACCGCGGTCAGAGAGACCTCAAAACTCCCAGACCGTCGCGTTAGCCACTGGACCAGCTAGCCACAATAAGATTCGCCCAACTAACTAGGTATAATTCTACACCATAGGAAGGTTAAGCATAGGCACCAGTGTGACCACAATGCTAGTTTTTGCGACGAATCCTCCAGCTAGCGGGTTCAAATCCGCCCGTTTGTATGGTTTGTTTGCAATCGTGTCATTTACGATTTCGGTCCTCATCTTTTATATCCTGCATCAGCACTTCCAGTTCTTCTAGGATGGCTAATGTGTAAGCAGCTAGCCTGTTAAAAAAACAGAGGAAAAACAGTAACACCTAACAAGTGTGTGGAGCATATTATCGTGCTTTTCATTTGAGTGAGTTATACGCGCACACAAATGTATATGCTGGGTCACATTTGCTACCTGACCAATTGTTAGGTGTACTGTTTTTCCCCTGATTTTGAAACAGGATAGTATCCTACATCTTCTGTTACCACCCCTTTTTTTCTGTCTGGTAAAACTTTCTGGTTTAGTTTAAATCCCATCACTTGCTCCGAGATCAATAATGTTTACCACCAACTCAAGAGTTTAATTCACGAGAGAATATAGTCGGTATATATGTGTATTAAAAAATCAAGTAACCATTGTATGAGGGACTACCGAGATCGAACCGTTGCCAGCAAGCGCGATTCCCACTCAACAATAACGATTGGTTGCCTCAATTACAAAACGTTCTCAGACTATAGAGTTACTTTAAGCTTCGTAGCTTAAGTAAAGCCACAAACTACGAACTCGTGAGAAGCACCAGAGAATTGTTATATCCTAACGTATGTTAAAAGGCAGCAACTGGGGCAAGTTTGATCATAACAACGTATTGTACATTCTATGGTTTCTCCATACACACAAAAAAAATCTGTCATTCGAGTTTCTGGATACCTTTACTTCCTGCTAGCTTATTTCTCAAGAAAGTTTTATCCCCTCACTGTGCCAGTAACATTATTTGCCTGGTTTCTAAAATAAGTGCATGCCAGGCCACCTAACACTTTCACTTTAGCTTCTTATCAATAACGCAACTCTTCACTACAGAATCTCACAGCAAACTGGACGTCTTAACTTCTTCTGTTACCTCAGTCAGGCATGGTACAGAGTCCGTAACAACTTAAACCATTCGAGGTCATGAGTCAAGTTCTTGGTATTTATAATGGCAAGATAACCAACGTTTGACCCACCAACTTTCCTTGACCTTTTCACTGGCTCCTTCCTTACTGTTGCCTGCCTCTCTAGTTTAATATTTTATTACCTATGCATTTCCGCGTTTACTCCTGAGTTCATCTTTATAATATATAAAAACGCAACCCCAGGAATTTCTCATGTATACATAAATTCAATTAGTGAACATTTATAGTACTGAAAGACGATGTTGCAACATCCATTATCCATGATAAGCCATATGGCTGCATGCCATATGGCTGCATGCCATATGGCTCTGACATTTGCTTGTTGCACTAAACCTACATGCTACACATTAATTCCCTTTCATAAGATTACTTTTGTGGTAGTGTGAAATTTACATTTTAGCATTTTTAGTTATTCATCAAATCTATTTCTTTGTTTAATTACATCTATTCAATTTGCAACACGCATCGGCGAAAAAAAATAAATATATACATTTCCATTTTTTTATCTGCTGTTCCTTTATACAGCTCCTGTCCAAGCAAAATAAATTGTGGCAGCTATTTCATAACTCTGTCAAATGACAAAATGACAATCAATCTGTTTCCTTCTTTGTTGGTTTCTGCCATGAAATGAACGACTATCATTCATATATACATATTATATATATATATATATATATATATATATTATATATATATATATATATTATATATATATATTATATATATATATTTTATTACATATATGGCACAGAGATTTAAGAGATACATTGTTGATATAAAGGTGGCATATAAGGTACATGTTGTTTACGTGTGTATCACCGATTATAAGGCGAAAATCTCATCCAGCTCCTCAGAGCTGGGGACGTGTGCCCAAAATGCAGCAGGCATTACCCCTTTTGAACAGCCGCACTGAGCCGCTGGAACAGAAAACTAGCTGCCCTGGATCCCTAGTTACCCTGATGAGTCTTTTTCCCAGCTCCTTAAGGAAATTAGATGCACTCTTTCCCATGAGCCAAGGGTCTCTGAGCCTATGAGAACAAACATATAATGATGGGCAAGTTCTCCATATTTTCTAGACTTTTGGACTCCTGAAGCTGGCAGCTGCCCTCCTTCCTCCCTGGTGTATTGGAGATAGGTATCAGCCAAGGTAGATGCACATGTATAGTCCCACACCACCTGCTTCCATCTGTCCAGGCTTGAAGGGTGATACCATCTGGACGCTTCTGGCTGCCATCAGATCTGCATAGTTGGGTGGCTCCCTTACTGCTGGGCATCCAGCTGTTGTGAGGCTCCTCTTGATAATGTTATTAACCTCCTCATGTCTTGCAATCTTTCCCTTCGGATTTACGGCACACAAGACCATGGTACCCGAATCGGTCTGCTGCTTCACTGCCACGAATACACCTTGTGTTCGGCAAAGAATAGGGGCGGCAAGTCAAAGGGAACCCACCAATGCGGAGGGTTTCTGTGGGTCGAGGCTTGTCCCCAAGGCGGGATTTGGGAAAGCCAACAGAAAGTCCCCAGCATAGGGGCCCCTCCCTGCCAGGAGGGGGGCGTCTACCCCTTCCCTGACACACCCCCTGAAGAAATTGTTGAGGCAAAAATTTTCCATATTGGCCCATCCCAGTGCGATTTTTGTAGTTTTTTGGGGGGACGGGTTTCTGGTTTCAAAAAGGTTAGATTATCCCAACCCATTGCTCCTTTCAATGAATTTTTGGTCCTGGACCCCCAAATCTTGTCCTAAATGTTCAGGGAAAATTTTCCTTTTTACAAGCTCTCTTTGCAATACACGAGGACAGAAAAGCAGGAACGCAATCTGTGATGACTTGCGGACCCCCAAATTTGCCCCCTAGTCTGACTGGAAGGTATTTGGGTTTCCCATCCCCCGCCCTTCTAGAGAAAGGTTAAGTACTTTCGAAAAAAATCTGCCTCAAAATTATTTGTCATATTCGTGCGTATGGGGTTATCGGGAAGGGTTGCCATCTTAGGAAATTTTGTAAAAACCTGGCAAACTCAAGCACTTTGTGAAAAAGGTAAAAAGGCATCGTGGGTGTCCGATTCCCTTATTCGTTGTTCCATTCCCCTTTAAACCCTCTTCCAATTTTTTCCCTGAGAATTGTGTAAAATGGCATTGCTTCCCAGAGGTGCTCCAAAGAAAAGACACTTTTTGTGGGGGCCCAAGGGGACTGTGCCCCGGGTTAGTTTTGATCCCCACTGCATTTATCACTTTTGACTGACTGAATGATTTCAATTTGGATGGATTCAGGATGAGACCCCTTTTTCCCTTTCCCCCTGCCCTTTTCCTGTTTTAAGGTCCCTGTAAAGGGGGGACTCCTTTGTCCTGCTAGTGTGCCAACATCTAGAACCAAAATGTTTAGCTCGCTGGTCGTCTGACTTTATTTCCCAACTGCTATAAAAGAAGGGAAATTTGGGAAGAGGATTCCTTTTTTGGACACCCTCCCCATGATGGTTTCCCTGCTCCCAAGAGAAACATTTATTCCTTTTTATACCCGCGGGAAAAAAAAGGGGAAAAGGGCCCCGGGAAAAGTTTTTGTACTGCTGCTAAAACCAATTTTCTTTTAAAAGGGGATTAAAAAGCATTCTTGAAATTTTAATTTTCCACTGCATTTTTCCTCAGGGAGGTTGTTGATATACGCCCCGGGTTTCATGAACCGCTGCTTCACTTCCTTGGGGAGACCCCCTATAATTATATATATATATATATATATAAATTATATAAAAATTTTTATATAAAAAAATATATAAATATAAAAAATTTTTATATGAAAAGAGGGGGGAAAGTACCAGGGATTAGGGAGAGAGCATGCATAGTTCCGTGTATAAAGGAAAAGGGGACAAAAAGAGTGCCCAAAAATTTCAGGGGGTAAGTTTTTTGTTAAATAAAACTGGGAAAGTGTAAGGTTTGAGTTAATTTTTGTAAGAATTAAAAAATAAGACGAGAAAAAAGGATAGCAGATGAACAAGGGGGCTTTAGGAAAGGTAAGGGGGTGTGTGGGCCAGGTGTTTACAAAGGGAAAAATATTTGGGGAACAGTATTTAAAAAGGAAAATTTGGTTTTTTTTGGGGATTTTTGGATTTGGAAAAAGGGGTTTTTACAGGGGGGATAAAAGGGGGGGAATGTGCAGATGTTGCAGGTGTAAAGGTATGGGGGTATTAAATGAAAAACAGTGAAGTTTTTTTCAGGATAGTGAAGCTCAGGTTAGGTATGTAGGAAAAAAGGGGAATTTTTTCCCAGAAAGTAGGCCTTAGACAAGAATGTGTGATGTCACCGTGTGTTCAATATATTTAAAATGTGGTTGTAAGGGAAGTGAAAAAATAGGGTCTTGGGAAGAGGTGTGGAGTAAAAGATAAAAAATCAACACAAAGTGGGAGTTGTCCCCAGTTGCTCTTTGCTGATGACACTGTGCTTTTGGGAAATTCTGAAGAGAACTTGCAGAGGTTAGTTGATGAATTGGTAGGTTTTGTAAAAGAAGAAAATTAAAAGTGAATAAGGAAAGAGTAAGGTGATGAGGATAAAAAAATTTGGGGACAAAAGATTGGATATCAGATTGGAGGGGGAGAGAGTTTGGAGGAGGTGAAAGAATTGATGAGGGGGGGAAAAGGGTGAGCGGTGCACTTAGGAGTCTGGGGAGACAAAATAACTTTTTTCCTTGGAAGCAAGGAGGGGAATGTTTTGATTTATAGTTTTAAACCAACGCTCTTATATGGGTGTGAAAACATGGGTGAGGAATGTGCAGGAGGAAGGCTGGAGGCAGTGAAAGATGTCATGTCTGAGGGCAATGTGTGGTGTGAATATAATGCACAGAATTCGTAGTTAGGAAGTTTAAAAGGAGGTGCAGGATTGCCAAAACTGTTGTCCAAGAAGCTGAGGAAGGGTTATTGAGGTGGTTCGGGCATGTAGAGAGAATAGAACGATACAGAATGACTTCGAGAGTGAATAAATCTGTAGTGGAGGGTAAGAGGGGTAGGGGTCGGCCTAGAAATTTTGGAGGGAAGGGTAAAGGGGGTTTTGTGTGCGAGGGGCTTGGACTTCCAGCAAGCATGCGTGAGCGTATTTGATAGTGAATGCAGACAAATTTTTTTAATACTTGACGTGCTGTTGGAGTGTGAGCAAAGTAACATTTATGAAGGGATTTAGGGAAACCGGCAGGCCGGGCTTGAGTCTTTGGGAAAAGGGAATTTCAGTGTCTACACTCTGAAGGAAGGTTTTTAATGTTGCAGTTTTTTTAACTGTAGTGTAAAGCACACCTGGGCAAGACAGTTGACGGAGTGAATGGTTATGAAAGTTTTTCTTTTTCAGGGCCCCCGCCTTGGTGGGAAT
>NC_069401.1:113741324-113757308 GCF_026875155.1 Cherax quadricarinatus | reverse complement strand
ATAGTGAGGTTGGGCTAGTGACTTTTTGTTTCCTGTATTTTTTTTCACTGGGTGACTATTTAATTTGAATCATTTGTTGTGGTATGGACATTCTGCATTTTTTTATTCACTCCTCCAATCTCTTCCTCCCATGTTGTATATATCTTGGGTAAAATGTCTTGTTTATTTTTATTATTTAGTACCTTCCTGTTACCTGTCCTTAGTTCCATATTTTTATTGCACATCCAAAAGCACCTTGCTAGTTCGATGTCATATTATGATGCAGTGTTTATTCTTGCACAAGAAATATGATACTTGGAAAAGCATAGGTTGCATGACCCTGGATTTCCTTCAAATGATTTTTTACATGTCCCACAGTAACACTGTACTGACATCCTACCCGTATTCTACTTCACTCTGTATGCCTCGAAAAAAAATTATTTCCACTATACCTTTCTGCTCTGGTGACAGTAATGTGTGAGATGTATTTTTGGAAACCGAGGCTTGCGGCTTGTGGGTGAATTATTAGGGGAGGGGGAAGGGGTGATTACATTATAGCTGTGGGTAGCGGGTGGGAGTCGGATAAAGGTCACGTTACATCACGTTTTCCTCCTGTGGTTGGACATGTATGGGCTCGATACGGCGTATGCTGTCAGTGGCCCCTGAAACCCAACAGTTGGACATGTATCATATTTTCTCTCTATTTAATTTTGTTTTGTTCACTGTATAACTTTCCAGATTCATTCTTCGCTGAGCACTCATATATATTTTAATTTCTTGATCTTAATGACTTCCTCACACTGATCTATGTTTACTTATAGACCCAAACAATTTCTTGCATTGGCACCATAAATCGTAAAACAGCTGTTATGGGAACACTGGATGGCACTGCACTTTCACTATACTGTCACTCTAACATCCTACTATTAATATCCTAGTTTTTCGTATTTCCATAAGGTCTTACTCTATGGTATCACTGGATTATACGTAGGTTATATTGTGGGAAGGATTTTTTTTTAACGTATTGACTTGAAAAGTAGAATCCTGCGACTGCTGGCAACTGTTTGCAACACTAGTTGTAAATAATGTACCAATATTTTGCTCTTAATTTCACCACATTAACTGAGGTTACTTATCTATACACTACAGTCCTACTGTCATATACGCTGCTTCACTATGTATTTTACTCAGTTTTCAGTTGGGCTTTCTTTTCTCTCTCTCTCTCTCTCTCTCTCTCTCTCTCTCTCTCCTCTCTCTCTCTCTCTCTCTCTCTCTCTCTCTCTCTCTCTCTCTCTCTCTCTCTCTCTAAAAAAAAAAAAAAAAAGTTTATTCAGACACGACACTCTGGCTCCCTAACTCCCCTCAAATATGGCACTATGGCATACTTTTTCCTTTATTATGGCACAGTTGTTGCTATTATTTGCTAGATGATATTGCAGCTCTGAAGATATGTACTGTATAGGTTCACTGGCACAGTTTTATGTTGTAGGAAGATCCCATGTTCTATAAGTGTCTCAATTTTCAACTTGTCGGTTTTTTAAATCATTCATCACAACTGTCAGACACTGCAGTATCATGGGAATTTGCTACAAAGACTTCTTCCACACTTGTCCAACCTTTGGACGAAGACCTACTTCGACTAGTGGATGGTTCCACTAAGATCCCGCCTCCTCCTGCTTCGCCTCACCTGACTACAGTATATGAGCCACGTCTACTGCCCTATGCTGTACATTCTACAAGATTGATGGACTGAACACAGATTCCAGGCTGAGGGACTGATTATCTCATACCCCTCATCTCCTTACATCTTTCTGCTTTGTATTGGACTGATGAAGCCACTGTGTGGCGAAACGTTTCCTGAATAAAGATTCCCATATGTTGCATAAGAGTCTCAATCTTCAACTTGTCGGTTTTTTAAATCATTCATCACAACTCACACAGACCTGACTATCAGTAAACATACTAAATGTAAAGTCTACTACTACTACTACTACTACTACCTCCACCTCTTCCTGCCTATATATAGCCGTCCTGCTCCACCTCTGTTAGTGTGACTTTGTCAATGGTCCAAGTCGGACCGAAACGTCGTCGTAAGCTTCTCTCTTTTATGTGCGGGTTATTTGTGTATCGTTCCAGTCACGGTATTGTGCCTTTTTGTTATTTAAGTAAAGCCTTTTTTTGCAACTAAAGTTAATTTTGTCTTCCATAGGAGGAGGTGCAAGTATCTCCTCATCGTCGGGACCAACTGTCCCCGGGCCTAGCCATATTCCCCGCCCTCACAGGGCTCGTAGGGAGAGGCTAGGCCTCTCTGGTATGCAATACCCACCCCAAGGAGGCTAATGGGAATAGGAATGGCAGTCTTGTAAGCTGCTAGCTCTGGCTCAGGCACCTACCCTGCCCTAGAAGGATTGGGAATGGTGTCGATCCCATTGTTATTAAATGATCGCCATGTTAAACTTACAGTTGTAAATCAATATTTGTAATTATATACACATCAATGTAATTTAAATATAATGAAAGAAGTCTCAGTTTAGCTTAAGGTTCCTGACAAGTAATTACTAAAATATATTTAATTTGTAAATATTAAAGAAAATTATTTTTATATTACTTTCGTTTTTTATTCATCTCTCCTGGATGTACGTAATCTCTTTCTGATTGTAAATGTTTTGCTGGTTTTTAAATCATTTTAGTGACTATTATTATGACCGGTATACAGGCCATTCTGAGTGGAAAATTCTCTCGATCAACCAGGTTGTTAGAGGTGGAATGTAGTAACTGGAGACTTCCATATATGGGTTCTGGAGTCTGTTGTATGAAAAAACTTTCACGTGTGTGTGTTAGAAGCTCCCGTATCAGAAAAACTTGCAAATGTACTTGAGAATTTTGAAGCAGAAGAATCTGTCCTCTCACGTGCGTGTACTGGATGATTTTGTACCAGAAGAGACCGTCCTGCTACCATGGTGTACGGGAAAAAATACTCGGGTTTGTGTTGACTGGAATTAGTTGCAATGGAATATTGTTGTCATTTTCCCAATGTGTGGAAGAACTGGCGAAGGTCGGTCCTTACGATTTCCTTCTCTGGCACTTCCAACGTGCACCATCTGCAGGGTTTACCTGCTGGTTTTCCCTGGTGGTGCTCAGTGAGCGTAAGAAACTGGCGGCCCCTCAAGGAAGGTTCCTTGATGCTGGTGAGGGGCTCTTGATCTTTGGAACTGGATCTGTGCTACAGTTCCCTGAATTAAGCTAAAATCCCTTCCATCCCCCCACAGGCGCTGTATAACCCTACGGGTATAGCGCTTCCTCTTGATTATAATAATTGGCGACTCACTCGAGGGACGACCAGGTAACGTTATCTCTGGAAGTGTCGAGAAAGAGATGACCTAAGAAGTCTCACCCAG
This sequence comes from Cherax quadricarinatus, assembly GCF_026875155.1. NCBI lineage: Eukaryota > Metazoa > Arthropoda > Malacostraca > Decapoda > Parastacidae > Cherax > Cherax quadricarinatus. Next base: position 113,753,931 of record NC_069401.1, on the reverse strand, counting down.
TGATGGAAACGTAAGAAGAGCGGCTGCCCAGCTTTTTGAACCTTAACTCGGATGCCACTCTTTTCCCAAAAAGTCGATGAGCTCCAGTCATGATCCTTTCATTAAAGTTTCATAGCTCTTGGCAGTGTTTGTCAAATATTTAAAAAAATAAATCAGGAAGGCACTCACGGGCTTATTAATCATTTTTAATGATGTATTTAAATAAAATTTTATACCAATCTGTAAGTAATAAAATATAATCAAGCTTTTTCCTCCATTAGATATCTTAACATTCCAATACAAGGGTTTTCTTTATTATATAAACATAAAAAATATTAGAAGAAGGAAGAAGAGAGGAAGGTTAAGTAGGAGGGGGGAAGAGAGAGAGGGAGAAGATAGGGAGAAAAAGAACTGAGAAACAATGAACTGAGTGGTTCATGTAAATTGCGTCATTGCTTGACCTCACTACCTGACCTATACTTGTTCCTGTTACGCCATCTTCCAAGAAGCGTAGGTAATACAGGGTGAAAATATATATATATATATTTTAATATATAAATATAATTTTAATATATATATATTTTATATATATATATATATATATAATATATATATATATATATATATATATATATGTTTATTAATGTTTTATTGTAATTTTAGTTTTACTGATATAACGTCACGGGTGAACAGGACAATTTAGGTTTTAATGTCACCTGCAAACATCTGTAAAAAAACATGATAATATCGTTCAAGTGATGTTCAACCTCTTTTACTAAAGGTAAGTAATAAATATACTCGAAGGTAATAAAATAAATATTTTCTTTTTTCAATATTTCATTCACATAAAAAATCGGTGAATAAAATCTAACACACTGCATATTTTCCATGGTCAGGTTTCTGTTAAATCTCGTTCGTGTTGTACGTGACTCGTCGATTATTTCTCGTATCAATAAACACCAACGCTCAGTCCTCTCCATTTGACTGATATCTACATCAGTACTTGTTCTATTTCATGGAGATCTAGCAGGCGGAGTACATACTTCCTTAATTAAAGAAGCAACTCGTATTGTGTGTTAGGTATTACTGGTGACAAGTCTCTCGAGGTGAATACGAAAGCTTCAAGAGAGGTTTTGTCTGCAGGAAAGTTTTCACGGTAGTTTGTGTTGGAGTATTCGAAACAGGAACCTTTCTTTTAAAATATACTACTGTCCAGTGCTGTATAAGCTGCGTTGGCTCACAACCTTCGGTGAAGTTGATGATATTTATCAATGCGTTAATACTGATATCTTTCAACACACAGTTTCCTGTAAAGAGCAAAAAATTGAGAGATCGTGCACGTACACACAACACACACACACACATACACACACACACACACACACACACACACACACACACACACACACACACAACACACACACACACACACACACACACACACACACACACACACACAAGAGAGAGAGGGGTGGGTGGATTGCATTTTCTTGGACTGCAAGAAGGCGTTTGACACAGTTCCACACAAGAGATTGGTGCAAAAACTGGAGGACCAAGCAGGGATAACAGGGAAGGCACTACAATGGATCAGGAATACTTGTCAGGAAGACAGCAGCGAGTCATGGTACGTGGCGAGGTGTCAGAGTGGGCACCTGTGACCAGCGGGGTCCCGCAGGGTCAGTCCTAGGACCAGTGCTGTTTCGGGTATTTGTGAACTACATGAGGGAAGGAATAGACTCTGGGGTTTCCCCTGTTTGCAGATGACGTGAAGTTGATGAGAAAAATTCACTCGATCGAAGGACCAGGCAGAACTACAAAGGGATCTGGACAGGCTGCAGACCTGGTCCAGCAATTGGCTCCTGGAGTTCAATCCCACCAAGTGCAAAGTCATGAAGATTGGGAAGGGCAAAGAAGGCCGAGACGGAGTACAGTCTAGGGGTCAGAGACTACAAACCTCACTCAAGGAAAAAGATCTTGGGGTGAGTATAACCCCAGGCACATCTCCTGAAGTGCACATCAACCAAATAACTGCTGCAGCATATGGGCGCCTAGCAAACCTCAGAACAGCATTCCGACATCTTAATAAGGAATCATTCAGGACCCTGTACACCCGTGTACGTTAGGCCCATATTTGAGTATGCGGCACCAGTTTGGAACCCCCACACCTAGCCAAGCACGTGAAGAAACTAGAGAAATGCAAAGGTTTGCAACAAGACTAGTCCCAGAGCTAAGAGGTATGTCCTACGAGGAGAGGTTAAGGGAAATAAACCTGACGACACTGGAGGACAGGAGAGATAGGGGGGACATGATAACGACATACAAAATACTGAAGGAATTGACAAGGTGGAAAAGACAGGATGTTCCAGAGATTGGACACAGTAACAAGGGGACACAGTTGGAAGCTGAAGACACAGATGAATCACAGGGATGTTAGGAAGTATTTCTTCAGCCACAGAGTAGTCAGTAAGTGGAATAGTTTGGGAAGCGATGTAGTGGAGGCAGGATCCATACATAGCTTTAAGCAGAGGTATGATAAAGCTCACGGCTCAGGGAGAGTGACCTAGTAGCGATCAGTGAAGAGGCGGGGCCAGGAGCTCGGACTCGACCCCCGCAACCTCAACTAGGTGAGTACACACACACACGGAATACCTATCAGGAAAGAAACGAGTGAAGTTACGTGACGAGGTATCGGTATCCGAATGCGAAAAGCGGGGCTCCACATGGGACAGTCTTAGGGCCGATGATCTTTCTCGTATTTGTGAATGACATAACGGAAGGGGTGGATTCAGAGGTGTCCTTGTTTGTAGACACTGAAGCTAATTCAGAGAATTCAAGCAGACTTAAATCAGGTAGGACTACAAAGGAATCTGGACCGACTGGAAAGAAGGTCCGACAGATGGGTACTGGACTCACAAAATCGTAATGACACGATTGCAAACAAACCATACCACGGGCGGGATTTGAACCCGCGGTCAGAGAGTCTCAGAACTCCAGACCGTCGCGTTTGCCACTGAACCAGCTAGCCACAATAAGATTCGTCCAACTAGGCATATTTCTACACAATAGGAAGGTTAGCATAGGCACCACTGTGACCACAAATGCAAGTTTTTACAGACGAGTCTCCAGCTAGCGTGGCAGTGACGAACTCTAGCTCAAGTCCCCTCACTGCCGTCAACATGACTCACGAAATCGTAATGACACGATTGCAAACAAACCATACCACGGGCGGGATTTGAACCGTCACTGCCGTCATGTTGACGGCAGTGAGAGGACTTGAGCTAGAGTTCGTCACGGTCACGCTAGCTGGAGATTCGTCTGTAAAATTGCATTTGTTGGTCACAGTGGTGCCTATGCTAACCTTCCTATGGTGTAGAAATTTACCTAGTTGGAGAATTTTATTGTGGCTAGCTGGTCCAGTGGCTAACGCACGGTCTGGATTTTTTTGAGACTCTCTGACCGCGGGTTTTCAAATCCCGCCCGGGGTATGGTATGTTTTGATGGCTACGGGGTTTTAAACCCCCGGCAAGAAATCATAAAGAATGGGGAAGGGGAAAAGAAGCCCTCAGACGGAGTACATACTACGGGTACACAAATAACCCGCACATAAAAGAGGAGAAGCTTACGACGACATTTCGGTCCGACTTTTTTTTTTTTTGCTATTTATACTACGGGGTAAAAGGTTGTGATATCGATCAAGGAAATGGAACTTGGGGTGAGTATCAAACCGGGCACATCTGAAGAACACATCAACCAAATAATTGCTGCAGATTATGGGCGCATGGCAAACCTAAGAATAGCGTTTCAGTACCTATGTAAGAAATCATTCAAGACACTATATGTGTTAGTCAGGCCATACTGGAGTATGCAGCCCCCAGTAGGGAAACCCCACACAGGGTCGAGCACGCCAAAAAATTAGAGAAAGTGCAATGGTTTGAAATAAGACTAGTCCCTGAGTTAAAGGTTATGCCCTATGAGGAGAGGTTAAAGGAAATCAACCTGATGGCAATGGAGGACAGCAAGGATAGGGAACACATAATAACAACATCTAAGATATTGAGAGGAATTGACAAGGTGGGCAGGACAGAATGTTCCAGAGATGGGACACAGAAACGAGGTGCCCACAATTGGATGTTGAAAACTCAGGACGAGTCACAGGGATGTTAGGAAGTATTTCTTCAGTAATAGAATTGTCAGGAAGTAGAATAATTTTGGACAGGGATGCAGGGGAGGAAAAATTTCATTCACATCTTTAAGAAAAAGTACGATAAAGCTCTTGGAATAGGGAAAGAGCTGACCTAGTGGCGACCACAGAAGAAGCGGGATCAGGCGCTATAAATCCACCCGTCAACCACAAATAGGGCAGTATAAATAGGTGAGTAAACACATACATACCCCCACCCACCCAAACCCACACACACACACAACACACACACAAAAAACACACACAAAAACACACACACACACACACACCCACACACCACCCCACACACACACACACACACACACACACACACACACACACAACTGTGCACCATATATGTCAGCCCATACTGGAGAATGCAGTACCAGTTTGGAATCCACACATGGTCAAGCACGTCAAGAAATTAGAGAAAGTGCAAAGGTTTGCACTAAGGGGATTGTCCTACGAATAAAGGTTAAAGGAAATTGACCTGACGACAATGGAAGACAGGAGGCTCGGGGAGAAACATGATAACGACATGTAAAATACTGCCAGAATAGAAAAGGGTTTGACAAGACAGGATGTTCTAGAGAGGGGAAAACAGAAACAAGGGGTCACAATTGGAAGCTGAAGACTCAAATGAGTCAAAGGGATGTTTGGAAGCATTTCTTCAGTCATAGAGTTGTCAGGCCGTGGAATAACCCTAGAAATGACGTAGGGAGGCGGGAACCTTTACATAGTTTTAAGATGAGGTTCGATAAGCTCATGGAAGGCAGGGAGAGGAGGCCCTATTAGCAATCATTTGAAGAGGCGGGGCAGGAGCTATGAATCGAGCTCTGTAACCAAATAGGTGAGTACACACACAAGTGACGAGGTATCAGAGTGGGTTGCCTGTGAGAGCGGGGTTTCACAGGGGTGAGTCCCTAGACCGGTGTTTGTTTCTGATATATGTAAACGACATGGCAGAGAAGGATGGCTGAGAAATGTCCCTGTTTGCAGATGATGTCAACCCTGATGAGAGAATTCAATGGGACGAGGATTGCTATTTAAGACAAAATCCGCAAGTTTTACCTATTGGTCACCTACTATACCTACTCACCAGGTGCCTGTCAATCCCAAAATTTACCTTACTTCCTGATATGCTCCCCAGCCTTCAGCAGTCTGAAACTCAAGAAATATGACTCTCTTCTTAAGACCATGCTAGAAAGTGTATTGAATCTTTCCCTCGAAGATGGACAGTGGTTGCAAGCCTCACTTCCAATCAGACTTGGGGGGCTAGGAGTACGCAAATCCCCCAGATTGCCCTACACATGTGCCATCACACGTGGGGTTTTGAGGTAGACAAACACGGGAAAAGCCTTTCACAAACTGGTAAACATAAACATCAAGCAAAGACAGCAGTGAATTAGATTCCCATTCAGTTCTGAAGTTGACAGGAGGAGCAAGTTTATGATGAGATCAACAAGGAGTTAGAAGAGACTAAAATCAAGTGTAAAGTCAGAGGACACAAGTGCAACTAATGTGACACTTTATTGTGGCAACGTTTCGCTCTCCAGGAGCTTTGTCAAGCCATTACAAACAGTACATGGACACAGGAGGTATTATATAGGCTCAGAGTGAGGTGCAATACTAGTGGTAGTAGTAGTAGTGACATAAGTTGTAGTAGTAGTAGTAATACATAAGAACATAAGAAAGGAGGACCACTGCAGCAGGCCTGTTGACCCCTGAACATCAAAATGGTAAAACAAAAACCGACAGGTTGGTAGGAAAGACACGTAAGCAACAGTTAGGCAACTTTATTCCGAAAAAGTTTCGCCTACACAGTAGGTTTCTTCAGTCGAATACAGAAAGTAGGCAGGGAAAATCTTATACTGTTCCTGCCTACTTTCTGTATTCGACTGAAGAAGCCTACTGTGTAGGCGAAACGTTTCGGAATAAAGTTGAGTGGTGACGTTTTACTTAGCTCTGTGAAGACCTGTTTGCGCGCTCTCTACGAATTGAAGCAAGATGCCCTCCATCGAGCAACTTTACCAACAGCTTATGGAAGAATTGAGGATGGCGAAGATGGAGATTAGGCGACTAATGAGGAAAACAAGAATATTCGTAGTAGTCCTCCTGTTTTGAGTCCTCAGGTCAAGAAAGGAAAAATGGTCAGTGGCTGGACAGCAGGGGAAAGAAGTTGACGATCAAAAAGGGCGAATGGAAAGGTAGAAAAAAAGATGAAGAAGAAAGAGACTGCTCTGGGAAACTGTTGTGGAAACATCTAATGCTTTCTCCGTGCTACCCGACGATGTGAGTCGATACTGGAACGTCACGACGAACGACACCAAGAAAGGTAAGAATATTGTTGTTGTTGGGGGTAGCCAAGTTAGGTATATGGATAAGGAGTTCTGCTTGAAGGACAGGAGTAGGAGACAGAGAGTTTTCTTTCCTGGGGCTGGGATGGAGGATATTGTTAGCCGTTGGGATGACATCATGAGAGGTAATGGGAGCAAATCCTTTTATCTGTCTCAGTGCTGGAAGCAACGATGTTGGCAGGGCGTAGGAGTGAAGACTGATTAGCAGGTATAGGTCAGCAATAGAAATAATTAGGAGGAAGGGTGGGAACCCTGTCATATGTGGTATTTTGCCAAAGGGGAGGAGTTGGAAAGAATGGTTGTCCAGGGCAATTGGTGTCAATTGCTGGCTGGACAAATACTGTAAGGAAAATGCGGTAACATTCATTTACAACTGGGACCTCTTCCATGGGAGAAATGACATGTATGCCACGGATGGGTTCACTTATCTAGGTCTCGGGTGGGAGCACTGACAACTGCAGTGGAGGGAGCTGTTAGGACTTTAAACTAGGAATAGTTAGTGGTATGGTTTTTTGGCAGGAAAAAAATGAAGTCCCCGTGTAGTAAATATTAAAGAGTTCTAGGGGAACTAGTAATAATAAGAAGAGGTAGATATTGAAAAGCAAGTGGCATTGGGTGATAAGGACAGTAATAGGTTTAGTAGAAAAACAGAAATGAGCAGGAAGGGTAAAGAGAAAAGAGAGTCTTTCAATGTTTATTAAGTAATAGCCGTAAAAAGCCGTAAGATGGACGAGTTGAGATTAGTTGCTGTGCAGGTAACATTTATGTATTTGCCTTAACTGAGACATGGTTTAATTCAAAAGTCGGGATATGCGGCAGAATGTCACATTCAGGGTTTTAAATTGTTCCAAGTAGATAGAAGTATCGGGAAGGGGGTGGGGTGGCATTGCATGTCCGAGATCGCTTGAACTGTTTTCATAAAAACGGGTATTAAGTCTGAAGTAACCATACAGAGTCTGTTTGGATTTGAATTTTCAGGGGGGCATGAAAAACTGATTTTAGGAGTGATATACCGTCCCCCAAACTTAGATAGGGGCCAAGGGAGACTACTATGGGAGGAAATTGTTAAGGCCACAAGGCACGATAATGTAGTAATTCTAGGAGACTTTAACTTTAGTCATATCGATTGGAATTTCTTGACGGGAATTTAGAATCAAAACGACTTCTTTAGAAGTAGTTTGGATTGTTTTTTTAAGCAGTTTGTGACAGAACCTACAAGGGGAAATAAAACCCGCTTGACTTAGTTCTGGCAAACAATTTAATTTATAAATTTCAGAGGAACTGGGTGCAGCGACCCCAAATCAATTACATTTAGCATTGAATGGGAAATACGATGGTAGCGATAACTCAGTAACAGTCCCCGAATTTTTGCCCTTTGCAGATTACGATGGGCTTTGAGAACACTTATCATCTGTTGACTGGGTAACGAAGGAGCTATCAATATGACAGTTTTCTGAACATTATACATGCTGCTCAAAGAACGTTTATCCCATAGAAGAAAAATTTGATCAAATAGAAATGACCCAAAATGGATGAATAATAGGCTCAAATATCTATAGGGCATAAGAAAAGGGAATTTAAGGCATATCAAAAGAGGTGAGGGTCATCTTATGAATCAGTATATTGACATTAAGGGGGGGACATTAAAAGGGGAAAGAAAACTAAGGGACTAATGAAATTAAAGTTGCTAGGGGTTCTAAAACTAACCCCAAGAGTTTTTTCCAGGTCTATAGAACAAAAGTTAGAGATAAGATAGGTCCCCTTAAAAATAAATATGGGCATCTTATGACAAAGAGAATGAAATGTGCTCGATTTAAATAATTATTTTCTCTCAGTTTTTACACAGGAAGACACTAACAATATTCAGTAATTAATTTTTATTGTGGGCTAGAAGATAAATTATGTAACATCACAGTCACTAGTGAGATGGTTGTGAAGCAGATAGACAGACTGATGCAAAAAAAGTCGCCGGGTCCTGATGAGGTTTTTCAAGGGTTTTTTAGGAATGCAAAATGGAACTCTGTGAACCATTAACTAATAATTTTAATTATTTTCTTCAAACAAGTTGTGTGTCTGATATTTTGGAAGATGGCTAATGTAATTCCTATTTTTAAAACAGGGGAAAGTCGGTACCGTCAAATTAACCGCCCAATAAGCCTGACCTCAATTGTAGGCAAATTACTAGAGTCAATTAATAGCTGAGATTATAAGAAGCCATCTCGATAAGCATAGCTTGATTAATGATACTCAGCATGGAAATTCACAAGAGGCCGGTCTTGTCTAACTAATTTATTAAAATTCTTCAGTAAAGCTTTTGGGCTTTTGAAGACGATAAAGAATTTGATATTATTTACTTAGATTTTAGTAAGGCTTTTGATAGAGTTCCGCGCCATAGACTGTTAAAGAAAGTGGCACTCATGGCTTTGGGGAAAAGTGCTCTGTGGATCGAGTCATGGCTCACAGACAGGAAGCAAGAGTGTCCATAAATGGGGTTAATCCGAGTGGGGGTCTTTTACAAGTGGCGTTCCCAACATTTTGGGCCCGTTGTTGTTTTTAAATATATTTAATGATTTTTGATGAGGGAATTACTAGTGTTTTGAGCAAATTCGCCGATGACACATAAGAACATAAGAAATAAGAAAGGAGGAACACTGCGCAGGCCGTTGGCCCATACTAGGCAAGTCCTTTTCAATTCATCCCACTAACAAAACATTTGCCCCAACCCAGTTTTCAATGCTACCCAAGAAATAAGCCTCTGATGTCAAGTCCACTCAAATCCAACCCCTCCCACTCATGTACTTATCCAACCTAAATTTGAACTACCCAAATCCTAGCCTCAATAACCCAACTGGGTAGACTGCTCCACTCATCAACTACCCTATTCCAACCAACACTTTCCTATGTCCTTTCTAAATCTAAACTTATCTAATTTAAATCCATTGCTGCGGTTTCTCTTGGAGAGATATCCTCAAGACCTATTAATATCCCCTTTATTAATACCTATCTTCCCCTTATACACTTCGATCATGTCTTCCCTCATTCTTCGTCTAACAAATGAATGTAAATTTAAGAATCTTTCAATCTTTTTGTAAGGAAGATTTCTAATGCTATGTATTAATTTAGTCATCCTACGCTGAATGTTTTCTAACGAATTTATGCGTAGAAGTGAGGATTTAGTTAGAAAGTTCAGGACAGCTATAGACATAATTTGGAAGAATGGCGGCGCCTGTTATATGTGCATTTGCCAAGAAGAGGTGTTGGTAATGAATGGTTGTCCAGAGCAATTGGTATTAATTGTTGGCTCGATAAACACTGTAAGGATAATGCAGTACCATTCATTGGTAACTGGGACAGGGATGGGGTTCACTTATCCAGGGTAGGTGTGGGTTTTCTTGCTAAATCAGTTGAGGGGTTGTTAGACTTTAAACTAGGATTAGTTAGAGGTATGGGTTTAGAAATGGGTTTAAATTTAAGAGTATGGATAATTGACTTATGCTCTGATATTAAAATCTTAATAGTAACTGTCATGGAGTAACTCTGGTAATGATAATTCAGAAATTGTGTAAAAACAAAGATGAATAGGAAAAATGTGCAGAAGAAAAAAACATATGATGGTATTTTATGCTAACAGTCGAATTTCAAAAAAATAAAATTAATGAACTACGTTGGTAGCATATGCTGGGAACTTTGATTATCATTGCCATTAACTGAAACGTGGTATGCTTTAAAGAGTCGGATATGACTGCGAGTGTAATATTTAGGGATTTAAGTTGTTCAATGTAGATAGATGTAATGGGAAGGGGGAAGGAGTTCATTGTATGTTCGAGAAAATATTAATTGTTGCATAAAAACAGTATAAAATAGATGGAGCAGTAACAGAGTCTATTTGGGTAGAGTTCGTGGAGGGTCAAGAAAAACTAATTCTAGTGTAATATACCGACCTCCAGGCTTGGATCACGATAGAGGGAGACTTCTTTGGGACGAAATTGTTAGGGCTTTCTGGACACAGTAACATAGTCATAGTAGGGACTTTAACTTTAGTCAATTGACTGGAATTCTTTGACAGGTAATCTAAGTCCAGTGACTTATGGAAACAGTTCAGGACTGTTTTCTGAAACAGAGCGTAACTGAGCCTACCGGGGGGGAAATAATTTACTAGACCTAGTCTTTTCAAATAAGGAAACACTCGTGAATAATCTGGAGATCACTGAAAAGCTTGGCACAAGTGATCACAAATCCATCACTTTTAGCATTAATTGGGGGAAAGCAAGAATAATGATAATACAGTAAAAATCCCTGATTTTTGTTCTGCCGATTATAATGGACTTAGGGGAAAATCTGTCTAATCTTGATTGGGGTTATCTAGCTAATGATTTTATTGACGATAATCATACTTATGAATATGAAGGGATCTGCTTTATGATTGTTTTCTTAATAATGTACACAGTGCCCAGAGTATATACATTCCAAGATAAATTAGGTCTAATTTAAAACGATTCCAAATGGGTTAACAGGAGGCCCAAAGATATATTAAACAGAAAAGGGGAATTTATAGGCTCATCAAAGAGGAGAGGTAACCTTACTGACCAATATGTTCAGCTTAAAAAAGAAGTAAAAAAGGCGATTAGAAGGGTAAACGTGACTATGAAATTAGAGTTGCTAATGAATCAAAGACTAATCCAAAGGGGTTCTTTCAAGTGTATAGGACGAAGGTGAAGGAAAAAGTAGGACCTCTGAAAACTGGGAATGGACAGCTGACGGATAATGAACTGGAAATGTGTTCCTTATTTAATGACTATTTTTTGTCAGTTTTTACACAGGAAGATGTAAATGAGATTCCAGTAATTAACAATTATTTAGTTATGGAACTAGTCTTGCTGCAAACCTTTACACTTTCTCTAATTTCTTGACGTGCTTGACCAGGTGTGGGTTCCAAGTTTGTGCCTGACGTACACGGTGTACAGAGTCTTGAACGATTCCTTATTGAGGTACCGGAACGCTATTCTTTGGGTCGCCAGGCGGCCATATGCTGCAGCAGTTATTCAAATTCAAAGTTTATTCTCTATAAGGATTACAATGCTGAGTTTACAGGAATTTGGTTATTGTGTGGTTTACATGTAGTAAAATAGTGATTACAGAGTGTACCACTAGAATGCTTAGCATGGCTAGGCATTTCGGACAGACTTAGTTTTATTCTTAATTGTAAAATATTACAAATTATGAGGTAAGTTGGTATTATGGCTAAGTGACTAAATACTAGTTTGTGAGTTTAGCAATGTGAATGCTTTTGTTTTGGCACAGTACATAGTTTCTGTATTGGAGTATCACAGGATTCATTATTTTAAGATTGAGATTAATATTTCTGTTTATGGTCAAATGAGTGAGTGAGTGTAAGTGGAACCACCAGGTGGTATTCGTGTAGTTAGTTGACGGGTGTATCAGGGGGATAAGATGTTTTCTAATGGTAGTTTTGAAGGTGATGAATGTGTCTGCAGTTCTAGAGTTCTCAGGGAGGGTATTCCAGATTTTTGGGCCTTTGACATACATTGAATTTTTGTATAGGTTTAGTCGGACACGGGGAGAATTCGTAGAGATGTTTGTGTCTGGTGTTATGCCTGTGGGTTCTGTCACAACTATCAAGAAAACGTTTTAGGTCAAGGTTTGATATTAGAGTTTAAGGCCCTGTAGATGTAAATTGCACAGTAATTTAAATGTGGATGTACTGAACAGGGAGTAAGTTTTAGGTCTATGAAGAGTGGGGGGGTGTGTTGCCAGGGATGGAATTTAGTGATTATTCTTACTGCAGCTTTTGTTGGGTTATTATTGGCTTTAGGTGTGTTGCTGCAGTTGATCCCCAAGCACCCAAAAAGCATAGGTGAGGTATGGATAAATAAGTGAGTGGTATAGTGGAGAAGGGCATTTTGCGGCACGTAGTACGTATCTTGGAGAGGACCAACGTTTTGGATACTTTTTTGGTTATATGCTGGATATGGGTGCTGAATTCAGGTTGTTGTCAAGTATAAGCCTAGGAATTTGCCCCTTATTTTTTGGGGAATTTGAGTGTTGTCCTCTTAAAGTGCATCCCCCCTGC
>NC_069401.1:113720011-113740824 GCF_026875155.1 Cherax quadricarinatus | reverse complement strand
CCTTTATTATCTGAGTCTTGCTTCCAATTTGTGACCCCTTTTTTCTGTGCCCCATCTGGAACATCTGTTTTTTGCCCTTTGCATTTCGTGCGCGAGCGTGGGGTGTGTTTGGTGGGTAATCACTAATTGTATTTGCGGGGGTGGGAACGAACGCTCCCGGGTCCTCCTCTCCCTGCTCCATGGTTTTATATACCTTTTTTTAAGTATGTATGGTATCCCCCCACTACATCGCTCGCCGACAGTTCCACCCCCCGATAATCTGTATGAAGAACTGCTTCCTAAACCCCTGTGACTCATCTAGTCTTCAGCTTCCAAGAGTGCCCCTTTTTTCTGGGCCCTTTTGGAACATTTGCTCTGCCCCTTGTTTTTCCCACCAGTTTTTGTATGCGTTATCAGTCCCCCCTATCCCCCTGCCCTCCGTGTAGTCGGGGGCCCCCCCCAAACCTTCTTCTAGGACATTCCCCTTAGCTTAAACTAACCTTGTCGCAAACCTTTGCACTTTTAAATTTTGACGTGCTTGACCCGGTTGGGTTCCAAACTGTGCTGCATCTCCGTATAAAGCTGATGTACACTGTGTACAGTGTTTTTGAAAGATTCCTTATTAGGTACCCGGAATGTAATCCCCATTTTTGTCAGGCGCCCATATGCTGAAACAGTTATCTGGCTGATATTGTTCCGGAGACGTGTTCTGTGTTATAATCACGCCAAGATTCTTTCTCCTTGAGCGGGGTTTGCAGTCTTTTGGCCACTAGCCTATACTCCTCTGCGGTCTTTTTGCTCTTCTAAATCTCATGACTTGATTTGGCAGGGTTGAATTCGAGAAGCCAGTTGTGGACCACGGTCCAGCCTCTCCAGGCCCTCTTTGAAGGTCTGCCGATCCTTTTGATTTTAAATTCTCCCCCATTAACTTCCTATCATCTGCGAATAGGACCCCGCTGAGTCAAAAACCTTCCATCTTTGTCATTCACTTATACCAAAATTAGCACTGGTCTAGGACCGACCCCTGTGGGACCCAGCTCGTCACAGGTGCCCACTGGGATACCCTCACGCACTTGTCTCGTTTTTGCCTCCTGTCAGGTATTCTTGATCCATGAATCCCCTTTCCCGTTATTAATGCGCCTGATCTTAGTTTCTGCCACTAATTTCTTTGGGGAGAACTGTGTCGAAGGCCTTTTTGGGCGTCCAACTCCACCCGTCTGTCTCGTCTTTTTGGTTACTTTTACTTAAAAGCTGTGTGTACTCACCTATTTGTACTCACCTATTTGTGTTGCAGGGGTCGAGTCAAGCTCCGGGCCCCCGCCTCTTTCGCGATTGCTACTAGGCCCTCCTCTCTCCCTGCCCATGAGCTCTATCTACCCGCCTTAAACTATGTAGGTTCGCCTCACTACGCACTTTCTAGGCTATTCCACGGCTTGACTACTCATGCTGAAGAAATTACTTCCTAACATCCCCACTTTTATTCCAATTGATCTTCAACTTCCCAATTGTGACCCTCTTTGGGGTGTGTGGTGTGTGTGTGTGCTGTGTGTGTTGTGTGTGTTGTGTGGTTTTTGTGGGGGGAAGCCATGGATAACATTCAAAATTTCTGCGCAAATTGGGAAATTTTCTCAATGACACGACCACCGTAAAAAAATGGAGTACCATTTTCCTGATACAACCGGAAGGGTACCTAACACAGGTGTGCCAGAGGTTGTTCATGACAGCCAAAAGGTTTGTACAGAGTTGCCTTCATTGACAGCCAACACAGGTGTTTACCAGAGGTTGTTCAGTGACAGCCAACAAGGTGTCAGAGGTTTCGTGACAGCCACCAGGTTTTACCGGGAGGTTGCTCAGTGACAGCCAAAAACAGGTGTACAGAGGTTATTCAGTTGACACGCCAACAACAGGTGTACCAGGGGTTTTGCTCAGTGACAGCCAACACAGGTGTACCAGAAGTTGCTCAGTGACAGCCAACACAGGTGCACCTGAGGTTGTTCAGTAACAGCCACCACAGGTGTACCAGAGGTTGTCCAGTCAGTGACAGCCAACACAGGTACACGAGAGGTTGTCCGGTCAGTGACAGCTAACACAGGTATACCAGAGGCTGTCCAGTCAATGACAGCCAACACAGGTTGGCTGTCAATGACTGATATTCTGCTCTAATATTCTCCACCGCCAACATAACAATTGCCTTAAAATAGAGCAGAAATATTATTACGAAGATCCGTGTTACAACGAATTGCATTTTTACTTGCGAATGAGACATTCTTTTCCATAAGGTTCAGTTTATTTTACAATTGTGTCTCATACTGCTGATCAAGCGGGGTTAGTTTTAAAAAAGGGGCCAAAGTTAATTTTTCCCTTCCCAAGATAGCTGAGCTTCCAATTAAAAAACTGGCAACAAAAGTCTATTTTTTGAAAATTTTTATATCATATTTTCTCTTCTAATATTAAGGGGGAACGTCCGAAACTGGGTTTTTGGTTGACTCACCTATTTTGGTTTTATTTTCCAACTCTCCTTTCCCCACCTCTTCCGGCTGAAAATTTTCTACCTTTTTTGGGTTACTTCTCCCCCCTTTTTTTCACCCTCTCCCCCCATTTAGCTCTATCATACCTCGCCTTAAAACTATGTATGGTTCCTGCCTCCACTACATCACTTTCTAGGCTATTCCATGGCCTGACTACTCTATGACTGAAGAAATACTTCCTAACATCCCTTTGATTCATCTGAGTCTTCAAATTCCATTGTTACCTCTTGTGTCCGTGTCCCATCTCTGGAACATCCCGTCTTTGTCCACCTCGTCTTTTTCCGGCAGTATTTTATATGTCGTTATCATGTTTTTCCCCTGACCCTCCTGTCCTCCAGTGTCGTCAGGCCGATTTCCTCAAAACCCTTTTTTCATAGGGGCAATCCCCCTAGCTGGACTAGTCTTGTTGCAAACCTTTGCACTTTCTCTAATTTCTTGACGTGCTTGACTAGGTGTGGATTCCAAACTGGTGCTGCATACTCCAGTATGGGCCTGACGTAGATGGTATACAGATTTTTAAACGAATCCTTACTGAGGTATCGAACGCTATCCGTAGGTTTGTCCCGGCGCCCGTATGCTGCAGCAGGTATCTGATTGATGTGCTCATCAGGAGTATGCTCGGTGTTATACTCACCCCCAGATCTTTTTCCTTGATGAGTTTGCAGTCTTTAGCCATCATAAACTATATTGTGTCTGCGGTCTTCCTTTGCCCTTCCCCAATCTTCATGACTTTGCATTTGGCAGGGTTAAAAATTCCAAGGAGCCAGTTGCTGGACCAGGCTTTAGCCTGTCCAGTCTCTTTGTAGTCCTGCCTGATCTCGTCCGATTTGATTATTCTCTCATTAACTTCACATCATCTGCAAACAAGGACACCTCTAGTCTTCCCTTCCGTTATGTCTTCACATATACCCAGAACACACAGGGTACTAGACTGACCCCTGTGGAACCCCGCGTGTCACAGGCGCCCACTCTGACCACCTCGTCGCGTACCAGACTCGGTTGTGCCTCCCTGTCAGGTACTCTCTGATCCATTGCAGTGCCTTTCCTGTTATGTGTGCCTGGTCCCTCTAGCTTTTGCAGTAACCTCTTGTGAGGAACTGTGTCGAAGGCCTTCTTGCAGTCCAAAAATACCAGTCGATCCACCCCTCTCACTCTTGTCCTTACCTCTGTCACCTTGTCATAAAACTTCTAGTAGGTTTGTGTGACACAGGATTTTCCTTCCTGAAACCGTGCTGGTTGTCAATTATACACCTGTTTACTTTTCCCAGGTGCCCACCACTCTCCTCGATGATCTTCTCCCATGACCTTAGCATACTATAACCACGTTAGGGATACCGGGTCTGTATTTATGTGCCTCATGTCTGCTCCCTTTTTAAAAATTGGGACACATTGCCCATTTTCCACCTCAGGGAGTTCCCCCATTTCAAATGATTGTGTTGAAGAGCTATTGTTAATGGCTCACAGATCAATATTTCTGCACCCTCTTTAAGACCCATGGAGAGATTGTTTGTCTGGTCCCCAACCACCTTTGAGGTGTCCAAGTTCGCATAGTAAACAGCGTCTTTCACCCCCTCCTTGGTTTATTGGACCTATCCAGCACTTGCTGGAGAGCCCTTGCCCCCCCCCCCCTGTTCTGAATTTCTTAGTCCTACTGTTTTCCCCTGTAAATACCTCTTTAATCTTGTGTTGAGCTCCTACAAACCTCTCGGTCGTTTCTTGTGAATTCCCCATTTTTTCCCCTTCCTCAGTCTGATTACCTGGTCCTTGACTTTTTAGTTTTCCACCTGATGTGGCTGTTACAACAGCCTTTGGGGTCATCTTTGTTTTGAAGCTATGTCATTCATATTTGTCTCTGAACCTCCCTTCTTATCTGTGCATGATTCGTTTTCTGCTCTTCGGCTGATTTCTTTATTTTCCTGATTCTCTCTGTCCGTTCTGTACATTTTCCATTCACTATTACACCTAGTTTTTTGCCTCCCTATCACCTTTGGGAACCAAGGACTCGTTCTGTTCTTACCCATTATTTCTGTTTCCCTTGGGAACAACCTCTCCCTGAGCTCCTTGCATTTTTGTTGCTACATAGTCCATTCATTTTCATGTACTGGTTTTTCCTGTCAGTTCCCTCTCCCACTGAATGTCCTTGAAGGAAGTTCCTCATGCCTGAGTAGTTCCCCCTTTTGTAGTTGGGGGGGGGGGGGGTGTTTCCCACCTATTCCTGCTACTCTCTCCACATGGAGCTCAACTATGGTAGTCGAAGCACAGAACCGACATGATCACTAGCTCCAGGGGTCCTTTCATGCATGATACCCTCGATTCCGAACTACTATGGTGAATACAAAAGGTCGCAACAAGCGTTCATCACTCTCCTCTCTCTCATGTAATTGTCTCTAACATGTTGATGCATGATGTTTTCCAGTACCGACATGCCTCATCCTTTAGGCTCTCCATGTTTCGGTGACCCCCCATGGGCTCCAGGTTTTCCCAGTCATCTCCTTGTGATTGAAATCACCCATAACTAGTAACTTTGCTCCCCCGTGGTGCTCTCCTGCCTGGCCACCTGCGGCTAGTGTGTCGATTCATTGCTCTGTTTGCGTTTCATCGTATTCTTCTCTTTGGCCTCCTGCAGTTCGTGGTGGGTTTGTACATTACTGCAATTAACACCTTATATGTCGCTCAGACGGATTGTTCCTACATAATAGTCCCTTTCGCCGTCCATCCATTCCTTCCATTTTCTCAAAACCCCACTGGTTTTTTAATCAGCAGTGCAACTCTCCTCCCCGCACCTCTCCTCATGTCTTTCCTGAGATTTGATCTCCGGATGAAAGATTGAATCTGTATTATTCTGGTGAGTTTTGCTTTCTGTGATTGCTATTATTCTGGGATGTCTCTTTTGATTCTTTCTCCACTCCTCATACTTGTTGTTATTCCATCTGCATTTGTATACCACACCTTCAACTTCTTTTTTCTAAGACTGTGGTCTGGAGGTTTATTGGGTATTGGGGGAAGTTGGGAGACCTGGTAAGGAACTATGAGTTTGTTTGCTGTGGGGTAGAGTTTGTAGTGTAGTGGGTGGGGCATTGGGATGTGGCCTGGGTATTTTGATTTAAGTGGTTGGGTTGAACCCAGTTTGGAGGCTTCTATAGGAAGTTTGTGAGGGAAGCCTGTATTGATCTTCTTCCTGGTGTGTGTGTGGGTGGTGTGTTTGTGTGTGTGTGTGTGTGTGTGTTTAATTTTTAATATGTCAGAAAACGATAAGTTATAGTGTCCAGTCAGCCACAGGCTACGGTGAGGAGGACAGAAGCGAGATGTTGCCGCTGCACTCGCTGACTCAACCACGTCATTAACCAATACTAAGCCCAAGACCACTTCATAAATATTGAATAGAGGCGCAATTGAAACATGTCTGCTCATTGACTGTATGAAACAAGCTGAATAAACAGTCCATATTAACGAGTCCGTGACAGCAGTAATAGTGACATAGACAGTGTGATAGTCCATTTTTAAAACAAGGAAACGTTTAAAATTAACCCTCCAAAGGGTTATCTTTCCCTCGAAGGGGATGACGATAAAAAAAATTTCACACCAATATCCAATAAAGGCATGGAATTAACGGAGATAGAACCGGATAAATAATCTTGCACTACAAATACCTCTAATATGGCACTGTACAGTTGCACTGAGGTGCAACAAGCATATGATAGCTGCTAGTACAGTGTACATACACTACTGTGAATTACCGTACTTTAGCCTCTATCTTCAAGTCGATTAATAAATGAGAAGCTGGCCAGTTTGGAGGTGAAACACATAATAATGCAGGGTAAACATGAGCTCCAGTAAGAACCTGTGTCGTGCAAGAAGCCGCGCTGTAGGCAGGTCCTACCTTGTAACTGGAGAAATTAAGAGTGAAGGTATTTTGTGTGTGGGGAAAACAAAGTGTATGAAAAAACTTTCCATGGGATCTGAAGTTCAGTACCATTGAAGACGTGGTGTCAGAGGTGAGACTAAAGGACAAACTGCCGTAGACACTTGACTTGAGACTAAATACATTGGTTTAGATGAGGATGTTGAGACAGGACAGAACCTTGTCCTGTTTAAGTGGCTTGTGAGAACTATCAGTCCTGTTAACATTAGTACTTTGTCAATTCTTACTTTATTAATAACCTCCTCCCATTTAAGTTTAAATCTTTAAAATTTTTCTTTTTCTTATCAATATTGCAAAAACAACATTGAACTGATTAGCATATATGGGTAAACAAAAGAAGCTCAATCATTTTTAAGATGTATTAGTTTATATAAAGCGTACCTTTCAAAAAAAAAAAATAACACAATAAATGTAATTTTTATATTATTAGGTGTGCTGTATGATATAGATATAAATATTTGTTAGGGTATCACAAAATCCTTTTGTTTAAAAATAATTATAGTTATAAAAATCTTTTATGTACACTGGTTCAAGCATAGGAGACGGATCTACAACAGTTTTACTGTTTCCACACTTTAAAAGCATGTAGGAGAATCAAATTTAATGACTAGGACCTGGGAGAGCAGTAAACGCTTGGCTAAACACTTTACTTAGTCATTACAGTGTAGTCAATGCTCCATTAGTTTTCAGTGGACAAGATTTTTATGGCCGCTAATACCCACGAGCATGTTATCATTAAATAACTGGTCAAGGCATTGAAAAAAGGATCTCTCGGGATGAAACACTTTGTTATAATGTTTAAAACCAATGATATCGCCCAAGATTAAGGAATGAGTAGTGTTAGAACATCACATATATTCCTGTATTCCCTACTCATAAATGGAGATGAATTTCAGACCGGAAATGATGATGTGGAATTTAACAGATTGGCTCCACTCAAAGGGTTCCCTGAAAGCCACAGAGATGTAACTTCAGCACTGGTGGATCAACTACTGGGAAGGTTAACAACGACTGAGTGACACTGGTGATCAACAGCTGGGAAGTTAACAACGACTGACAGACACTGGTGGAATCAACTGCTTGGAAGTTAACAACGACGGCTGGCACAGGTGGAATCCCCAACTACTGTGAAGTTAACGACTGGACAGCACTGGATGGATCAACTACTGTAAGTTAACGACTGAGCTGCAACATGCGACTCAAACTACTTTTCCTTAACTCACATTGCTTTTATCTTGAGAGTTATCTGAGTGACGGACAACATTGTTAAAGATTCGCATCAATACATTGCAGTCATGGAACAACGCTACAAAGGAAAATGGACACTCTGCAATGTTTGCAAATGTCTGCTTGATGTTGCAACGAGATCAGTCAAGATCTTCAAGACGACTGAGCCAGGCAAAATAATATTTTTTAGCTAGTTATGTTTTACTGAAACTAGACAATCTTCGCACATATTAGCGTATTGTAATATTTTGTTTTGTCTTATTTCCTCTCATTAAATTATGGAAAGTCTCGCATGAACAAGGTAAAAATATACCAGAAATTTACCCTAATAAACAACATTCTCTAAGAATGCGTGATATTCTGCACTAATTTTTGGTATATTCTTAATCACATAAATGATTTAGTGAATGCGTATCTTAGGATTCCAAGTCTATATTTAGATCTAAAATCTGGTATACCCGTACACATCATCGTTTGTTCATTAACGTGAAATCAGTTTGTATTAAATTCATTTTCAGTCTTTATTTATCACTAATCAAGAATTATTGTAAATAAACTGAATGATAAGTCATGGAGTGAATCCTTATTTACAACTGTAATAGTGCATTGAATCATTGTTTGAAACAGAGTAATAATATTGGAGTAATCCTTTTTATAAATGATAAGAAAACGGATTGAATCTTTGTTTACAACTGAGTAACAATCTAGGTGTAAGTGAATCCTCTCAGTTTAAAAAACGGTAATAATAGCGCGGTGGAGTAGAACCCCAGACGCGGCAAAGTTGTTTTAGGTACACTTACCTGAAGACAGCAGCATTGTAGAATTTAATTCGGCAAATACTAATATGTTCTAGGTACCAATAATGCCCTGGGCACCAACAAACACCAGTGCAACAACTTGCCTCAGCTTCAATATGTCCAAGGTATCAAGAAGCCCAAGGCACCAACAATTCCCCAGGCACTAATGTCCTCATGCCAAAATAAATAAGCTCAGTTACCACTTGGGATGAAAGATAATGATAAAATAATAATAATTAATAAAAATATTATTGAAGCTCTTACCTAGAAAGGGTCTAGAAAGGTAATCAGGTTGGGTCCTTAGAAGGGTTTCGTAGCTCCAGTTCTTTGAATCAAAAGCCCCCTACTAGCACGAAGGGCGATTTAAAGAGAAACTGTGTTTTATGATTTACCAAGCACTAAGGACCCTTTGGTCATTTAAAATATTTCACAAGCAGTATCGTTTGCAGGTTTAACAATTTGCTACTCACCAAATTTACATTTGTTACACCCATTTATATTTTTCATGATATATACAGCGGGGTAACAATGTCCTCAGTGTAATGTACAATGAGAGTTTAACCTTAATATCAATTATTAGGAATAAAGTGGTTCAGAATTGGTGGGGAACATGTAACATGTAAACCACAGACCAGTTGGGGGCCAGTGTGGATTTGCTTGCATTTTGTTATTTACGATTTCGTGAGTCAGCCTGCATGTAGTTTTAATGATCCCACTATAGACTATAGGTTTCAACCCAATCATCAACTAACAACTTGCTACAATATGAATAACTTACTGCGAACGATGCAGTTAAAATCCACTATCATACGACGTCTATTAGACACTAAAACTAATATCGGTACATCTTAACCCTGATAATTAGACACTTGGATAACATTTGAAATCATTAATCCAGAATAAAGACCAACAATTTTGCCCTAGTGTGTAAATTCTCAACATACTGTTTCTAAATCATTCACACAACAATCTCCCCCTGGACAGCGTGGCCCCACCTCCGAGTCATGCAGTTACCGCATGACTCAAGGAGGAGCGAATTATTTAGGAGTGATAAAAAAGGAAAATTGAAAAATTATGGAAAAAAATGCCTTCTGACATAATACTGCAACATACAGATGTAACTAGCTTGTTTCTATCAAATACTAAATATGTTTTTCCAAATGTAATTTTTTGTGTTCCCTGTCATCAAAAAGACATGGTGGGCAATTTGTTTGTTTTTTTTCTCTCTCCAATATACACTTTTTAATGATTGTTTCATTCTAATAACAACAACATTGCAACTTCACTGAGAACTCCAATTCAATTCAGGGAATGATGATATTAGCTCCATTCACTGTGTGTTGTCAACAATGTTGAGGAGTGTAACATACTGAAATGTGGCGTGCCCATGACCGTAAGTATAAACAGAAAACGTAATATATGTATAACTCCAGGGAATAAGTTACTGGCATATTTTCCGCTTTAGGGCGAAAAGTATTTATAAGAGTGTCCATGATTTTGCGCACGTTATTGAGAAATATGGCTTTTTTATTTGGGGGGGGGGGGGGGGGGGTGTTGTTTTTTTTTTTTTTTTTTTTTTTCTACTAGTATGTAAACGGATTTGCCATATCTTTTACCGCTTTGCTTTTAATGTTTTTTTTCCTTATAAAATTCAACAATTTTTGATAATGCAATCTACTGACATTTTTCGCTCAAACGGCGTTTATGCCAAGATTATCTATCACTTATCTTTCATCTGATGTCACCTAGAACATTGTACGTCTAACACCAATTTTGTAGAAAAGGAGAGATTTGTCCCTATAGAATAGGCACTAATTATTTTTTTCTATTTATCTTTTAAAGGCAAAACGTGTGTTAGCTTCAATTGCTTCTTAAATCATTTAAAAATTTTAATTGACATTGGACCAAAAAATAAGAAAAATATTCGCTGAGGATTGACAACGTCAAACTAACGACTTCTAAGGTGATGGACTGATCACATCGTCTCAAATCGCTACCGTTCCTGCCAAAACTTTCTGTACTCAACTGAAGAAGCCTACTGTTGTAGGGCGAAAACGATCGGGATAAATTCCTAACTGTTGCCTATGTTTCTACCTACCCCCTGTCGGTATTGTATACCATTTGATATCACAACTGTCAGACACTTGCAACACATGGCAACTTGTACAGAAAACCCTTGGAACAACTTTTTCAAAGTAAGAAATATTTGATCTGAGAGAGACGGGATCTCTCAGTGGCTGCATTCTAACTACTACTACTCTGCACCTCTCCTGACAACCTCAAATCTACGGCTTCAAGGGTGATGGACTGATTACATCGTCTTCACATCTCTACTGTTCCTCCTACTTTCTGGCCTCAACTGAAGAAGCCTACGTGTTTGCGAAACGTTTACGGAATAAAGTTCCTATGGGTCTACAACCTCCCTCAAGCCTGGGGTACCAAAGTCCCTCACTTGCTGAAACCTCAGAGAGCAAGGGTTTGATGCTCTGATATCTAATCCTGTCTGTGTAATTACGTTGTTGGGGTTTACCCCACGTTAGTGTTGGTATGGGAGCTGTGAAACTGCATGATAACTTTTAATAGGCGTTTTCATAATTTTTTTTTTCAAAAAGGAGAAATAAAAACGTGAAAGCACAATAAATTATAACCATAATATCTAAAAAAAAATTCTGTCCAGGAGGAAACTGAGGATAAGGTAGGAAAAGCAACATTGACATAAACCAAACCACGGCGGGATTTGAACCCGCAGTCAGAGTCCTCAAAACACCAGAACCGTCGCGTTTACCACGTGGACCAGCTAGCCACAATAAGATGCGCCCAACTAGTATAATACTACACCATAAGATGTAGCATAGGCACCACTGTGACCACAAATGCAAGTTTTTACCGACGAAAATCTCCACTAGCGTGGCCGTGATGAACTCTAGCTCAAGTCCACTCACAGTCGCAACATACTCACGAAATCGTAATGACACGATTGAAAACCAACCATACCACGGCGGATTTGAACCCGCGTCACGCTCGCTGTTAGCTGAGATTCGTCTGTAAAAAACTTGCATTTGTGGTCATACAGTGGTGCCTATGCTAACCTTCCTATGGTGTAAGAAATATACCTGGTTGGACGAATCTTATTGGTGCTAGCCTGGTCCAGTGGCAAAACGCCACGGCTGGAGTTTTAAGACTCCTTGACCGCGGGTTCAATCCCGCCTGTGGTATGGTTTGTTTGCAATCGAGTCATTACGAAGTTCGAGAGTACCATTGGACATGATTACAGTGATGGATTGAAACAAGGAACGTTTGCTATAAGAACCGCAAAGACAACATCCCAAATGAAGAGTGCTTGCTGCCCTCCGACTTCTGTCATATGAATTTATCACCCATCTGCACACACGACCAACAAAATGCACTATAAATTAGAAAAAAAAAAAAACGTACGTAAATACAGGAAATTACCCATCGTACGCATGCAGTTAGCGATAGCGTCTGCGTGCCTAACGAAACCTTTTATATACCACAATAAAACAAATCAATAATATCTTTATACAAGTACCATTATAAGGTATACAGATCCTAGCTACACAAAGACAGCTTTCAAGCTGATCATTTTCAGCAAATTAGGTCAGTTGGGTCTAGGATACGAACCAACAACAGTCGACTAACACCCAGTTACCCATTTTACGGATGGTGAAACAGGGACAGAAACTTTACACTTGTATTATCACAAAATACTAATAACGATATGTTAAATCATAAAAAGACTAGAAGAAAGAGAAAAAATTGAAATAGTGATAACAAGTTAATTGTTTGCCTAGCCTATAACCCATATAACATTTGTAATTGTGAGCCTTTGAATGACCCTACAAGTAAGGAAAATCTGGTTATGAGTAATGAAACTTAATAACCAAGTAGAAAAAAAAATGAGATAAACTTAAATTACCAGAAATAAAGACAATGTTGTCCAAACAAAAACGACTTCTACATGTCCAGAGCTAACATAATTCCCACATCCGTCCATTTCGAGATCCGGACGTAAGTCGCGGAATATCTGCACCTAAAAAAAATCTATAGCTCGAGTGGGTGGAACAGAAAGGAGAGAAATCTCAAACGGATGCAACACGTATGCCGTGGCAGACTGCTTATAAGAAAGTAAGGTGCACGGTAGACACCCTAGAAGAATGCAGGGGTGTCACAGCAGACACCAAATAAGAAAGCAGGAATGACACAGCAGAATACCTATGAGAAAGCAGGGTGTAACAGCAGACACGCTACAAGAAAGCAGATGTCGCAAGTAGATGCTCTACTATACATCAGGGGTGCTACATCATACACTACAAGAAAGCAGAGGTGTCACAGCAGACACTACAAAAAAGCAGAGGTGTCACAGTAGTCACTACAAGAACGCAGAGATGTCACAGCAGACACTACAAGAAAGCAGGGGTACCACAGCAGACACTACAAGAAAGCAGGATTGTTACAGCAGACACTACAAGAAAGCAGGGGTGTCACAGCAGACACGTCAAGAAAACATGGGTGTCACAGAAGACACATAAAGAAAACATGGGTGTCACAGCAGACAATACAAAACAGCAAGGGCGTCGCAGCAGACACTATAAGAAAGCAAGGGTGTCACAGCAGACACTACGAAAAAGCAGGGGGTTTCCGAGCACACACTACGAGAAACCAGGAGTGCCAGAGCATACGCTACAAGAAAGCAGGGGTTCACAGCAACACAACAAGAAAGAAGGGTGTCACAGCAGACTCAACAAGAAAGCAGGGTGTCACAAGCCAGACACATCAAGAAAGCAGGTGTGTCCACAGCAGAACACATCAAGAAACGCAGTGTGTCCCAGCAGACACATCCAAGAAAGCAGGGTGGCACAGCGGACATACAAGACAGCAGGGGTGTCACAGCAGACAATATAAGAAAGCAGGTGTCACAGCAAAACATCAAGAAAGCAGGTGTGTCACAGCAGAAACATCAAGAAGCAAGGTGTCACAGCAGACACATCACGAAAGCAGAGGTGTCCAACAGCACGTCAAGAAAACAGGGGTGTCACAGCAGCACATCACAGGAAAGCAGGGTGTCACAGCAGACACTACAAGTAGGGGTGTCACGGCAGACACTACAAGAAAGTAGGGGTGTCACAGCGGAACACTACAAAAAGCAGGGTGTTGCTACAGCAGACACGACAAGAAACACAAGGTGTCATCAACAGACACTACGAAAAAGCAGGGTGTCACAGCAACAGTACAAAGACAGTATGGGTGTCACAGCAGACAGTACAAGAAAGCAGGGGTGTCACAACAGATACATCATGGGTGTCAAAACAGACAGTATAAAAAAGCAGGGGTCACAGCAGACAGTACAAGACAGCAACAGCGTGTCACACAGGCAGGCAGTACAAACAACAGGTGTCACAGCAGAAACATCAAGAAAGCAGTTTAGACACAGCAGACATCAGAAAGCAGGTGTCACAGCAACACATCACGAAAGCATGTTGAGCACAGCAGACACAACAAGATAGCAGTGTGTCACAGCGACACATCAAGAAATCAGGGGTGGCACAGCAGACAGTACAAGACAGCAGGGAGTCACAGCAAGACAATATAAGAAACAGGGGTGTCACAGCAGAAACATCAAGAAAGCAGGTGTGGTCCACAGCAGAAAACATCAAGAAAGCAGAGGTGTCCCCCCCCCAAAACAAACAGAAACGTCAAGACAGCAGGGGTGTCACAGCAGACACATCATAGGAAAGCAGGGGTGTCACAGCAGACACTACAGAGTAGGGTGTCCACGGCAGACACTACAAGAAAGTAGGGTTTCACAGCGGACACTACAAAAAGCAGGTGTGCCTACAGCAGACACGACAAGAAAGCAAGGTGTCAACAACAGACACTACGAAAAAGCAGGGTCACAGCAGACATACATACAGAAGGTGTCACAGCAGACAGTACAAGAAAGCAGGGTGTCACAGCAGAAACATCAAGTAAAGCAGGAGTCAGCAGTATTCGTATCAACAGAAACAACAAGAAAGCAGGTGTGTCCCGCAGACACACAAGAAGGCAAGTGTGTCGCAGCAGACACATCAAAACCAGCAGGGGTGTCACAGCGCACAGTTACAAAAGTACAAACAGCAGGGGGGCACAGCAAGACACATCAGAAACTGAGGTGTCACAGCAGACAACATCAAGAAAGCAGAAGGTGTCACAGCAGACACATCAAGAAAAGCAGAGGTTTACAGCAGACACATCAGGAAAGCAAGTGAGTCACAGCAGACACATCAAGAAAGCAGGGGTGTCACAGCGCACAGTACAAGACAGCAGGGGTGGCACAGCAGACAGTACAAGACAGCAGGGGTGTCACAGCAGACAGTATAAGAAAGCAGGGGTGTCACAGCAGACACATCAAGAAAGCAGAAGTGTCACAGCAAACACATCAAGAAAGCAGGAATGTCACAGCAGAACAGTGCAAGCAGCAGGAGTGTGACAGCAGACAGTACAAGACAGCAGGAGTGTGACAGCAGACAGTACAAGACAGCAGGAGTGTGACAGCACACAGTACAAGACAGCAGGAGTGTCACAGCACACAGTACAAGACAGCAGGGGTGTCACAGCACACAGTTACAAGACATCATGGGTGTCACCAGCACACAGTACAAGACAGCAGGGTGTCACAGCACACAGTACAAGACAGCAGGGGTGTCACAGCACACAGTACAAGACAGCAAGGGTGTCACAGTACAACAGTAACAAGACACCCAGGTTGTCACAGCACACAGTACAAGACAGCAGGGTGTCACAGCACTACAGTACAAGACAGCAGTTCACACTGGGGTCAGATGCACTGAACATTGTTATGGTAAAAAATCGAAGAAACAAGTGCGTGGGTTCCACTTATGTGTTTCCCATTACTGTTTCTTAAGCGGCGGAACGGAACTTCCGCACCTTAAACAAACCGATAAAAGACGCTGAATGAATTTCCTAAATCAACCAAATAATTCCGGGATATTTTCCGTCCGTTAACCTATATAGACTGGCTGGAGCTCCGCCTCGTAGAATTTTTGCTGGCAGAGCGGAAAGTGATTTAAAATCTTACGTCCGTAGGAATTAATACTGATTTTTTTTTTCACTCTTTTAAGAGAGCAGGGTTATAAAAGAAGCACACTGAGTGGGCCAGGGTATATATATGCTTACTGAATGCAACCAGAAATATTCCCATAATAACGGATGAGTGGTCCAGGATTCTCGCCCATTAATTAGTCTTAGCTACTGATTAAGGTCACTGAAGGGGTCAGGGTTAATGTAGATGCTCAGTGTTTTTGCAGCCACTTATCAATAACCCACGCAGCATAATAAACGCAACACAGCCACCTACCATACCCACTGCAACATGTAAACCAACACAGCCACAATACCATAACCACGCAGCATATAAAACACAACACAGCCACCCAACCATACCCACGCAGCATTAAACTTACTTCAACCCAGCCACTTTATACCATACCACGCCATCATATAACTCACACAGCCACCTACCAAAACCCCCACGCGCCATATAAACTCAACTCACAGCCACCTACATAATCCCACGCAGCATATAAACACCAATACACGCCACTTACCATACCCCACGCAGCATATAAACTCAAAACAGCCACCTACCATACCCACGCAGCATATAATCTCAACTCACACACCACCTACCAAACCACGCAGCATATTATAAACTCAACACAGCCACTTAACCATACCCACGCAGCATATAAACTCAACACAGCCCCTTACCATACCCACGCAGCATATAAACTCAACGCAGGCCACCTACCATACCCACGCAGCATATAACTCAACACACCATCACCATACCCACGCAGCATATAAACTCAACACAGCCACCTACCATACCCACGCAGCATATAAACTCAATACACAGCCACCTACCATACCCACGCAAGCATATAAACCAACACATCCCTTTACCATACCCATACCCACGCAGCATATAAACTCAACACAGCCACTTACCATACACACGACAGCATATAAAACTCACACATCCACCTACCATACCACGCAGCATAATAAACTACAACACAACACACTTACCATACCACGCAGCAAAAAACTCAACAGAGCCAGTTACATACACCACGCAGCATATAAACTCAACACAGCACTTACCGATAACCCACGCAGCATATAAACTCAACACTGCCACCTACCATACCCACGCAGCATATAAACTTCAACGCAGGCCACCTACCCATACCCACGCAGCATCTATAACCTCAACGCAACCACCTACCATACCCCAAGCACATATAAACTCAACACAGCCACTTACCATACCCACGCAGTAATAAATCTCAACACAAGAGCCACCTACCATAACCCACGCAGCCATATAAACTTCAACACAGCCACTTGCCAAATAATACCCATCGCAGCATAAAAAGTCAAACACACCACTTAACCATACCCACCGCAGCATATAAACCACACAGCCCCATTTTACCATACCCACGCAGCATATAAACTCAACCACAGCCACCTACCATACCCCCGCAGCATATAAAACTCAACACAGCCCACTTACCATACCCACGCAGCATATAAACTCAACACAGCCACTTACCATACCTCGTGCAGCATATAAACTCAACCACCGCCACTTACAATACCCACGCGAATATAAACTTACACAGCCACCTACCAAACCCACGCAGCAGATATACTCAACACAGCCCTTACCATAACCACGCAGTCATAAACTTCAACACAGCCACTTACCATACCCACGCCAGCATAAACAACTCAACACAGCCACTTACCCAACCCACCAGCATATACAACTCAACACAAGCAACCCCTACCCATACCCACGCAGCATAAAAACTCAACACAGCCACTTACATCCCCAACGCTGCAATATAAACTCAACACAAGCCCTTACCATACCCACGCAGCATATAACTCAACACAGCCACTAACCATACCCCCACGCAGTATAAAAACTCAACACAGCCACATACATAAGCCACCAGCAAATAAACTCAACACACTGTAAGCCACCTACCAACCCACGCAGCATATAAACTCAGCACAGCACACTACCATACCCACGCAGCATCATAAAACTCAACACAGCCACCTACCATAACCACGCAGCATATAAACTCCAACATCACGCCACCTACCATAACCACGCACCTAAGAGGTGACTCATGCCTCTCACAACTACAATCCTAACAAAATAACATCCAAATTTTGGTGTTAACCACTAGTATGGACATCATATGATGATCTATTTTCTTGGTTCGTGAAATACAGGATAATGGATCAACCTGACAAATTGATTCATACACTGAGTCTAAGAGGGAAGACTGATATTTGACACATTGTGATGAGATATAGAAGGTGACCACTTTCCCTGATCATACAACGTATGAGTAAGAGAGAACTTTCCTACAGTAGGTCATGAGCAGATGACTTCATGCATACTCACTGTTATCTTGCTCGAATTATGGAAGACAGTATTTTTTAAATATTTATCCCTAACCTCGTGAGCAAGCAATAGTTTCATGATGTGAAAAACCAAATGTTCTAAAAATTTCCCTTTTCGGTTTTTCAGGAATTACCTGGGAATTCAACGCAAGCAGCACCTCAGTAGCTTCCTTGATACTAAACGGTCCAGTTTCATTCGAAAGAATTCACTATTGCTTTCGTCTTTGTGGCAAAAGAAATGTTTCCCCAACCAGGGCGTCGTCCATATCGGTCAGTGGAAGCGGAAGTAACATAGAGCCTTACATACATGCACAAACACAAAAAATAAAAAGATAGACTTGGGCTGGGAGTACGCAAATCCTCCCAGATTGCCTTATCAGTTTTCGTATCCCCCCATAGCTCAGATGGTTAATAAAACAAGCACCATGGCTTGTTGTAGTGTTTTAGAAACTCAGGTTCAAGTGTTGAAGAAGGATTCTACTTCTTCAGGAGAAAATGGGAAGCTGAAGCTTCGTATAGATGGTTTGGGAGTGAGTGTGAGATGGATTATCTGGTAAGGAAGGAATGGTCGCCAGCAGGGGATAGTGGCAGCCGCTCAAAGTGGCAAGTGGTTACAGTTCAGGAAGAAGGAAGATGAGGAGAGTTAATAGAGAAGATGTGAAGGTAGGAAATCGATTCTGTGCTCTCCAAGACGAGCTTTACTTCAGTGGTTAGTGAGGTTGAAGGTACCACTGATTCCCCTGCTAATCAAGGTAAGAATTTTTAAAAATTTGTAGGCAATTCTCAGGTAAGATATATGGACCGTGCATTTTGTAACAGAGACAGAAAGGTCAGACAGAGAGTGTGTCTTCCTGGAGCTGGTGTTGGTGACATAGTCAGCAGGTTGGATAATATTATGGCAGGTAATGGGAACAAGCCCTTTATCTGTCTTAGTGCTGGGGGTAATGACATTGGGAAGGGCAGGAGAGAGGAGCTGCAGGATAAGTACAGGTCAGCCATAGAAGTAGTAGGTCTAAGGGAGGGATCCCAGTGATATGTAGCATCTTGCCTAAAAAGGGGAAAGTGGGCAATGAAGGGATGTCTAGGGCAATTGGTATAAATTTCTGGCTAGACGCTACTGAAAGGAACTTGCAATCCCATTCATTGAAACTGGGACTTATTCTTTGACAAACGTGATATGTATGCAAGGGATGGGGTTCATCTCTCTGGGGATGGAGTGGTTGAAATTAGCCATTCAATTGAGAGGGTAATTGATGACTTGTTAGGAATTAACTGATAGATTATAGAGGTATGGGTGTTTGTGGGAAACAATCAGGCTGCAACATTAGGGTTGAAAACAGTAATTACCGGGATACCTCAGGGATATGTTTAAAGACAATATTCAAAATAAAGTTGCTAGTAATGGCAAATCAATTGATCAACAAACAAAGGGGATAGTAGAGGGGCAACGAGTGACTATCTCCCTTAAAGTTTACTATACAAATAGTAGAAGTCCAAGAAATAAGATATATGAGCTAAGATTACTTGCCAAGTGTAGGGAAAATAGATATTTTTGGTATAAACAGAGACCTGGTTCAACCTGAAAGATAGAGAAATGCCTTCTGAATGACGTACAGGGTTATAAACTATTGCACACTGACAGGATCAACAGGAAGGGTGGTGGGGTGGCGATGTATGTGAGAGAAAATTTAAATTGTTGTCTTAGACATGATATAAGATTTAGAGACATCGAACACAGAATCTGTTTGGCTCCCGTTTCTCGAGGGACATGACAAATTAATTTTGGGTGTGATTTATAGGCCCCCAAACCTTGATAGGGAGTGCAGTAAGCTGTTATGGAACGAAATTCATAAGGCATCTAGATATGAAAATATTGTTATAAAGGGGATTTTAACTTTAGACAAATTGATTTGAACAATATGACAGGAAATCTTGAGTCAGTGACTTTCTTGATACGGTTCAGGAATTTTTTTTAAAACAGGTTGTGACAGAACCAACTAGAGCAGTTTGGGTTTCCAAAACTTTTCAGTTGTTACCCCAAATTTTAAAATGCCACGTAAAGCATGTTACCCCTTTCACAAAATGTTGTTATTATTGATATATATGGCTAAACGTGAAGTATACAGCCCCGCATACTCTGCTAATCCTAGCAAAACCATTGAAAACATAAGAACCCAATACATTATATATAAAATTAATAATAGCTACAATTCACAGTAAACAGTGGGTAAATACTAACTATATACTGCACAGGGCAGTACACATACATACCCGCTTATGTCTACCCCGGCTGTTTCTCACAGAATAACTGACAGTGTGAAATAGAGGCAGCCTCAGGAAGTGAGTGACGCGTACTGGACAGGTCGATCTGGGCTACTGAGTGACTTTTGTCCCGAAGCATACTTGTCAAAATACTTTTGGGTTTCCACCACACTTGTATATATTTCTTCTTTTCTAATACTGTATATTAGTTTTGATGTTTATTGTTATTTGGTTTAACTTTATTACTTACTTACTTACTTTACAACTTTATATACTAAGAAAAAAGTTAACAATAATCCTCATTTCCGGGTTTCTGCATTGTTTTCTTTATTTTCATATTCATAACTTTTTTTGTCACCCCTCCATTACCTCCCAAAAATGGTTTAATTACCCCCAGGGGGTAATTTACCCCCAGTTGGGAACCACTGAAATGAGGAAAAAAATCTGCTTGACTTGGTTCTTGCCAACAAAGATTCACTAATTTAAAAATCTTGAGGTTAATGAGGAGCTTGGGGAAAGTGATCACAATCAATTAGTTTTAATATATCATGGAATTATCTAGATAATGCAATCAAACTCTGTCCCATTTTC
>NC_069401.1:113663257-113719511 GCF_026875155.1 Cherax quadricarinatus | reverse complement strand
TCCCCTTTAAAGTGTTTCTCCTGCAGGGTCCTGTTCCGAGTCGATTCTCCTTTAAGGGCACTTTCATGGCCGGGGTTTTTTTTTTTTACATACCCCCCCATTTTCCGAAAATTTTCCAGCTGGGTCAGTATACCTGCCTGTTTGGGGTAGAGGTGGGGGATAACCTTTCCTGTTGGTGTAAGGGGGGAGTATACCTGCCTGTTTTGTAGGTGTGGAGAGTATACCTGCTTGTTGGGGTAGAGTGTGGGGAGTTTTTTCTGCCTGTTTGGGGTAGAGTTGGGGAGTTCCGCCCGTTTGGTGTAGAGTGTGGAGAGTATACCTGCCTGTTGTTGTTTGGGGGGGAGAGAACCTGCTTGTTGGGGTAGATGTGGAGGTTACCTGCCTGTTGGGTAGAAGTTTTGGGGAGTATACCCTGCTTGTTGGTGTAGAGTGGGGGAGAGTTACCGCCCGTTGGTGTGAGTGTGGGAGTATACCTGTGTTGGTGTAAGTTGGAGAGTATACCTGCCCGTTGGGGTAGAGTGTGGAGGTAACTGCGTCTCCCCCCAGGTGTTTTATTTTGCGCTTTTTAAAACCCCTTTTTATGTTGATTAATTTGTATGTGATATATGGGATGGTAGGATATAAGGTTTTACCCGGTATGTGTATAAGGTTTCTGGTATGTGATAAAAAAAAGGGTGCAATGTATATACAAGGATTTATCTGGTTATAATACAAGGATGCCGGTATGTAAAATAAGGATAAAATGGTTTTGGAATATAAAAGGGTGACCTTTTTTTGATTTAAGGTGACCTGGCATGTGTTTAAGGTGACCTGGTTTTAATGTAAAGGATAACCCGGATTTGGGGATATAAGGACAATTGGTTGTGAATAAAGTGCCCTTTTTAAAGGAAAAATAAGCATGACCTGGTTGAGATAAAGGGGTGACCCCCTTTTGGAAAATAAGGATTACCCGGTATGGATATAAGGAGGGCCTTTTTGTATATAAGATGACCCGGTATGGAAATAAGGATTTACCTTGTATGGGATATAAGGGTTTACTGTTTTGGATAGTGGTGGCCCGGTATGGAATATTAGGGGACCTGTGAGGGATATAACAATTTACCTGGTATGGGATATAAGGTGAATGGTACGGGGAAAAAGGGTGACCTGTATGGAAAATAAGGATGGCCCGGTATGGGATTAAATGACCTGGGAGGGATATGACAATGGTGGATGGGATTTAAAAGGGGAAAAACTGTATGGGAGATAAGGAGACCTTGGGATTGGAAAAAAAAGATGACCTGGTATGGGATAAAAGGATGACCTGGTATGGGGTTTTGGATGACTTGGGTATGGGGTAAAGGATACCTGGTATGGGATAAAAAGACGCTTGGTATGGGATATAAAGGTTTACCTGGTATGGAATATAAGGGACCTGGTATTGGAATATAAAAGGAAAGACCTGGTAGGGATATAAAGGAGATTGGTATGGAATATAAGGATGACCTGGTATGGGGTATAAGGATGACCTGTAAGGGTATAAGGGGGGCTTGGTATGGGATATAAGGATAAACGGTATGGGGTTAAGGGTGACCTTGGGAGGAAATAAGAATGACTGTTTGCGATATAAAATGACCCTTGGGATGGAAATAAGGATGACCGGTAAGGGATATAAAAAATGACCTGATATGGGATATAAGGATGATCTGCAAGGGATATAAGGATCACCGGATGGGTATATGGATGTACTGGTATGGATTTAAGGTTTTCCCCGGTATGGGTATATGGATGACTGGGTTGGGGTATAAGGATGACCCGGTATTGGATTAAGGATGACTGGTGGGTATTTTGGGGACCTGGGATGGATATAGGATCATTGGAATGGGTATAAGGATGAAACCCGGTATGGGATATAAGGTGACTTGGTATGGGATAAAGGAGACCTGGAAGGAAATAAGGAGACCTGGGAGAATATAAGGATGATTGGTATGGGGTATAAGGTTGACCCCATTTTTGGATATGTGAGTGCCTGGGAGAATATAAGGGTTGACCCGGTGTGGGATATAAGGATGGCCTGGTAGGAAAATATAAGGATGACCTGGTATGGGATATAAGGTTGATCTGGTTTGGGATATAAGGATGATCTGTGTGTGCGATATAAGGATGAACTGGTGTGTGATATAAGGATGGTCCGGTATGGTAAGTTGATATAAGAGGTTACATGGGATGGGATATATAAGGATTGAACTGGTGTGAACTTGATATAAGGATGGACTTGGTATGGGATATAAGTTTGACCAGGTATGGGATATAAGGATGAACTGGGTGTGATATAAGGATGACTTGGTATGGGATATAAGTTTGACCGGGTATGGGATTGGGATATAAGGATGACCTGGTTATGCATGTAAGAATGGCTTGGTATAGCATATGAGATGACTGGTTATATGGAATATAAGAATGATCTGGTTGGATTTGAGAAGGACTGTATGGCATATAAGATTGACTGGTTTAGCATATGAGAATGGACCTGGTATGGCATATAAGAATGACCTGGTATGCATATAAGATGTAGGTCACATCAAACTCCACGACACAACACAATGGGAAGAGAAAAAACGTAGGCCAACACACCTGAGCTGACCAAACACACAATGTCACAAAAAATGTTTCTTTTCTATCATAATGTAATTCTCGTTGTATGTTACTTTGTGGCCAAGAAATTAAACACACAGTTTATTAAGTATCCTTTACTTTAAAATCCTCATTAAACTATTAATATTTCAACTCAGCTTCAACAATATCATTTTCACCGTCTTCAATCCTATCTTCAACCATCTTCACAATCTTCAGCTCATCTTCGCTTTCATCAACAGTCTCTTCCCACAACTCCACTTCAACCATCCACATTATGTGTGTCTATTACTGGAGATCGTGAACAACATTTTGCGTTTGTTTATGGGAATGTTCAATGAGCGTTCTTATTCCAGATCACAGTGTTCAATATGTGTTCCCTTTCTGATCAAATTGTTCATTAATGTTTCTAAGGTCATATCACGTACCAGATCGACATTTCATGTTTCAACCAGGCTTACGGAAATCTTGTCTCAGATCAAGTAATTGATGGGTTACACAAAACTTCTTAACATTTTTTACTTCAAGGGTCCCCCACTTATTTCTAAATGGTTACTCATAGGTCGCCCTTAAACCAGGGTCTGCTCGACGGCCGGTGTGTATTCCTTTTTTCGTCTTTCCCCAGGGTCCGCGTGCCCAAGGTGTTCCTCCGCCTGTATGTCCCCTCAGGTATCCTCCCTCCCCACTTCCCCAGGGTCTTTGCCTCGAAACGGCCGGTGAGTATCCTTTTTCGTTCTTTCAGGTCGCGTGTCCAGGGAGTCCGCCTGTGTCCCATCAGGTATCCTCCCTTCACCCACTTCCCCCGGGTTCTGCCTCGACGGCCGGTGAGTATCTTTTTCGTCTTTCCCAGGTCCGCGTGGTCTCCAGGGTCCGCCCCTGCGTCCCCTCAGGCTCCCTACCTTACCCACTTCCCCAGGGTCTGCTCGACGGCCCGGTGTGCTGTCCTTTTTCGTCTCTCCCAGGTCCGCGAGGTTCAGGAGTCGCCTGTGTCCCCTCAGGCATCTCCTTCCCAACTTCCCCAGGGTCTGCCTCGACAGGCCGGTTGAGGTGTCCTTATTTCGTGGTTCCAGGAGTCACCTGTGTGACGCAGGTGCTCCCCCTTTCCCCCACTACCCCACACCCCAAACCTTGCACCCCCCCCCCCGGGTCCGTGGTTTCTAGGAAGTTCACCTGTGCGAAGGCAGGTGCTCCCCTCCCCACACCCCACACCCAACCTTGCACCCCCCCGGGTCCGTGTTCCAGGGAGTTCACCTGTGCGAAGGCCAGGTGCTCCCCCTTCCCCACTTCCCCCACTTCCCCCACACCCAAACCCTTTGCAATCCCACCCGGGTCCGTGGTTCCAGGAGTCCACCTGTGTGACGCCAGGTGCTACCCTTCCCCATACCCCCACACCCCAACCTTGCACCCCCCCGGGTCCGTGTTCAGGAGTTTCACCTGTGCGAAGGCCAGGTGCTCCCCCTTCCAACTTCCCCCACACCCCAATCTTGACCCCCCCGGGTCCGGGGTTTCCTGGAGTCCACCTGTGTGACGCCGGGTGCTTCCCCATTCCCCATCCCCCCACACCCCAACCTTTGCACACCCCACCGGGGTCCGTGGTTCCAGGAGCTTCACCTGTGCGAATGCCAGGTGCTCCCCTTCCCCCTACCCCCACACCCCAACCCTTGCAACCCCCCCTCGGGTCCGTGGTTCCTGGAGTTCACTGTGCGAATGGCAAGGTGCTCCACCTTCCCCACTACCCACTCACACACCCCAACCTTGCACACCCCCCCCCCGGGGTCGTGGTTCTGGGAGTTCACGTGCGATGGCCAGGTGCTCCACCTTCCCACTTCCCCCACACCCAACCTTGCACTCCCCCCCCGGGTCCGTGGTTCAGGAGTCCACCTGTGTGACGCCAGGTGCTTCCCCCGGTCCCACCTTCCCTACACCCCAACCTTGCACTCCCCCTCGGGTCGTGGTTCCAGGAGTCCTCCGTGTGACGCCAGGTGCTCCCCTTCCCCCCCACTACCCCACACCCCAACTTGCACCCCCCCCCGGGTCCGTGGTTCAGGAGTTCCAACCTGTGACGAAGGCAGGTGCTCCCCTTCCCCACTTCCCCCACACCCAACCTTGCACGCCCCCCCCGGGTCCGTGTTCAGGAGTCCACATGTGTGACGCCAGGTGCTCCCCCTTCCCCCACTACCCCCACACCCCAAAACCTTGCACTCCCCCCCGGGTCCGTGGTTCCAGGAGTTCACCTGTGCGAAGGCCAGGCGAAAACTCCGAAAACCACTTCCCAAGGTATCCTAGCTTTCCCAGTCATGTGGTCCAGGAATCCATCCGTGGGCCCCGGATGTCTTCCCCTTCCTCCTTCCCTTAGGATATCTTCCAGTCTCAGCCATGATAGATTGTGTAAGTTGTTTTTTAATGTACTTGTACCTAAGTAAACTTCTTAACTTACACATCACTTGTTTTTACACTCATTTGCGAATTTCCGTAACGAAGCTTGTTGGTTCACCATCATTCCACACTCGTAAAACTGCGACACATGGCACACACACACACACACACACACACACACACACGTACTCATATAAAACTGGGCCTAGTGTCTAATCGGACATGTGCCTAGGACAAAATGGTAAACTAACACACACCACACACACACACACACACACACACACACACACACCACACACACACACACACATGTATAAAACACACTCACTCCCTCTTTACGTAATATGTATGTATCACTAATACCACACACACACACACAGTATGTACACAATTTGTACTCCGTCCATATATGCACTCTAACTCCACGGTTGTTAAATTATGTTTGTCTTTTAAAAAATTAAAATCGAAAACTTGGAAGGTAGAAAAACAATCAGGTCTACCTAAATGTTCGGTAAAATCAGAAACTTTTATTATTTTCAATATTGTGATGAAGAAATGTTGGTTTCGGTATTTTAAGACATCCATATGAAAGGTTGTGGAAAAAGTTTACTAGTTTTAGACACTTGTGGGTCAGGTTAAAGTTTCTAGTTTTACGACACTTGTGGGTCAGGTAAATTTCTAGTTTAGCCCACTTGTGGGTCAGGTAAGTTACTCTAGTTTGAGACACTTTGTGGGTCAGTAAGTTACTAGTTTGAGATGAGACACTTGTGGGTCAGGTAAAAGTTGCTAGTTTGAGGACACTTGTGGGTCAGGTAAAGTTACTAGGTTTAGACACTTGGGGACAGTAAAGTTGGCTAGGTTGAGACACTTGTGGGGGGGGTCAGGTAAAGTTGCTAGGTTTGAGTCACTTGTGGGTCAGGTTAAGTTGCTAGGTCTGGAGACACTGTGGGTCAGGTAAAGTTGCTAGTTTGAGACCACTTGTGGGTCAGGGTAAAGTTACTAGTTTGAGGACCCTGTGGGTCAGGTAAGTTGCTAGTTGGAGACACTTGTGGGTCAGGTAATGTTTCTAGTTATAGAGACACTTGTGGGTCAGGTAAAGTTACTTGTTGAAGACACTTGAGGTCAGGTTAAAGTTGCTAGTTTGAGACACTAGTGGAGTGCAGGTAAAGTTGGCTAGTTTGAGACACTTGTGGGTCAGGTAAAGTTACTAGTTTGAGACACTTGTGGGGTAGGTTAAAGTTCGCTAGTTTGAGGACACTTGTTGGGTAGGTAAGTTACTAGTTTGAGACACTTGTGGGTCAGGTAAAGTTGCTAGTTTTAGACATTGTGGGAGTCAAGGTA
This sequence comes from Cherax quadricarinatus, assembly GCF_026875155.1. NCBI lineage: Eukaryota > Metazoa > Arthropoda > Malacostraca > Decapoda > Parastacidae > Cherax > Cherax quadricarinatus. The sequence goes on along the minus strand of NC_069401.1, from coordinate 113,713,181 downwards.
AGTACAAGTTTGAGACATTGTGGGTAGGGTAAAAGTTGCTAGTTTGAGACACTTGTTGCGTTCAGGTAAAGTTGCTTGTTTGAGACACTTGTGGCGTAGTAAAGTACTAGTTTGAGACACTTGTGGGTCTAGGTAAAAGTTACTAGTTTGAGACACTTGTGGGGGGTAGGTAAAGTTACTAGTTTGAGACACTTGTGGGGTTCAGGTAAAGTTACTAGTTGAGGACACTTGTGGGTCAGGTAAAGTTACTAGTTTTGAGACACCTTGTGGGTCAGGTAAAGTTACTAGTTTGAGACACTTGTGGGTCAGTAAAGTTACTAGTTTGAGACACCTTGTGGGTCAGGTAAAGTTGCTAGTTTGAGACACTTGTGGGTCAGGTGTAAGTTGCTAGTTTGAGACACTTGTGGGTCAGGTAAAGTTGCTTAGGTATTGAGACACTTGTGGGGTCAGGTAAAGTTACTAGTTTGAGACACTTGTGGGTCAGGTAAAGTTGCTAGTTTGAGGACACTTAGTGGGTCAGGTAAAGTTACTAGTTTGAGACACTTGTGGGTCAGTTAAAGAAGACAATATTATGAATTATCTTATGCAAGATTTAATTTAAGTAAAATAATTTTCTAAACAATTTTTAAACAAGTTTGTCTTTATTCTCATATTTTCACTTCCTCACACACACACACACACACACAACACACACACACACACACACAACACACACACACACACACACACCACACACACTCACACACCGACACACACACAAACACACACACAACACACACACTCACACCGACACAACACACACACACACACACCACACCACACACACACACCACACACCACACAACACAACACCGACACACACACACACACACACACACACTACAACACACACACCACCTACCACAAACACACAAGTACACACACACACACAAACACACACACACACACACACACTCACACACACACACACACACCGGACACACAACACCACGGACACACACACACACACACATACACACCTACACACACCACACAACACACCACACACACACACCTACAACACCAACACAAGTACACACACACACACACACACACACCACACACACACACACTTACACACCACACACACACACACACACACCACACAACCTACACACACACACACACACACAACACACACACACGCAACTCACACACCGTTAGTTTCCAGAGCTAAGGGGAATGTCTATGAGGAAAGATTAAGGGAAATCGGCCTCCTGCGACACTGGAGGACAGGAGGGTAGGGGAGACATGATAACGACATATAAAATACTGCGTGTGGAATAGACCAAGGTTGGAAAAGACAGGATTGTTCAGGGAGGGGACACTAAACAAGTGGCCACAATTGGAAGTTGAAGACCAAATTGACGCAGAGAGATTAGTAGGAAGTATTTCTTCAGTATAGTGTTGTAAGGCAGTCGGAATAGCTAGAAAATGACGTAGTGGAGGCAGGAAACCATACACAGTTTTAAAGACGAGGTTTTGATAAAGCTCATGAAGAGGGGGAGAGATGAGGGCCTAGTAGCATAACCGTGTGAATGAGGCGGGGGCCAGGAGATAGGACTCGACCCCTGAAACACAAATAGGTGAGTTACAAATGGTGAGTACACACACACACACTATAAAAAACGTTATGGGATGAAAATATAAAACTAGAATTAAGGTGGTGGTTCTGCACATGGACGGTACGACTCTGTCTAAGATACTGTGTTATGTTGTAATGTTCAGTGATGTGGAGATGTCAAGCAAAATGTAAAATTAATGTTGTATGTTGTAATGCTGATGAAGATGTTTTATAAACTGTTAGCAGTATTATAATGAATGTTGTGCCACTCAATGGTATTTTCTTCAGTCTAATGTTTTATGTTATAAATTATACTTTACGTTAATGTTTTAGGTGATGTATAACTCGTAGCTGAATATTATTATGTTCATAGTATTTTAAAAGTAGTTAACTTCCATTTATGAATAACTGTTAACTTGATTATTTTTCAGTTAAAATTTTCATTAAAAGCTTGGATATATTGATTCATAATTAAATTAATCTTGTTCTACATGATACTTATAATTTACCACACTGTTCACATTGAAAAAACCTTACTTATAATCATCATTGTAAACATTCTCCCTATGGCATTAATTTTTTTTACAATTGAACGGGTTATTATTTTACTGAATCCGTTATCAGCTCAGATGTTTGTAAATATCATTGATGTGTCCTCGCTACAATAGCATAAGAGAATTTTAGATGAGGTATAACTTTCATTCAGGCTACATTACTTCAGTCTTGAGAGCTGAGGCTGTCATCATCTGTCGTCCACGCTGGCAGCTGTCTGTATGAGCATCCTTATCTATGTACTTGCTTGAGGGATATCTTATTTCAAATTGTGATATCTGCAAGGATAAAATTTGTTTAGGGAACATATCTAATCTGTAAAATAGTTCGAGATCGTCACCAAAACTCACAAACCTCTTGTTATAAAAAACATTTTTTCCCCAGATTATTTCTGTTTTTTTTTTTTTTTTTTTTTTTTTTTATCACGGGAAGTAGGAGATCTCGGTGACTTTCAATTAAAAAACCAAAAAAAAAAGTAATTTTTAGTTAAAAAAAAAAACAGGAAAAGGAAATTAAGAAGTAAAGGGGGAGCGGGGAAAGAGTGAAGTCTTGCCCGGGAGAGGGAACCCCCGGGATCGTCCCCAAAATCTGGCTACAGTTCTTCATGTTTCCCTATTTAAGGAGGTTTCGCCCAGTTTTTGAGGATATTAAGATTTTCTTGTTTCTTCTTTCTTTCTGGTTTGCATAAAAGATAACGGAAATTTTAAAAAAAACTTTCGAAGTTCATTTTTAAAAAAACATGAATTTTTTAATGTTTGTTCTTTAAATTTCAAGGGCGAAGTTTTTAAAATTCTGTCCTGTAAACAGTCTTAGAAGCAATAGAAGGTGACTCTATGTTGACCTAAGATAAACCTGTGGACATAAATAACCTATGGGCCTAAGAAATCTATGGTCCCCAAACAACAATGGACCTAAATAACACTAAGGACTTTGGAAAAAACTAGAACTTAGATAACCTTTAAAATTAGGTAAACATTGGACCTAAGAGACACTATTGAATTTAAAACATTAGGCCCCAAGAACCTATTTTCCTAAGAGACACTGGGACCTAAGATAACACTATGGACTAAGATAAAACTATGGGGCCTAAATACCCCTATGGACCAGATAACCTTGGGGAACCAAAAATTATTCAAGATAACACTATGGACCTAAGATAAAAATATGGACCCCAAGAGACACAGGACCTTAATAAAACTAGAGCCTAAAAAAAACAAATGGGCTTAATAACCCCATGGACCCAAGATAAAACTAGGACCTTATATAACTTTGAACCCAAGATAACACTATGGAACCCTTTGCATATGGACCTAAGTAACACTATGGCCCTAAATAACATATGGACCTTTTAAACATTATCTCGAGTAGCCATCTAGGGAAATTGGAGGGACCTTTGAGTAACTATTAGGAACTTGTGAAGGGGCCCAGGTAACCTCTTTATGCTCTAGCTTTGGCCCATTTCCCTTTTTTCCTTCGTTTTCTTGGGTTCATCGTTTCTTTTTTCCCAAATGTACCCATGGTTATTTCCCTGCCCAAAATTTTAGAACTTTGCATTTGTCAATTTTAAAACGCATCTCCCCTTTCTCCCGACCTTTGGCATCAGTCTTTCAATCATCCTGGATTGCTTCGTGTCCCCATTGGGGAATGAATTTGGACGGCTTTTTTTGGGGTTCATCAGAAAAATTTTGTTTTTATGTCGCTATTTATTCCCTCATCTAGGTCGTTTATGAAATTTTGGGGAACAACAAGGGGCCCCCAACATTTGCCCCCTGGGGGAACACCGCTTGTGACGTCCCCCCCCTTTTTTTTTTCTGATTTCCCCCCAATTTATGAAAACTCTTTGTTTGTTATTTGTCAGCCATGCCTCTCCCCCGGGGAAAAAAAAATTTCTCCTTTATTCTGTGGGCCTTGAGTTTCCTCAAGCCCTGGTGGGGAAAAACTCTATCAAAAAAGCTTTACTGAAGCCCATATACAAAATTATAAAATTATTCCCATTTTTAAACCTCCTCAAACACCTTAGTAAAAAAAAATTTTATTTAAATTCTAAGCCCGGGAACCCCCCTTTTGTAAAACCGTTTTTTGGGGGATCATTAATAAATCTGTGCCTGTCAAGATGGCTACAATTGTTCGGAAAATTAATTGTTTCCCAAAAAATTTTCGCACTATGGAGGTAAGGCTTTGGTCTATAGCTCGAAGCCCAAAGGGCCTGTCACCCGCCTTGTAAATAGATATTACATTTGCCATTTTCCACTTATCAGGCACTATGCCAGTTTGTAGTAATATTTTTAAAAAAGATTAGCCAAAGGTATGCTATGTTCCTCTTTACATTCCTTTAACACCCTTGCAAACAGTTCATCAGGACCTGGGGATTTGTTGGTTTTTAGTTTCTCTATTTGTCTGAGGACCATGTCACTAGTTACAGCAATCGTACATATTTATGATCATCCTGTTCCACATAATCTATTTTTTTCAGGAATATCGCTAGTTTTTCCTGGGTGAAAACTGAGAGGAAGTAGGTATTTAGAAATTTCAATCATATCCTTATCACTGTCAGTGATCTGACCAGAGTTACTCTTAAGTGGGCCAGTCTTGTCCCTAATCTTACTTCTGATACCTGAAAAAATCCTTTAGGGTTAATTATTGAACCCCTTGCTACCTTAGCCTCATAATCCCTTTTTGCTTTTCTTATTCCTTTCTTTATTTTCTCTTTAATGAATACATTGGTTTCTTAACTGCCCTTTCCCCTCTTTTGGGATACGCCTATATATGCCTCTTTTTTAAAACCAGTGAAATGTTTTAATCTATTGTTCAGCCATTTGGGATCATTTTTGTTAGTTCTAATTTCCCTACTCTGAAAAAAAGTTGTCTGGGCAGCTAGAACTATGCTCTGAAAAACGTCATATTGGCAAACCAAGATCAGCTACCTGACCCATATTTCAGGATTTTCCCAATTTAGCCCACCCAGGCAATTTTCAGTCACATGAAGTCGGCCAAGCGAAAATCTGGGACAGAGATTTGATTGCAGTTATCTAGATAATTCCATGAAAATATTAAAACTAAGTGATTTGTGATCACTTTCCCCAAGCTCCTCATTAACCTCAAGATTATTAATTAGTGAATCTTTGTTGGCAAGAACCAAGTCAAGCAGATTGTTTCCTCTAGTTCAGTGTTCCCAAACTGGGGGTAAAATTTCCCCCTGGGGGTAATTTAAAACCCTTTTTGGGAGGTAATGGAGGGTGACAAAAAAAGTTATGAATTATGAAAATCAAGAAAACAATGCAGTACCCGGTATGAGGATTATTGTTAACTTTGTCTTAGTAATAAAGTTGTAAGTAAGTAAGAAGTTAAAAAAGTTAAACCAAATAACAATAAACATCAAAAAATAATATTTCGTATTAGAAAAAAAAGAAATATATAGCTAAGTGTGGGAAACCCAAAGTATTTTTTACAAGATCTTCAGGGACAAAAGCCTCATAGCCCAAACGCCTGTCCAGTACGCGTCACTCACTTCCTGAGGTGCCTCATTTCACACTGTCGTTTATCTGTGGCTCAGCCGAGGGGAAAAAGCGTATTATGTGTTGCCCCCGTGCTATATAGTTGTATTTACCCATGTTACTGTGAATTGTAGCTATTATTAATTTTATATATAAGTATGTGTGGTTCTTATGTTTTCAATGGTTTTTCTAGGATTAGCAGAGTATGCGGGGGCTGTATACGTTCACGTTTAGCCATATATATCAAAAATTTAACAACATTTTGTGAAAGGGGTAACATGCTTTACGTGGCATGTTAAATTGGGTAACAAGCTGAAAAAGTTTTGGAACCACTGCTCTATTTGGGTTCTGTCACAACCTGTTTTAAAAAAAAATCCTGAACCGTATCAAGAAAGTCACTGACTAAAAGATTTCCTGTCATATTGTTCAAATCAATTTGTCTAAAGTTAAAATCTCCCTTTTATAACAATATTTTCATATCTAGATGCCTTTATGAATTTCGTTCCATAACAGCTTACTGCACTCCCATCAAGGTTTGGGGGCCTATAAATCACACCCAAAATTAATTTGGTCATGCCCCTCGAGAAACTGGAGCCAAACAGATTTTTGTGTTCGATGTCTCTAATCTTATATCATGTCTAAGACAAAAATTTTAAAATTTTCTCTCACATACATCGCCACCCCACCACCCCTTCCCCGTTGATCCTGTCAGTGTGCAATAGTTTATAACCCTGTACGTTGCATTCAGAAGGCATTTCTCTATCTTTCAGGTTGAACCAGGTCTCTGTTATACCAATAATATCTATATTACCACACTTGCAATAATCTTAGCTCATATATCTTATTTTTGGACTTCTACTATTTGTATAGTAAACTTTAAGGGAGATAGTCACTCGTTGCCCTCTACTATCCCTCCTTTTGTTTGTTGATCAATTGATTTGCCTACTAGCAACTTTATTTTGAATATTGTCTTTTAAACATATCCCTGAGGTATCCCCGGTTTAATTACTGTTTCTAACCCTAATGTTGCAGCCTGATTGTTTCCCACAAACACCCTACCTCTATAATCTATCAGTTTAAATTCCTAGACAAGTCATCAATTACCCTCTCAATTGAATTGGCTAATGCAACCACTCCATCCCCAGAGAGATGAACCCCATCCCTTGCATACATATCACGTTTGTCAAAGAATAAGTCCCGTTATCAATGAATGGGATTGCAAGTTCCTTGCAGTAGCTGTTAGCCAAAAAATTTATACCAATTGCCCTAGACATCCATTCATTCCCACCCCCTTTTCTAAGGCAAGATGCTACATATCACTGGGATCCCTCCCTTAGACCTACTACTTCTATGGCTGACCTGTACTTATCCTGCAGCTCCTTTTCTCCTGCCTTCCCAATGTCATTACCCCAGCACTAAGACAGATAATGGGCTTGTTCCCATTACCTGCCATAATATTATCCAACCTGCTGACTATGTCACCAACACCAGCTCCAGGAAGACACACTCTCTGTCTGACCTTTCGTCTCTGTTACAAAATGCACGGTCCATATATCTTACCTGAGAATTGCCTACTATTTAAATATTCTTACCTTGATTAGCGGGGGAATCAGTGGTACCTTCCAACCTCACTAACCACTGAAGTACGCTCGTTTTGGGAGAGCACAGAATCGATTTCTACCTTCACATCTTCTCTAAATTTAAATCTCCTCATCTTCCTTCTTCCTGAACTGTGAACCCATTGCCACTTAGAGCGGCTGCCAAATATCACTGCTGGCGACCATTCCTTCCTTACCAGATAAATCCATCTCACACTCACTCCCAAACTCATCTATACGAAAAGCTTCTCAGCTTCTATTTTTCCTCCTGAAGAAGGAGAATCTCCTTCTTCAACACTTGAATGAACTGGTTCTAAACACTACCCAACAAGCCATGGTGCTTGTTTTATTAACTCATTCTGTTGCTATGGAGGTGGCTAACGAAACTGGATAAGGAAATCTGGGAGGGATTTGCGTAACTCCCAGCCCAAGTCTATCTTATTTTATGTGTTTGTGATGTATGTAAGGCTCTAAGTTACTTCCGCTTCCAAGACGGTTATGGACGACGCCTGGTTGGGAATCATTTCTTTAGCCACAAAGACGAAAAGCAATAGTTGAATTCTTTCGAATGAAACTGGACCGGTTTAGTATCAAGGAAGCTACTGAGTGCTGCGTGCGTTGAATTTCCAGGTAATTCCTGAAAAACCTGAAAGGAATTATTAGGACATTTGGTTTTTCACATCATGAAACTAATTGCTTGGCTCACGAGGTTAGGCATAAATTATTTAAAAAAAACTGTTCTTTTTTCCCTAATTCGAGCAAGAAAAACAGAGGAGTTTGCATGACGTCATTTGCTCATGACCTTACTGTAGGGGAAGTTCTCTTTATCATACGTTGTTATGAACAGGAAAGTGGGCTACTACTATATCTCATCACATGTTGTCACATCATCAGTCTTCACCTCAGACTCGTGTATGAATCAATATGTCAGTTGATCCAATCCTGTCTCACGAAACCAGCAAATAGTCATCATCCTGATGTCATACTAGTGTTAACACCAAAAAGATGGATGTATTTTTTGTAGGATTGTAGTGGCGAGGCTGAGCACCTCATTAGGTGCGTGGTTATGGTAGGTGGCTGTGTTGAGTTTATATGCGGCGTGGGGTTGGTAGGTGGCTGGTGTTGAGTTTATTAAGGCTGCGTGGGTATGGTAGGTGGCTGTGTGAGTTTATATGCTGCGTGGGTTATGGTAGGGGGCTGTGTTGGTTTTATATGCTGCGTGGGTATGGTAAGTGGCTGTTTTGAGTTTATATACTGCGTGGTATATGGTAAAGGGCTGTGTTGAGTTTATATGTGCGCTGGGTTATGGTAAGTGCTGTGTTGAGTTTTATATTGCTGCGTGGGTATGGTAGTGGCGTTGTTGAGTTTATATGCTGCGTGGGTATGGTAGGTGGCTGTGTTGAGTTTATATGCTGCGTGGGTATGGGTAAGTGGCAGTGTTGAGGTTATATGCTGCGTGGGTATGGTTCAGTGGCCTGTGTGGAGTTTATATGCTGCGTGGGTATGGTAAGTGGATGTGTTGAGTTTATATGACTTGCGTGGGTTTGGTAGGTGGCTGTGTTGGTTTATATTACTGCGTGGGTATTGTAGTGGCTGTGTTGAGTTTATATGGCTGCGTGGGTATGGTAAAGTGGTGTGTTGAGTTTATAGTGCGTGGGGTATGGTAAGTGGCTGTGTTTGGTTATATGCTGCGGTGGGTATGGTAGGTGGCTGTGTGGAGTGTATGTATGCTGCGTGAGGTATGGTAAACTGGCTGTGTGGAGTTTATATGCTGCGTGGGTATGGTAAGTGGCTGTGTTTGACTTATATGCTGCGTGGGTATGGCAAGAGGCTGTGTTGAGTTTGAGTTATATGCTGCGTGGGGATGGTAGGTGGCTGTGTTGAGTTTTTATACTGCGTGGGTATGGTAAAGTGGCTGTGTTGAGTTTTATATGCTGCGTGGGTATGGTAGGTGGTTGCGTTGAGTTTATAGCTGCGTGGGTATGGTAGGTGGCTGCGTTGATTTAATGCTGCGTGGGTTATGGTAGGTGGCAGGATTGTTGAGTTTATATGATGCCGTGGGTATGAGTAAGTGGCTGTGTTGAGTTTATTATGTGCGTGGGTATGGTAACTGGGCTCTGTTGAGTTTATATGCTGCGTGGGTATGGTAAGTGAGTGTGTTGAGGTTTATTATTGCTGCGTGGGTTATGGTAGGTGGCTGTGTTGAGTTTATCTGCTTGCGTGGGTATGGTACGTGGCTGTGTTGTGTTTATATGATGCGTGGGTATGGTAAGTGGCTTTGTTGAGTTTATATGCTGCGTGGGTTATGGTAGGTGGCTGTGTGAGTTTATATGCTGCGGTGGGTATGGTTAGGTTGGCTGTGTTGCGTTTATATGCTGCGTGGGTATTGTAAGTGGCTAGTGTGTTGAGTTTATATGCGGCGTGGGTATGGTAGGTGGACTGCCGTTTGAGTTTATATGCTTGCGTGGGTATGGTTAAGTGGCTTGTGTTGAGTTTATATGCTGCGTGGGTTATGTAAGTGCTGTGGTTTGAGTTTATTATGCTGCGTGGGTATGGTAGGTCGGCTGTGTTTGAGTTTATATGCTGCGATGGGTATGGTAGGTGCTGTGTTGAGTTTATATGCTGCGTGGGTATGGTAAGTTGCTTGTATTGAGGTTATATGCTGCGTGGGTTATGGTAGGGTGGCTGTAGTTGAGTTTATATGCTGCGTGGGTTATGGTAGGTGGCTGTGTTGAGTTTAGATTGCTGCGTGGGTATGGTTAAGGGGCTTTGTTGAGTTTACATGCTGCGTGGCTATGGTGGTGGCTGTGTTGAGTTTATTATGCTGCGTGGGTATGGTAAGTGGCTGTGTTGGAGATTTACATGCTGCGTGGGTTCTGGTAGTGGCTGTGTTTGAGTTTATATGCTGCGGGGTATGATTAAGTGGCTGCAAAATCACTGAGCATCCTACTTAACCCTGACCCCTTCAGTGACCTAATATTAGCTAAGACTAATTACATGGGCGAGGGAATCCTGGACCACTCATACGTTAAATGGAAATATTCTTGGTGGCATTCTGTAAGCATCATATACTACCCTGGCCCACGCAGTGTGCATCTTATATACCTGCTCTCTTAAAAGAGTGAAAAAAAACATCAGTTTTAATCCTTACGGACGTTAGATATTAAATCACTTTCCGCTTCGCCAGCAAAAATTCTACGTAGGGGGAAAGGCTCAGCCAGTCTCTATAGTGTTAACGTGACTGAAAAAAAAAAAAAATCCCGGAATATTTGGTTAGATTGAGGAAATTCACTTCAGCGTCTTTTATCCGGTTGTTAAAAGGTGCGGAAGTTCCGTTCCGGCCCGCTTAGCAAACAGAAATGGGAACTCAAAAGTGGAAAACCACGCACCTTGTTTCTTCGACTTTTTTACCATAACAATGTCAGTGCATCTGACCCCAGTGTGACCCCCTGCTGTCTTGTACTGTGTGCTGTGACACCTGCTGTTTGTACTGTGTGCTGTGAACACCCTGCTGTCTTTGTACTGATGTCTGTGACACCCTTGCTGTCTTGTACTGGTGTGCTGTGACACCCCTGCTGTCTTGTCTTGTGTGCTGTGACACCCCTGCTTCTTGTACTGTGTTGCTTGTGACACCCCTTGCTGTCTTGTTTTACTGTGTGCTGTGACGCCCTTGCTGTCTTGTACTGTGTGCTGTGACAACTCATGCTGTCTTGTACTGTGTGTGTCACACTCCTGCTGTCTGTACTTGTCTCTGTCACATCCTGATGTCTTCTGTACTGTCTGCTGTCACACTCCTGCTGCTTGCCACTGTCGGCTGTGGGACATTCATGCTTTTGATGTGTTTGCTGGGACACTGCGCTTTCTGATGGTGTCTGCTGTGACACCCTGGCTTTCTTATACTGTCTGCTGTGACACCCCTGCTGTCTTGTACTGTGGCTGTGCCACCCCCTGCTGTCTTGTACTGTGCGCTGTGACACCTGCTTTCTTGATGTGTCTGCTGTGACTCATTGCCTTTTCTTGATGTGTCTGGTGTAACACCTAGGCTTCATGATGTGTCTGCTTGGGACACTCTGCTTTTCTTGATGTGTCTGCTGTGACACATCAGCTTTTCTTGATGTGTCTGCTGTTCCACCCCTGCTGTTTGGTAACTTTTTGTACTGTGCGCTGTTGAACACCCCTGCTGTTTTGATGTGTTCTGCTGCGACACACGTGCTTCTTGATGTGTCTGCGGTGACACACCTTCTTTCTTGATGTTTCTGTTTGTGACACACCTGCTTACTTGATGTTTCTGCTGTGACACCCCTGCTTTCTGTACTGTCTGCTGTGGAACCATATGTCTAGTACTGTCTGCTTGTGACCCCTGCTTTTTCGTAGTGTCTGTTGTTGTGCACCCTTGCTTTTCTTGTCGTGTTGCTGTTAGCACACCGCTTTCTAGTAGTGTCCGCTGTGACACCCCTACTTTCTTGTTAGTGTCTGCCGTGACACCTACTGGTAGTGTCTGCTGTGACACACTGCTTTCCTGATGTTGTCTGCTGTGACACCCCTGCTTTCTTGACGTTGTCTGTTGTGACACCTTTGCTTTCTTGATGCTTTTTGTCTGTGACACACATGCTTTCTTGCTGTTTCTGCTGTGACACCCCTCCGCTTTCTTATATGTCTGCTGTGACAACCCTGCTGTTCTTGTACTGTCTGCTGTGCCACCCTTGTTCTTGATGTGTCTGCTGTGACACACCTGCTTTCTGATGGTCTGCTGTGACACACCTGCTTTCTTGATGGTTGCTGTGCCCACCCTGCTTCTTGATGTTCTGCTATGTGGACACAACTGCTTTCTTGATGTTTCTGCTGTGACCACCCTGTTGTCGTGTACTGCCTTGCTGTGACACCGCTGCTGTCTTGTATGTCTGCTGTGACCCCAGCTTTTTTATACTGTCTGTTTTGACACCCTTGATTGTATCTGTGTGACACCCTGCTTTCTTGTTACTGTCTGCTGTGACACCTTACTGTCTTGTACTGTCTGCTGTGACCCCTGCTTTTCGTAACTAGTGTCTGTTGTGAACACCCTTGCTTTCTTGTCGTTGTCTGCTGTAGCAACTGCTTTATTGTGTTAGTGTCCGCTGTGACAACCTACTTTTTGTAGTGTCTCGCCGTGACACCCATATTGTATTGTATGTGTGACACCCCTGGCCTTTCCTGATGTGTCTGCTGATGTGGACACCCCTGCTTTCTTGAGTGTCTGTTGTGACACCTCTGCTTTTCGTGATGTGTCTGCTGTGAACCTCTGCTTTCTGATGTTTCTGCTGGACACACCTGTTTCTGATGTTTCTGCTGTTCACCCCTGCTTTCTTATATTGTCTGCTTGTGACACCCCTGCTGTCTTGTTACTGTATGCTGTGCCACCCCTGCTTTCTTGATGTGTCTGCTGTTGTGACACACCTGCTTTTTTTTTTAGGGGGATGTGTCTGCTGTACACACGCTGCTTCTTGATGAGTATGCTGTGACACCCTGCTTTCTTGATGTGTCTGCTGTGACACCCCTTCTTTCTTGTAGTGTCTGCTGTGACACCCCTGCTTTCTTGTAGCGTATGCATCTGGCAACTCTGGTTTTCTCGTAGTGTGTGCCGGAACCCCCTGTTTTTCGTAGTGTCTGCGTGACACCCTTGCTTTCTTATATGTCGCTGCGACGCCTTGCTGTTAGTATTGTCTGCTGTGTCACCCATGTTTTCTTTTGTGTCTTCTGTCGACACCCATGTTTTCTTGACGTGTCTGCTGTGACACCCCTGCTTTCTTGTAGTGTCTGCTGTAACAATCCTGCTTTCTTGTAGTGTCTGCTGTGGTTTACCCCTGCTTTTTGGGTAGTGTCTGCTGTGGCATCTCTGCGTTCTTGTAGTGACTACCGTGACACCTCTGCTTTTTTGTAGTGTCTGCTGTGACACCTCTGCTTTCTTGTAGTGTATCTGTAGCACCCCTGTTTCTGGTAGAGCTCTACTGCGACATCCCTGTTTCTTGTAGCGTGTTGTCTGCTGTTTACACCCTGCTTTCTCATAGGTATTCTGCTGTGTCATTCCTGCTTTCTTACTTGGTGTCTGCTGTGACACCCCTGCATTCTTCTAGGGTGTCTACCGTGCACCTTACTTTCTTATAAGCAGTCTGCCACGGCATACGTGTTGCATCCGTTTGAGGATTTCTCTCCTTCTGTTTCCACCCATTCGAGCTTTAGAATTTTTTTAAGTGCAGATATTCCGCGACTTACGTCCGGATCTCGAAATGGACGGATGTGGGAATTATGTTAGCATGACATGTAGAAGTCGTATGTTTGTACAACATTCTTTTATTCTGGTAACTTTATGATTATCTCATTTTTTTATCTACTTGGTTTATTAAGTTTCATTACTCATAACCAGATTTTCCTTACTTGTAGGGTTGTCATTCTAAGGCTCCTCACAATTACAAATGTTATATGGGTTATAGGCTAGGCCAAACAATTAACTTGTTACTCACTATTTCAAAAATTTTCTCTTACCTTCTAGTCTTTTTATGATTTTAACATATCGTTTTTAAGTATTTTGAGATAATACAAGTGGTTAAAGTTACTGTCCCTGTTCACCATAGTAAGGGTACCTGGGTTTGTTAGTTCGACTGTTGTTGGTCGTATCCAGAGACAAAAACTGACTAATTTGCCTGAAATGTACAGGCATGACAAGCATGTCATTGATGTCAGCTTAGGATGTGTATACCTTTATATGTCCTTGTATAAAGATGTATTGCATTTGTTTTATTTGGTTAAAGGTTCGTACAGCACGCAGCCGCTATCGCTAACTGCATGCGTACGATGGGTAATTTCTGTATTTACGTACGTTTTTTTTTTCTAATTTATAGTGCATTTTGTGGTACGTGGTGCAGATGGGTGTAAATCTCATAGGTAAGAAGTCGGAGGCAGCAAGCACTCTCATTTGGGAAGTTGTCTTTGCGGTTCTTACTAGCACACGTTTCCTCTGTTTCAATACCATCACTGTAATCATGTCAATGTTACTCACGAAATCGTAATGACACGATTGCAAACAAACCATACCACAGGCGGGATTTGAACCCGCGGTCAGAGAGTCTTAAAACTCCAGACCGTGGCGTTAGCCACTGGACCAGCTAGCCACAATAAGATTCGTCCAACCAGGTATATTTCTACACCATAGGAAGGTTAGCATAGGCACCACTGTGACCACAAATGCAAGTTTTTACAGACGAATCTCCAGCTAGCGTGGACGTGACCGCGGGTTCAAATCCCGCCCGTGGTATGGTTTGTTTGCAATCGTGTCATTACGATTTCGTGAGTCATGTTGACGACAGTGAGGGGACTTGAGCTAGAGTTCATCACGGCCACGCTAGTTGGAGATTCGTCGGTAAAAACTTGCATTTGTGGTCACAGTGGTGCCTATGCTAACCTTCTTATGGTGTAGAAATATACCTAGTTGGGCGAATCTTATTGTGGCTAGCTGGTCCAGTGGCTAACGCGACGGTCTGGTGTTTTGAGACTCTGACTGCGGGTTCAAATCCCGCCCGTGGTTTGGTTTATGTCAATGTTGCTTTTCCTTACCATATCCTCTGTTTCCTCCTGCGGAAGAATTTTTTTTTAGATATTATGGATATAATTTATTTGTGCTTACACGTTTATAATTCTCTTTTGAAAAAAAAAAATTATGGAAATCCGCCTATTTAAACGTATCATTGCAGTTTCCACAGCTTCCATTACCAACCACTAACGTTGGAGGTAAACCCCCAACAACGTAATTACACAGACCAGGATTAGATATCAGAGCATCAACCCTGCTCTCTGCAGGTTTCAGCAAGTGAGGGACTATGGTACCAAGGCTTGTGGGAGGTTGGTTAAGAACATAGGCAACTTTATTCCGTAACGTTTTTTTTTCCGGGGGGCCATACACGTAAGGCTTCTTCAGTTTGAGCACAGAAAGTAGGCAGGAAAGAACAGTAGAGATGTGAAGACGATGTAATCAGTCATCACACTTGGGGGACGCGTAGATTTGAGGTTGTCAGGTAGAGGTGAGAGTAGTAGTAGTTAGAATGCAGCCATCTGAGAGATCGTCTCTCTCAGATTCAAATATTTCTTACTTGAAAATTTTGTCCAAAGGTGTTTTCTGTTACCAAGTTGGCTTGTGTTGCAGTGTTCTGACAGTGTGAATATCAAACTTGTATACAATACCGACAGGTTGGTAGGTAAGACACATAGGCAACAGTTGGCAACGTTATCCCCGAAAGTTTCGCCTACACCAGTAGGCTTCTTCAGTCGAGTACAGACAAGAAAGTAGGCAGGAAACGGTTAGCGATTTGAAGACGATGTGATCAGTCCATCACCCTGGGACGTGTAGATTTGACGTTGTCAATCCTCAGCGAAATATTTTTTCTTTATTTATGTCCAATTTCAATTAAATTTTTAGAATGATTTAAGAAGCAATTGAAGCCTACACACGTTTTGCCTTAAAAATAAATAGAAAAAATTAAATAGTGCCCTAATTCTATAGGGCACAAATCTCTCCCTTTTCTACAAAAATTGGTTAAGACGTACAATGTTCTAGTTGAACCTCTGATGAAAGATATAGGGATAGATTATCTTGGCAATAAATGCCGTGTTTGAGCGAAAATGTCAGTAGATTGCGCATTATAAAAAAAAAAAATTGTTTGAATTTTATTAAGGAAAAAATAACATTAAAGCAAAGCGGTATTTTAAAAGATATTGCAAATCCCGTTTACATACAGTAGAACCATCATTTCTCAATAAAGTGCGCAAAAATCTTGACACTCCTATAAATACTTTTCGCCCATGCGGAAAATATGCCAGTAACTTATTCCTGAGTTATACATATATTACCGTTTTCTGTATAACTCTACGGTAATGGCACGCCACATTTCAGTATGTTACACACCTCAACACATGTTGACAACACACAGGTGGATGTGCTATACAATCATCATTCCTGAATTTGAATGGGTACTCAGAGAAGTTGCAAGTGTAGTGTATTTAGAATGAAACAATCATAAAAATTGTAATATTTGGAGAGAGAAAAAAAACAAACAAATTGCCACCATGTCTTTTTGATGACAGGAATACAACAAAAAAAATTACATTTTTGGAAAAACATATTTAGAAATATGATGGAACAAGACTAGTTACACAGTATGTTGCAGATTTTGTCAGAAGGCATTTTTTCCCATAATTTTTCAATTTTCTTTTTTATCACTCCTAAATAATTCGCACCTCCTAGAGTCATGCGAGTTAACTGCATGACTCGAGGCTCGGGCCAACGCTCTGTCCAGGGTGAGATGTTGTGTGAATGATTTAGAAAACCAGGTAAGTGAGAAATTTACAACTAGGGCTACATTTTGGATCTTTATTCTGGAAAAAAGATTTCCCAATGTTATCCAAGTGTTTCTAAATTATCAGGGTTTAAGATGTTACCGATTATTTGTTTCTAGTGCTAATATGGACGTGTCGATGATAGTGATTTTAACATGCATGTTCGCAGTAAGTTAATATCATAGTAGCTAGTTGATTGTTGATGAATGGGTTTGAACCTATAGTTATCAGATGGATCATTAAAACTACATGCAGGCGACTCACGAAATCGTAAATAACAACAATGCAAGCAAATCACACTGGACCCACTGGTTGTGGTTTACATTGTTACATGTTTCCCCACCAATCATGAACACTTTATTCCTAAAATTGATTATTAAGGTAAACTTCATTGTACATTACACTGAGAGACATGTACCCGCTGGATATATCATGAAAATATAAATTGGTAGTAACAAATGTAAATTTGGTAGTAGCAAATTGATTTTAAAAAAAAAAAAAAAAAAAACAAAAAAAAAAAAAAAAAAAAAAAAAAAAAAAAAAAAAACAAAAAAAAAAAAAAAAAAAAAAAAAAAAAAAAAAAAAAAAAAAAAAAAAAAAAAAAAAAAACCTGCCCCAATCGATTACTGCTTGGGAAACTAGTTTTATGACCAAAGGGTCCTAGTGCTTGGTAAATTCATAAAACACAGTTTCTCTTTAAATCGCCCTTCGTGCTAGTATGGGGGCTTTTGATTTCAAGTACTGGGCTAACGAAACATTTAAGGAACCCAACCTGAGTTACCTTTCTAGGACCCTTACTAGGTAAGAGCTTCCTATATTTTTATTAATTTTTTTATTATTATTATCATTATCATCATCCCAAGTGTCACTGAGTCTAGTTATTTCTGGCTTGAGGCACTTAGTGCCTGGGGAATGTTGGTGCATGGGATTCTTGATACCTTGGACATATTGAAGCCTGAGGCTAGTTGTTGCCTGTAGTATGTTGGATGCCCCAGGCATATTGGTACCTAGACATATTAGTATTTGCCAGAATTAAAATCCTACACTGCTGGTCGCTGTCTACAGCGTTAAGTGGACCTAAAACATCTTTGCCGCGTACCTGGGTGTGCTCACGCACCGCTATTATTACCGTATTAAACTGAGGGATTCACTCCACCTAGATTGTTACTCAGTTGTAAACAAAGATTCAATCCATTATTTTCTTACTCATTTATAACACCACAAGGATTCACTCCAATATTATTTAACAGTTTCAAACAAAGATTCACTGCACTATTAACAGTTGTAAATAAGGATTTCACTCCAGAGTTATCATTCAGTTTATTTACAATATCTGATTAGTGATATAAAGACTGAAATGAAATTAATACAAAATTTTTTCACGATAATGAAAACAACGATTTAGTGTACGGTATTAATACCAGATTTTAGATCTAATATTCTTGCAATCCTAAGAAATACGCGATTCACTTAAAATCATTTACTGTGATTAAGATTATGACATATATTGTGCAGAATATCAACGCTTTCTTCGACGAATGTAGTTTTTAGGGTAAATTTCTGGCTATTATTTTACCTGTTCATTGCGAGACTTCCATATATAATGAGAGTGAAATAAGACAAATAAATATTTACAATTAAAGCTAATTTGTGCGAAGAATGTATAGTATCAGTAAACAAACTAGCTAAAAATATATTTTGCTGGCTCTGTCGTCTGAAGATCTTGACTGATCTCGTTGCAACATCAAGCAGGACATTGCAAAACATTGCAGGAGTCAATTTACCTTTGTAGCGTGTTTCTTTACTGCAATATGTCTTGATGGAATTTTAACAATGCTTGTCCGTCACCTAGATTGACTCATCAAGATAAAAGACAACGGTGAGTTAAGGAGAAGTAGTTTTCGGAGTCGCGTTGCAGCTCAGTCGTTAACTCTACAGTAGTTGATCCACCAGTTGCTAGTCAGTCGTTAACTTCACAGTAGATGATCCACCAGTGCCAGCCCAGTCGTTGTTAACTTCCCAGCAGTTGATCCACAGTGTCAGCTCAGTCGTTGTTTAACGTCCCAGCAGTTGATCACCTGTGTCAGCTCAGTCGTTGTTAAACTTCCCGTAGTTGATCCACCAGTGCCTGAAGTTTACATCTCTGTGGCTACCAGGGAACCCTTTGAGTGGATGCCAAACTGTTTAAAATCCCATCATTTCATTTTCCGTCTTGAAAATCATCTCCATTTATGAGTCGGGAATACAGGAATATCTGTGAATCTATCACTACACCTTCCTTAATCTTGGGATAACATTGTGTTTTAAAACATTCTAACAAGTGTTTCAATCCCGAATGATCCTTTTTCCAATGCCTTGACCGTATTTAATGATAACAAGCTCAGTGTGTATTAGCGGCCATAAAATCTTGTCCTCTGAAAACTAATGGAGCATTGACTACACTGAAATGACTAAGTAAAGTGTTAGCCCAAGCGTTATCTGCTCTCCCAGGTCAGTCCATTAAATTTTATTCTCCAACATGCTTTTAAAGTGTGGAAAAAAACCACAAAAATAAAAAAAAATGTTGTAGATCCGCACTATGCATCTGAACAGGGTACATATAAGATTTCATATTATAATATTTTCCAAAAAAAAGAATTTGTGATATTACCCTAACAAAAAATATATCTATCTCATTACAGCACACCTATAAATATAAAATTACCATTATGTGTCTATTTTTTTTTTTTTTGAAAGGTACGCTTATTATAACTAATACATTCTTAAAAAATTATTTGAGATTCTTTTTGTTTACCAAATATGCTAATCAGTTTCAATGTGGTATTTGCAATATTGATAAGAAAATAAAATTTTAAAAGTTAAACTAATGGCGGAGGAGGTATATAATAAGGTAAGAATTGACAAGTACTCTCTGTTAACAGGAACTGATAGTTCTTCAAGCCACTTAACAGACAAGGTTCTGTCCTGTCTAAAACCTCCTCATACTAAAAACAAATGCTATTTGTCTCAAGTCAAGTGTCTACGGCTGTTTGCTCACTTTAGTCTACCTCAGACACCCGGTCTTCAATGACTGAATTAAGATGCCCTTGGAAAGTTTTGTCATACACTTGTTTTCCCCACACACAAAAATACCTCACTCATAATTTCTCCAGTTACAAGGGTTATGTCTGCCTACAGCGCGGACTTGACTCACGACACAAGGGTCTTACTGGCTAGCTCATGTTTACACTGGATTTATACTGGTTTCACACTGGCAGTTCTCATTTATTAATCGACTTGAATATATAGGCTAACGTACGGTAATTCATCGAAGTGTTATGTACACTGTACTAGCAGTATACATACGTTGTTTCCCTCAGTGCATCTGTACGTGCACTATAGAGGTATTTGTAGTGCAAGATTTTTATCCGGTTCTATCTCCGTTTAATTCC
Organism: Cherax quadricarinatus; assembly: GCF_026875155.1. Taxonomy (NCBI): domain Eukaryota; kingdom Metazoa; phylum Arthropoda; class Malacostraca; order Decapoda; family Parastacidae; genus Cherax; species Cherax quadricarinatus. The sequence continues at coordinate 113,693,140 of NC_069401.1, read as the reverse complement.
ATGCCATTTATTTGGATATGGTGTGAATTATTTTATCGTCATCCCCTTCCCGAGGGAATGATAACCTTTGGAGGGGTAAAACGTTTCCTTGTTAAAATGACTTCACAACTGTCTATGTCCACTATTTACTGCTGTCACGGACTCGTTAGTAGTGACTGTAGATATATCTTGTCATCTTTTTTACAGTCTATGAGCAGACATGTTTCACATTGGCCATCTATTCAATATTTATGAAGTGTTCTTGGGCTTAGTACTTGGATAATGAGTGGTTGGGGGGGAGTCAGCGATGTGCAGAGGGCAACATTCTCGCTTCTGTCCTCCATCACCGTGCCTGTGCTGACTGGTCACTATATCTTATCAGTTTTCTTGACATATAAAACATAAAAACACCACACACACACACCACACACCCCACCACACACCACACACCAGGAAGAAGATCAAATACAGCCTCCCTCACAACTTCTATAGATGGCTCCAAACCAGGCTACACACCCCCAACACTCTAATCAAAAACACCCATGCCACATCCATGCCCCACCACTACACTACAAACTCTACCCCCACAGCAACAACTCATAGTTCCTTACCAGGTCTCCCCACTTCCCCTACCCCAATAAACCTCCAGACCACAGTCTTAGAAAAGAAGTTGAAGGTGTGGTATACAAATGCAGATGGAATAAGCATACAAGTATGAGGAGTGGCACGAAAGAACAAGCGACATCCCCAGACATATGCATCACCGAAGCAAAAACTCACCAGAATAATAACAGATTCAATATTTCCATCCCGGATATCAAATCATCAGGAAAGACAGAGAGAGGATGGAGGGGAGGAGGAGTGCACTGCTAGATTAAAAACCAGTGGGGGTTTGAGAAAATGGAAGGAAAGGATGGACGGCGAAAGGGAATTACTTAGTAGGAAACAATCAGTCTGAGCGAAATAAGGGGATAATTGCAGTAATGTACAACCCACCTCAGAACTGCAGGAGGCCAGAGAAGATGCGATGGAAAGCAACAGAGCAATGATCGAACACACTAGCCGAGGTTGGCCTGGAGAGCACACACGGGGGAGCAAAGTTACTAGTTATGGTGATTCAAGCACAAGGAGATTGATGGGAAAACCTGGAGCCCCATGGGGGTTTCCCGTAACATGGAAGAGCAAGATGTGGGATGTGGTACGGGAAAACCTCATGCATCAACATGTTAGAGACACTACCAGAGAGAGAGGAAGAGATGAAACCAGCAAGGTTGGACCTTGTATTCACCATGAGTAGTTCGGACATCGAGTGTATCATGCATGAAAGGCCCCTCCTGGGAGCTAGTGTCATGTGGTTCTGTGGCCTTCGACTACATTGTTGTAGCTCCAAGTGGGAGAGTAGCAGGAATAGGCTGGGAAAAACCAAAACTACAAAAGGGGGATCTATCTCAGGCTGAGGAACTTCCTTCAAGACATTCAGTGGGAGAGGGAACTGACAGGAATACCAGTACAAGAAATGAGGACTTATGTAGCAACAAAATGCAAGGGGCAGAGGAGAGGTATGTTCCCAAGGGAAAACAGAAAATAATGGGGAAGACAGAACGGAGTCCTTGGTTTCACCAAAGGTGTAGGGAGGCAAAAAAACTAGGTTGAACTAGAGAATGGAAAAGGATACAGAAGACAGAGAACTCAGGGAAAATAAAGAAATCAGCCGAAGAGCCAGATACGAATATGCACCAGATAAGAAGGGAGGCTCAGAGACAATATGAAAAGACCTTAGCATCAAAATCAAAGACCTGACCCAAAGCTGTTGTAACAGCACATCAGGAGGGAAAACAACCGTCAAGGACCAGGTAATCAGACTGAGAAGGGTGATGGGGAATTCACAAGAAACGACGAGGAGGGTTTTTTTTTTTGTCAGGAGCTCAACACAGATTTAAAGAGTTATTTACAGTGGAAACCAGTAGAACTCAAGAAATCAGAACAGGGGGGCAGCCAGCAAGGCTGGATGGATGAGGTCCATATAACCAAGGAGGAGCGTGAGACGTGCTATGCGAAACTTGACACCTCAAAGGCGGTGGTGGGACCCGACAAATCTCTCCATGGGTCCTTAAAGGGGTAGCAGAAAGAAATATGTGTGAGCCATTAACAAGATCTTCAACACATCATATTGAAACTGGGGACTCCCTGAGGTATGGACAAATGGCAAATGTAGTCCCATTTTTAAAAAGGGAGACAGGACATGAGGCTCTTAAACTACAGACCGGTCTCACTAACGTGTATGGTTATGCAAGGTCAGGAGAGATCAGCATGGAGGAGAGTTGGTGGGGCACTGGAAAGATACAAGTGTATAATGACAACCAGCACGGTTTCAGGGAGGAAATCCTGTGTCACAAAACTACTAGAGTATTATGACAAGGTGACAGAAAGTAGAAAAGAGAGAGGGTGTGGGTGGATCGACTGCGTATTTTTGGGACTGCCAAGGAAGTCCTTCGACACAGGTTCCTCACAAGAGGTTACTGCAAAAGCTAGAGGGACAGGCACACATAACAGGAAATGGACTGCAATGGATCAGAGGAATACCTGACAGGGAGGCAACAACGAGGTCATGGACGCGACGAGGTGTCAGATTGGGCGCTGTGACAAGGGGGTTCCACGGGGTCAGTCCTAGACTGTGCTGTTCTTGGAAATGTGAACGACATAAAGCGGAAGGGATAGACTCAGAGGTGTCCTTGTTTGCAGATGATGTGAAGTTAATGAGAATAATCAAATCGGACGAGGATCAGGCTAGGACTACAAAGGACCTGGACAGGCTACACGACTGGTCCAGCAAGGCTTTTTTTACCTTGCATTTAACCCTGCCAAATGCAAAGTCATGAAGATTGGGGAAGGGCAAAGAAGACCGCCAGAACAATATAGTTTAGATGGCCAAAGACTGCAAACCTCATAAGGAAAAAGATCTGGGGGTGAGTATAACACCGAGCATATATCTGATGCGCAATCAATAGATAACTGCTGCAGCATACGGGCGCCTGACAAAACCTACGGATAAGCGTTCCGATACCTCAGAAAGGGTTCGTTTTTAGACTATGTATACCATCTACGTCAGCCCAAACTGAGTATGCAGCACCAGTTTGGAATCCACACCTAGTCAAGCACGTTCAAGAAATTAGAGAAAGTGCAATGGAAAGGTTTGCAACAAGACAGTCCCAGAGCTACGGGGGATTGTCCTATGAAGAAAAGGTTGAGCGAAATCGGCCTTACGACACTGGAGGACAGGAGGGTCAGGGGAGACATGTGATTAACGGACATATAAATACTGCACGGAATAGACGAGGTGGACAAAGACGGGATGTTCAGAGATGGGACACAGACACAGAGGTACAATTGGGAAGTTGAGACTCAGATGAATCAAAGGGATGGTTAGGAAGTATTTCTTCAGTCATAGAGTAGGGTATTTTATTTTTTTTATTTTTCAGGCATGGAATAGCTAGAAAGTGAGTAGTGGAGGCGGAAACCATTACATAGTTTTAAGGGAGGTATGATAGAGATCATGGGGGCAGGGATGAGAGAGGACCTAGTAGCAATCAGCTCGAAGAGGCGGGGGTTGATAGCAGGGGAATCAGTAGTTACCTTTTCCAACCTCCTAACCACTGAAGTACGCTGTCTTGGAGAGCACAGGAATCGATTTCTACCTTCACATCTTTTAATAAACTCTCCTCATCTTCCTTCTTCCTGAACTGTGAACCACATGCCACTTAGAGCGGCTGCCAACTATCACTGCTGGCGACCATTCCTTCCTTACCATATAAATCCATCTCACACTCACTCACAAACTCATCTATACGAAAAGCTTCTCAGCTTCTATTTTTCCTCCTGAAGAAGGAGAATCTCCTTCTTCAACACTTGAATGAACTGGTTCTAAACACTACCCAACAAGCCATGGTGCTTGTTTTATTAACTCATTCTGTTGCTATGGAGGTGGCTAACGAAACTGGATAAGGAAATCTGGGAGGGATTTGCGTAACTCCCAGCCCAAGTCTATCTTATTTTATGTGTTTGTGATGTATGTAAGGCTCTAAGTTACTTCCGCTTCCAAGACGGTTATGGACGACGCCTGGTTGGGAATCATTTCTTTAGCCACAAAGACGAAAAGCAATAGTTGAATTCTTTCGAATGAAACTGGACCGGTTTAGTATCAAGGAAGCTACTGAGTGCTGCGTGCGTTGAATTTCCAGGTAATTCCTGAAAAACCTGAAAGGAATTATTAGGACATTTGGTTTTTCACATCATGAAACTAATTGCTTGGCTCACGAGGTTAGGCATAAATTATTTAAAAAAAACTGTTCTTTTTTCCCTAATTCGAGCAAGAAAAACAGAGGAGTTTGCATGACGTCATTTGCTCATGACCTTACTGTAGGGGAAGTTCTCTTTATCATACGTTGTTATGAACAGGAAAGTGGGCTACTACTATATCTCATCACATGTTGTCACATCATCAGTCTTCACCTCAGACTCGTGTATGAATCAATATGTCAGTTGATCCAATCCTGTCTCACGAAACCAGCAAATAGTCATCATCCTGATGTCATACTAGTGTTAACACCAAAAAGATGGATGTATTTTTTGTAGGATTGTAGTGGCGAGGCTGAGCACCTCATTAGGTGCGTGGTTATGGTAGGTGGCTGTGTTGAGTTTATATGCGGCGTGGGGTTGGTAGGTGGCTGGTGTTGAGTTTATTAAGGCTGCGTGGGTATGGTAGGTGGCTGTGTGAGTTTATATGCTGCGTGGGTTATGGTAGGGGGCTGTGTTGGTTTTATATGCTGCGTGGGTATGGTAAGTGGCTGTTTTGAGTTTATATACTGCGTGGTATATGGTAAAGGGCTGTGTTGAGTTTATATGTGCGCTGGGTTATGGTAAGTGCTGTGTTGAGTTTTATATTGCTGCGTGGGTATGGTAGTGGCGTTGTTGAGTTTATATGCTGCGTGGGTATGGTAGGTGGCTGTGTTGAGTTTATATGCTGCGTGGGTATGGGTAAGTGGCAGTGTTGAGGTTATATGCTGCGTGGGTATGGTTCAGTGGCCTGTGTGGAGTTTATATGCTGCGTGGGTATGGTAAGTGGATGTGTTGAGTTTATATGACTTGCGTGGGTTTGGTAGGTGGCTGTGTTGGTTTATATTACTGCGTGGGTATTGTAGTGGCTGTGTTGAGTTTATATGGCTGCGTGGGTATGGTAAAGTGGTGTGTTGAGTTTATAGTGCGTGGGGTATGGTAAGTGGCTGTGTTTGGTTATATGCTGCGGTGGGTATGGTAGGTGGCTGTGTGGAGTGTATGTATGCTGCGTGAGGTATGGTAAACTGGCTGTGTGGAGTTTATATGCTGCGTGGGTATGGTAAGTGGCTGTGTTTGACTTATATGCTGCGTGGGTATGGCAAGAGGCTGTGTTGAGTTTGAGTTATATGCTGCGTGGGGATGGTAGGTGGCTGTGTTGAGTTTTTATACTGCGTGGGTATGGTAAAGTGGCTGTGTTGAGTTTTATATGCTGCGTGGGTATGGTAGGTGGTTGCGTTGAGTTTATAGCTGCGTGGGTATGGTAGGTGGCTGCGTTGATTTAATGCTGCGTGGGTTATGGTAGGTGGCAGGATTGTTGAGTTTATATGATGCCGTGGGTATGAGTAAGTGGCTGTGTTGAGTTTATTATGTGCGTGGGTATGGTAACTGGGCTCTGTTGAGTTTATATGCTGCGTGGGTATGGTAAGTGAGTGTGTTGAGGTTTATTATTGCTGCGTGGGTTATGGTAGGTGGCTGTGTTGAGTTTATCTGCTTGCGTGGGTATGGTACGTGGCTGTGTTGTGTTTATATGATGCGTGGGTATGGTAAGTGGCTTTGTTGAGTTTATATGCTGCGTGGGTTATGGTAGGTGGCTGTGTGAGTTTATATGCTGCGGTGGGTATGGTTAGGTTGGCTGTGTTGCGTTTATATGCTGCGTGGGTATTGTAAGTGGCTAGTGTGTTGAGTTTATATGCGGCGTGGGTATGGTAGGTGGACTGCCGTTTGAGTTTATATGCTTGCGTGGGTATGGTTAAGTGGCTTGTGTTGAGTTTATATGCTGCGTGGGTTATGTAAGTGCTGTGGTTTGAGTTTATTATGCTGCGTGGGTATGGTAGGTCGGCTGTGTTTGAGTTTATATGCTGCGATGGGTATGGTAGGTGCTGTGTTGAGTTTATATGCTGCGTGGGTATGGTAAGTTGCTTGTATTGAGGTTATATGCTGCGTGGGTTATGGTAGGGTGGCTGTAGTTGAGTTTATATGCTGCGTGGGTTATGGTAGGTGGCTGTGTTGAGTTTAGATTGCTGCGTGGGTATGGTTAAGGGGCTTTGTTGAGTTTACATGCTGCGTGGCTATGGTGGTGGCTGTGTTGAGTTTATTATGCTGCGTGGGTATGGTAAGTGGCTGTGTTGGAGATTTACATGCTGCGTGGGTTCTGGTAGTGGCTGTGTTTGAGTTTATATGCTGCGGGGTATGATTAAGTGGCTGCAAAATCACTGAGCATCCTACTTAACCCTGACCCCTTCAGTGACCTAATATTAGCTAAGACTAATTACATGGGCGAGGGAATCCTGGACCACTCATACGTTAAATGGAAATATTCTTGGTGGCATTCTGTAAGCATCATATACTACCCTGGCCCACGCAGTGTGCATCTTATATACCTGCTCTCTTAAAAGAGTGAAAAAAAACATCAGTTTTAATCCTTACGGACGTTAGATATTAAATCACTTTCCGCTTCGCCAGCAAAAATTCTACGTAGGGGGAAAGGCTCAGCCAGTCTCTATAGTGTTAACGTGACTGAAAAAAAAAAAAAATCCCGGAATATTTGGTTAGATTGAGGAAATTCACTTCAGCGTCTTTTATCCGGTTGTTAAAAGGTGCGGAAGTTCCGTTCCGGCCCGCTTAGCAAACAGAAATGGGAACTCAAAAGTGGAAAACCACGCACCTTGTTTCTTCGACTTTTTTACCATAACAATGTCAGTGCATCTGACCCCAGTGTGACCCCCTGCTGTCTTGTACTGTGTGCTGTGACACCTGCTGTTTGTACTGTGTGCTGTGAACACCCTGCTGTCTTTGTACTGATGTCTGTGACACCCTTGCTGTCTTGTACTGGTGTGCTGTGACACCCCTGCTGTCTTGTCTTGTGTGCTGTGACACCCCTGCTTCTTGTACTGTGTTGCTTGTGACACCCCTTGCTGTCTTGTTTTACTGTGTGCTGTGACGCCCTTGCTGTCTTGTACTGTGTGCTGTGACAACTCATGCTGTCTTGTACTGTGTGTGTCACACTCCTGCTGTCTGTACTTGTCTCTGTCACATCCTGATGTCTTCTGTACTGTCTGCTGTCACACTCCTGCTGCTTGCCACTGTCGGCTGTGGGACATTCATGCTTTTGATGGACATCCTCTTTTTTTTCTTGGGAGGGGGGGGGCCGAGTAGCGTTCAGTCTCGACCCTGAAACACAATTAGGGATTACACACACCACACACGCCCCACGCTCGCGCCCCGAAAAGACAAAGGGAAAAAGACAGGTTTTTCGAGAGGGGGGCCCAGAAAAAGGGGGTCACTTTTGGAAGCTGAAAAATAACCCAAGGGATTTAGGAATATCACTTCAGTCAAAGATTGTCGGAAAGGACTAGTGGAGGGGGGAACCATACATATTTTTAAGACGAGGTTTGTAAACTCAGGGAGAGGAAGGAGGACCTAGTACAAAGTGAAGGGGCGGGGACAAAAGCATGAATCCCCCCATCAACCAAAATAGGTGAGTATATACATTAAAAAAGGTCATATGGTTGTGAAAACAAAGGGACAGTTGTCCTTAGTGGCCAGTCCCCCACAAACTTTCCCAATGCAACATGAGGAAAAAATTGGTTGCCCTGGTGGCCATTTCTCACAACTTTACTCTTCTTGCTCTAAGTCTTGTTCTTTTTGGGTTTAAAATTCACTTTTGCCCGAGTCATATTACAGAGTTTTTTTTTTTAAAAATCACCTCTGTTGACCATGGTCTTGATTGTGTGCAATCCTGAATCCCTTTCTTCCTTATGAAGTAAGAGTATAATTAATAACCCTTAAAAAATGCAAAGATTAAATTTAATAACCTAACATGGTTTTTTTCTTCACTTTGCCCCCCAAATATTGTTTCACTATCAAAGGGAGCATAAAACTTTTTCTTTTAAAAAAAACTGAAAAAAATTTTTGTTTTTGGTCTTGTCATAATTAAATATCGATCCTGCCCAAGTTGAGTTAATATTTCTTCATCACGTTCTCCTTTTGAAAGGGGGTAAGCAAGTTTTGTTTATTGTTTACCCGAGGCAGCTCCTAATTTACCTTCGGGTTACTTTTGGACAAGATGGCGCTTGTTAAGATCTTGTTGTATCTTTTTGGGGTCCATTTCTTTTTATTTGGTTTTAACCTCATTCCTACTTATCGGGAGTTGGTTTTTAATAAAGATTTCTGAAACGCGTTTTTAGGGGCAAAACTATTGATACTTGTAAGAAGTTTGAAAAGTGATTAATGAGTTTTTTCGTGCGGTTTTGATTTGTGAGCATTCTAGAAATTTTTTTTCGACTCAGACTGCATGACAGTATTTCCCGGGAGTCCCTCTGGGTCATTTAAACCTTTCTTTTTTTCTTCCAGGGTTTGGGGCTAGGTAATGAATATACTTTGGGGATTTTTTTAATTTTCCCTTTTTAAACTTATCTCCTGTATTCAGTTTCTTCTTTCCTATTGAAGCCGGGGAGCCGAGATGGTATTGCGGAGGACTTTAATTTATGAAAATAGTTTGAGCCTCTCGTTCCCCTTTTCTGTTTATTCCTTGCGTAAAACCAAATGCCCCCTGAGGGGGTTGTAAAAAGAGTTCAAATTATAAAAACCTCCGGGCCCGGGGCGAGTTCAACGGGGGCCCTCCCCAAAAACATTTTATTATTTTCCCAAAGGCCCCGGGTTTAGCCAAAGAAGGTAGGTGTGTAGACTGTCAATTTACGGACCGCGCTTCGAGCCCCCCGTCCACTCTTTGTTTATTCATTGTTGTTTTTAAACTGTATAAAATAGGGGGGTTTCCCAACCTCTAGAAACTGGTCGGGGGACCCTTTCTTCGAAAAAAGGAAAAAACGTTTTCGGGGGAAAAACTAAAAGATTCTTCCTTGAGTTTTTTTTTGAATATTTTCTTTTTTCCTTTTCCCCTTTTATTTTTATTTTTGTGAGTTTATTTTTTTATTAAATCTTAAAAAAAGTTAAAATGGAAAGGAGAAAAAAACATAAATGACACCTAGACCCTTTCCCCTTAATTAATCCCTTATCCGCCAAAGTGTTTAAGAAGATCCGTGAGCAAACCAAAAATTTATATTAATTTTTGGGGGTCCAGGGTTATGAAAAGTAACAGGCCCGAATCTTTTTCCCTAATAAATAATCCTGGTCTTCCGTGTTATCATTTTGCCCGGTTTTAATTATTATGTTTTTTATCGAATGAAAAACCCTGAGCTTTTTAAAGCCGCTTCAGTGTAATCATCCCCTTTGGCCCTCACTGATTTTTTTCCCCCCAAAAACCCTTTTTCCCCCCAAAAAAAAATGTATAATGGGGGTACGAAGAGAAAAAAAAAGGTATTTTGGCTTGCCCCAGTATATCCCTGCCTATTTTTTATTGGGATACATAAGTCACTATAAAAGTAAAGGGAAAAATCAAAGGCAAAAAATTTAATATTTTTTAAAAAGCTTGGAATAAAAGAAACTTTGGAGTTTTAATCAGTAGACGACTTTAAAGGGGGGGATTTGAAGCCCAAGGGGATTTCACAAAAAATTTTTAAAAAACTTTGATGTCTTAGATAAGGGAAGAAAAATTAGGGGCGGGAAAAATTGGTGTCTTAAAATAGGGGGGAAAAAAAAATATTTAGGAATTTCTCCCAAGTTCGGGGAAAAAAACTCCATGCAGTCGAGGGACGTAACTGTTGGCAAGGAAGGGTGGAGAGAGAGAGGGGAAAAGAAAAGAGAGGAGAGGAGAAAAGTTGGGGGAGGGAGAGAAGAGAAAAGGGGAGAGAGTAGAAAAGAGGGGAAAAGAGAGAAAAAACAGACAGACAGACAGCAGACGCCCAGACGGGACGGGACAAACAGACGACACAGACGGACGGACGGGAGACAGACAGGAAAGTCAAATAGTAAATGAGAAAGTAGATTGCATTCGACCTCCATTCCAGGGATTTTTGGGCTAAAATTAAACATACCCAAAATTAAAGGCTATCGCTTTTTAAATTTTTCCCTGAGAAAAAAGACCCAAATCAGTAGGCTCTCTCCCTGCCCCCCACCCCTTTCCCTTTTTCCCTTTGCCGGTTTAAAAGGGAAAGGGGAAAAAAAGTATATTTTACTATTGGTAAAAAAAAGCAGGGGAATTTACGAAACAGAGGGGAAAGCTTTAAGTTCTGTTTCTATTAAACTATTTTTTAACTGGCTTCCATGACTAAAACTTTTTAAACTTGGTCTTTGCATCGGATAGTTATGAGGGCCATGTCGGAACGGTAATGGGGAAATTTCCGTGTTTCCGGGTTTCCCCTTTCCACAGGGTTTTTAAAAACCCCTTAAATTTTTTCAGAAGGCTTGAGGTAAAACTGTTTAAAAAAATAAATTTTAAAATGCAGTAAAATTTTAATCCTTGACTAAAAATTTTTCGCCCCTTTCAATGGACTTTATCATGCCCCCCAAAAGTTAAACTAAGAAGAGGGGAATACACTTATATTGGGTTTAGCGTATTTCGTTGAAGACTCGGGTTTGGGGGTTTTGGGAAGAAAAATTTTTTGCGCAGGCTAATGACAAGCTAGATAAAAATTAGAGAGAGGGGAATTTGAAACCCCCTTAATCTTTGGGCCCAGTAGGCCTACTTAGTGTTCCTCATAGGGATGCCCTTTTTTTAAAAGTGGGAAAAACGGGGGAAAAATTTTCCGGGCAACTGGTACACTTATGATGTGGGAGGCCTTTTTTTATTTTTTTTATTTTGGGTTTTAAAAAATTTTTGGGTTTATGCGGGTTTTTTAAAGTTTTCCAAGGGACGTTGCTTTTCTGCATGACTTCCCCCCTTTGGGGTATGAGTCGTTTTTTTTTGAAATTTAAATTTTTAAACTGTTTAAAAGTTTGTTTTAAAACCCGGGGCCGTTTTTTTAAAATCTGTGCTTTTATTTACTGAAATGATTTTCCCCAGAAACCCTTTTGGGGGGGTTCTGAATTTTTCGCGCATTTAAAATTTGGGTTTTCCCGGGAGGTTACCTGGAGGTTATTGGGGATCAACGCCCCGGGGCCCCCCGGTCCACGCCGGCCTCCCGATGGATCGGGGGGCCTGTAAATTGGCTGTTACTGCGGGCCCGCCCCCGCGGGTCCGACTTTTACGACCCACAGCCGGCTGCCCGGCACTGGACTTTAGGTATCTGTCCAGCTCTCTCTTGAAGGCAGCCGGGGGGTTTTTTTTGGGAATTTCCCCCCAAAATGCTTGAGGGGAAAGGTTTTGCATTTTTGGGGCCCCCGGGGAAAACTTAGGTGTTTTCTCTTAGTTTTCCAATGGCGCCCCCTTTTTTTTTTTGGCGGCATTTTGATCCCCGGGCCCAGTTTTTTAAACTTTCGTGGGGTGATTTCTTTTGTGCAGTTTTGGGGGCCCCTTTCCCTTCCAAAGTTTTCCCCCAAGTTTTGATTATGAAAAATCTCCCCCTCCTGGTTCCAACAAAGTAAAAGTAAAGTGTTTAAAGCTTTTCCCAGTATTTAAAGGTGCTTGACAAAAAATTTTTTGGGTGGGGAAAAGGATCTCTGTACACTTCTAGATCTGCGATTTCCCTCCCTTTGGGAAGGGAGATGTTAATGTACAGCGTTTTTCCCGCCTAGAGGAACAAGTGTTTTGAAAAGGTCTCATGGGTTTGGGCATCCCTTTTTGAAATTTCCCATTATCCTTCCTATCTTTTTTCTTTGCCCCCGGGGCGACGTGGCACTGTTGTGACCCTGAAAGTGAGATCCTCAGAATTATACCCCCCAGGCCCCTTACATTATTTTTCCGCTTTTATTGTAGGGCCCGGGAGTCAGTATTTTTCTCTGTTCTAGTTATTATCTCCTCCTTTTTTTCCAAAAGGGAGTAGTTGGAATTTGCCCTCTTTAAATTTCATATTGTTTACCGTCCCCCAAGGGGAAAATTTGTTTATACTTTTTGGAGGTTAACCCCGTCCTCAGCGGGATGACGGCCTCTGAGATCCTAGTATCATCCGCAAAGGTTTGATGGGTTTTGTTTGTGGTGTATATCTCTGTTTAGGGTCTGATTGGGGGAAAAGGAATAAGATGGGGGGGCGATTTAATGTCCCTTTTGTGGCCCGACCCTCTTCACTAGGGCGGGCCTCCGATTTAACTTGTTGACCCTTTCTCTTTGTGTTCGTTTTGTTGGAAGTTAAAGATCCATCCCCCCATTTTCCCAGTTATTCCTTTAGACGTATTTTAGGGGCCCTATTACACCATGATCGATTTGTCAAATGTTTTTAAAAAGTCTGTTTTATTACATCTGCTTTCTGATTTTTTTTCCAGTGACCCAAGGCCATGTCATAGTGACCCAGAAGTTGTGAGAGGCAGGAGCGACCTGCCCTAAAACCCATTTTCCCCTGGTTTGTGCAGATTTTGGGAATCCAGGTGATTTCCCAATCCTGTTCTTAGCATTTCTTTAAATGATTTTTATGTTTGTGGGACGTCAGAGCTTTTGGGTTTAAATTAGTTCTTGCTAATGTTTTGGGCTGCCCCTTTTTGGAGGGGGGGGGCTATTTTCCGTTTTTTTTAAGTGAGGTGGAATTAAACCCTTTGTCCAGCTCCTCCTCCTTGTGTACTTAGGGCACCCCGAGGGGTTTTTTGCGTTCTTAATAAAAACAGAGTTCCCGGTCGGGGCCGGGGCTGAGTGCATGGTTGTTGTCAATGGCTTTTTCAAAATTTATGGGAAGTTAGGGTAATGTCGGAATCTGGATTTTTTTGGGTTTGAGGTCATTCAGAAAAAATTATTTGGGTCGTCGATCCTCAGACGTTTAAAGTGGTTCATTTAAACCGAGTCGAAATGGGATTTAATTTTTCCCATTCTTTTCCTTTGTTGTCATTGTGAAAGCCCCCACCCTGTCGGGAAAAAGGGCCCGATACTAGATGTGGTTTTTGCCTTGTTTTTGGCATTTAAAAAGAAATTTTTTGTTTTTCTTTCAATTTCACTAATAGTTTAAAAGCTCCCCCGGCCTCTCCGGGGTTCCTGAAGATTTAATTTGGGTTTAAAAGTTCGATATTTTTCCCTTCCTGGTCAGTGCCTCCTTTCGTGTTTTGTTTTCAGCATTTCCTGAGGAGCTCGTGATCTTCGTCGTTTCTGTAGAGGGAGGTTTTTTCTCATTTTTACTCCTGCTCTTTTCTTTTTTTAGGGGAATATGCCTAGAACATGCTTCGGCTCCCGGAAATTTTTTGGTTCCTTTAAAAGGCATTTGGTTTGGGCCCCATGCCCTTTTTTAAGCCCTTTCCCAACATGTTTCGTTTAGGAAAAGGTTTCCCTGGTCCCAGTTGATGTTCTTGTTTTTGAAATTGTATTTTGTGAAGGCACCTTCCCGGGACATTGGCATTCTGCTGTTTTGGACCCCTTGCATGTACGTCTGGACTTTTGATTAGTTTTTGATCGGAATTTGTTGTTTTTGTTTTTCTTATGTCCTTATCAGGTCCTCTTATTTGTGAAGATAAGGGGCAAGTGTGTTTTCTTGTCTTGTTGGCTTTCCCCCTATCTGCGGCTTAAGGGTGTTTTTCGCGAGACTTAGTAGTCTGTGTGTGTGGGCCTTTTTTATCTTTCGGTACCCCCGGGGATTGTTTCAGCTATAAAATTATTTGCTACTTTTTTCCCTTTTGTATGCCTTTGGTTTTAAAACCCCCAAGCAAATAAGGTTTTTTGGGGATGGGAGCTGGAAGGTTTTCCAAACAGTAATCGATTTTCAGTTTGTGTTCCTTGAAACTGTTGGGAGGTTGTAAACTGGTGGCTTGTATACAACCAATTTACTAGGTTTTGGTTCTCGATCTTTATTGATAGAACTTCAATACCTCATTTGTGGTGTTCAGCAACTCCGGTGGCAGATAAGGGGCCCCTTTGAATACAGGCCAAACCCCCCCCTTTTTGGCCTTTTTTTTCTGTCGCATCTAAAAAGGTTGTAAACCCCTTATCCATATTTTACTGTCAAAGTGATCTTTTTGTGTGAGTCTCTGTGAAGGCTTCAAACATTGCATTAGACTCCCCTAGAAGTCCCCTGATTAAAAAGGGATTTTTTTGTTGGTTTGGGTGGCTTAAGGGCCCCGTATATTTGCAAAATGAACGAGGTTGTTTTTGTGTTTGTTGGGGGGTTTTTTTTATTGGGATCAGTAGTTGTTTAAATTTTGGAGGGGGCCCTGGGTGGCCATGGGTGCGCCTCCGTTTCCAAAAAAGGGTCCAAGGGGGTGGACTATTTTTTTTTTATTTCCTTCCCTTTCTTTTTTCGTTTCCCGCCACTAAAAAAAACACCCGGAGTTGGGTTTGTCGTTTTCTACTATTGTTTTTCCCGTTTGGGGGCTGTGCCCCCTGGTTTCCCCTTTTTGATGGATGCAGGGCCCCTCGTTTTTTGTAACATGTTCTGGAGGACCCAGGATGGCAATTTTTGGGTAAAAAAAAAATACAGGAAGAAGACGGCCCCCTCTTTAGACGGGAGGTCGCTACATTTTTTTTTGGGGTGGTTTTAAAAATTGCATGGCCCCTTTTTTTTCCCTGTTTTTTCCCTGGGTTTACGATGCACCCCCAAACTAATATTTTTCAAAAAAAATTTACCTTTGGTTTAGGGAAATTTTTGGGAGGTTTTGTTGTCAATTCTGCAGGTTCTGGGAAATGCCTTAATCCCCAGTACCAAAACCAGGGGCCCCCCCGGGCCTGGATTCCCTCTACTTTCCCCAGTTGAGGAAAAGGGGACTCCCCTCCAAAATCTGTACTGTTTTTGGGCCCCGGTCTTTTGCAATGAGGGTTTTTTATTTTTGGTTTTTTTGGTGGTTTGGGTAGTGGTCCCTTGGAGGTCTGGGCTGGCAGTAAGGGGTGGGGGCTGGGTCTTGGGGGCAAACCTTTGGGGGGGGGGGGATGGGGCTGGGGGGTTATGCTGTGTGGTTTCAGAAAAGTCTACTCCCGAGGAGGGGTCCAATATACATCTGTACTAGGGGATTTTGGCATTTGGGAGCTGTGGGGGAGTCTTTAACTGAATCCAGATTTTAAAATGGCTGGGGGCTGGGTCGGGTCCGCCCCCAAAAAGCTGGGCACTGAACTAGCTGTTGTTTTTGTTTTCCCCTTTTTTTTAGTGTGTATTTTGCTTATTTTTTGGGGCAGTTTTTGTAGACTGGGCAATTTTTCTGTGTTAGGGGCTTTACTCCCCTCTATCTTCCCTTTTTTATATTTTTCCGGTAGAAATATTCTTTGTTTTCCCCCTTTTTCTCGTGTTTATTTTTTATTTTAAAAACCCGAGTGCTTTTCCCGAATTCTTTCCCCTGTTCCACATCCCCGTTGCGATCCCGAAACACCTATCTAGATAGATGTTTATTTTTTGGGTTTTCAGTGTTTTTTCTTGCAAGGTAAATTGGTTTTTTTGAAAAGCAAAGGTTGCATGGGATTCTAGATTGTTTCCCCAAGGGGCCCTTTTTACATGGCCCAAAGGGATACTGTTTTCTGCCAAACCTGGGCCGGGATCCTATTTGCAATGGGGGACCCCAAAAGGGTTTTATCTTACTTTAAACCCTTTTAGTCTGCACGCAGGTGTGGGTGTTATAGGGCAATTTCATGGGTTGTGGGATGTTTTTAGCATGGAGGGTTATTACCCCTTAAAAAATTTTATGTTGTTTTAACATTTATATATTTATACATTACAGCACGGGTTCCCGTCCCTGATCACTGGTGTTTATCTTGTCCCGGGGCGGATATTTTAGTGGGGGGTGGTGGGTTTTTTGGTGAAGAAAGGTAGTTCGGGGGTTTAGGGGAATTGGGGATGGGTGCCCTTTTGGGGGGGGGGTGGACCATCCCTTCTGGTTGGGGTTGGGGGGAGGGGGAGGGTGGCGAGAAAGGGTTTTGGGGGTGGTTTTTCCTTTTTTCCCCATCCCGTCACTGCTGTTTACTTTTTTCCCGCCCCATTAATAAACTATCCTTTTTTTTTTATTTTTTACTTTTGGGGGAATACTTCCGTTTTTTATCCCCACGTCCTTTCCCCTTTGCTTGGTTTGGTGATAAGTGGGTCCCGGGATGGGTACCAGTTTGGGAGGGAAAAAAACCCCCCGCTGGTTTGGGGGCGAAGGGGGGGGGGAGGGGGGGGGATCAGTGGGGGGACCCTTTAAAATTTAGCGTTGTTCCCCTATAATTTCACCCATAGCTTACACTAGCACCGGTTTTAAAAGGGTTACTCTTTTATTCCACAATTTTAGTTTCACTATATCACTGGTTTTTAAATCCTTTTTTCCTCGTTATAAACACCTGTACGATAGTTTTCATTTCCCCTGTCGCCTCTGGCAAAAAATTTTCCTGGTGAGTGGTCAAAACCCCTTTATATATTCCTTTTATTGTAAACTTGTATTGGGTATTTAACGGGCGTAGCTCAATTTTTTGATGCTTGGGTTCCCTGCACCTCTTTCTACCCTCCCCTCGGGGTTTTTTATTGGGTTTACTTTTTAAAAGGGTTTCTTATCCCTTTTTAACATTCATGGACCTTTTGGCAATAGTTCGCTGTGCCGTCGTTTTTAAAAAATTTCCCCTTTTTACACTTTTTTTTTAGAGGTAAAAGGTTTTTATGTCAAATTATGTATGCTGTGATTCCCTGCACCTCAATTTCTACCATCTCCCCTTTTTAAAATTTTATGACTATAGTAGTTTTTTTTCCCTTTTTAACACTTCACTGGGCCTCGGGGAAAAGTTTGCTTTGTGCCGTCGTTGTAAGGGTATTCCCCCTTTCTACACTATATATTGAACGCTATTTCTTGGGGGTTTAAATTTTGGGTTGCTTTTTATCTACAATTTTTGTTCACTTGGCCCCTGACATATATATCCTTTTCACTAAAAAAAATTTTTTTTAGATAGATAGATCGATTTTTCGTTTATTTCCACTTGTGTCGACACCCGGCAATAATTTTACTAGTGCTGGTAGGCCTTTTCCCCCGGTAAACCCTTTTCCCCCCCGGCACTTCCAAATTTTAAGGGATTTTGGGGAAAACTTACTGAGGATGGGAACCCGTCGGTGATACTCTTTCTGGTGATGTCTTTTTTCTAGGGGGATTGACGGGGGTACTTAGAATTTTGTGTTGGAAATAAAGTTCGTTTGGAAATTTGAATTGGGGTTACTAGGGAGGACTGGGATCCCTTCCCCCTATTTCACTTTTTAAAGGGGTTTTAAAAAAGTTACTTGCACGGAGTGTACATTCTTTTTTGAAAATGAGAGAATTTTTGAAATTTTGATTTTGTTTTGGGATGTTGAAGGAGAAAAATCTACGAAAAAGCTTATGAATATGCCCGGCATTATTTTGGGTTGTTGGTAAATAAGTACAGGAATTCGAGCTGGTTGGTGGTGGGGCTCGGAAAATCAGGGGGAAAAAAAATGTAGTTGACTTTGAGGATTAAATTGAAAGGGGAGGGGCTCTGCCTTGTTTAGCTTGTGTTGGGGGTGCTGGAGTATTGAAACGTCTCTAGGGGTTATGTTTAAAGGATGCCAACCCTTAAAAATGCCGGTTTTCCCTCAGGGAAAAAAATCGAGGAAAACAGTTCGTCTTCGAAATTTTGTATGGGTTTTTATTTGCCCCGTTTTGGGCCCAGTGGGGGAACCCCCTGCAATCCGGAAAAGTTATTTTTTAAAAAAGAAAAAAATGTTTTAAAACCCAAAAGACAAAATTTAAAAATGTTTTATAAAATTTCTGGGGTGGAACAGAAAAGTCTGGCGAGTATTTATTCAAAACTACTCTCTCGCAGTAATTTTTTGTGGTCTTTAAAAAAGTCCACAAAGGGGGACGCCCCCCCGGGTTTTCAAAAAAGCATTCCCCAATTTTAATGCATTTGTCTTTTTTCATTGCAAAGAGCTTGGGCCCCCTTTTGGTTTTAAAGACTGTATTTCCTTGACGCTTACATATTAAACCGTAATTTGTTCCAAATTTTGCCCGTAATTCCGTTTGTAAAAAAAAAAAAAAAGTTAAAAAAGTTTAAAATACGATCCCTATTTTCATCTTCTACCCCGAATTTTTTATGTTTTTTAATTTTAATCAATTCATTTTCCACTTTTAAAAAGTTCGGCTTTAGTCGTCTCCACTAAATTTTAAAATTTTTTAATTTGGGTTTTTTCACATCTCTTAGTTTCCCTTTCTTAAGTGAGAAAAATTACAAGTATATCCTATTTTCTTCAAATGGTTTGCTTAATGTCTTGATACGTGCATGCCAGGTCTTCTATTTTTTTTCTTAAGAAATATATATATATATATATATATATATATTATATATATATATATATATATTATAATATATATATATATTTTATATAATATATATATATATATATATATATTATATATATATATATATAATATATATATATTGTAATTTGGAGACCAAACCGGGGTTGGCATTTTGAAGACGCAGTCTGACGAATGCATCCAAGTTTCGGCAATGAAAGGGGAGAGAGGGAGGGGTGGGAGGAAGGAGGGAGGGAGAGATAGAGAGTGGGAGAGAGAGAGGAGAGAACCCACTAGTAACCCTCCTCTCTTCTCCTTACATGATTTACTCTTCTTGTGCAAATAGAGATTTAATGCCTCTCAGGGACCTCTTTGTTGTAACATATTGCTACGGCAGATAAAAAAATCTTACCTTCTTGCTACTCAGCGGAGTCTGAGAGACAAGAGTGAGGAAGGAGAGGAAAGGAGAAGAAGAGAAGGAAAGAGAAGGAAATGAGCAAGTTAAATAAGAGAGAGAGAGAGGAGAGAGAGAGAGAGAGAGAGAGATTGTTATATATTTATGTAGTTTGTTTTTAGGAAAAATCCATAAAAAAGAATCGGTTACTTTCAGCTTGATTTATATCGTTTGTAATATGATAATATAAGTATTATTTTAAACAATATAATTAGAGTTTTATCAGTTATTAGTAAATCTTTAGAAAGGATTATTAAAGTTAGTGTAAAAAACACAAGTTTACTGGTAAACTTGGAGCAGTTTTAAAACACTTTTATGTTCAAATGTTTCCATCCAATGTTTCTAAATCAAATAATTACAAAGTGAAGACAAACAATAATACCCAAGTATTGCATATATAAAAATTTACAAACCCTTCATGGTCAAAACAATTACTGTGCCATGTGCATGAACATAGTGTAAAAAAAATATATCTGTGGAAGACTGACACTAGTCAGGAGGATCCTATCCAATGAATGAATGGAATAACAAATGTAAATCTTAGTACTTTAAATGAGGTCGACATCTCCACATGAGATAAATATCTCTGTTCTCGGTCTTCTGGGTTTATTTCTTAACCCTAATTCCACAAACAGATCAGTACAAATAATATCACTGGTGCTGATTAAATGCTGTAAATACATCAGGAAGGAACTATGACACAGCACAGTAACTTGAACAGTGAATCAGACATAATCTGTTTAGCAGCATATTAAGTGGGGCAATGAAAATCACACTGAGAATAAAGACACTGGTAGTAACTGCTTATTTAAATACAAAGTTTCCGCTATATATATCATATGGAAGATAAGTTGAACTATACCAATGAGACTAGGGAGGGGGGGGGGGCGAGTGGTGGAAACTAAGAACGTTATCCATGGTGGCAAAAAAGGGAATGTATCGGAGTATAGTGGTAGCAATGTTCTTATCAAGCATGGGTTGTGAATGTTGCAGCAAGGTGCAGGCTGGTGGCAGTGCAGACGTCAATTTGTGAATGTTGCAGCAAGGTGCAGGCTGGTGGCAGTGCAGACGTCAAGTTGTGAATGTTGCAGAAATGTGCAGGCTGGTGGCAGTGCAGACGTCAAGTTTGAGGGCAGTGTGCGGTGTGAATATTTGGCATAGAATTCGTAGCTTTGAAATTAGGAGGAGATGCAGTTACTAAAAGTGTGTGTGTGTGTGTGTGTGTGTGTGTGTGTACTCAATTAGTTGTACTCACCTAGTTGAGGTTGCAGGGGTCGAGTCCTAGCTCCTGGCCCCGCCTCTTCACTGGTCGCTACTAGGTCACTCTCCCTGAACCGTGAGCTTTGTCATACCTTTGCTTAAAGCTATGTATGGATCCTGCCTCCACTGCATCGTTCCCAAACAATTCCACTTCCTGACTACTCTGTGGCTGAAGAATTACTTCCTAACATCCCTGTGATTCATCTGTGTCTTCAACTTCCAACTGTGTCCCCTTGTTGCTGTGTCCCATCTCTGGAACATCCTGTCTTTGTCCACCTTGTCAATTCCTCTCAGTATTTTGTATGTCGTTATCATGTCCCCCCTATCTCTCCTGTCCTCCAGTGTCGTCAGGTCGATTTCCCTTAACCTCTCTTCGTAGTACATACCTCTTAGCTCTGGGACTAGTCTTGTTGCAAACCTTTGCACTTTCTCTAGTTTCTTTACGTGCTTGGCTAGGTGTGGGTTCCAGACTGGTGCTGCTACTCCAATAGGGGCCCCAAAACGTACAGGGTTTGTACAGGGTCCTGAACGATTCCTTATTAAGATGTCGGAATGCTGTTCTGAGGTTTGTTAGGCGCCCATATGCTGCAGCAGTTATTTTGGTTGATGTGTGCCTCAGGAGATGTGCCTGGTGTTATACTCACCCCAAGATCTTTTTCCTTGAGTGAGGTTTGTAGTCTCTGGCCCCCCTAGACTGTACTCCGTCTGCGGTCTTCTTTGTACTCACCTATTTGTGGTTGCAGGGGTCGAGTCCTAGCCCCTTTGGTCCCGCCTCTTCACCGGGTTTTGCTACTGTATATATATATATATTATATATATTATTTTATATATATATATATATATAATATAATATATATATATATAAAATATATATATATATATACCCATGTAGGCTCAGCGCTTCTTTTTAGTTACTCCAATAATAAAATATATATATGATGCAAAAATGCGAACAAGCAGTACAAGATACAAACAACCACGGGGTTGAATGATAGCTCTAGGCCTTTCGTGTTGCAATCAACACATTAGCTTGCAATGTTGCAGAAAAGAGGAGGTCCAAGTAAATGTGATCACAGGGAATGTCTTTGCTGGAGTAAAGGAGAGAGAGAGAGAGAGAGAGAGAGAGAGAGAGAGAGAGAGAGAGAGAGGCGGCAGGAGGCAGGAAAAGCTCCCAGGCATACCAATACCCATAGCCAGAAAGAGTGAAATTATAGCATTAGAAAAACAGCCATCCCACAAGCATTAATACTGTAATAGTAACCTAACGAAGGTGACATGGCAATTATGAAAAACTAGAGCTAAATGGTTCATATATGTGGGCGACATCTTGTGTCTTAGGTCAGATATGTTCTTGGCTACAATATTATCAAGACTTAACGCTTTGGTCCAGTCTCTTAAATTCACCGTTAAGAAAGAAGTGGACTCTAAACTTACATTCTTAGATGTGTTGATACAGCGAGTTGATAGAAAGTTTAATTTTGCCAGTATATAAAGTATATAAAAAGCCACCAATGTGTGCTCAAGCATTCACTACTTTTCCCAACCACGAGACAAGAGTTATAAACGGTGATGTCTTACTATGTCTTGCTATATTTCTAGGAGCTTACAGTGTGTGCAGCTCGGAGTTCCTAGATCTAGAAATTAGGAAAATATTTGACATTGCCATGAAACTGCGGTATTTTAAGGGGTTCGTGGAATCTGCCATGCTGGCAACTAGGAAAACGTATCAGAGAAGAGAGCCCAGGATAGCACCTCAGATCAAGAACTTGCTAGTTCTCCCATACAATGGAAATATATCTTTCCTGCCGATCGCCCTTGAAAGATTTGATAAAACAAGTATTTTTAAGAATTCACGGACTGTTAAAAGCATTCTTGATAACGAATTCTGCCCAACAGTGTGTGGGGGTGTCTATAGAATTGATTGCAACTTATCCTTTGTGGGAGAGTCTATCAAAACCTCTAGATGCTAGGATATAACATGTTATACGATGCTTTGTACAGGAGTTGAACGCGTAAGAGTAAGAGTCATTGCCCTTTGTTCCTCTTGTCTTGAAAGGAAAAATTGTTGATTCGGCAATTATTAAGCATGATAATCATTCATTATACAATAACAGTGGCTGGTTGTTCAAATTTGATTCGCTTTAGTTGTGGCAATTGTACATAGTCAAAAATCTGGCGCTTATAGAAATACATTGACTGTCTTAAATGTAGTGCCACACCCAGAAATTAGGGTCTGTTTCTCTTACCTTTTCTGATAGTTGAACCAGCGTTTGTCTCAGAATTCTTTGGGATGAATAACTGTGGCCGTCTTTCTTGAAATTACAGGTGTAAATGGTTAAGTTTCTTCAGGTACAGATACATATAAATACAAAAATTATTATACATAAATTATCATACATGGCGACATACGTATGTGTGGATTACATAGGATAACTTCTTTAAATGAGTCCCTTTTAACGGGCCCATTTTTTAGAGGTTCGAAAATGCCTGAGACAATTACCAGATGTATCTATAGATTTGGTATGTAAAGTCATAAATATCATATCCAGCGTCTGCCTCAGAAGATTGTGGCACAGATAAACTTAACCGTCTCCCTTTGAGGTGTCCCGTAGCTCGTGGTGTCCCGTAGCTCGATCGCTAGTGCACTTAGCTCACACACACTGAGGTCCGGTGTTCGAATTCCTCCGGTAAGGCTGGAAAACATTAGGGATGTGTTTCCATAAGACATCTACTGTCCCTGTTCACCCATCAGTGTAAAATAAGTACCTGGGTGTTAGTCGACTGTTGTGTGTAGTATCCTGGGTCAAAACTGACTTAATTTGCCCGAAATGCTCAGCATAACAAAGGGCTTTGTATACATTAGTATGTCATTGATGTCAGCTAGGCCTGCATATCTGTACATGTAGTTGTAGTAATAAATATTAGAAGAGTGATTGGTGGAATGATGAAGTAAGGGTGTATAAAAGAGAAAAAGGTAGCTTATGAGAGGTTTTTACAAAGCAAAAATGTTATAAAAGAAACAGGTATACAGAGAGTAAAAGAAAGTGAAGAGAGTGCAAAAGGAGAGCAGATGATAGAATGGAGAGGCATCAAGAAATTTGATGAAAATAAGAATGAATTTGTCAGTTAAAAACAGAGTAGGGGATAGGTTTAGAGGGAGATGGAGGTATTGGGTAGATGCGGGAAAATATGAAACTTTTAATGTCGACGAAGAAAAGGAAGCGGTAATTTCGTTGCACTGGCCAGGAGTTTTACCATCTTTTAGGAGTGCAGAAGAGCGGATGTGAGTGTGGGGAGGGCGTGAAAGGGATTACGTTTTGAATGAAAGGGGGTAATGCAGCTAGAACTTTACGGGATCATGAAGAAATGTTTAAAGCAGGGGGGGTTATAGTGTTGGAGTGGTTTTATTTTTGTTTAATAAAAGTATGAAAGAGGGGAAGGTACTAGGATTGGCAGGAGCATTATAGTTCCTTTAAAAATAATGGGAAGGGGGCGAAAGAAATTGCAAAAATTATAGGGAAAAAGTTTACTGAGTATACAGGAAAAGTTTACGTTTTGGTTTTTTATGAAAGAATTAGAGTAAGACAGAGTAGGATTTGGGATTGACAAAATAGGTTTCAGAGTGGTAGGGGATGTGTAGAATTTAAGTGTTTAAATTGAACATATATGTAAACAGTATTTAGATAAAGGTAGGGAAGTTTTTCATTTCATTTATGAATTTTAGAAAAGGCATATGATAGTGGATAGGAAGCAATGTGCAGATTTGAAGTATATGGAATAGTGGTAAGTTACTAAAAAGCTGTAAAGATTTTTATGGGATAGTGAGGCTCAGGTTAGGGTTTTGTAGAAGAGGGAAAAATACTTCCGTTTAAAAGTAGTCTTAGTCAGGGATGTGTAATGTCATCATGGTTGTTAATATATTTATAGATGGAGTTGTAAAAGAAGTAAATGCTTTGGTTTTTCGGGAGAGGTGGATTAAATTATGGGCAATCAAGTACAATATGGGAATTGACACAGTTACTTTTTGCTGATGATACTTTTGCTTATGGGATTCTAAAAAAGTTGCAAAGGTTAGTGGATTTAGACTTTTGTAGAGAGTGTGTAAAGGTAGAAAGTTTAAATGAAAATAGAAAAGATTAGTGATGAGGGTATAAATTATTTAGATAAAGAAAAATTGGATATCAAATTGGAGAGAAAGGGGGTATGGATGAATGTGAATGTTTTTCAAATTTTTGGGAGTAGAGGTGTCAGTGGTGGATTTTTTAAGGATGAGGTTACCAGATGAAGAAGGTAAATGGTGTTGTGCTTGAGGTATATGTGGAGAATAAATTTTATTATTTGGAAGCAAAAAAATGGAATGTATGAAAGTAATAGTGTACCACACTTATTATGGTGTTGAAGCTTGGGTTGTAATTGTGAGTGATGAGGGTTTTTGGGGAGTTTGGAGATGTTTTTATGGGAATGTGTTTGGGGTGGTGTAATATTATCTGAAAATTCGAGTGTTGAAATTGGAGAAGGTGTGGGTTTAAATATTATATATATATATATATATAAAATATTTTTTATATTATTTTTATATATTAAATATTATTTTATTTATATTTATATTTATATATATTTATTATTTATATATTATTTTTATAATTTTATTATATAATGTATATATATATATTCATATTGTATATTTTATGTTTTATTATATATTTTTTTATATTATATATATATATATATATTTATATATTAATATTATATATATATTAGTATATAATATTTATAAAATATATAAATTATAGATATTATAATATTATGTATGTATATATATATGTATGTAATATATATATGGTTTTGTATTTTTATATGTAAGTATATATATAAATTTTTTTATATATTATGTATTATATTATATATATTAAATATGTATTTATAAAATTATTTATAATTTATTTTATATAATATTATATATATATATGTATGTATATATATATGTATGTATATATATTATTATTATATATATATATATTATATAAATGTTATTATATTTATATATTATAAAATATTTATAATTATATATATATTATATATATATATGTTTTTATATATATTTATATATATATTATATGTATTTTATATATATTTATATATATATTATTTTATATAGTATATATATATATATATATTTTTATTTTTTATATATATATATATATATTATATAATATTATTATTTATATATATATTATATATATTATATATATATGTATATATTTAAATATATTATATTTTTATTTTTATATTAATATATATTATATTATATATATATATATATATAATATTATATAAATATTATTTATATTTATTATGTATATAAAAATATATATTTTATAATATATTAAAATATATTTATATATTTTATATATATATATTTTATATAATATATTTTATATTTTTATTTATATATTATATATATATTATATTATATAATTTTATATAATTATATATATATATATTATATATATATATATATTTTTATTATATTATTATATTATATGTATATTTTAAAATATTATATATATTTTATTTTATATATATATATTTTTATATATAATTATATATATATATATATATATATATTATAATATTATATATTTATATAATATAAATATATATATATAAAATTTTTTTTTATTTTTAATTATGGATTAAATATAAAAAGAAAAATTTACATATTATTATGTTCCAAAATTTTTAAATAATTTTTAAATAAAATTTAAATTTATATAATATATTAATAATTGTTTTTGAATTAATAAATGTTATGTAATAAAAAATAATATAAAATAATTTTTATTATTATCAACACCGTAAGATCCTCTACAAGCCCTTGCACAAAAAACCTTTTACCCCACTTTCCCCAAACACTTCCTAGGGACCCTACACCGTTTTAAATGCTGATACATTTAATATTTCGTTTCGTCATTCTTACTTCCCCTAAAATCAATAAAAATTTTAAAAAATTTTTTAAAATTTTATTTTAAATAAAAAATTTTTTAAAAAATTTTATTAAATATTTATATAATAAATAATTATATATAAAAATAATATTATAAATATTAAAAATAATAATTAATAATTTAATTATTTTATAATATGTATAAATTTTAAAAATTTGTTTATAAATATATTATATATATTTTTTTTTTATTTTTATTATACCCGGCCGATTCCCCCCAAAGGGCAGGGTGGCCAAAAAAAAAAAACTTTCACCTTTTTCACCCCTCACTGTCTTGCCAAAAGGGGTTTGCTTTCACTACATTTTTTTAAACTGCACATTAACCCCCCTCCTTCAGGTGGGCATGAAATTCCATCTCCAGGACTCAAGCCCGGCCCTGCCGGTTTCCCTGAATCCCTTATAAATGTTACTTGCTAACTCCAACAGAGTAAGTTTTAAAAACCATTTGTCTCCATTCACTCTATCAACACGCTCACCATCCCTGGGGAAGTCCAACCCCCTCCCCACAAAAATCTTTACCCCTCCTAAAAACCCTTCCTGGCCCGCCCCCTACCCGCCTTCCCTTCACTACAAAATGTACACTCTTAAAGTTTTTCTGTTTCGCTCCTTTCTTTTAAGCCGAACCCTCAACAACCTTCTCGCCTCTGGACAAAGTTTTGGAAATCCCGACTCCTCCTAACTTCCAAACTACAAAATCTTGCTTATATTCACACCCCCTTGCCTAGACTGACATCCCCACTCCCTCCAGTTTCTCCTCGCTGCAACATTCATCACCCACGTTTCAACCCTTTAAAAGAGCGTTGGTAAAACTTATTTCTTCATTCCCCTCTTTGCCCCCAAGGAAAAAGTTCTTTGTTCCACAGACTCCAAAGTGCACCATCATTTTTTTCCCCTCATCATTCTATGATTCCCTCATCTTTCATAGCCCCACCGCTGAACGTCCACTCCAAATTCTAAATACGTTCACCTCCCTACTCTCCCCCAATTGTTATTCAATCTTTTTCACCTAATCTTTTTTTTTCCCTCAAAACCCTTACTTTTTCCCCTTATTCACCTTTAATTTTTTCTTTTGCCACCCTCCCAAAATTCACCCACCAATCTCTGCAACTTCTCTTCAAAAATTCCCCCAAAAGAGCACAGTGTCTCAGCAAAGGCAGCTGTGAACTCCCATTTTGTGGATTTTTATTTTTTAAAACTCCAGCCTTTGAAAAGCCCTTTTTCTTTCTTAAAACCCCCATCTATAAAATATTAAACAACCCGGTGACATCACACAATTTTTCTAAGGCCTTTTTTTTGGGAAAAAATTTCCCTCTTTTACTACTCAAACTTGACCCCACATCTCGAAAAAAATCTTCACTGTTTTAAGAACCCTACCCCCTACACCATAACTTGCAAATTGCCCTTCCCCCCTATCCCTGTCATGCCTTTTCCAATCCTAAATCCCACAAAGACCTCTTTGCCTTATCAAATCGTTCATTATATGTTTCATTTTAAACACCTGGTCCACAACCCCTCCTTTCCAAAGCTCCTTGTTCATTGCTATCATTTTCCGTCTTTTTAATTCTTTAAATTATAACTTACCATACACTTTACCAGGACACTAAAACAGATTTTACCCCCCTAAATTTTTGCACTTCTTTTATCCCCCTTTTTTCCCTTTAACAAAGGAATATGCATCTCTCCCCAAAATCCTGGTCCTTCCCCTCTTCCATACTTTTTTTTAAATAATTGCCCCAACCACCCAAAAAATATATCCCCCCCTGCTTTTAACATTTTATTTTTATCCCTAAACCCCGGCTCCCTTTCCCCCCTTTTTTTCCCTCGCTACGAATTCCCCCACACTCACAACGGCTTTCCTCACTCTACAAGATTTTTTTCCTCCTTGCCCTATACAGGGAAATCCAGCTTCCCCTTCTTCATCAAATTTAAAAAATTCCCTAAAAATTTTCCCTTATTTCCCCAATACCTTAATTTCCCCTTTTAAAAATTCCTCTCCTATTTTTAACTGACAAATCAATTTGTTCTCTAGGCTTTCTTAACTTGTTAATCCCCCCAAAAAACTTTTTTATTTTCAAAAATTTTTGTAACTTTCCCCCCACCTCTCATTTGCTCTTTTTTTCATTTTTTCACCACTCTCTTTAAACCCCTCTCTTTTTCTCCCTTACTTTCCCTCCTTGCAACTTTCTTTGTAAAAATTCTCATATGCTAACTTTTTTCCCTTATACTCCTTTACATCTCTTCACCAAACGCTCCCCTTCCCTCCGACCCCTTTCCCGTAACCCCAAAAAAACTGCTGACACTTAAAAACTACATTTTTAAAAATACCCCATACCTCTTTGCCCATTGCCCAGCTCTCTTAGCCCATCTATCCTCCAATAGCTGTTTTTATTTTCCCTAACTGCCTCTCTTTTGTTTATAAACCTTCACCCCTCTTTCCCTGATGCTTCTATTCTCCTTGTATCCATTACCTTTTATCTCGGTGTACAACTAGAAAGTGATCGATATATCTGTGGCCCCTCTATAAAATGAATCCCGAAGTTACTCAAAAGTCTTTTTCTACCAATACATAATCCAAAAAAATACTGTCATTTCGCCCCACTCATATCGTGTTTACTTATTTATCCTTTTTTCTTAAAAATGTATTCCCTTTCTAACCCTTTTATACAAAAATTCAATCAAAAGGGGGCCCCCTTATCATTTTCACCTGGCACCCCAAAACTTACCTCCCCCCTCTCTAAAAGTTTCTCCACTTTAGCATTCAATCCCTACCCCAAATTTCTCTCCACTGGTTCAAAGGCTCCTTTAATTTACTTACATCTCCCCAAAATTCTCTCTCTCCTCTGCTTCCTCTTTTCCAGGTGCATCACGTTATTTTCCCCTTCTCGATCCAAACCTTTACTTTTTAAACCACTAATTCTTGAATTTTTCACATTTATTTTCTTTTTCCTTCCTAATGATCATTTAACATTTGCTACCCCTTTCCCTTTTCTTAACTCTTAAACTCCAGATTTAATCCCATTTTTTCCCCCCACTGAAACTCCCTTACCCCCCTTGCTTTGTTTCGCTTAGGGCAGGTATCCACTTCTTTTCATTTTATAAATCAGCAATCATCGTTTCTTGTATCCGCATAATCCACGCCTTTAAAACAACCCCTTTTAAAGTTTTTTTTCTTTTTTTTTTGTATTGTATAAGGAGAAGGGGTTATAGCCCTTGTCCGGCATTTTGTGCCTATACACAACCCTGGCTTACGGAAAGGGGAAAATTCTTTTACTTCCCCCAAAGGACAATAGAAAAATAAAAAAGAAAAGAGCTATTTTGAAAAAGGAGAAAAAACCCAGTGTATGTAATTTTATATTGCATGTGCGTGTCTGTAAGGGGTGCAAAATGTAAGTAGGAAGTAGCAAGAATCCTGTTACTTTGGTGTTTATGAGACGAAAAAGAAACCGCAATCCCCACATGCAAAAGTTTCAGGTTTTTGTTTCACGTCACTGGGGCGGGATATTCCCTGGGTGGTTGTGTCTACCAATTTATATATAATATATATATATTATTATAAATTTATATATTTTTTATATATTATATTTATTTTTTTATATAATTTTTTTATTATTGTATATTTTTATGTTTATTTTTTTTTTTTTTTTTTTATTATATGATTAAAATTTAAAATTTTTTAAATTTAATATTATAT